>CP129445.1:38292500-39492500 GCA_030445155.1 Quercus variabilis
ATAACTATCCCATAAAAAAAATGCCAAACAATTTTTTTTTTTTTTAGAAAAAGAAAAAAAAATTGCCAATTTTTTTATTTTATTTTTTATTGACATTTGTCGGGCCTTTTGGCAACGAATAAAAAATGGCTTAAATATTATTGGGCCTAGCGACCTACCTATAAAAAAAGCCAATTTACAATGAAACAGTGAGCAAAGTGCACACTACACCTATAATACTTTGTTACGGTCAGAGAGAGAGAGAGAGAGAGCCGCCTTTTGGGGATTTCAGGGTAATTAACCTTGATTTTCAAATATTATAATTAGTAGGCCACATCTTCAAACTATATTTTTTACTAGCATCTCAAGTCTAAAAGACTCGATTTACATGGGTTGATCACATCTAATGTGGTATTTTATTCCACGTGGTGTCTACATGGAAATCGAGTCTCTATGACTCGATTAATAACCCATTTTATAATTACAATCATTCATACTCAGAAGATGCAGAAATAGCAAAAATGCAAAAAGAAAGAAAAAAAGAAAGAAAGAGAGAGAGAGAGAGAGAGAGAGAGAGAGAGAGAGAAAGAAGAAGAAGAAGAAGAAGAAGAAATGGAGATGCAAGCTCAACCGCCGACCTAGGCCGGCCCACGCCGCGCTACTTAGGTCGCACGTCCCAGGTCGCGCTACCTGGGGTTGTGCGACCCAAGTTGCGCTGCCTCTTATCTAATCTGGGTCTCTAGATCTTTCTCTCTCTGATCTAATTGTGTTGAGATTGTTATGTCTCTGATCTGATTGTGCTAGATTGTTGCACTTGTCTTATCAAACACCTGAAATAGTTTTATATGTAAAAAAACATTTATTTTCAAAACAAACAGAGTGTTAAACATATTTGGTGTATAATAATTGAATAATTATATTCCCCATATAAAAATAGGAAATATTATATTCTCCATATCTCTACACATTTAACCTAAATGACATTTCTCTCAAAACAAAAACAATATATATATATATATGACCTAAACTTAATGTGTATGAGTTGAATTATATTATATTTACCATTCACTCTCACTCACACATGTATATCCAGCACTATTACTATAACTATCCCATAAAAAAAATGCCAAACAATTTTTTTTTTTTTTTTTTTTAAGAAAAAGGAAAAAAAATTGCCAATTTTTTATTTTTTTATTTTTTATTGACATTTGTTGGGCCTCTTGGCAACGAATAAAAAATGGCCTAAATATTATTGGGCCTAGCGACCTACCTATAAAAAAAGCCAATTTACAATGAAACAGTGAGCAAAGTGCACACTACACCTATAATACTTTGTTACGGTCAGAGAGAGAGAGAGAGAGAGAGAGAGAGAGAGCCGCCTTTTGGGGATTTCAGGGTAATTAACCCTGATTTTCAAATATTATAATTAGTAGGCCACATCTTCAAACTATATTTTTTACTAGCATCTCAAGTCTAAGAGACTCGATTTACATGGGTTGATCACGTCTGATGTGGTATTTTATTCCACGTGGTGTCTACATGGAAATCGAGTCTCTAAGACTCGATTAATAACCCATTTTATAATTACAATCATTCATACTCAGAAGACGCAGAAATAGCAAAAATGCAAAAAGAAAGAAAAAAAGAAAGAGAGAGAGAGAGAGAGAGAGAGAGAGAGAGAGAGAGAGAGAGAGAGAGAGAGAGAGAGAGAGAGAGAAAGAAGAAGAAGAAGAAGAAGAAGAAGAAGAAATGGAGATGCAAGCTCAACTGCCGACCTAGGCCAGCCCATGCCGCGCTGCTTAGGTCGCGCTACCTAGGGTTGCGCGACCCAAGTTGCGCTGCCTCTTATCTGATCTGGGTCTCTAGATCTTTCTCTCTCTGATCTAATTGTGTTAAGATTGTTATGTCTCTGATCTGATTGTGCTGGATTGTTGCACTTGTCTTATCAAACACCTGAAATAGTTTTATATGTAAAAAAACATTTATTTTCAAAACAAACAGAGTGTTAAACATATTTGGTGTATAATAATTGAATAATTATATTCCCCATATAAAAAATAGGAAATATTATATTCTCCATATCTCTACACATTTAACCTAAATGACATTTCTCTCAAAACAAAAACAATATATATATATATATATATATGACCTAAACTTAATGAGTATGAGTTGAATTATATTATATTTACCATTCACTCTCACTCACACATGTATATCCAGCAGTATTACTATAACTATCCCATAAAAAAAATGCCAAACAATTTTTTTTTTGAATAAAAAGGAAAAAAAATTGCCATTTTTTTATTTTTTTTATTTTTTATTGACATTTGTTGGGCCTCTTGGCAACGAATAAAAAATGGCCTAAATATTATTGGGCCTAGCGACCTACCTATAAAAAAAAGCCAATTTACAATGAAACAGTGAGCAAAGTGCACACTACACCTATAATACTTTGTTACGGTCAGAGAGAGAGCCGCCTTTTGGGGATTTCAGGGTAATTAACCCTGATTTTCAAATATTATAATTAGTAGGCCACATTTTCAAACTATATTTTTTACTAGCATCTCAAGTCTAAGAGACTCGATTTACATGGGTTGATCACGTCTGATGTGGTATTTTTTTCCACGTGGTGTCTACATGGAAATCGAGTCTCTAAGACTCGATTAATAACCCATTTTATAATTACAATCATTCATACTCAGAAGACGCAAAAATAGCAAAAATGCAAAAAGAAAAAAAAAAAAAAAGAGAGAGAGAGAGAGGGAGAGAGAGAAAGAAGAAGAAGAAGAAGAAATGGAGATGCAAGCTCAACCGTTGACCTAGGCCGGCCCACGCCGCGCTGCTTAGGTCGCACGTCCCAGGTCACGCTACCTAGGGTTGCGCGACCCAAGTTGCGCTGCCTCTTATCTGATCTGGGTCTCTAGATCTTTCTCTCTCTGATCTAATTGTGTTGAGATTGTTGTGTCTCTGATCTGATTGTGCTGGATTGTTGTGTTTCTTGGTTTTTTTTTTTTGGGTATTTCTGGGAATGGCTGAGAGACTTGAGACTTAAAATTTTTTTTGGTTTATAAATCGAGTCTTAGACACTCGATTTCCAAGTAGACACCACGTGGAAAAAAATACCACATCAGACGTGATCAACACATGGAAATCGAGTCTTTGAGACTCAATTTATAGGCCAAAATCGAGTCTCTAAGACTCAAGATGCTAGTAAAAAATATAGTTTGAAAACGTGACCTACTAATTAGATAGTTGGGAAATCTTGGTTAAATTCCAATTTTGGCCCCGCTTTTGCCTTCTTTCTTCACCACTTCAATAGCTGCAACTGTAACTCTGTAAGTCTCCCATCTTAGCCCTTCATTTTCTTCTTCTTCTTCTTGTTATACAATTTCCCTAGTTCTGTTGTGTTCTTGTTCCCTTTCTTGATGATTGAATTCAATTATTTGCATGAATTAAAAAGATGTGTTCCCATTGGCTTTTTAACGAATCTTGGATTAGAAACCCATTTGCTTAATTTTTGAAAATGTGACACAGTTTAGTTTGTTCATAAAATGACAAATTCCTCAAGATTTACTAGATCTTGAATTTGGAAGGTTTTGGTTGAGGCTCTATGAAGGGTTTTAGAGAGGTTTTTGTCATGTGAGGCAATGGTCATTGATGATCACTAAGTCTCTAATGGGTCGAATGAACTTCGAACGCTCTGGATCTAGCAAAGTGAATCCTGAAAGACCAAAAGAAATCAGAAAAGCAGACCGGTGGATGCCGGCCTTTGATTCTCCGATGGTAAAGTCAGTCAATTGAAGGAAAAAAGAAACCCTCAATACTTAACTTATCTCCTATTCTTTACCAACGAAAAAAAGTCCCTTACCTCTAAGCAGACTGGCCTTTATATAGTGTTGGAAATCGGTTATCTTTCTTAGTCGTCGTAACGCTTGGAAGGTTCAGAGGGTAACTCCCTTAACTGTCATGAAAGTCACTTCTTCGGGAACTGTGTAGAGATTCAAGTAATACAACTCTTGGCTGTGTATACTTAAGTTTTTAACTCTTGGTGAGTTTATGCCTTCTGATCCGTTTATGATGGATAGTCCGTCCATGCCTTCCAGTCCGTCCATGCTTTCTAGTCCGTCCATGCCTTCCAGTCCGTCCATGGTGAAGGACGAGGTTTAAAACATACTCGTCCTTCATTGGACGAAAATGGTGGAGAGGAATCAAATATGGTCTAGTGTTGATATGGACGAACGTATGGACGAGTGTCTGACGCAATGTTTTTCTTGCACCATCAGTTGCCCCCTTGTCCATGCGTCGTCCATGAATATGTAGTGGTTTACTCTTCTGGACGTGTGAGTTTTCCTAATAATCAGATATACCACGTGTCAATACGTGGTTGGTGATTTGTTTCGTCGATTCAGTTTCTCGAGACGGAGGCCACGTGTCAGTGTCTGATTGGCCACGTCGTTTCATATGCTCCCATTACCCTCTTACTTCTGAGATTTTTCCTTCTTGACATCCCTCGTCTAGATCCTCGTCTAAGACTTTCCTGCGTCCTTAGTTTCAATACGTCCTAGATTCAGGTATTTCCTCTCCCCTCGTCTTTTAGGCTTTACAAAATTTTCCTTTCCTTCCTTTTTTTTTAGAAAATGTCTGGAATTACCATATCCTCGTCTAGTAATAGTACAGAAAAAGCCATAGACGAGTACTATGACGGGAGTAGTAATAATTCCAGTGACACTAGTAGTAGTAGTAGTAGTAGTAGGGGAAACACTACCGACGAGGAATACGTCTCAGGGGTCCCTGGGGTTCCTTTAGAAGAAATACAAAAACACCTTAGGAAAACTGTAGGGTCCCAGGTAGGTACCTCGTCCTCTATCCCTCCGTCTAATCCTTTGGACGAGACGGAGGTTACTGTATATAGTTGCGCTGTAGATATCCCCTCAAAAACGGACGAGGATAGATTAAACAACCTTAAGGAGTGGTACCAAATCCCGGACGAGTTTAATCCTAGATTACCCGTCCGTGGAGAGTGGTGCTGCAATCCTCGTTTTGGAATAGGTGTATATGAGGCCTACCTTCTTGGAGGTCTTAGGTTTCCCTTAAATTCTTTTATTAGAGAACTGTTATTTAGGTTAGGTTTAGGGGTTTGTCAATTTAACCCAAATGCATGGAGGTTAGTTGTCTCTATGCAAATTTTGTGGAAGGAAGTGTTTGGGGGAGATCGTCCTATTACTGTGGATGAGTTCCTCTACTGCTATAAACCTTCCGAAATTCACCAGTCTCCTGGCTTTTATCAATTCACAGCCAGGAGTAAAGATTGTAAATTGGTTAAGTCCCTGGCCTCGTCTGACAGAAAATGGAAGACGGAGTTCTTCTTCGTCTCTGGATTCTGGGCTGGAAGTCCCATAGACGTTGGCCGGGATTCTTTTGGTCGTTTCACTGGGGACCTAGGGAACCTTCGTCCTGAGGGTAAGTCCCTTAGCTTTTCTTCCTTTTTACTTGTTTTTGACTTATTAATTTATCTAATCTTTTCCTGTTTGTTTTGTTGTTTCTTTCTTCTTTTTTTTTTTAAATAAAAACAGCTGTTGGACGGCCTTCTTTGAGCAAACTACACCGTGATCGCGTCCATAGGGCTCGTCTACACGTAGACAGGGATTTCCACTCCTTGGTCACCCTTAGACTACTGGCCAAGTGGAGTTTAGGTCCTAACCCTACTGATTTTGCCATTGCACACGAGGTCACGGTTAGAAGGAGTAAGTAAATTCTTTTACATTCCTTCAATCTTTTGTTTTTACTTTTCTAAGTAAATTCTGTTCGTCTTTTGCAGGAATGGCCACCATGAGAGGCAACAAAGGTAAAGAAGTTGGTATTGAGGGGAGTCGTCCTGAGCTTGATCACCAGGGTCGTCCCTCTGCTGGGGAAAAAAGAAAAACTATTTCCAAAAATTTGAATTTGGAAAACCTCCCCAGCAGGCGAGGAAAGAAAGCTAAACACGGGTCGTCCCAGGTGATCAAGCCCACTCCATCTTCGCAGCAACCCGCTAAGGTTTATGAGGTTGACTCGTCCACTCCTGTGGAGTCTACCCCGTCCAAGACTCCTCCGTCCAAGACCGTACCCTCCTCATCTCAGCCGTCCCAGAGGGTCCCATCCAATATAATTGAAAATGAAGATTTGGCTTGGGAACGCTTTGAAAGTGTTATGAAGGACGAAGACATCAACGCCTGTTATGACATGTCCTTGAAGGATTTTGAACATTCAGGTGTTCATGACCTCTTCAAGGTAAAGCCTTTCCCTCGTCTTGACCATGTATACACTTTTTATTCTCTCTCTTTTTTTTTATATATTAACTTATTTTGCTATTGGCTTCCAGGGCATGTCTAAATTCATAGCTGCGTCCAGACAAGCCACTGGGTTGGATAGGACGAGGATTCTGCTGGAGACGAGAATACAGGAGGTGAAAGAGGAGGCCAAGCAATGGGCTGAGGTCGCTGCCAAGACGACGGAGGAGGTGAATGAGCTCAAAGCGTTGGTTGAAGAGTTAAGGGCTAATGCTTTAGATAAAGACGCTCGTCTTGAGGATTTACAGAAGAGGATCGACGAGCAAGACATTCTCTTTTCTAAGGCTAAGGAGGATGCAGTGGCTGAGTTTAAAGCTTCCAAGCAGTATACTGATGCTTTGGACACTAACTATGCAGCAGGGTTTGAAGACTTCAGGATGGACGCTGCTGAAAAATTTCCTGAAGTGGACTTCAGTTCCATCATGCTGAATCTAAACCCTGCCACCACTAGCTCTCTCCTTGAACTTAACTCTGAGGACGCCAACATTGAAGATGATGCTACCACTCAGCCCCAGGACGATCCCAATCCAGATGCTTCTATTTGAAACAAAAATGTTAATGACTGTAGTAGTTTTTTTTTTTTTTTTTTTACTTTAAATGTAACTCAAGTACTTTTAATTCGTCCATATTCATGGATGAATCTTGATGAAACATTCAAAAGGGTGTTTAGGACGTTTCTAGTCCGCCCTTAAAAAACAATTAAATGTGTACTACTTGTTTTATGGACGAGTGTTTATGTTTTACTTTTAATTCATTTTACCTGTCTATATATTATATACAAATTTGAAACCATTCTAACTGGAATCCTCATTTGCCATATAGTCACGTAAGATGATAATAAAACTTCATTAAAAATGGTTAAGTGTATGGGCACTACTCGTCCTTAGACTTGTTTGTGCTTCACTTCGTCCATGGAATACCTTCTTTAAAGTTGGTGATTCTTCATAAGCTTAAAATGCTCCTGTTGCCTTTCGTCCACGGCACAATTAAATTGTTTTTTTTTTTTTTTTTAATACTCCCCCGTTTTCATGGACGGGTATCGCTGTGTTTAGCTTGAGATTTGATACCAACTCTACCTCGTCCCTAGGTTTGGACGAGAGATTTGATATCAGCTCTACCTCATCCTTAGGTTTGGATAAGAGTGCTTTTGGACGGGTATCGCTTTGTTTAGCTTGAGATTTGATACCCACTCTACCTCGTCCCTAGGTTTGGACGAGAGATCTGATATCAGCTCTACCTCATCCCTAGGTTTGGACGAGAGTGCTTTATATCATTTTGAGATTACATCTCTGCGTCCAGAGAATTTTCTCGTTTTGAGCTTTTCAGCTGTTTTCAAGTTATCATGAACAAAAAGCAATGCTTGAATCATGGATCTACACAACATTATGTACATTCTACAAATATTGTTCATAATACATTGTTCATAGACGAGGCATGTTTTAAGAAACTAACGCCTGCCTTTAAAGAAAACCAAACACAAACCAAACCATAAAGCTGTACACAAACCAAACCATAAAGCTGTTTCTGATACAATAATAAAACAAACTAAATAGTCTTTTTAAGTTTATGTAGTTTTCAGACTCGTTCTAAGCCATGTCGCTTTATTGATAGTATTTCCTCAAGTGCTCCACATTCCAAGGATGTTCTAACTTCCTCCCATCCAATGCTTCCAAGTAATAGGATCCCTGTCTTTTGCAGTTAATGACTCTGTAAGGGCCTTCCCAATTTGGTCCCAACTTCCCGTGAGCTGGGTTCTTCGTTGCCAGGGAAACCCTTTTCAGGACGAGATCGCCTACGCTGAAACGTCTTGGCTTCACCATTGCATCATACTGTCTAGCCATAAGGTTCTTGTACCTTGCCATCCTTTGCTCAGCGTTCATCCTGACTTCGTCTATGAGATCAAGACTCAAACGGAGTTGCTCCACATTATCGTTGTCTTGATACATTGTTACTCTGTGACTAGCCATATGCACTTCTGCAGGTATAACCGCTTCTGCTCCATATGCTAGCTTGAAAGGAGTCTCCCCTGTGGGAGTTCTTGCAGTCGTCCTGTACGCCCACAACACACCAGGTAATTCATCAGGCCATACCCCCTTAGCCCCCTCAAGCCGAGTCTTGATCAACTTCAGCAAGGATCGGTTTGCAACTTCTGCTTGACCGTTAGCTTGTGGATGGGCTGGTGAAGAGTAGTGATTTTGTATACTAAAATGTAGGCAAAAATCCCTAAAGATTGCATTATCAAACTGTCGTCCGTTGTCCGATACCAACACCCTGGGCACACCAAATCTGCACACAATGTTTTTCCACACAAAGTTTTTGACATTTTGTTGGGTAATATTAGCTAAGGGTTCTGCCTCTACCCATTTGGTAAAATAATCAATTCCAACTACAAGGAACTTCATTTGTCTCACACCTAGAGGGAATGGACCCAGAATATCTAACCCCCACTGTGCAAAGGGCCAGGGGGCCGTCATTGGAGTCAAATATTCTGATGGTTGCCTAGGCACGTTGCTGAATCTTTGGCATTGGTCGCAGACCTTGACGTAGGCCTTAGCATCAGCTTGCATGCTAGGCCAATAGTACCCTGCACGAACGATTTTGTGGACGAGTGACCTGGCTCCTGAATGATTGCCACATGACCCTTCGTGGATTTCCCTTATTATGTAGTTTGCCTCGTCCGGCGCCAAACACCTTAAATAAGGCTGGGAAAAACCTCTTTTGTAAAGAACTTCATCCATTAGAACATACCTGGCTGCCCTCACCCTTAGCTTTCTTGCTTCGTCCTTCTCTTCGGGAAGTTGTCCATTTTTTAGGTACGATACAAGTGGAGTCATCCAACTTGTCTTGCCTCCCATTTGTTGTACTTCTGGAATGTCTATACTTGGCATGTACTGGATCTCATCTACCTCGTCTACGGCTTCACTAGCTGAGGCTTCTTTCGCCAAAGCGTCTGCCTCTATATTTTCTTCTCGTGGAACCTGAACGAAGTTCACTTTTTCAAACTTTTTGACGAGGTGCATCACCCTGCTAAGATATTTTCTCATCCGTTCTTCCTTCGCTTCAAATGTGCCATTCACTTGACCCATGATTAGCTGTGAATCTCCCTGGACGAGGAGTGATCTTGCTTCAACAGACTTGGCCAGTTCTATCCCTTTGAGAAGAGCTTCATACTCAGCTTCATTATTAGTTGTCTGGTACTGCAAACGGACCCTGTATTTTAGTTTATCTCCCTGTGGTGACTGTAGAACTACACCTACTCCTCCTCCATGTTGAGTAGACGAGCCATCCACGTAAACTACCCACTCAACGTTTTCTTTCTCATTCGCCTCGTCACAATCCGAAGTAAACTCTGCAATAAAATCTGCCAGAACTTGGGCTTTTATGGTGTGCCTTGGTTGATATTTTATGTCAAACTGACTGAGCTCGACGGCCCATTGGATCAGACGTCCTGCAGCCTCCAGCTTGTTCATAGCTTTCCTGAGTGGGTGGTCTGTCATGACATTAATGACATGAGCCTGAAAGTAATGCCTGAGCTTTTTGGAGGCTGTTATCAATGCAAAAGCCATTTTCTCCATCAACGGGTATCGTCCTTCTGCCCCCCTCAACGCCCTGCTGGTATAGTACACAGGCCTTTGGATCTTGTCTTCCTCTCTTATTAATGCTGAACTTACAGCATGCGGGGTGACTGCCAGATACAAATACAACTCCTCCCCTTGCACGGACGGGCTTAACAAGGGGGCCTTGGTAAGGTACATCTTCAAATCTTCAAATGCTTGCTGACATTCATCAGTCCACTCAAATGCTTTTTTAAGGACCTTAAAAAATGGTAGGCATTTGTCAGTTGCTTTGGAAACAAACCTGTTGAGGGCGGCGACTCGTCCAGTGAGAGATTGAACTTCTTTAACACTGCTTGGGGGCTTCATATTCAATATTGCTTGGATTTTATCGGGGTTTGCTTCAATTCCCCTGTAAGAGACCATAAATCCCAAGAATTTCCCTGATGACACCCCAAAAGCACATTTGCTTGGGTTTAACTTCATATGATAATGCCTCAGTGTATTAAATGTTTCCTGCATTCTTTAAACCAAAAGGCATCACTTCATAACAGAATAATCCCTGACTGGTAACGAAGGATGTCTTCTCCTGGTCTGCTTCGTCCATCCGTATCTGATTGTACCCTGAAAAAGCGTCCAAGAAGCTGAGTAATTTATGACCCGCAGTAGAATCAACCAGCTGATCAATGCGTGGTAACGGGTAACTATCTTTTGGGCAAGCCTTGTTGAGGTCTGTGAAATCAACGCACATCCTCCATTTGCCATTCGCTTTTTTTACCATAACTACATTGGCCAACCATTCAGGATAGTATACTTCTCGAATGAATTTCGCCGTGACCAACTTCTGAACTTCCTCCTTAACAGCATTTTCTCTCTCTGGGGCAAACACTCGCTTCTTTTGTCGAACTGGTTTGAAGGAAGGGCATACGCTCAAATGGTGGGTAATGACGCTGGGATCTATGCCCGGCATATCATCGTGACTCCATGCAAACACATCTCTATTTTTTCTCAACAAACTGATGAGATCCGTCTTGACTTTTACTTCCAAATCTGCCCCTATCCTGGTGTACCTCTCTGGGTCATTATCATCTAAAGGAACATTCTCCAATGCTTCGACAGGTTCTGCCACAACCCTCTTTTCTTCAATCGTCATTGCCTGAATTTGGTCGTCCGCAGCCAACATGGCCAGGTAACATTCTCTTGCCGTTAATTGATCTCCCTGTACTTGGCCTATCCCATGCTCCGTTGGGAACTTGACTGACAGGTGGTAGGTAGATGTTATAGCCTTCCAGCTATTTAAGGTTGGCCTCCCAATTATAGCGTTGTAAGAGGACGAACAGTCAACCACAAGAAAATTCACCTCCCTGGTAACTTGCTGCGGATATGCCCCCACTGTTACTGGTAGCAAGATGCTGCCCACAGGTTGTATCTTCATTCCGCCAAATCCCACTAGAGGGGAGCTTACTTGTCGCAACTGGTCTCGTCCTATCCTCATCTGTTGAAAGGCTGGATAATACAAAATGTCAGCTGAGCTCCCGTTGTCTATCAACACTCTTCTGGTTTTATAATCAGCAATGAGGAGAGTGATGACTATAGCGTCGTCATGGGGGTGATGGATTCTCTCTGCGTCCTCATCCGTAAAGGTAATTGTCTGCTCCTCTGTAGTTTTTCCACCTGGTAATCGCCCTGAGAGTTGAACATTTTGTACTGCTTTCAGATACGCCTTCTTTGACTTGGACGTCTGTCCCGTAGGACTTCCCCCTAGGATGATCCTTATTTCTCCAAGTGGTGGCCGTGACGTTTCTTCTACCTTCGCTTTCAATTTCTCGTCTTTAGGGTTTCGTCCAAGGAAATTCCTCAGCTTTCCTTGTCTGATGAGATTTTCTATTTGCTGCTTCAAATCAAAACATTCATCTGTATCATGCCCGTGATCCCTATGGAAACGACAGTACTTGTTCCGATTGCGCTTGTTGGGGTCCCCTTTCATCTTCTCTGGCCACTTCAAAGTAGGCTCGTCTTTAATTTGCATAAGAACTTGGTCAAGTGGCATGTTCAAGGGAGTATACTGTTGATTTCGGGATGAAGGTCCTGCTTTCTTTTCTCGATCCCTTCTATCTTCCATCCGCCCCTTCTTGGGACGAGGACCTTGATCTGACTGACGTGGTGGGTTGGCTTCAATCTTCTCAATTCTTTTCCTTTTTTTGGCTATGATAGCATCCTCTGCATTCATAAAATTCTGGGCTGAATGAACTAGTTCAGCCATTGACTGGGGGGCCTGCTCATACAACTTATGAATAAATAGATCAGAATGAACGCCATTATAAAATGCAGCCAAGAGGAGTTTGTCATCCACTTCGTCCACAGCCAAGGCATCCCTATTGAAGCGTGTGATGAAGGACCGCAAGCTCTCATTTTCCCCTTGTTCTATGGTTAGCAAACTGGACGAAGAACGTTTATGCCTCTGCCCTCCAATGAAGTTGTTGACGAACAGCTTGCTCAACTCCTCAAAGGATGCCACTGTGTTAGGAGGTATTTTGCTAAACCACACTCGCGCTGGTCCTTTCAGGGTAGTAGGAAAAGCTCTGCACATTATTTCGTCTGGAACTCCTTGGAGATGCATAGTAGTTTTGAAGGTGGCAATGTGGTCAAAAGGATCTCTAGTCCCGTCATATGAGTCTAACGGGGGCATCTTGAACTTAGGTGGCAATGGATGCGCATTGATGGACGCCACAAAGGGGGAATCAGTTCTGTGAACCAAATCTTCCACAGGGTTTGTTTTCTTCATATTTTCTCTCATCTCGTCCATGACCCTTCTCATTTGGTCCATTTCCCTTTCTAGATGAGGTACCCTCCGTGAAGCAGTGCCTCTTGACTGATCGTCAGTCTCAACATGCCTTTCCTCCTCTTGACTCTGGGCCCGCTCTTCAGCATTCCGTTCATGAGGCTGCCTTCTTAACTCAAGTTGCCTAACCAACTCCTGGTTTTGGCGAGTCAATTCTGCCATAGCAGTAGCCATGGACTGCATATGCTGAAAAGAGGGTGGGTGCACGGCTGGTGCTGACTGACGGTCGCGGTGGGGATTGTTAGATGCATCCCCACTATGTTGAGGGCCTGGACTCGTTACTCTAGACCTTGTTCGAACCATTTCAACCCTTAACTGGAGAGAACAACTATAGGACTCAGTGAATCAAACAAGATTCAACAACTACTAAACTAGATTCCCACAGACGGCGCCAACTGATGATCACTAAGTCTCTAATGGGTCGAATGAACTTCGAACGCTCTGGATCTAGCAAAGTGAATCCTGAAAGACCAAAAGAAATCAGAAAAGCAGACCGGTGGATGCCGGCCTTTGATTCTCCGATGGTAAAGTCAGTCAATTGAAGGAAAAAAGAAACCCTCAATACTTAACTTATCTCCTATTCTTTACCAACGAAAAAAAGTCCCTTACCTCTAAGCAGACTGGCCTTTATATAGTGTTGGAAATCGGTTATCTTTCTTAGTCGTCGTAACGCTTGGAAGGTTCAGAGGGTAACTCCCTTAACTGTCATGAAAGTCACTTCTTCGGGAACTGTGTAGAGATTCAAGTAATACAACTCTTGGCTGTGTATACTTAAGTTTTTAACTCTTGGTGAGTTTATGCCTTCTGATCCGTTTATGATGGATAGTCCGTCCATGCCTTCCAGTCCGTCCATGCTTTCTAGTCCGTCCATGCCTTCCAGTCCGTCCATGGTGAAGGACGAGGTTTAAAACATACTCGTCCTTCATTGGACGAAAATGGTGGAGAGGAATCAAATATGGTCTAGTGTTGATATGGACGAACGTATGGACGAGTGTCTGACGCAATGTTTTTCTTGCACCATCAGTCATAGCATGTTCTTGTAAGATTTCAATTTGGTACGAGGGGTCATCAGGGTTGTGTATAAGTCTAGCCCTCTTAAAGGGTCAATTGGAAATAAGTCAATAACTAATTGTTTATGGGGTGAGCGGGTCGTTGCTGGAACAAGTTAGATAACTTGTCGAAATGGGTACTCCCCATGTATATGCTGCTGAGAGAAACATGCTTCTTTAATTTAAAAAAAAAAAAAAAAAAGAGTTGATTGGAGCTCATTAATGGGATGGTGGGGTGAAATCCTTTAAATATTGACCAGTACTAAGCATATAACATTGTTCAATGTGTTTGTGCATGTGCTAGAGAGAATGAATTAACGTTGAATACTTGATGATACATTTTGGTGAAAGTCTATGGAAGCTATTGTCTATAGCCTTTTTCCAAAATTTATTATTTTTCTTTCCTTTAATATATCTTTTCAGTTGTTGCTCAGTCCATGTTAGAAGCTAATGAACTGTGATACTCATCATCAACATTAATGTTCATTGTTCTGGTTAGAACTATCAGCTTTATGTTACTTATAAAAAACAAAAGGAGCTTTATTGAAAGTACTCCATGTAATAGATTGAGTATGAGAGCCTTGTTAACATTTTACAGTGGTTTTGATTGGTACCATCATGGAGAATTTTACAAGTAAAAGTTAGGGTTCCTGGGGGTAGAGGGATTTTCTAAGGGGTTTGCTAGTTTGTTGATGAGATGGGGGGATGAGAATGGTTGTTTGTTGAAATTGTTGGTATTTTTTAAGGCTTTCCTCTTGAAGTAAATGGGTTTTAAGCTTTTTTCACTTGGAAATTCCCATTGGTAGAGTGAGGCCAAATGATTTTATCTTTTAGTTTGGGGAGAGGTTTTATATTGAGAATTTGGTTGCAGTCTTCTATGTCATAGAGCTTGTTGACAATTTGATTATTCCAAGATGCTGAGGTATGGTTTATTAAATCAGAGACTGGCAAGTTGTGGGTTTAGTGAGGTTGGGGCTGTTTAAGATGTCGTTGATTAGAAGGAAATAGAAAAAATCGCTTCACCACCTCTTTTGCATTGAGCCTTTTGTTTTTGGTACCTCTTGAGCAATTTTAGGAGGTTTTTCCTTTTTGACATTAGCTAGAAATTCTGTTGCTTGGTCATGAGGCATTCTAAAAAATATTTTTCTTTTTTGTCCTTCTAAGTTTACTTAAGTACATGTTCTTTTTCCTTAAATTTGGATTGATTATCCAACTGTGTATTATTCTAGTAGGATAATGTATTTGGCATGTTGCAGTTCATTTTATATATACAAACTATGGCTCTTGAAAGGTCAACTTGTGAGAAAACTTTTTGTTGTCTTGAATTGTCGCTAGTCATACTTTTCAAGTTTTGCCCAAATGTTAAGCAATAAATTACAGATTTTTATATGTTCGTTAGTGCATGTCCAAAATATTTTGGGTTTTTGATTCAAAATAATCTTCCAAAATTTGGTGATTCTATTTTTCTTCTAATAAAACATCAAGTACTTTGATTCTACTTGGACATTTCTATGTTATTCAAATATGGTTCTGATTTGTACAATAAAGCAAGAACTGCAACTAATTTGTTAGGCATAGTTGATCATATGAATAGCCTAGTTTGTTTTATGTTTTCATTTATTGAGGCTGAAATGTTATGTGGAGTAATGACCATATGTCCCTTGTTTTCTTGTTAATAGGGAAAAACATTTAGCCTTTACTGGCCAAAAGTTTAATTTATCTTTTGAGAAAAGCTTTTGAAACATTCCATGATCAATTGAAGCACCATGTATCTTGAAGTCAACCAAGGCTAATGCAGCAATGGAGTGCTTGGTTTTTTTCCAGCTTTTTGGTGATGGTGAAGAAACTGTCAAAGAGGGAGCTAGAACAAGGGGCCACTACGTCTAATATGGAATGCAAGAATAAAGCTTACTTTGAGAAAATTTAGACACAACCAAAGGCCATCTTTGGAGGGAGCTTTAGTGATGTTGGAGACATAGCACAAGCTATCGGCTACTCAAGCACATTCTTAAATATGGGGCTACATTTATTTACGACCTAGGCTTGTATCTTCATCAAAAGGTTTTTGTTTGTTTGAGGGATAGCCTAGTTTTTTTCTTTGTGTGGCTCTCTTGGCCTAGCCTGGGTGTGTGCCGGTGTGCCCAAGCTATTTACGGATTTACATTTCTTTGAATAAAATTTTCTATTAACGTTGAATGTATTCTCTAATTTTGATGCAAGAGTTTCCTTATTTATTTATACAACAATCTTACAAGACTGTAGAGTTTAAACCAAGAGAATGTACTAACATGTTTTGTCCTTTCATGATATTATTTTGAGAATGCAATTGATTGTGTGATTTTATTTTTAATTTCTAATGCTTCAAGTTGAACTAGTAGAACAATTTTGATGTTGCATTACAATCACAAATCGATACATGCGAGGAAAGATAAACAAGAAAAGGATTTGATCCAAGAATGAAAAACTTCTATTGAAATGTAAACTTTGATTACAAGAACATAATAATAATAACAAGAGTTTTAATAAAATATACACATCCATGGGCAAAGATGCGCTTAAAATAGATGGTGCCAGCAGTTTCCAAATCTCCAACACGAAGCATTACTTGACGGAGTGGCTCAAGAGTAGGACCTCTTTGGATAAGCTCAAAAACATAACCATCATCCTTCACAAAGGCAATAACAGATTGTCCACCTTTAACAGGACCAGGCTCTCTAGTGACAACACCACCCTTGGCCCGGATGTCTTCAACCAATTTGTAAACCTAAATGTTCAAGGAATGCATAACTCAGCCTCAACACTAAAACAGAAATTACATCAACAATCTTCCAAGAATATAAAAATGAAACTTACATCTGGAGTTGAAATAGCAAAATGACCAAAACCAATTCCAATATCATATGAAGACACACCATAATCTGTGAAATCAATATCAAAGTAATTTTTCAGAAACCATACAGTAGTCATAATTAAAGTAACATTATCACCCAATTTGTCATTTTCAATAAGTCTCAACTCTGTCACAAAATACCCTATGCATATTATCATGAAATACACACAATCTCTCTCCAAAGCCTCTTTCTCTGTGTGCGTGTTCCTTTTCCCCTCTTTTTAACTAGGACCACCAAAACAAGTTTACTTACTTGTGAGATTACATCCCTAAATCAACCCTCAAGGAGAAAAAAACTTTAAAAAGGTCAACATTCTCTTTTTCTTTGCTTATCTCTTCATATTATATGTGCAAATCCATCTTTATTCCATTGCTACATCTAATTTTCTTAGGCCAAGCTTCTTTACTGTATCAAATTGAACTTAAATATACATAATCCACATAGCCTCTAAGGTCCTTGTGTATGATTGTATTTAGAAGCTAACTAAAATGTACTTAGTCTAAACAAAAAGAATATAAACCTAAACTAGTTCAAAATCAAATAAAGTAATTTTAAAAATTGTTTAAAGACCAAAATAAACCTTTTTTTTTTTTACTTTTTTAATCAAACGCCTCACATTTTAACCTCACCCCTGCCCAAAAAAAAAGGCCCTAAGTTCCTATCTCCACTAGAGGTGTGCAGAAAACCCGCCAAACCTGACTTGACCCAACCCAACCCACCAAGTTGAGATTTAGAAGTCGATGACATTTTAACTGAAATACATGAGGGAGTATGCGGCAGCCACGCTGAGGGCTAGTCGCTAGCTCACCAAGCAATGACCAAAGGGTTTTGGTGGCCGAAGATGCAGAGGGACATTGTCGAATATGTAAAAAGATGTGAGCAATGCTAGAAGTATGCCCTAGTCATACATCAACCATGGTCTTTTGCACAATGGGGGCAAGACATCATTGAGCCATTTCCCTGAGCAATAGGAAATAGAAGTTTTGTCTTGGTAACCGTTGATTACTTCACCAAATGGGTTGAGGCCGAAGCATTGACCAATATTCGATACATAGATGTCAAGAAGTTTTTCTGGAAGAACATAGTGATGAGTTTGGGGTACTGGAGTCTTAAGTGTCGAATAACAGGTTGCAATTTGATAGTAAGGCTTTCCGCAAGTATTGCAGTGATCTTGGAATTAAGAACAGATATTCGACCCCAACGTATCTGCAGAGTAATGGCCAAGCCGAGGAGAAGAACAAGGTAATCATGAGCAGATTGAAGAAAATGTTAAAGGGAACAAAGGGCAGGTGGACCGAGGAATTGCAAAATGTGCTATGGGCTTACCAAACAATGTCGCGAAGATCAACTGGCGAAAGCCCTTATTTCTTAACCTATGGGGTTGAAATAGTCATACTTGTAGAGATAAGTCTATCTAGCATGAGAGTCTCATACTTCTCTTCAACTGTCAATGATGAGCTAATGATGAAGCAACTGGATCTACTGAAAGAACACCAAGAGATGGCGGCTATTCAGTTAGCAAACTACTAACAAAAGATGGCTCAAAGGTATGATAAAGAAGTGAGATTGAGGGAATTCCGTGCTGAGGACTTGGTCCTACGTAAGGTAGTAGGAGGTGCTTGGGATCTGAATGCCAAAAAGCTGGCTCCAAACTAGGAGGGGCTGTACAGAGTTACTACAATTACTAGAGTAGGGATATATTACTTGGAAGATATGGAAGAGGAGCTACTTCCCCGACCATGGAATGTGCAAAACTTAAAAATATATTACCATTGAATATGTAAACTCTGAAGAGTGTTTACTCAACTGTCTCCATGTCAATGGTATTGTATATTTGTGAAGTATGTTAGGCCCCCTTTTTTACTCCAAGGTTATATTAAAAATTTCTAAGGACAAAAGCCTAGCGTTAGCCTAACCCTGGTCACTGACTAGGTGGAAACCTTATTAAAAATTCCTAAGGACAATGACTTAACCTCAACCTAACCCCAGTCGACTAGGTGGAAACTGTATTAAAAATTACTAAGGACAGAGACCTAGTCTCAGTCTAACCCCGGCCAACGACTAGATGGAAATCTTGTGAAAAAAATTCTAAGGACAATAACCGAAGCATAGTTCTCAGCCTACCCTATTCCAAGACCAAAAATTAGATCTCAGGGAAGATATGCACGGTAAGTACATAAGACTAGGATTGCCTTACGAGAGAAGAAATACTTGCATAGTTCATTTGATGAGAGTCAGGATTAAGAAACAAACAATTATTAATATATATATATATATATATATATATGTAAATTAATCCGGATTAACAAAAGATAAATAAATCCATCCCCATTGTATCTAACAAAACCTTAAAAGAGTTAAGCTTAGTTTAAACATTTAAAGCACCAAACATTGGTGACATAAAGAAAAAAGAAAGAAAGAAAACAACGACAAAAATATGCATGATAACAAGTCTTAAGCTTCAAGGTCCTGGGTATGTTTGGGAGGGTTGGGAGATACACCTGTGGTCATTTAAGGATTGAGATTTCGCAGGGTAGAAGGCGGCACCTGTCCTTCCATGGTGACGAGGTTGCTCAGCATGTCAAGTTCTATCACTTCAGCATGGGATTCAATTTCTTCAATTAACTCCCTCATACTGAGGCTATCGTCCTCTGCATTCTGAGTAGGGGTCTGGATGGGAGAAGGAAGCAACTCCTCAGGATAAGGTACCTAATTAGGATCCCTAAAAGGAGAGTCCTCGGGGAGACCTAGAGCATTTACAGCAGCTATCCATCCTTCCTTGAAGCCATAGCGCCAATACTCAAGCATGATAGGCTTACTGGAATTCTTAGCATCAACAAACCCCATATTGTAGAACTTATCTTTGCTTTACCCTAGAGCAGCCTTCAAGTCGGCCACCTCCCTATCCCTGGCCAAGACAACACTTTCAGCCTGGGCAAACTTCAACTCGGCCTCATCTAACTTCCCCTCCAGCTCTGTCATCCTCTTTTCACCAGCTATGTGGGCCCTTTCAGCTTCTATTGCTCGATGACCTGATCCCACAAAGTGGCCTTAGACACTTCCTTGAGAGCCTTCTCCTTTTCAACCTCTTCCGTAGCACTCTTGAGTCGTCCCTCCAGCATGTGGGTTATCTGAGCAGCCTGATATAATTGAAACAAAGGAAAAGAAAAGGCAAGTTAAAAGTAGGAATAGAAATGATATGAGAGTAAATAAAAAGGGGGAAATTATAGTTTACTGCAATAGTATGCCATTTTAGCTTGAGGGAGATAGCCCTGTCGCTGTCCTTGGCGAAGTATTGCATGTCATCGAGCAGCAAAGGCACCTGCCCAAGGCTATTAACTATCCGACCACCTTACCTGCTGGCCCAGTTTTGGATGCAGGAGTCCGTAGGAAGAGGGCGGTCATCCAACATGAAGACACTCTGCTCACTTAGAGAAGGGGGTGTAGAGGAGAAGGCTATATTAGAGCTCATCAGCTCAGTGGGCCTCGGGTCCAAAGATGTCTCCTGGATGACTAGTGGCATGGTAGTCAGAGCTAAAGGGTGGCCCGATGGTGCGCCAGTTGGGTGCTCAGTAGACTTAGAAGTATCCCATGTCCTTTTGTGTCAACGATGAGCAGGAGGAGAAGGCTGTTGCTGGGGGGCCGACCGTCCCCTAGGCAAAAAGCGATCGGCAATCATTCTTTTCCAGACAACCATCCCGGTATCAGACTCCTCATACTCTATCTCTTTGATGATAATGGGGTCAACAGCAGGAACGAAAGCAGCTATGACCAGCTCCTCAATAGGAATGTGTTCAACTCAGCCATGAAATACATGGTCCGTTGAGCCATCCTTAACAAGGAGTAAGGACCTTTCCCTTATCTATTGAGGACTGAGCCTCTGAGCTTCATCAAGCGTCAATCCTCTCAAGAGAAAGTCGCGAAGATAGACGTCGAGGTAGGATAGCGGTGGGCTACCAACAGTCAGCGCTTGCCTAGGATCCTGGTAACTTGTGTATGAAGGGGTGCACTCGAGAATGAGGTGGGACACCCTCAGCTGACCGTCGAAGTGCACAAAGATCTCGGAGCGCAGCACGAAATTTAGGTCTCGAGTATGAATGGCGTTGAGATCTGGCTTGAAGCGCTTTGTGTTTGCGCAGACAAAAGGGAACATAGGTGCTAAACAAAACAAATATATATAATAATAATAATAAACAAATATATAATAACAAAAAAAAAAAATCAATGCCAATCAATAACATCTCCCACACAAAAATAATAATAATAAGAATAATAATAATAATAATGATAAATTAAAGAATAAAATAAAAAAAAAAACAAAAACAAAAAGGGTACCAACCAATTTCCTGGGGTGAGGTCGAGTAGGTTAGTTCATTGGCAAGCCAATTGCCGCTTTCTTTGATGTACTCCCCCGCCGAATTCCTATTGGAGTCAAGGATGCATGGTATTAGTCAAACCATGGTGTCTCAGAATTTAAGGTAATACCCCGACCTCTTATTACCACACATATTGTACATAAAATTGATGTCGTGGTGGTCGAGGCACAAATTGTACAAGTTATTCAACCGACTCACACAACTCACCACTATGTAGAAATTTGGTGGAAGTTCGTCGAGGCAAAGGCTATAGAATCTAAATGTCAGTAATAAGGGATCTACTGGGAATCTAACCCCACTTTCTAATATGGCCATTAAAGAAAAAAAAAATACTACATGAGGGCACCTATCATTTTCTATACAACCCTCATGACAATATTCTATATCTACACTAGGGGCATATTAAATCTAGCCCTAAAAGTGGCTAAAGCAGCCTTGGTCTTAAAAAGGTGTGCAAAACCCATCTTCTATACCAGGGAATATGAGGGGAAATTAAAAGACAAGGTAGAGATTGAGGCACTTACAGTAGGTATGCTAAGGAGGATGATCTCGGGGAGGAGGATGATCTCGGAAACTACAAACAATGGAAGAGAAGAGAGAAATAAGAAATGATCAATGAAGGGGAAAGTTTCAATTTATAGGGGGGAGAATCAAGGAAACATTAAATGAAATTTAGACATGAAGAGCATTAATTCCTCTTTTTGTAACTGTTGCACGCGTGGCCTTGGTACGCAAACTATCAGGTAATAATGACCTTATGAAAAGACAGCCTATTGCCCCACATGTCAAAAGCACAAGCTGTCTTGTTTGTAATTAATGACTGACAATTGAAATACCCAAGAAGTGACTGTGATTTGATGAGGATCCTTGATTCCATCTCCAAGACGCAGGGAGGAATCAAGGGGGGCTATTGTACAGTTATTGGCCCATTATTGGCAGGCCCATGGGAGATTGTACAGTAATCAGTCCACTATTGGTGGGCCTATGGGCTATGGGTTGGATGGAAGGCCTCAGTAGGTTTATTCTAAAACATGAGAGAGGTATTTAAGACTTTTCACTAGAGGCTCAATTGGAGTGTTTTTTTATTTCCACCCTAGCAAGTACAATTTTTTTTTTTTTTTAACTTTCGTATGAAATTACATATATGTTCACGTAGCAGAGCTTGTCCACCATTACTTTAGAAATTAAGAGGGTTGATTTAGACTTTTAATAGTTAGAGTAATCTTAAGACTGACAGCTGATAAGCCGACCAAACCTCATGTTTCCAATCAATACAACTACAATACGCATCCAAGTTCCAACCCCCAACTCCTCAATCAATAAAACTGTGAAAGTGAAACTGTCCTTATGTTCTACGCATTGGTACCCTACTATTGGGCTAATATTAGGTCTGGTGACTCTGGTCACAGCAACCCACAATCCAACCACTAAACTAGGACAGGTTTTTTATTACAGTAGCACCTCATTGGTGCTCTCCTCCTCACACTAGAACTTGTTGAAGAGCTTGCTTCCATTCTGGTCTGGGCTTTAAGGAATAGCTGTGTGGGTGAAGGTGAGGAATGTTTTTTGTTGTTCGGGTTTTTGGTACTAATTTGGGGGATTTTGGGCTTTCTGGTACTGATTTGGGAGATTAAAGTGGTAATGGTGGTCACGTGAGGGACACATGTGAAGTAAATTGGGTGGGAAGCCACGTGGCATGGCAAACTTGACCATGGAGGATTTTTAATGTTTTTAAATGATTTTTAATTCTCTTCGTTAGCCACATTAGCTTTCCCTGTTAGTTGGCTGATAGTAAGGACTTAAATGTCACATGTTAATTGGTTTAGGAAATAAAAGTGGTAAAAAAAAAATGTATGGACCAAAATAGAAAAATGTACAAAATGTAAAGACCAAAAGTGCATTTACGCCAAATTCTAATGCAACCTTTGTTGATTGTAAAAGAGCAATTAGACAGTTAATCAAAGGAGGAGGAAAAGATATTACAAGCCCCTGCCTGTGTACAGGAGGCATTAGGATCCTGCCTTGATGTAGCCACCATGTTAACCTTCATAAGGTTGATGCCTGCAGTGGTTACTTGCATCAGTTATACCAACTAATAAGTCTGCACCAATTATTTTGAAGCTGCCTATACTATTATTACTATACTATTGTAAGTCTGCACCTATTATGTTGGAGCTACCTATACTAATATTACTGCTGATGTTATTATACTATTGTATTGTTTATGCATGCACATCTAATTACTTATGATGTGATGTTGGTATCACCGTAAAGTAATTAAAGTTGTATGTTTGCAATATCACATGCCTAAGTAATTAGAAGTGCATGCAAGAAAAATACAATAGTATAGTAATTTCAACAGTAATATTAGCATAGGTAGCTCCAACATAATTGGTGCATACTTACAATATTATGGTAACACTAGCATTGACTTAATTACACGTGCATGCAACACATGCTATTATTGTATTGTACTTTACCATGTGTTGCATGTCTTCAAATTAATTAGGCAAGTGCTAAACATCTATGGCACGTAAAAAATGTGTTGCAATTATTGCTTATTGACCATTTAGTGGGTAGCACAATTGTTATAGGTAAGTC
The DNA here is from genome assembly GCA_030445155.1 of Quercus variabilis. Classification (NCBI taxonomy): domain Eukaryota; kingdom Viridiplantae; phylum Streptophyta; class Magnoliopsida; order Fagales; family Fagaceae; genus Quercus; species Quercus variabilis. The sequence continues at coordinate 38,316,125 of CP129445.1, forward strand.
TAATGTTAAAATAATTTTGACCTTGGAAGGCTTAGAGATCTTGACTTATCTGGTCATCTTAGCATCTTTTTTGGGTTAAGTAGTTTGTGTTGAGTTATTTTGTAGACCTAAAACTCTTGGTTTTCTTGATAACTCAGTAGTGGGAGCCATTATATGGGTTAGAGTAAAATGAGAATTATATGTTGGAACTGTCAAGGTATAGCGAAGGCATCAAAATTCTAAGCTCTAAGGTTGTTGAATAAGGAGTATCAGCCAATTGTATTTTCTTATCATAAACCAAAGTTAGTGAAAAAAGGGTTGAGTATATTAGAAGGAAGTTGTGGTTCTTCTAGAGTTGTTGCTCTTCATCCTATGGCAAGGCTGGAGGCTTGGTTATATTGTGGATAGCAGGGGTGGATTTAGTGGTCAAAGTAGTTAATAGATAGATGATTGTTGCAAAGATAAAAGAAGGGGAAGAACGTAGTTGGATGTTTATAAATGTTTACAGATAGCAATGTGTTTAGAGAAGAGTACTCAAACAATCTAAAGGGTGTAAAGGTATCTAAAACAGCTCTTGCAATTAGTCATCTAATTCCAAAAACTCAAATCCTTAACAAATTCTTCATTTTAAAATTAAATATATTTTATTTAAATATTAAACTTTCATAAGATTTTATTTAAAATTTTGAATTTTAAAAAAAATTTCATTTAACTTTTATAATAAAACCTTATATCATTCTAAAAATAATAATAATAATAGCTAGCTTCATTGCACGTGCTCCACGCGTGCATGAGGCTATTTTTTTTTGGGGTGGGGGTTTAAATCATTAATTTCTATTTATTACAATTTGAGATTTAAGTGTATGTTTGATCATATTATACATTTGAGAATTATTGATACAATGAAGTGTCATGAGGCTAACTTCAAAAAATAAACAATGAAAAAAAAATTGAAATTATATGTTCATGTGTGGATGTGTTCATTTTTGAAGCTAGCCTCATAACACACGTTGTATCATTAATTCTCAAATGTATAATATGATTGAACATACACTTAAATCTCAAATTGTAATAAATAGAAATTAATGAGGCTAGTATTCCATAAATTTCATCCATTCAATGTGTTGTTTCTAATGTGATTGTTAATTGATTAGTGTTTTGTCCATAAATAATATGATTTTGTTTAATAACATAACTAAAATAATATACAATGAACTCAAAAGGTAAACAATATTTGGATTATAAAAATGTATGCGAAAAATTCCATCCACCTATATATATATATATATATATAAGTGACAATGTATGACAAAGAAGATTATAATGCAAAGTCTTTTATTGAGCGTTCCAAATATCTTATAGCACCTAATATGTAAATGCTAAATTTATTAATTTTGTAACAGTAACTTAAACAATGTAATTGCTAAGGCAAATTAAGTCATGTCAGAATATGTGGGGGGTTTGGATGGGTTTAGTTTTTGGTGCTAGATCTCATCACACACTTCAATTAATTTTTGTGATTGGCACATGCATAAACTTCATTCAACATATGCACAAACCCCAAATTAAAATTAATGAAATTATTTTGAATCGGTATCAGTTTTTTTTTTTTTGTAAGTAGTAATCCGAAATTCTTGTTTTAATCTAAATGTGGTTTTTTTTTTTAAATTTATTTATTATTAATTTATTTATTTAAGAATTTGAATTTCAAAACATATACATGTATTGCATATTTTTAACTTCCTTCAGTTTTTTTAGGTAGTAGTAGTTTTCTGAAACTCTTGTTAAATTTTTTTTTTTAGAAGACTTGTTAAAGATTTGCATGGTTTTTTTTTTTTAAAATTATTTTATAAGGATATGACCGAGGGTTGGGTTTGGTCATGGTATTTTTATATAGATATATATATATATATATATATATATATATATATATATATTAAATTTTGGACGTGGTAGTGGTATTTAAAATTTTATGGATTTGTTTTTAACTTCAATTTTTTTTAGCAGTAGTTATCCGAATGATTTGTTAAAGATTTGAAAGTAGGTTTTTTTTTTTTTTTTTTTTTTGGGGTAAATTTGAAAGTGGTTTTTTTTTTTTTTGGGGAAAAGTTGAATGTGGGTTTGAATGTGAATATTTGAAATTTTTTGGATTTCTTTTGGATATGATCAATTTCTACTAAAATAAATATTCAAATTTCCTTATATGCCCCTAGATTTTTTTTTTTTGAAGAGCCCCTAGATGATTTTTTTTTATTTTTTTTGGAAGTGTAGTATGTATATTTTGTAGTGTTGTTATAAGAGGGGTAACTTTGACAGTACAAAAGGCAAAAACTAACTCTAAGAATCCTCTTAATATATAGAGAATAATACACAGAGAATCAAAGATAACTACTTGGTGGTGAGAAGTTTTTATTTATGTAGAAGTGAGTATTTTAATTTTTAAAGTTTAAAAAGGTAAGCTACATTTTAGGATTTGTAGTGGGAAGTTGAGAGTGGAGACTCATCAAAGATCAAAGTTATCTTTTATGAAATTTTTGGCATTACAAATAGTTGTGGGACCTATTTTTAGGGTGAGGGAGGAGAACGTGAACATAAAAAATTAACTTGGAGCAAGTTTTTTTATTAATTGAATTATTAATTAAATAACCTATGATTGTTGGAGAGTGGTAGTTTTACTTTTTATCTAAACATTAGTATTTTACTTGAGTTTTTAAAGGAATAGTTATCCACAAATTTGAAAAAAAAAAAAAAAAAGGTGGCCAAATAGGTTTTTTTTGGATAGAATCATAGAACGTGGGATTTTTTTTTTTCAAAATAGAGATAAAAGAAACCTTTTTTTTTTTTTAATTTAGCTAAAATTTAGGAGTTTTTAAAATCAGTAATTTTACATGTATAACCCTATTACTTTAGCTTTACAAACTAGTAAATTTGAGAGTATTTTAGGCATCAAAATTGAGGAATCCAAATAAGAGAAGCCTCTTAAATAATACTAGCCTTTGAGCATGCACATGAGCGTGTGCTCAGAGGCTTTTCTATTTTTTGGGTAAGGGTTATTTTAGAGCATTTATTATAATTTGGGATTACTAAATTTTCTAATCGCAAAAAAACCTAGGGGTGTGATGAGTATTATGTGTGGTGAAATAATTTTTCATCACACCCCTACGTCTTTTTTGTGATTGGAAAATTTAGTAATCTCAAATTATAATAAATGCTATAAATTAACCCTTACCCAAAAAATAAAAGAGCCTTTAAGCACGCACGTGAGTGCGTGCCCAGAGATTAGTCTATATTACTAATAACATGATTCTTTATTTGGGTTTCATCATTTTTCGTACCAAAATACCCTCAAATTCATACGTTTAAAAAGATTAAATAATAAGGTTAGATATGTAAAAGTACTAATTTAAACATTCCTGAATTTTAGATACTTATCCATATCCCTTAAAATTAGGCGCTTCCATCTCTCCTTATTCCTTCTTACTCAAGATTTGATAGAATAAGTATTTCATTTTGCAATGACATATTTTCAAGTTTGACAGAATAGTTATCATAAGAGTTTCCCATGCTGTTGATGTAGCAACATACTCAATTATATCACCTAAATATGCAACCTGTAAAAATGCAGCTTTATTTAGGATAAATAGGTAAGAATTATCACCTCAAGCTATAGAATTATATTAAGGAAAAAATACTCACCACACATAATACTCATCAAGTCTCTAGGGTTTTTTTTTTTTTTTTTTTTGGTATTGGAAAATGTAGTAATCCCAAATTATAATGGATGCAAATTACTAACCCTTATCCAAAAAAATAGAACAGCCTCTGAGTAGTGCTCAGAGGCTAGTATGAATTTAAATGGTTATCTAAATCCCTCATGGCATTGCCTTCAAAAAAAAAATCCCTCATGACATTCTTAGATGTATTAGTAGTTCGAAATGTATAATATTATTGGACAAACGTGTAAATATCAAATTAGAATAAAGTAAAAATTACCACTAATTCCAAAAAAAAAAATCTAAATATGTATCACAAAATTAAGGCATAGTACTAAAAATATCACGTACAATGAAATATTAGTAACAATAGAAATTATTTTGGGCCATAACAACATTTGCACATTTCTTTAAACTACAGGGTTTTAGATAACCATTTAAATTCATAATTGGAAACCTTTGAAACATTTTCATATTTTGCCTAACCAAGTTAATACAAAACTAAAAGTGAACCATTGAGTTAAAACTTAAAATGCTTCTGATGAAGTGCGAATTCGTCAGTTGTAGTAAATACACTCAAATAGAGTTGGATACTTGTCTGTGTCACGGTGAAAGTAGCAATCCCTTAAGATTGTCACCGGTGTGGTGCCTGCCACAACACCTCCGATGAAAAAGTCAGTATAAGAAGATTATAGCAAATAATAGAACATAAGAATAACTAGAGGTGCTTTTTCGGTGTCAAAAGTGTACCTTCTGTTGGTAGTGTGAGGGCTATATATATACATTCTCATAGCTTCTAGCCGTTGTGGTTATTATGGTGGTTTTAATGCTCCTTTGGGTAACGCCTCATCCCCAGTAATGTGGACTTTAATGGGCTTCCAGCGGTCTGCATAGCTGGCCTTGTAACCACCCAAATCATTTATTGGCTACATTGAATGGCTTCTCTACCTTCGTTAGTGGTGTGGTTATAGCACAGGGATGCTTAGTTGTTTCGTCTGTCAAGGAGACTTCGTTAGTCTTAATGGATTCGTCCAGGGAAGTTAATCTCATCAGTCCCATCAGCTACCTCCCAAGTTTTGTGGTCGTCGTGACGTGCCATGGCAACCATGGAAGATGAAAGGTTTTTATGAGCTATCCATGACACTTGGGGTTTCACTCTGTATTAAATGAATAGTGGCAACGCCACACATGACATGGCCACATGGCACATTCTGATTAGTGGAATTAATGTTCCAATTGTATGACCATTGGGTTTCTCGTTGAATTTCAGTTTTTTGAGCCTTGGTTTTTAAACTTCTCCTCTCCTCATTTTTCCCTTTCACCTTTTCAAACTTCCAATCATTGCTCTGAGTATTTTCTTCTCCGATATTTCTCTGTGATTCTTCTTTGAATTGATGCGTGGCAGAACTTTCTACATTTTCTTTTGAGGTATGTCTCTCTTCTCACTTTCTCTTTTTGGAATAGACATACTTATGGCGAATTTCTAATTTTCTCTCCCTTTTCTTTTGTGTTTGTTTTTGGGTTTCAGGGTTTTTAGGATTTATCTTTTTCCCTTGGTTTTCTGGTTTTTCCATTGTTAGTGGCTCTGAGGTTGGGATAGCTTGCCCCTCAATTTCTTTTCGTTTTGCACATTTAGACAGGTCTTTAAGGGTTTTCCCACACCTTGAGAATTTCGTTTTTGTGGGCAACAGTCTGAGCATTGTATTGGCCGATTTGTTGCCTTTGCTTCCTCAATCAATTGATTGGTTCGAGAATTTAGTGAGAAAGCGCGAGATAATGTCTAAGGTTAAGTCTAGTCAACTAAAGACTAGGTTATCGTCTAACAACGCCCTAGTGGAGGGAGATACAATTGTCTCTACCCCTCGAGAGGTTAGGGCTTTTCATGCCCTTGAGGAGGTGTGTGGGCTGGATGCTGATACATTGGGTAGGTTTAAGGATAGGTTCCAATTCCCGAAGCGAGTTAGGGTTCGTCTGCCTAATGAGGACGATCGAGCCTGTCACTTCTTCCCTAGGGAGGTATGCTTTTACAAGTCTACCTTCATCAGTGGGTTGAGGTTTCCTGTCCATCCATTCCTCATGGAGTTGTTAGACTGTTTCGGTATTACTCTTGGGCAACTTATGTCCAACTCATGGAGGATAGTGGTCAACTGTATAGGGATATGGCTAGCCGATACAGATGAAGGCATTCTTAAAGTAGACGAGCTCGTCTACTTGTACCGCTTGAAAGAGTCCAAGGAGTACGGGTACTATGAGTTGGTGCCTTGGGAGAAGAGGACCAGGATTGTCAGAGGTCTACCTTCGTTTTTCAGGTATTGGAAGTCCAGGTTTTTCTTTGTGTTCGGGTACAACTTTGAGACTCCCTCCGGCGGGGTTCAAGGTGATCTCCCAAGGTTGCTTCATTGGTGGGGAATCCTAACCTTAGGTGTGTCATTAGTTCCTCTCGTCATTTGAGTTTGTTGCATTCACTTTTACCATCACTAACTTCTTTGTTCCTTATTTTGCACAGTTAAGAGACGACCCAAACTTAAGAGTAAGTATAAGGAGCGTGTGTAGAAGGCAATCCAATACGCGAAGACGATTAAGGACTAGGACAATCTGGCGGACCCACAGACCCTCGCCTTCTATTGTCTTGGTCCTGAACCTTCTACCTTCGTCCTATGAAATATTGATATCGAGGGAAAAAAGAGTAAGTGTTAGGTTAATCAGTATTGACTCTTTTCTATATACTTGGGTTTTTTTTTTTTTTTTTTTTTTTTTAACAAGTGTTTTCCTCTTTGTAGAAAAAACGACCAAGTTCAACAAGGACATGTATGCAAAGATGAGATCAAAGAAGGACGAGCCATTGTCCAGCATCAAGAATAGGGGGGTGTGCATCATAGGGAAAGGCCCCTCCATTACACCAACTGCCTCCGTCACTCCCATTATCTCTGGTACTAAGACGACGAGGACAGTCTCTCCGACCACTGCGGTTGAAAAGATCTTTGCTCCTATCTTTAAAAGGCCACGCTTTTCCGACAAAGAGAATGAAAAGGCTGATTCTTGCTCATCTACCATCTAGAACGATGAGAGACTGGTGGTGGAAAGGGCACACGGGGTTGTGACTGTTGAGGACTTGAAGGTCTTTTCCGGCATGCCCTTCAACGAGGTTGCAACTCGCCACGTCCACAAACTTGTCCAAGTAATATGCTTGTGCAACTTTTAGTGTTTTTTATTTCTTTTCTTTTTTTGTTTGTTTGTTTGTACTGATGGCTTCAATTTTCTTTTCAAGTGTTGGGGGAGAGTCTTCACATTTCTTCACATTACTTCTGAGTGCCTTACTCAGGAGGCCAAGGTGGCATCTCTAACATCTAGGATGGAATCTTTGGAGGTGAAAAATTCTACGCTGAAGAAGAAACTTATCGATTCTATAAACAAGGCCAACACCCTAAAGGAAAAAGCCAAGACCTTGAATGACGACCTCAGAGCCGAGTGTCAGTTGACCCTGGAGAAAGACAAACAACTTCTGGGTGCCAAGGAAAAGCTTAAAACCATTGCTACTAAGGCTGTTGAGGCTTTCTAGCAGACTGACAAGTACAACACAGTCCTCTTCAACTGGTACTTCAAGGGTTTTGAGCTTTTGAGGAGATACCTTGTCAAGCATCCCACCGAAGTGGACCTGGAGAACTTAGATTTAGAAGAGGTGGACAAGGAGATGGTGGTTGACGAAGCTGCCCAGTCCTCGGCTCCAGAAGGTGATGCTCCTAAGGGTGCCCCCACCAAAGATGACGCCGCCACCAATGCCTAAACTTATCACCTGCAAAAAATTTCTTCCTCTTTTTTTTTTTTTTTTTGGGTGCCCACTGTATTTTGGGCCTTTTGTAAGTCTAATTTCAAAAAAAAAAAAAATCTTTTTAATCCGCTTTGAAAACAATATCTTTAGCCTAGTGTTTATGGGCCTTTGGTTTAGATGTAAAAACAATAGTAACTACCTGTTGTTTTTGGGCTTAAATTAAATTAGTGATTATATACTTGCTTGTGATTTTTGTTTTTGTAGTTTTCCTTTCTGCATCAATGTTTTGTACTTAGCAAGAAGTTTTTAGTTGTGACCTTTCCTTGTCGAGGGTTTTTGTGAACTGGTTGAGAGCTCAGATTCAGCCTGAGCCTTTTTCAAAGGATGCTCTCTCTTTGCAGCCTTGTTTTCAAGCCTGCATTTGAGTAGCATCTTAACCAAGTTTGTTGCAAGGTTCTTGTCTTTTGGCTTCATTAGTAACTTACATCCGTTTAGGAGGAATCTTGTTACTTAGCCACTTTTCTTTTCTTTTTGTGACTTACACCCTTTTAGGGATATTGTCATTCCTTTGGCTTTGTCAGTAACTTATATCCATCTAGACGGAATCTTGTTACTTAGCCATTTTTGGGTGACTTTCACATTACAAGATCTGTTCTCATTAAGACATTGGGTGAATAGTTCTTTTTATTGCTTTCAAGAATGAGTACAATTGTCTATTACATCTATTGGTGGTATTTCTTCAAGTGCTCAATGTTCTATGGTCGCAGGAGTCTTTGCCCGTCTAAGGTCTCTAGGTGATAGCTGCCTTGTCTGGAGTAATGGACGACCCGGTAATGTCCTTCGCATGTGGGGCCGAGCATTCCTTGGGTAGAGTCTCTAGTTTCTAGGGTGACCTTGTGCAAGACGAGGTCTCCTATGTCAAATCATCTGAGCTTTACTCTCTTGTTGTAGTACTCAGACATCTTCTATTGGTACTTCGTCATCTTGTTAGAGGCTTTCTCTCTTACTTCGTCTAGACAATCCAAGTTGACTCGTAGCAAGTCATCATTATTCTCCTTGTGGAACACCTCTCGCCTTATGCTGGTTATTCCTACCTCGACCGGGATTACTGCCTTGATGCCATACGTGAGTCTAAAGGGGGTTTTTCCTGTTGGCATTCTTGCCGTGGTCTTGTAGGCCCACAAGACGTTGGGCAATTCTTCCGGCCAGGCACCCTTTGCGCCATCTAATTTGGCCTTGATAATCTTAAGTAGTGTTCTATTCATCACCTTTGTCTGTCCATTTGCCTGTGAATGCCCTAGGGATGAGAACTGGTTCTTGATCCCTAGGCCTGAACAGAAGTCCCTAAAGTTTTGGCTATTGAACTGTCGCCCATTATCTAATATGATCGTCCGTGGAATTCCAAACCTGCAAATTATGTTCTTCTTCATGAAGTTCTAGATTCTGGCTTCAGTGATGGTTGCTAGTGCCTTTACTTCGCCCCACTTTGTGAAGTAATCAATGGCGACTAGTAGGAATTTTACCTGTCCTTTATCTTGAGGCAACGGGCCGACAATGTCCATTCCCCATTGTACAAAGGGCTAGGGGGAGGATATCATCGTCAGTCTCTCTGCTAGAACGCATTGGACATTCCCAAACCTTTGGCACTTGTCACACTTCTTGACTAGCTTCCTTGCATCTACCTGTATTGTAGGCTAGAAATAACCTGTTCTGATAACTTTACTTACCAGTGATCTAGGGCCTGCATGTTCTCCATAAGCTCCTTCATGGATCTCCTCTAGAATATATTTGGCTTCTTCTTCGTCCACGCACTTTAGGTAAGGTGTGGAAAAATCTTTATTGTATAGTGTGTCGTTAGGATCGTAAACCTGGTTGCTCTCTTCCTGACCTTCCTAGCCTCCTTGATGTCTTGAGGGAGGTGCCTATCCTAGAGAAAGGATATGATTGGTGTCATCCAGCTACTTGTGCTCTGGATTGCAAATGTGGAGATTTCCTCGATGTTGGGGCGTTTCTGGACTTCTATCACCAAGCCCATGCTTGCCGCTCCTTCTGACGATGCTAGCTTCGTAACTTCGTCTGCTTCCATATTCTGGCTTTTGAGGATCTGCACTAATTCCACTTTATCAAATTCCTAAGTCAAATGCTTCATCAGCCTGAGGTATTTCTACATTCTTTCCTCCTTTGCTTCATATTCTTCTTTAATCTACCCTATCACCAACTTTAATCACTCTATACTATCAGATTCTTAACTCCGAGTGCCTTCTAGAGTCTTAGCCCCGTCAGTATTCCTTCGTACTCAGCCTTGTTATTAGTGGCCAAAAATTTTAGTTGAACTCCATATTTGAGCATTTCTCCATCATGGGCGGTTATAACGACCCCTACTTCCCCCCTCTTTTAGGCTGACGAACCATCAGTCTATACTGTCCACGATTCTGTCTCATTGGTAAGGCTGTCCTCGTTTGGGAGAGTGAACTCGGCAATGAAGTCCACCAGAGCTTGTGCCTTAATGGCTGTCTTGGGGTGGTACTCAATGTCAAACTAGCTGAGTTCAATTGCCCATTGGACCATTCTCCCAGCTGCCTCGGGTTTGTTCATGAACTTCCCAATAGGTTGGTCCGTCATTACTAGGATGGGGTTCACCTGAAAGTATGGTCGTAGCTTGCACGAAGCTACTATTAGTGCAAATGTAATCTTCTCGATCCTGGGATACCTGACTTCTACCCCTTGGAAAGCTTGACTAATATAGTAAACCGGGAGTTGTTTCCTGTCCTCTTCCCTAATTAGGGCTGCGCTTACGGCTGTGGCTAATACCGCCAGATACAAATATAGGTTTTCTCCTTCTTTAGACGGACTTAGAAGGGGTGGATTGCTCAGGTAGCGCTTAAGTTCTTGAAATGCTGCCTCACATTCATTAGTCCAAGCAAAAGCTTGCTTCAGTGTTTTGAAGAAGGGTAAGCATTTGTCCGTCGCTTTAGGTTGCGTTTGAATTGGTGGTAAACAATTTCAGGAAATCATTTTTCACATTTTCCGTGTGTTTGGCAGTTACGGAAAATAGAATTTTTCGGAAAATCACTTCCTATTTTCCCTTAGACAATGGAAATGGTTTTCAATTCCTATTTTCACTTCAAAGTATTTCTGGGGAGAGAGAGAGAGAGAGCCCAGATCGCAAAGAGAGAGCCTAGATCACGATGCGACTTCGCCGACGAACTCATCGTCGATAGCCATAATCGCCACAAACCCATCGTCACGATCGCCACGAACCCATCGTTATGATTGCCATGAAACCCACGATCGCCACGTAAAGAGAGAGCCCAGATCGCCACGAACCCATCATCGATCGTCGATTGCCATGATCGTTGATCATCGATCGCCAGTGCGACTTGCGAACCCACAACTCGCGAACCCAGAACCCACGATCGCACTTCCAGAACCTAGAACCCATCGTCGATCGCCACGATCATCGATCATTGATCATCGATCGCCAGTGCGGCTCGCAAACCCAGAACCCATGATCTGACCAGATTTGATTTTTTTTTTCTTTGGTTTTGTTTCTGCTTTTAATCGCCAGAGTTTGCTGTGATTTTGAAATTTTTTGTAATAAAATTTGATTGGATGCTGAGAAAATAACTGAGAAAATGTGAAAAATGTATAGGAAAATAGCATTTTCAAAATAGAACCAAATACATGAAAATATTTTCTACAACAATTTTTATTATGCAACCAAACACTTAAAAATATTTTCCTTTCCGGAAAATAGCATTTCCAGAAAATGGGCTATTTTCTGGAAAATATTTTACAAGAACCAAACACAGCCTTAGAGACGAACCTGTTGAGTGTTGCTATCCTTCCTATGAGCTTTTGGATTTCTTTGACGGTCTTGGGTGATGCCATATCGAGTATGGCTTGTACCTTCTCCGAGTTTGCTTCTATTCCCTTTTGGGACACCATGAATTCCAAAAAATTCCCCGAGGCTACACCAAAGGCACACTTGCTAAGATTCAACTTCATCTAGCATTGTTTGAGGGTGGCAAACGTCTCCTTTAGGTTGTACAGATGGGCAAGTTCTTCTCTACTCTTGACGAGCATGTCATCCACGTATACCTCCATGTTCTTGCCAATCTGCTTGCTAAACATTTTGTTCACTAACCTCTGGTAAGTTGCTCCTGCATTCTTTAGTCCAAAGGGAATTACCTTATAACAATAGAGCCCTTAACTTGTGATGAAAGCAATTTTCTCTTGATCTTCTTCAACCATTTTTATTTGGTTGTATATTGAGAAAGCGTCCATGAACGTCAGTAACTTATGCCTAGCTATAGAATCCACTAGCTGGTCTACCCTTCGTAGAGGGAAACTATCTTTCGGGAAAGTTTTTTTCAGGTTTGTGAAGTCCACACACATTCTCCATTTTCCATTTGCTTTCTTCACTAGGATGACGTTTGCGAGCCAGTTAGGATAGTAGACCTCCAGGATAAAGCCTACCGACAACAATTTGTTAACTTCTTCTGTAATTGCTTGGTTCCATTTTGGAGCGAAAACTCTTCATCTTTGTTGAACAAGCTTTCTCTCCGGGTCCACGTTTAGCTTATGCTGACTAACTTTTGGAGGTATACCTGGTATGTCCTCGTGACTCCATACGAAGACGTCCAGGTTCTCTTTGAGGATCTGGACGAGCCTTGTTCTCATCTCGAGACTTAGTGTCATCCCAATTATTGTCATCTTGGTTGCCTCTCCTTCGACCAATTCCACTATCTCCAGGGCTTCCACTTTATCTTCCTCCTTCTCCTTGATCATCCATGCATGGTTCTCCTTTGCAACCAAGACGACTTGATCTTTTTTTACCTCGCCAACACCGTTCTGTATTGGGAACTTTACCTTTAGGCAATAGGTGGACGTGACTGACTTCCATCGGTTAAGTGTGGGCCTTCCATTAATCACATTGCAAGATGAGGGGCAGTCTACCACCAAGAAATCTAACTGACGGTCAACTGTTTCAGGTAAGTCCCCACTGTTATTGTCAACGTCACTATGCCCTTAGGATATACTCTGTCTCCACTGAAACTGACGAGGGGGGAGTCAAACGGACGCAGTCTTTTTGGATCTAACTTCAACTGATAGAAAGTGGGAATGTAGATGATGTCTGTAGAGTAACCATTGTCCACAAGGATCCTCTTGGTATTAAATCCTTCTATCGTGAGCATTATGACTAGGAGATCATTATGTGGCTGCTTCACTCTCCTAGCATCTTCCTCGTTGAAAGGCATGTCCTGGTCTGTCGGTCTCTGCTTAAACGTGGGTATCATGTAGACGCTATTCACATACCTCTGACATACTTTCCTAAGGGACTTGAATGACCCGCCTATGAATGGCCCTCATGCAATCGTCTTTATCTCTCCAATCACATTCTGTGGAGGTTGGGATGTGTGATTCTTATCTCTGGGCAAGGACTCACGCTTGTTTTTGTTATCGTCTCTGAACCTACTAGACTCCCCCTTCTTCACATACTTCTACAGTTTTCCTTTCCTTTCGGTCACTCATTTATTTTGCATACTTACATTACATCAAACTATATAGTTTTCAAGTTTCATTATCAAAAAAGAAAAAAAGCCACAGCTTAATTATTAAGTGCATATTACAACATTGAGAAGCTTGAGGCATCACAAACAATTCCCAAACCATGCATATGATAAATTTGGCTCAAAACCTACTTATTCTTAAGTACTACTCTCCATGAAAGTAAGCAACCTGATGCATATTGGCTTATTGTTGAAACATATAAATTTCTTCTTATCTTAAGGGTAACGTGGCGTGAATCGGGGTATGGGTAATAGTTGTTGTATGGAGTCGGACCGTGCTTACCACCATAGAACTGATCAAGTTGCCACTCCTCGTGTCCTTTTGGTATAAATTATAGATCGTGTGGATTAACACCACAAGTTGGCTTGCACCAGGTTTATTATCATCTTAGAATTTCTGAAAGAAAATACACACACACACACACACAAAAACGCCCAGAAGGGAAACATAAAGAAACCACCAAAACTCAACCAAATATTGTACACCCATAAAACTTGAAAAACTTGGGCAGAAAATTAAAACCCATTATTCTTTTCAAGAAAAATCAAATGGGTTCCTCATAAGAAATGGAAATTAAAACCCGTTATGCTTCTCTAGTAAGATCAAATGAGTTCTTTCTAAAAATGTGTAGACTTAGTTCTAGAGAGAGAGAGAGAGAGAGATGAAAATAAGCGCGGATTACCAGTGTATCTCTGAGATTCCATGGACAGGGATGTGGGAAAGAGCAAGAATAGGATGAGGAGTGGGATTATCGGCATTGCAAAGGCTACAAGAGAAGTTTTAGGGTTTGCGTGGTTAGTTCGGTTTGAAATTATATTATGACGGCTCTCAACTGCTCAGTATGTGGCGGGGGATCAAAAGTAGACCGGTTTCTTTTTTCTTTTTGTCTTTTTTGCAAGAGATGAAGATATAATCTTAACATGGAACAGTACGAGTTCATTGATTTTTTTTTTTTTTTTTTTTTTTTTTAAAGTAGGTGAATGCTTTAGTATTAGTAGATCATATTAACAAATGTGCTTAGGGCATTGATTAATGAATAATTTTAGAATTTTTTTTGAATTTTAATACTATTTTTATGAGAAATATAGACAGATGTCAAACAAGTCAATTACTTTTTTCTTTTTCTATAAAAAGTTTTTAAAAATGGTTAATTAAAAAATCCTCTTAAGGTATCAATTAACATTTCCCTTATTTTAGTTAAAGTTAACATTTTCCTTGTTTGTTTACGAGTAATGTTAACGAGTGCCCTAAGAGTACAAATTAAAAATTAATAAATGTTAATTATAAATTGTAATGTATGTTTTTCAATGAAAAAGAAAAAGTGCACTTGTTAATTATTTATTGGTTTATATGATAAATTCATCGTGATTGAGTGTTTTTTTTTTTGGATATATGAGTACAGTTTCACTTTATTTTCTTAAAAATGTATAAAAACATAATTAATTAATAAAACATTAAATGCATCTTAACCACCGCTCGTAGGAAATTTGTTAACAAAAGTTTGTTTATTTGATTTTGCTATTTTTCAATGTAGTTGGACTTGTTTGATTCTTCTTTAACGAGTGTATTTGCACGCCCATAAAAATAAAAATTTGCATGGCTCACCTTTCCACAACTGTAGCAAAAATTCTGGAGTAGCTCATACTTGAGGGAGACCTGTGTATTCAGAGGGAGGGCTACAATCTAAGCCAAAGCCACATGTAATTAATGGTTAAAATAAGAATGAAGATAAGGTCTTTATTGGTGAGGGAGTTGTGGGGATTAAGATCCTAGAGAAGAAAATTTTATGAATATTAATTAGTGGATCAAGAATTTGTTAGGGATCGGGGGGAAGGGATGTACACAAAAAGTTACAAAGGGAAAACAGTATGACTAGCTGTTGGAGTAGGGGTGGCAATTCGTGTTCGCATATCACGTTCGTGTTCTGTCGCTCATAAGTATTTGACTATATGAGTTGATATTAACTTGACATGTTTATTAAACGGGTCAGGATTTCTTAACCCTCATACAACCTGTTCATTAAACTGGTCACTCATATCAAAACCCATTATTGTATTTTATCAAAGAGAAAAAAAAAATACAATTTTTAATATTAATTTAATTGTTCTAAATTATGAAAACCCAAATAAATAGATTCTTACTATGAAATTTAAAACTAAGATGGTAACCACATCACAAATATCATTCAAAATAAAATCATATCTCAATATCACAAATAATCAATCACAATATATCAAACAAAATAAATCACAACTAATATCAGATTCCAACAATTAATTTAAGAAAAATAGATAAAGGTAAAGGTAAAAGTAAAGGACGTTGGCAATGATGCAATAGTGGCAGAGAGTTCAAAGATGAAAACAAAGGATTACGATGACTAAGGTTTCTAGTGATAGAGAGAAGCGAAGGACGAGGGTGACAATAGCTTGGCACCTTAGTGACAAAAGGGTTACAATGGATAAGAAAACAAGGTGAGGAGAAGTGAGGTGAGATCGAGGTCTAAAAGTGAGAGGCAGTCATGGGGCTTAGGAGAATGCAATTATGAAAGAAAATGAATATATCTAGGATTTTGAAGGGAATATTGGTAAAATGACATTTAGTTAAATAAGTCAGGTAGGTCAAACAGGATCTGTGAGTTGGACTCAGAACACAGTATGTTTATTAAACGGGTCAGTTGCATAAACTCGAATTTGACACGAACTCATTAAGCCTCAATTCATAACCTATTAACTTCATGTTGTATTGTGTTCGCGAGTCATGTTGGATTTTGTCGTCCTTACGTTGGAGATGGATTCATAACTAACTATCATACAACTTTGATGATAGCAATAAGAATCTATCAAAAAATAAAAGCAAATGTAAAAATGGCATGTGTAATTAAGAATTTTTTTTTTTTTTTTTAAATCCTTAACTTCTTTCTATCAAAAGAAAGAAAGAATATAAGCAAATAGTTGAGCATTTAAATAAGTTAAAATAACTAAATATTTGTGAAAATATATATAATGAATGAGTTATCATATGGATTTTCTCTTTAGGTTTTTAGCTTAATTGGTGCCAAACGGGATCTGGATGAAATATTGTTAGAATTTAAACCAATCAATAAGTGCATCTCTCATAATCTTTATAGATCTATTAATAGATAAGTTTATATAATATTGTGGGTTCCAGTTAGCTTAATAAGTAAATTTTTTGTCATCAATTTCTGCATGCATAAAAAACCAATTGGTGTACTGGTCTGATAATAAAAAAATAATCATCAAGAGTGAAAGTCATAAGTTGAAATGCCCAAAAACCAATTGGTATATTTGTCTAATGATAAAGAGTAATCATCAGGAGCGGAACCTATAGGTTAAAAGTGTCTCTAAAAAAAATCTATATATTATATTATTTCATAAAAAGTGTGTGACCCCATTAACATGGCATGGTGCTTCCAATCATATTTTCACACTTCATAGACACGGAAAAGCGCAATATATTTTTGACAGTACCCAGCAGATTTTTTTTTTTTACCTCAATTTATTTATGCTTAAGTTTTTTCTGGAAAATTATATTTTAAATTCAATATTTTAGCCTTTTAGGAGTGTAACAAATAAAACCTTATATTCAAACATAATAAATTAAGGGCAAAACTTACATACAGTACTTAAGTGTTGTTCCTTAAGTTCCTCTCCTAAGATTATGCCATGTGAATTTTTTCTCATAGAATAAAAGTATATTTTTTAATTAAGCAATCACATAGCTAAATCTTAAAAATAAAACCTAAGAAACAACACCTAAAATACTGTATCTAAGTTTTATCCATAAATTAAACCCTAAGATTTCAAAAATTAATATAAAAAAATCCTTCAACCATATTAAATCACAAACACGAAACCATTATACTTAAATCGGATGTGTTTTAATTTGTTACTTTTGATAATATAGTATTCGTTTGTTAAATCTAGGTTTTTCTTTTTTTTGTACGCGCCCACACTAGTGTGTGTGTGCGCGCGTGGAGAAACTGGATTAACAATCCGTTACAAAGAGACTAAAACAGAGTCTCGAACAAGAATAGTCTTTCAATACAATATGAGTAGCCTTCCTAGCTAGAGCACGAGCAACGCCGTTGCATGCGCTTTTTACATGAGAATACATAATAGTTTATAGAACTTGCAAACAATTTGCTAATTAATCGAATAAATGTTAAATACTTTAACATGTTGAACAAGGGACGGAGCCTATGTCCAACTGAGAGTAAGGGGACCTGTAAAACAATTGGAGAATCACAAGCTGCATAGTAAACACCATCTAAACTCAACAAAGACCCATCTAAATTTTGTACAAATCCTCTCCCTCTTATATATGTCAGGAAAATCATGTTCACAGGTTACTGCTACAATCACATTAATCCTCTCCTGTGGTTCACAGCCAGGAGGCCCTTCATCTGTGAAATCCCTGAACCTACTTTGCTCACGATGATGGCCTCTGCTCACAGGTTCTGAATAGTGGCCCAATCTATGATGCACTCTATTCCTGGAAAGATCTGAACTAGAAGATCCATCTGCCCAAAGTCTTTCATTAGCATTTTCTGGAATTGGCCCATTTACTCCAGGAAATAGGACACTCATTTTCCTCCGAGGTTCAGGATATCCTGCTTCAACAATTTCACCATCCTCCTGTTCTTCCTTATATTCTCCATCAGCATATATTGTAATCCCAGCTGGCTGATCCTCAGTATCTGCATCTAAAAAAGCAAAGATATGCATTACAGAGAATCAAAATCAAATGTGAAAACACAAAAGGAAAAACCACAAAGATGACTAGCAGTAGAATAAATTGCCTCCTATTGACGTTCTTGCATATCAAAATACTCACTGATGAACTATATTCACAAGAGTGACATTTTCTATTAAAAAAAAAATTCTCATTATCATTTTTGAGCCTTCTTGGACATCAAACTAGTTTTATCTTCTAGATTTTTAATGCAGTGAAATCAGCGTGATTAAAAAGAGCAAAACCTCAGAAATAATGAACAATAATAATCATTTTGTTTGAGATAGCCATTGGCTTGCAGTGATTGTAGCCAACATTGATCTCTCCCTTTCCTGTCTGACTGATCGACTAATATGAATTAAATGAAGCAGGAGTAAGGGGATAGGTAGCAGAAGGGAAGGATGAAATATTCCTGTAAATCTAGCATTTCAGAATTTAATTGTTGCAATTTTGAACTTTCTAGCCAAAAAACTTAATATCACAAAAGGTAAGCATAACATAATCAAATACTTAGATATCCTGGTGGGTATCCTAGTTCTCGCATTCTGTTGAGCCAAGGGTTGGGTCAAGCTCCTGCATAAAAAAATAGTTTTAAATCCCTGAAAAGAAGCCAAACTACAATAACCTGCAAAGTTTCATCTATACTAAGTTATATTCCGGCAAGAATAATTGACAACCATATCATCTCCATTATAAGAACAAAAGAAAAGTAATCGTGATAATACGTATTTGATATGACACACTGAATAGATTCAAATCCAACATCCATATTTGATAGCAGCTTTGACACAACTCACTTGGGTCCATATTTACAGATTCATGACTAGAATACTAGAGAATGTAACCCTAAAAGCCTATTTTAAGTGAAATAAGAAACAAACTGAGTATTCAAAAACAAAAATTAATAGATGTTAAATGAAATTGGAAGTGCAAAACAACACTGACTCAGGTCCATCATAACCTAAAACATTGCAAGGGTTGATATGTCAAGAGAGGTTGTTTAAAAATGAAATGACAACAAGACAACCTTCAAGCCTAACCACTTGAGTTAGGCTTTGTAAATTCTATTTCACCTTTCCTTCAGCTAAAACTGAAGTCCATCATTCATACATAGAACGTGTCCTGAATAAAAATACATGATTTCCATACCCAGTCACTGGTGGTAGTAGGATTGGGTGGTAAGATGATGAAGAGAGTCTCTTAGATTCCTAAATATTTGGAAAATGGAAAACTAAGCATTTTTTTAGTACCATTTGTCAAAATCTGCACAAGATCTTTTATATATGAATTAACTAAAAAAATAGTGCATTAAATATGGACGGATGATCAAAGTTTAATACTGGTGTATGCCAGATTTCATTAGTTGCATATTGAATCACCAGATCTGCTGAATTTTGCATGCCTCTGACAAATACTAGTATGCTGACAATGGTGTAAACTGGGATTCATTGAATTGAAATCTCTGTTCATGGGTAAAATTGCCCCCACATAGATAACTAATTCGGGTTACATGAATGTTTTTGCTTACCTTTGCGCTTCACTATTTTAAGGACATGAGAATGAAATTAACTTATATACCGTCTTCCTTGGTAATCATAGCATCCAATAAGAACTCAGTATTACATATTTAGTAGTAACTTTGTTGCAAGACTTAATCTAGTATGAAAACATCACTATGAATAATATATAGAGTACCATCATGAAAACCATAACCCAAGGCCCAAAAGTTTCCGTGTTTCAGCATCAAGAGCACCTGGCCTTAAACCATCATACTTCCCACCAGGGGTATTCTGATAATATCGAGTTGGATTGCGCGAACCGGCATTTTGATTGCGTTTGGACATATGCTGTTTGCGTGCATTATTGACAGCAGCATTGTTACGAGGCTTTGGGCATTCTTTCAGAGAATGATTGTAAGAAGCACAATTGAAACAACGACTTGCAGCATCTAATCTCTCCAAGCCTCTACAATTTTCACAATAAAGGGAAAAAGAGGGAAAAAATTCATAAGCTAGTCTAACAAAACAAATTTCATGTAAATGTCAAAGTGATGTTTTTTTCTTCCATCCTTTCCACTTTTTTTTTGGTTGATAAGTAATAAACTTTATTGAAAGAAACTATACAAAAGGCAAAGCATACAGGACGTGTACTAAGGTAGGCAAGAGAGAAAGAAAAAAAAAAAAAACAGATCTAAGAAATATAAAGATTACATCTATCATCCTTTCCAGTTGTTGAGAAGCAATTCTTTAATCAAACATGAAAAAAGCACACTATTTTAATTGTCACTGATGATGGCGGAAATCTCACCAGTGAGCGCACGGTCCTCACACGCTTGAAACTGCACCTGCGAGACAAAAAGGAGATGACCTAACAGAGAGCACCGGTGTGGTGTCGGCCAAATACCCTCCGAAGGTCAAGTTAGAACTTTTTTCAACTCTAGAGTGCTAGAGAGGGTGTTATTATGCGTACCTTGATGTGTGAGGGTATTGGAGCTTTTATAGTAGTTGAGGGTTGACCCTTTTTCTTGGAGCAGAAGTCCTTTCCTTATAGGAATCCCTTATGAGCGTAAATTACGGGATCCTTTCCTAATAGGACCCGGATACTAGTCGTGGAGTACAAGCAATCTACCTATACGTGGTGGACAAGTTTCTTATTTTCATGGAACCGTCAGCCTTACAACCGTCAGCCTTCATTCTTTCCAGCAGCCGAGTGGTCGTCAGCTCCTTTGCTGTTTGTGTAACCGTCAGCTTCATGCTTGCAGCCTGTTTACCTTGTAACCGTCAGCTTTGCTCTGCCCGTTACCCGCTATTGGTCCGTCGACTTGAACTTGTGCTGACGTTCTTGCTCATGACGGATGTCATGATTATTGTTCCATATCAGTTGCCCCCTACTCCATATGCCCGTCAGCCATGTCAGACGGGTTATGGAGTTTTCTTCCGTCGCTAACTGTTGCTTTGATCAAAAAATAATTGCTGCTGTCATTAAATGCTGGGACAGGTGGCTCGCTTGGATTGGCCCCGCGTTGATACGGGGGCGTCGCTTCGTTTTCCGTGCATTTTCATCATATATATATGTGGCCCCCTCCTCCCATTTTCACTATTTCATTTACCTGATTCTTGGAGAGCACATCCGTCGCCCAAAACTCCGTCAGCTTTTCCAACGTTTCTGCCGTCGTCCTTTCAAACGTTACTTCTAGAACTTGTAAGTTTCCCTTCCTTTTTGCACGCTTTCTATTTTTTTCTTTTAAAGTGAGGTCGTCATCCTAGGCGCTTAGTTTACACCCGTCACTTGTAGGTAGATGTCGGGTGACACGTCGAGTGACCAATCGTCGGTCCGCGAAGGAGCGGGCTACGACGAGGTGTTTGGTTCGGGCTCAAGTAGTGAGTCTGAGAGTTCCTCCTGGTCGTCAGAGAGGGAGACGTCAGCCCATGTTGCCGTCGAAGAGATAGGAGGTCAGGGAGACGTTGGTCAAGAGGAGGGAGTAGGCGAGGGAAGTGATGTTGAGTTAGTAGGGGGAAGTGGGGATGACGGTGACGAGGAGTCTAGTGAAGAGGAGTCTGAAGGTAGTCGTCCCTTCATCCTTCCCCAGGATTGGGCTGTAAATAAATTTCTTCCAAAGATGACGCTAAAAATTTTTAACGAACTACGCGTCCGTTTTCAAATCCCTGATCACATTCCCATCCGTCTACCCATGGAAGGTGAGAAGTGTTACACGGGAAAAACTGCAGATGTTGGCATGTATGACGCCATGTTTGCTGCTGGCTTGAGATTGCCCCTGACGGCTTTGCATCGTCAGCTAGCTGACTATCTTGGCATATCAATTAGTCAGATCGCCCCAAACTCATGGAGGATTTTTATAAGTGCTGAGGTGTTGTGGGGTCGTCTGAGTGGAGGTCACCGTCAGCTTACTTTGGATGAGTTTTTTTATTGTTACAGACCCCGTCATCTTTCTTCGTCAAGGGGGATGTATCATTTTGCTGTTAGGGAGAAGGAGTTAAGGCTGGTGTCTGAGATGCCAGACTCCAATAGAGCCTGGAAGGGTAGGTTCTTTTTTGTAGAAGGGACGGATTGGGTATGCCGTCAAGATGAATGGGAAACAATTCCCTTTGGTTGTTTTGACAACACTTGGGGTTTTGTCAAGGAGTCAGGTTTTAGTCGTCACCTTCATCCTCGTCAATCTTGTCATATTTTGTTTTTGGAGAGACGCTAACATATTTAAAATTTTTTTCCTTCTCTTTTCCAGCCTTCGTTCGCCCGTCAATAACTGACGAGCAAGAGGATTTCATCCGTCGGGTTCTGGGGATTCGTATAGAGGAGCGGTCGTGCCGGGACTTGATTACCCTAGACACTCTCTATACATACTGTGGGGGTCCCGAACCAACACCCGAGGCTCGCAGGTTGGAAGAACTCGCTCGTCATCGTAAGTCTTTTTCTACCCGTCACCTTCTATTCTTTTAGTCGTCAACTTCCCTTATGCTTTTTCTCTTTTGGTGCAGAAATGGATGCTGCTAAGGAGCGAATTAAGGCCGCCGCTGCCCGTCAGCGGGAGGAGAAGAGGGCTAAGGGAGAGACGACGTCTACTCCTAACCTCAGGCCCGTCACCAAGGGCTCTCAAAAGAGGAAGTCTGACGGGGTGGTCATTCGTCCGTCGAAGAGGCCAACCGTCACTCCAGCCAAATCACCCCCTACATCGGGTCATGGAGCTGGAAAAGGCGCCATGACTTCTTCTGGTCCCGTCTTGCAAGGACCTCAGAGCTTGCTGACACACAAAGATTTTGCCGTCGAGGCCGTCGAGGCGCTTATAAGGCCGACGGACATAGATCCTTGTGCTCAGTTAGGGACGGATGAGCTGGGGTCGTTGGCTTTGTTCGACCTTTCTCGGGTAAGCCGTCAGTTTTACCTTGTCTGATGTACACTGACCCCTTCTTCTTTTTGGAAGCTGACGGTAGTGCTTTTGTTCAGGCTTTGGTCCGTGTAAAGGCGCTGACGGAGCGATGTGTGGCCAAGGAGGGCGTCGCTTCTCGTCTTAGTAAGCATAATGCAACTCTGCGAAACGAGCAAGGCCAGTACAAGGATGGGGTACGGACACTTAACCGGGAGTTGAAGGAGGTGAAGGACGAGCTGGAGGACGTGAAGCGTCAACGGGTTGAGACAGAAGAAAAGCTGACGGCTCTTTATGGGCAGTTAGAGTCAGTTGGTGCTGATGCCGTTGAGAAGTTCAAGGCGTCAGATGCCTTCATCGAATCCTGTGGCAGCTATTATGGCACTGGGTTTGATGACTGTCTTAGACAAGTGGCGTCAGCCTTTCCTGAGCTGGACTTGTCTTGTATTAACATAGAAGACGCTCAGCCCATGACGCCTGCTACTGGTGCCGTCATTCCTCCTGCTGATGACTTGGTTAATTCCCCCCTTCCTGGAGAGAGTGGGGTTGTCTTGGCCCAGCCTGCTACGAACCTCTCCTCGACTGCCGTCACTCCTCCTACTGTACTGCTTGATGACGAGGAGCCTGCTGCTAAATAGATTTTTTCTTTTTTGTTTATCATCCTTTTGTATTTCTTTTATCTATGTAGAAGACAATTTTATTAAGTGCCCCTTTGGGCACCGTTGTGTAATATTTTGACAGCTTTTAAATGCTTTCTTTTAGGCTTTGATTTGTTATAATCTCGTCAGCTTTTTATTGCCTGTCCGTGGCTTATCTTGCTTGGTTTTGTTTGCATGTTTCTGAAACAAAGATTGCAGGCCTTATTACTTTTTTTTTTTTTTTTTGGGCCGTCAGTTTTACTAAACCGTCGGTTAGTTTCTATCGAGCCCGTCAGCTTTTGACCATTTTGCCTTAAATGATTGTAGAAAGTTTCAGGAAAATCCAGTTGTCTTGTGACGAGTTTATCTGCCTTATGGCCGTCGGCCTTTCGCCTGTTTTTTAGACTTGGCCAATTATAGATTGTCAGCTTCTTGTATAATTTTGGACTTGGGTTACTTTCAGTTTGTAGACCGTCAGCCTTTCGTCCATCCTTGGACTCGGCTGTTTTTAGTCCGTCGCCCTTTTAGTAAATCATGTTGTGGACTTGTTTTTTTTTTTTTTTTTTTTTTTTAAGCCATTAACCTGTCTTCCCTTGGCCTTTCTAGACCGTGGGCTGTTTTTGGTCCGTCCTTTTTTGGACCGTCAACTTTATGGCAATCTAGCTTGTGGCTTTGGTCATTAAGACCGTCAGCCTATCGTCCTTTTGGACTTGGTCTTTTTAGACCGTCGGCTGTTTTTTTGTTTGTCCGTTTTAGGACCGTCAGTCTTTTGGCAACCCAGTTTGTGGATTCAGACCGTCAGCCTTTTGGCTTGTGGATTTGGTCATTAAGACCGTCAGCCTATCGTCCTTTTGGACTTGGTCTTTTTAGACCGTGGGCTGTTTTTTGTTTGTCCATTTTAGGACCGTTAGTCTTTTGGCAACCCAGTTTGTGGATTCAGACCGTCAGCCTTTTGGCTCGTGGATTTGGTCATTGAGATCGTCAGCCTATCGTCCTTTTGGACTTGGTCTTTTTAGACCGTCGGCTGTTTTTTGTTTGTCCATTTTAGGACCGTCAGTCTTTTGGCAACCCAGTTTGTGGATTCAGACCGTCAGCCTTTTGGCTTGCCCAATTCTGGGCTTTGTTGCTTTTAACTTCATGTAAGTAAAAACTTGTCTTTGAGTAGATTCTCATTTGTTATGCATAAATATAAAAGGTAGTCTAGGAACAAAATCTGCCCATGTTGGGCTTATTGTAGCAAAAACATTAGAAAAGAACTGCCCGTTGGGCTTATTGTAGCAAACGCTTAAAAAGGTAATTGAAAAAGTCTTTTGAAAAGAAAGATGCCGCTGCTCCTACTGGTAGTACTTTCGTAGGTGTTCCGCGTTCCATGGATGGGGGAGCTTTCGTCCGTCCAGAGTCTCTAGATGGTAGGTGCCCTTCCTTTGCCATGCCGTAACTCGGTAGGGTCCTTCCCAATTTGGGCCGAGCTTTCCTTGAGTGGGGTCTCTTGCTGCTCCCATTACCTTTCTTAAAACAAGGTCTCCTTCCTGGAAGTTTCTGTGTCTGACCCTGGAGTTGTAATTCTTGGCCATGCGATCCTGGTATCGTGCGAGCCTTTGCTCTGCTGCCATCCTGACCTCGTCCACCAGGTCGAGCTGCAAACGTATGGCTTCGTCGTTCCTTTCTTCGTCGTGGTTGTGTACCCTGTAGCTTGTGAGACCGACTTCGGCTGGGATGACCGCTTCGTTTCCGTATATCAATCGGAACGGTGTTTCTCCTGTTGGCGTCCTTACTGTCGTCCTGTACGCCCATAGTATGCTTGGCAACTCTTCAGCCCATATGCCCTTTGCCCCCTCAAGCCGGGTCTTGATGATTTTTAACAAGGATCGGTTTGTAACTTCGACCTGTCCATTGGCTTGGGGGTGAGCGGGGGAGGAGTAGTGGTTCCGTATCCCCAACTGTGAGCAGAAGTCCCTGAAGGAGTCGTTGTCGAATTGTTTCCCGTTGTCTGAGACCAAGACTCTTGGAATGCCAAACCTGCATATGATGCATCGCCAAACGAAGCTCCTTATGTTTTTCTCTGTGATGGTGGCCAGTGCTTCCGCTTCTACCCACTTGGTGAAGTAGTCGATACCGACAACTAAAAACTTCAGTTGTCGTATCGCAGTGGGGAATGGGCCCATGATGTCTAATCCCCACTGGGCGAACGGCCATGGTGCCGTGATTGGGGTTAACTCCTCGGGTGGTTGCCTGATGATGTTGCTAAACCTTTGGCATTTGTCGCAAGCCTTCACATAAGCTTCGGCGTCCTTCTGCATTGTTGGCCAAAAGTACCCGGTTCGTACTAGCTTGTGTACTAGCGACCTTGATCCGGAGTGGTTTCCACAGATTCCTTCGTGTACTTCCTTCATGACGTAATCTGCTTCTTCGGGGCCCAAGCATCGTAGGTAGGGACGAGAAAAACCTCTTTTGTATAATACATCCTTGATTAGAACGAATCTTGCCGCTTGAACCTTCAGTTTCCTTGCTGCCTCCTTATCATTTGGTAATGCGCTATTTTTCAAAAAGGAGGTTAATGGTGTAGTCCAGTCATTCTGGGGGTCGAGCTCCTGTATGTCGGCCGCACTGATGAGTGGAGAGAGCTGCGTGAAGGAGAGCGTACTTCCAGTGGTGATCATGTGCTCGGCAGAGGCGGCTTTGGCTAAGCGGTCGGCTTGCTCGTTTTCCCCCCGGGGGATTTGCATAATTTTGACCTTCAGCTCGCTTATTCTCCTCTTCGCTTGCTCCAGATACTTCTTCATTCTCTCGCCTTTGCATTCGTACTCCCCGCTTATCTGGTTAACTATGACTTGGGAGTCGCAGTAAACAATTGCTTTCTCGGCTCCTGCTGCCCTAACGAGGTCGAGCCCTGCTATCAAAGCTTCGTATTCTGCCTCGTTGTTGGTAGTGGGGAAGGCGAGACGGACCATACATTCTACCGTGTCTCCTTCTGGTGACTGTAGCACGACGCCGGCCCCGCCAGCTTGCCTGTTGGAAGATCCATCCACATGTATACTCCACTCTGGGTATTCCTCTGCCCCCTCGTCCTCGCCATTCGTGAATTCAGCTATGAAGTCTGCCACGATCTGCCCCTTGATGGCGGTGCGCGGACGATATTGGATGTCATATTCGCTTAACTCTATGGCCCAAAGTGTCAAGCGCCCGGCCGCCTCAGGGTTGCTCATGGCCCGTCGCAAAGGCTTGTCGGTTAAGACCGTTATTGTGTGAGCTTGGAAATATGGCTTCAGCTTTCGTGCCGCCGTAACTAGTGCGAAGGCAAGTTTCTCCAGGGGTGGATATCTTTCTTCAGCTCCGTGCAGCGCCCGGCTGATGTAATACACGGGTTTTTGTATCTTCTCTTCTTCTCTGATCAAGGCGGCGCTGACGGCGGCCGGGGAGACGGCGAGATAAAGAAAGAGTTCGTCTCCTGGCTGTGAGGGACTCAGCAGTGGTGGGGAAGAGAGGTAAGCTTTTAATTCTTCGAACGCTCGCTGGCATTCATCGGTCCATTCGAAAGACCTTTTTAATATGCGGAAGAAGGGTAGGCACTTGTCTGTCGCTCTGGAGACGAACCTGTTTAGTGCTGCTATCTTGCCGTTGAGGCTTTGTACTTCCTTTACATTTTTTGGTGGTGCCATCTCCATTATAGCCCGGATCTTGTCCGGATTGGCCTCGATGCCTCTCTGGGACACCATGAATCCTAGGAATTTTCCTGCTGTTACCCCGAAGGCACATTTTCCTGGATTGAGTTTCATGTTGTAAGAGCGGAGGGTGTCGAATGTTTCCCTGAGGTCTTCTAGATGATCTTCTTCCTTTTGACTTTTAACCAACATGTCATCGACGTATACCTGGACGTTTCTCCCGATCTGTTGTGCGAACATTTTGTTCATAAGCCTTTGGTAAGTCGCGCCTGCGTTTTTCAAACCGAACGGCATTACCTTGTAGCAGAATAGGCCTTGGCTGGTAACGAAGGACGTCTTCTCCTGATCGTCCTCGTGCATCTTGATCTGGTTGTAGCCGGAGAAAGCGTCCATGAAGCTTAATAGCTGGTGCTGAGCTGTGGAGTCTACCAGAGTGTCGACCCTTGGGAGGGGGTAGCTGTCTTTAGGACACGCTTTGTTCAAATCGGTGAAGTCTACACACATCCTCCATTTCTCGGAGGCTTTCTTGACCATCACCACATTTGCTAGCCAGTCGGGGTAGTATACTTCTTTAATGAATTTGGCCTCTTGCAGCTTGCGGACTTCTTCGGCTACGGCTTGATCTCGCTCCGGGGCGAAGACCCGCTTCCTCTGTCGGATGGGTGGAAAAGATGGCGACACATTCAGCCTATGTACCATGACGGAAGGATCTATTCCCGGCATATCCTCGTGACTCCAGGCGAATACATCTCGATTCTCCTTGAGGAATGCTACAAGCGCTTGCCGAGTGACGGGGCTTGCAAGGGTCCCAATCCTCGTTGTCTGGTCAGGTACGGAGTCGTTTAGAGGTATCTCCTCAAGCCTCTCAGCCGGCTCTGTCGCGCCCCGATGCTCTTCTATGTTCATGGTTTGGAGGTGATCGTCCATCTCCATCATGGCCACATAGCATTCTCGTGCGGCAATCTGGTTTCCGCGTAGTTCCCCGATTCCGTGTTCTGTCGGGAACTTAATCTTCAAGTGATAAGTTGAAGTTGCCGCTTTCCATGCGTTGAGGGTGGGCCGTCCTATGATGGCGTTATAGGCGGATGAATGGTCAACCACGAGGAATGTTACCTCCTTTTTGGTTTGTTGGGGGTAGTCGCCTGCGGTTACACCCAACGTGACTGCGCCTAACGGAAACACCTTTGCGCCTCCAAATCCGACAAGCGGAGCGTTCGTCGGGACCAGTTGCTCCTTGCTGATCTTCATTTGCTGGTACGCCGGGTAGTATAGAATGTCCGCCGAGCTTCCGTTATCGACTAATACTCGATGCAAGTTGTAATCCCCGACCTGTAGGCTGACGACAAGTGCGTCGTCGTGCGGGTGGTGGATACGCTGCGCATCTTCTTCTGAGAACTCGATCACGGGGCTTTTTGTTTGGGCTATGTTTCGCACTGGGCTTGCCACTTGGACGTTTTGGACCATCCGGAGGTGCGTCTTTCGAGCCCTTTTTGACGGTCTGGCAGCCATCCCTCCTACGATCATTCGTATATCACCAATGGGAGGCCTGGGACGATCATGGCCACGCGGAGGTGGGTTCTCCTGAGGCGCTTGGTCTGTTCTTTCCTTGCTCACAAACTTCTGTAACTTCCCTTGTCTTATCAGGGCCTCGATTTGTTGCTTCAAGTCGTAGCAGTCGGCTGTGTCGTGACCGTGATCTCGGTGGAAGCGGCAGTACTTGTCTCGGGAGCGCTTATTAGGATCCCCCTTCAGTTTACCGGGGAAGGTCAGAGTTCCTTCGTCCTTTATCTGCATTAGGACTTGATCTATTGGGGCGGTGAGCGGCGTGAAGCTCGCGAATCTCCCTCCTGGAGGTTTAGACCGTCTTTCGTCTCTTCGATCCCCCGTTCTGGGTCTTTTCCTTCCCTGGTCCGACCGTGCGTCCTCCTGCCTCTCCCTTTTTCTGGGCTTTTCCTCTCGGGCCTGCAGTGCGTCCTCGGCATTCATATACTTGGTGGCCCTGTAGAGCACTTCTGACATGGTCTTCGGGTCATTCTTGTATAGAGAGAACAGGAATTTGCCTTTTTGTAACCCGTTTGTGAATGCTGCGACAAGTATTTTATCGTCAACCTCGTCGACTGATAGCGCTTCCTTGTTAAAACGCGTTATGTAGGATCGCAACGTCTCGTCCTCTCTTTGTTTGATACTCATCAGGCATGCTGTGGACTTCTTATACCTGTGTCCTCCAATGAAATGTGTAGTGAATTGGGCGCTTAGCTCTTTGAAGGTGCTGATAGAGTTGGGCGTCAGCCGGCTGAACCATATCCTCGCGGGGCCTTTAAGTGTTGTGGGGAAGGCCCTGCACATGATCTCATCCGCTACTCCCTGAAGATGCATCAGGGTCTTGAAAGTCTCCAGGTGGTCGAGAGGATCCTTCGCTCCGTCATAGCTATCTATATTCGGCATGCGAAACTTGTGGGGTAAGGGGAAGGAGTTTACAGCGATAGTGAAGGGTGAGTCGGTACGGTTCACGAGGTCGTCAAGATTACTAGAAACTCTCCCTTTGAGAGCGTTCATCATAACCTCCATCTGCTCCTTCATTGCCTGCATTTCGGCGGCGATTTGTGGTGGAGCCGCGTCCATGAGGGATGGCATGCTTGCGGGCGGTCTTTCTGGTCTGCTCGGGGCGAGGCTGCCTTCAGGTCTTTCCTGGTTCCCTCTTGGAGCGCTATTCTCTTCCTGGTCTTCAGGTTGGCCGTTTTGCGCTGCATCTTTCTGGCGAAGCTGTTCTTCTAAGTCGAGGTTCCGTTTGGTCAGACGCTCCACGGCGGCGCCGAGAGTCCGAACTTGCCTCTCGAGGGCAGTCATGGGTGGTTCCTCTCCTTGTATGTCATTGGTAGTAGCCATTGAACGAGTGAGTACCATGCAACCCTTCAGTCCGGGAAACGATAGTATGGCTTAGTAAGCTTTCCCACAGACGGCGCCAACTGATGATGGCGGAAATCTCACCAGTGAGCGCACGGTCCTCACACGCTTGAAACTGCACCTGCGAGACAAAAAGGAGATGACCTAACAGAGAGCACCGGTGTGGTGTCGGCCAAATACCCTCCGAAGGTCAAGTTAGAACTTTTTTCAACTCTAGAGTGCTAGAGAGGGTGTTATTATGCGTACCTTGATGTGTGAGGGTATTGGAGCTTTTATAGTAGTTGAGGGTTGACCCTTTTTCTTGGAGCAGAAGTCCTTTCCTTATAGGAATCCCTTATGAGCGTAAATTACGGGATCCTTTCCTAATAGGACCCGGATACTAGTCGTGGAGTACAAGCAATCTACCTATACGTGGTGGACAAGTTTCTTATTTTCATGGAACCGTCAGCCTTACAACCGTCAGCCTTCATTCTTTCCAGCAGCCGAGTGGTCGTCAGCTCCTTTGCTGTTTGTGTAACCGTCAGCTTCATGCTTGCAGCCTGTTTACCTTGTAACCGTCAGCTTTGCTCTGCCCGTTACCCGCTATTGGTCCGTCGACTTGAACTTGTGCTGACGTTCTTGCTCATGACGGATGTCATGATTATTGTTCCATATCAGTCACCAAAAGATAAAGTAGGATAATAGTACTTATAAAAAAATAAATAAATAAAGTAGGATAATAGTTACTAAAGGAAAACCATCTCCATGAGAATTTTGCCAATGAAACGGACCCAAAGAGATCCAAATATTGTACCAATGCATTATTAAGCTGGGTGACCTTCATTCTGCACAATCTTTATATATCAGGGATTGCGATGCAGCAAGGCTGTAATCCATTGAACACAAGATCTTTTTGACCTCTAATAGTACCATAATTTTCTTCCTAGCTGTTTACACTTGCCAAGGCACCATTAGCCAGCCTATGCAATATTTCAGGAAGACCATGAATCTCATTGATCTTTATCCTAATCTTACAAGGAAGCTCAAAATATATAACAAATTAGCATTCTTTTCAACCAGTCACAAAAACTATTACATGTCCAAAATTTATTTTATTATTATCATTATTTTTATTGGTAATTACAAATATAACTACTAGGTTTGAACTCATGACCTCACCTTTCGTCTTGCTCTTAGAAGAGTTTATTAACAAACCAATGTTAAGCTTTCATTTATAAAAAAACACAAAGTAAAGAGGACTTACCCCTCCACATTACTTGAACCTTCAGCTGAAGTCAAACCCAATGCATATCCACGATCATAAAGAGGCACAGAGTTGCTATCCAAAGGAATGAACTTGTCCTGCTGCTTCCCTGTTTGGTTGTCCAACCAGAAAGACTGCACGTACATTAAACAACTAAAGCTCACAAACAACACTTTTTATCCGATGTCATGAGAAATATAAATACTTATGAGTAATGCTTTATGCATATACTAGATGTCATTCGAATTGTAGTACAATGGTAAGAGCATGGGGAATCTCCTCTATTGGGCTAAAAACCAGGAGATTTCCCTAGAATGAGTAATTGTAAAACTACAACAGTTTGAGGATGGCTAAAGAAAACAGAACCATCAAATAAATTAGAAAGATCAAACAAAGATTTTGTTTCCATTAGTCATGAAGATTTTTTTTTTTTTTTAAATGACATGGAACCTCACCAAGGCAGGGACCTTTGGACCCACCCTTGGGAGTAAAGCATGAATACACAACCCCACTTGCTAGAACTATGTAGATAATCTAGGGGAACTCATAATAGGGATTGAACCCAGGATGTTTGGGTCTAAAGCTCATTCCAAGCCGCCAACCACTAGGCTGCACCCTAACGGGTTAGTCATGAAGCTATTTATTCATGATATCCATTAAGTTCTAATAAATCCCTACTTAAAAAAAAAAATAGAAAATAAAAATAAAATAAAAAAAGTTCTAATAAGTGTGAGTTTGGATAGCAAATGCAGAGCTGAGTTTGCCTTTTTTCCTAGGTTCAATGCACTGTTCACGGGACCCGCAAGTACAGAAAAACACAAATATCTCTTTAAAATTGGGTCTTACAGAATTATTCACACCTTTAAAAATTATTTTACTACAATATTTTCAGCAATAAGTTTTCAGTTTTCAACAATAAGTGGTATTCAAACTGACCCTAAATCCCAAAGTATTAAGTTATCACATACTGATTAATGAGATAAATCAGGAAACAAACTTAACCGCAGTTACAAAAGCTAGATATAGTTGAAATTAACATTCAAATGCATCTATCACCCTAAAATTTGTGTGGTAGGTACCTATAAATATCAAACGGCCCTGCTAATGTTTCTGATATTACCAATAATCGCCCCTGAAGTTGGATTGCCAAGTGCCAACATCATATGAGTTTTTCCCATTCCTAACATTTCAGTTGAAAATAAACCGAAGAAAATGTAGACACTAACCTAGCATGAATTCTATGACACTAATACAATTAAAGATCACTATTAATATTCAAAATCCTTTCAAACTAATAAAAATTTGTCTTGCATCAACATGGCTACTTACTAAGGCAAACGAACACACTTAACATTATTTGTAAGTACATCAATTCATACATAAACCGTGAAGTTTGTAAAGACACACACTAGCATGGATAATGTGATAGAGACAATAGGTCTTATTGCCGTTACAAAATTATGATTAAAAAAAAAAAAAAGAGGAATCTTAACATATGAGCATAACATAGAGTTATTACATCCATTTTTTTCCATTCAAGCACACTGAAGCATGAGCATGTCTAGAGCTTCATTTTGAGAAGTTGAACATTAGTCAGTGATGACAGTCATGAGAAATTATTCAGTACTCCTGTAACATTGCTCT
Source organism: Quercus variabilis (assembly GCA_030445155.1). Taxonomy (NCBI): domain Eukaryota; kingdom Viridiplantae; phylum Streptophyta; class Magnoliopsida; order Fagales; family Fagaceae; genus Quercus; species Quercus variabilis. Next base: position 38,348,885 of record CP129445.1, read on the forward strand.
AAGCTCTCAAATACTGTAGTCCCATTGTTTATGTGAGAACCCAGATCACTAGTCTGGAAGTACTGAACAATTTCAGCACTATTGTACACTACCAATTTCAGCACATTTAGTAGGTGCTTTTAACCTTACCTTCCATCACACACTTTTATGTTTCCAGGTAAGACATTATTAAAACATGTCAGCATCCAACTCCCTTTTTTCCCATGCACTAACTTAGATGATGTAGGACAGCAGCTGCCAAATGCTATTAAGTTCTATTCTTAACAGATTTGGGCAGCTAACAGTTAGGAAGGAATGAGGTATAACATTTAAAGGTCAGAACTCGAGCTTGATAAGATTGAATCTTGATGGCTATAATTGGCTAGAACATAGTTAAACATGTGCAAGGTCAACCTGTTAATTCCTACATTATAAAATGCAGGATGCTTTTGGCTTGCATATATGCTATTATTTATTTTGATAAGTCCTGTGTAACTGTTGTGAAGCCATGTATTTCAATGAAGTTAGCAAATATCACCCAGAAAAAAATGTTGAATGAATAGTTGAGGAAGTTCATCACATTCCACTCATTCTTTTTATATTGATAAACATAAGTAGGTATGAACATCAATGAAAAAAAGCACCCAAAAATCCAAAACCAACTTTAACACTGCCCCCAAAAGAGAAATTCTCACTCACACGAGATATATAACTAAAGCCTTTGACACAATCTGGATCTATGCAGGATCTGAAATAAAAACAGGAAACTCACCACAGCAGATTTCTTCTCCAAGCCAACATGTAGAGCAGGAAAGAACATTTCTTCACCAGATTCAAAGACTTCGTTAGGATCCTGAACAGATAAATAATTCAGACTAGCTTTTAGTATAAATGATTTAAGGCCTGGCAACAAACTCTGTGCAATTCATTATTAATTGGCAAAGGTGTTTTGAGTTAATTTGAAGAAAGAAAGGAGTGAAAAAATGCACCATTCACGAGAAGACAGCAATCTAATTAGTGAAGAAAACACCACAAGGATGAAGAAATATAATCAGAAACCGAATATTCATCATTTAGAGACTAGTGATAATTACTTGGGTCGAAGAACCATGTTGAGCATGCCACTGTGACCATTGCTGTAATAGCTCCTCAAGCTTCTGTTTACTAGCTCTGGAAAAAGTACAAGAATCTACTGACATCAGACTATTATAATTTCATTAAAAGAATATTTTTCTTAGATCAGCAATATTAGTTTTTTAGAATATTTTTTTTCCCTGATATTTTGGTATGTCTGTGTCTAGACTGTATTAAATATGCAAGCAAGACTTTCTAATATGTTCTGCACCGACAATTACTTCAAACCAACCTTGTTAAGGAATTATACATGACACGCACAGAGGGCTGCTGTTCATCAACTGTCATTCAGGCTCTCTTAACACCTGATATATCTAGCATGTTGAATTATGGAGAACGGGGATTCCAGGATCATATCATAAATTACAGAGAACTAATTTTACTACAGACACAAAAGGCAATAAATTTGTATTATTTCATTAAGGAATTATTGCACTGTAAAAATTTGCATGCGTTACTTTTCAACTCAGTTAGTCAATAGAGGAGTGAAGAATTGTGAAGAAACAACTGTAGGAAATCAACTATGAAAGGATACGATGGCCATCCATCTTGTCACTTCCAATGAGACATTCATCTCGAACAGCAAGGCAACTGTTCTCAGCATGCACTTTAGAGCTGACGTTATTCAACTCTTCAGCAACCATAATGGTTCCAGTCAATTAAACACTCACTTGCACAATAGATGGATTGTCAACCAACTCATTATTAGGTTGAGAATTAGAGTCACTGGGACTATAACTAGAAGTACAAATTCCGTTCTTGATTCCGCTACCAGAAATGTTAGAAGCAGGGAGGCTAGTCAAATCTACAGTTTCCATATCCGAACTATTGTCAACCAAATCCTTTTTTAGGTTGGCTTCTGCTATGAAAGGATTATCTTCATATTGAGCATCACCCTCATGCAAACTGTGCTCTCTACATGGTTGGTCTACTTTATGCTCAGATTTAGTAGGCATATGATCAATTGTCCCATAATTAGAATTACAAAGTTCATTGTTCTCACTTCCATTTCCATAATCATCAGAAGTGGGTAGGCCACCCAAATCCCCAGCTTCCATATTTAATGAACCAACTTTTGTTTTATTGGCTCCAGTGAGCAAATTGAATAATTCATTCTGCATGAGAGGAATTATTATTAGTGAAACACAAAATCAATGTCAATAATCCACACATCTATAGTTGATTTTGGTTTTCTTTTTTGTTTTTTCTTTATTTGGAAAAGATTTTCTACACTTACATTAATTACATGACTACACTATAATAGAAATGTTGATTAAATTGTTTATTGTACTTTCAGTATCAATGGGAACCTTTCACGTCAATATATGAATAGATGACAGAAAGAAACTGTAAAATGCAATGATGTGGTCAAAACCAGTTTCTAGACATTACATTTTAAGTTTAAGATAGTCCAAATACATTAAAAATTAGAAATACAATGATGTCTTTTACTTACAATGCACCCTTTTTCCTTTTTATTAATTATTCATGTCTTTGAGTTTATAAGTTATATATGTGGTCCTCAATCCTCATGCAAGCACAGCAATGATAGGTTTTTGTTTAACAAAATTATTGTTTGGCATGTTTGCTTCTAAAAACAAGGAACTTACTTTGACTTTCGACTATACTAACCAAATACTGTATGTGATACCGGATAAAGCAAATGAAGAGGATCTTACTCCCTTGTTCTCAAATTCGTGTGGTTCTACTTATAGTGAAATCTCATCTTTGTAATTATGAACGGAATACATATGCAGATAAGTATAGGTCTTTTGTCAGGATGGTAGGCATAGCAGTCTCACCTAGTGATTGTGTGGAATGTTTGGCTGAAATCCAATTCCAAATACCTCAAGGAAAATCAAAATTGTTTTTGTTGGTAATATCATAAAAATCATACCAATATGTATATACATACACATACATGCATATATCATATATGTCAAGCTTTGTGATAAGTACAATCTGGTTTTGAATAAATGGACCTAAGAACCAAATTTTCAGCAAACTAGTGACTGCTGGTGAGATGTTAAGGAGGAAGGACTTTGTCAAAGTTGGAAAAACTTGCTGAATGGCCGGATATCTGCGCTAGCTTTCATATCATCATGGTATAGCCTCAGCAAATAGATAAGGCCTTCCTTTTAAGAACCTCAAAATTGTGTCATTCTGCGTTGGGAATGTATTAACTAATTAAGCTGTTCTTCAAACTGCATGAACCAAGATAATAAACAGATTTTTGGACTACTTCAATCAAGTGAATAGATTTGCAGAACTGCATGGTTAGCATTGCAAGATATGAATCACCTATCAAGTCTCTAATTAGTTGATGACAAGGCCCTTCTTCTTTTTAAACTTAATCTGCTACCAGTTTGCATGGATTTCACTTCTTTATCATGCAATTTGACTTCCCCCGACTCTTGCACAGCATTTAATGGATTGATAAATCCTCTTGAACTTGATGTGGTCTCCGATGGACTACTCTGATAGTCTGTTTCATAGATCCCATCATCACTTGAACTCTCAGCTTCAATGGGTGCCTTTGCCTTTGCTTTTGCCTTGGCTGCTAACTCCTCTTCATGAAAACCCCAGTGGGTATCTTTCTCACTCCCGCTTTCTTCAGAAGACGTATCACTTAACGTGTGAAATACTGTCACACTTTCTTTCTTTGCACCTAGGAAAGAATAGCTCCTTGTTTTCCCATCATATAGTGGAAGCATAGATTTAGACTGTGAGCCAGCCCTGTCTCTGCCCAGACTGTAGGTTGTTGACAACTTCCTTTCTATTCCTTCCCTTTCTCGTACTATATCCCCCAATTTTTCAAAAACTTCATTGGCTACTGCCTGCTCTGCTGCTTTCTGCTCAAGCTCTGTAATTGTCCTATCAAATACTTTCTTTTTGAGCTGGAGAGAGCGCTGCAAGGCCAAAAAGACAACAAACATTCTCAGGTTATTGAAGGTAGCATGACCTTCTAAGCTTTCTTTTCTTAAATAAAGAAATTGATTATCAAAAAAAAATAAATAAAGAAATTGATTTAGATGAAACCAAGAGAAAGTATGCTTATTTTACCAGTGTAAAGAGAACGATATGTCTCCCTCTATTGTAAATTGCCAATGAAGCAATAGACATCTCCCTTACCCCACTATCTAGTGTTATTTCAGCAAAAATATAAGGATTCAAGCTTACTCGCTTTTCTAGGAAACTTCCAAGTTCTTGGCCTTGAACCTTCTTTTTCCTCCAAAATATACAACAGAACCGTACAAGTCCAGCTAGCATGACCAACACAGCAGATTCAAATAGCAGGAAGAGTATTATTGTTCTTTCATTACCTGAAAGAAAGAGTATTATCAGTAGTTCATAAACACTACGTTCTTCTTTAACATATGCAGAAGGTGGCAACGTACCTGTGTAGATGCTGAGATACTTGGGCTTTGCTTGCGAGCAGCTAGATGCACACTTCTGACCTGTTAATGAACACAAATTAGATACAGTGCACAGTATGAAGTGAAGGACAAGGTAGTAGAACAAAGATTACGTTTGGTACGACATTGCAGTGGGTTGCCAGTCTCTGCATCAATTACAATTGTCAAGATGTGAGTAAAACTATATTAAAACTCAGAAACAAAGTTCAAATCAAAATGTGAATTTAGTTTCTTGAAAGGAGTAAAAGATTCAATTGTTTTTGTTTAGAATGTGTATATAATGGTATTATCAAAATACAAAATATGTCCATTTTTGGAAAAGCCTCATTTGAGCATGCATCTTCTCAGGGACTTTACTTTTGTCCATGTAAAAAGATCATATCCATTGCACAAGGCTTCCCACTTTTGCGGGGTCTAGGAGAGATGGTTGGTAGAAAAAACCTTATCCCAATTTTTATTCATCTGGCTTAAAGGAAAAAAAATGCAACCAAGTAATATCTTATAGTAAGAGATAATAATGATTAGATGATTCTTAGCCATCCATTCTGTGATTTTCTTCAGAATGGTTTAATATTTGTCGAATGTGACATAGACAAATATTCCAGAATGCCCTATCCTTTGATATAATAGACATAAATTCTATCCTACTCAATGAACAAGTATCTTATGAGATGATATCATACCCCTCTCTCTTACAGCATGTGTGGATTCCACACGAGACACTCTCTACTATTCAACTAAGCCTTAATTATGGTATGTGAGAGAGAGAGAGAGAGAGAGAGAGAGAAGCCTAAATTATTTTTGAAGTCACAGAATGTGTATTTCACTTTACACTCTGCAATTAGCACACATGCTTTATTAAGAGAATCTCACTTGAAGCAGCCACAAAAGCAAGAAGGATCCCCTCATCCAGTACAAATTGGCGCAGATCACTCTCGCACAAGGAGGATGAGAATTGATCTGATACAATCCACTAAAATCATTTTGAGTGTAAAGTTAAAATATATTGTACTTAGAAAGAGACGAATTCAAAGAATGTAGCCTCAACTTTGAGGAAAGATTACTGAAAACTGAAATTACCAGGATATCTTTCAGACCAATAGGTGAACCCAGTTGCTGGAACCAACAAAGTGAAGATTACAGTTTTTGGTCTCATTGCTGAGACATAAGTATATTCATCAATTGTTTGGCTAATCTTTCCCTCCATCTCTGTCTGAGAAAAATAAACTGCATAGCCTGAGCAATCAAGCAGTGGAGCAACTTGAATCACACAACTCAGTGTATCTGCCTTTGAAAATTTCTTAAGAATCCCAGTTGGTGAAAATGAGTATAGGAACCCATCCAAAGAACCAACAGATACCCAACCTGGTACATCAATAAGTAACAAGATTAAAGGAGCTTAGCAATCACACAACAAGATTTAAAAAAATTTTAAAAAAATTTATAAATAAAATAAAATAAAAAAATAAAAAAAGGCAGAAGATTCAATTAGTTATTTTGACCCAAAAAAAAAAAAACCAAATTGTTACAGCAATTTCATTCTCATGGTAAACAACATTAAGAACATAATAAAACCAGGTGAAAAAAAAAAGAAAAGAAAAAGAGGTCTAAGGTGTATCGATGGCCAATAAGTGCTAGAAGTTTTACAATACCATTTTCTAGTATTGACAGTCCGCACAAAAAAAAAATGGTGAAGACCTACAGATTTACGAGAAGAAAAACCTGGAGCACCATGAGATAATGGAGTGTATTTCAAATTAAATAATTGATTATGTAAGACAATCATAAAGCCAGCTGTATCGTGTACTACCATAATGAGTGTAAAAAATAAAATTGAGGATCTTGATATGGAATAATAGCAATATAAGAAAATATGTAATGAGAAAGGCATATTAAGATACACTAGAGGTGGCATTGGTTGAGGACAAATGAACCATGAGCAACTAAGACCGATACATATGCAGAATGGGAGCCATTTTAATTTATGCCATAGAGAATATGACTGTATATAGAGTCAGATAACCCAAAAGAAAAAAGTTGTGTAGTGACATTTAGTTTGGACCTAAGGCTTTTTAAAGTTAAATTGAGCACATTTTTATCCCCAATTTAAAGTGAATTCAACAGTTCATACATAATTATTAAATAATGCAATTGTTTTTATTAGCAAGTTAAACATGCACCTAGTGGGCTTTGTACGCTTGAGTACGCCCTCTACTGTGTTCTTGAGCGGGAGATGCTCCCATTTGATTATTTTCATAATAACAGGATGCTGTGTGCACCCCTTGTGCACATTGACAAGTACTACTTTTGTCCCCTCAAATGCTTCTCAAATATTGTTATCCCAAACTTTGAACATCTAAATCAATATGATATGACAAATTTATGGTGCAAAGCAACATGTACCAACTACAAGTATTTGTGATCATACAGTTACCATTAGAATCCACAACAGGTGCACATTCCGTGGTACTCAATGGCCCAATAGATCTCTGCCATAAAACAGTACCCGTAGAGACATCTAGAGCCAGCACGAGGGCCCTAGCTGGTACAGTGACATACAAACGACCATTGTTTCCAGGGGTGACGGTGTAATATTTGTCGAGGGAACTAAAATCCTGGATCCATTTGAAGTAAGGGCTACGAACTGACAAACTATATAATTCTCCTTCAGTATTTGAGATCTGCCAATGCATAACATAGATACAAGTCCATAAGCATGAAGGCGTATATTGAAAAAGAGTATAGTCCTGAAAGAATTGACAATTTCAAACTTAATTAAAGCTCCAAAAAATGCCCCTTAAAGAAATCATTTCATTTAAATCATCGCAACTTTGCATATGAGAAAAGGACCGATCAAAATTCAACATGTATCTAACAGTTATAGCCAAACGTCAGAGAAGAATGAAGGAAACAAGGGATGTGTGGACATTACATATATACTAGCTTCACATTGATCAATCACAGGAACTGAAGTAAAATAACAATCTGTGACATTTTTCCTGCAACCTAGTTGGTAGCCAAATCGATAAATCACAGGTCCAACACTCCAGAGCAATTGTCCACGTGTCGTATATGCAAAGAGTCCTCGATTCTTAATATTGATAAATACAGATGAACTAAGTGTGCTTACTGAGAGCCCAATAATTTCAATTAGTTCCTCTTGACCTGGCACTGGACCAAAGAAAACTTCTGCAGCAGGTTTGGATGAGCCAATATTAAAAGAGTTGATCTTCAGTACTCTGTTTTCTGCAACCAAATATATCTGGAAATACATTGAAAGAATTTATGAACATAAAAAGTTGCATAAAATGATAATATTTCCAAGGGTTCAGTGAAAGGCTACCATATATTTGCAACATGTGTCTAGCTGGAACAAGTTTTGCAGTACATAATAAACTTTAAAAAAGAAGAAGTCAGGACATGCAAAAGGTGAGAGTGAAAGGAATAATGACAAGTGATGCATCTCCCTAACATGTTATATTCAAGAGGCTCTACCACTTAAAGCAAATAGAACATTGATCTCAAAGCATGACATGCCTAATTTTTTTCATTCTAAATCAGCATGAGAGTGGGTGGAAGTTATAAAAATACATACTGTAGACTTAATTGAGTGAATATGCATAAGTTATGATCATTGATTAGCTTGAGTCAGTTTGCATATGGTATAGTCATTGACATGCTGACTATGTAATTTCAAAGCAAATGAGGGTTAAACATATATAAATTAACGCCCATCAAATGAACTTAAATGTTAAGCAATCAAAAGCTTGGTATTAAAGAGTGACAATAAATTCACATCGGCGTTTTCCCCTTCTTAGCTAGCAAAACTTAAAATTTGCATCCAACACCATTGCAATTGAAGTACGGAAGTTGCAAACTAGTAGCCACAGTAACATAGAATCTGATACTAAACACACAGGGACGGAGCTACTCTTTGGCCCCCCCTGGATTTTGAGAAAAAAATTTCTATAAGTATATTTAATTTTCAATTTGCGCCCCCCCCCCCCCCCCCCCCCCCCCACCCAAAAAAAAAAAAAAAAAAAAAAAAAAACTTGATCATCATTGGTCTCTCTTTGCTTATTATCAGCTCACTCCTGGCATTTTGGACCCAAATAAATTTATGGTTGGCCACTCTGTGAACCACTGCACATGCTGCAGTTCATCTCTGTTTAAAACAAAGGAGAAAAAAATATGAAGAATGTCTGACTAAAATAATCAAAAGGAACAATGAGAGAAAGGAAGGTGAGAACAATATGAAAAACATGACTTAACAAAAACATAAAAAAGACAAATCAGGGAAAAAAAAAAAAAGAGACGAAGAAGAAGATTATTAGAACGCACACCGATAAAGAAGAGCAAGTAGATATCAAAAAAGTTAACACCTGTTTAAAGACTAGATAGCCCATTTGGTTTGCCATTTTAAACAGCATTTTTTAGTTTTTAAACAGCATTTCACGTATTTCAATACACTTTTTCACCCACACGTATTTCAAAAAACAACAAACAACAATTTTCAAACTACTTTACCAAACACCCCCTAGATGTGAGGTAAACAGTAAAAACAAGAATGGGTGGGATTGGAAATAGGGAAAGTGATTTATTTATAGTTTACAAAATACCCTGTTTATTTACAAAAATGTCACATTTGCTTTATTTTTAATAGCAATCTAATCATTTTATTTGATTTTTGTAAAACAATATATTAAATTAATTATAAATTATACTTTCATTTAGTTTAATAATTGTGTGTCTTGTAATACCAAAGTATTTCATTCCAATAGTCAATTTGAAAAAGAATTCAAAATCTTGATCTCAATTTCAAAAATTGTTGATATTTCAATTCCATAAAATGATGATACCTTAGTTTCCAAAAATTCTTAAGCAAAATTATATAAAGTTGATTAACAAGTAAGTTTTTTTCAATACTCCAGCCCCCCTCACTCAAATTCCTGGCTCCTCTATAAACACAGGAAACCAAAAAAAAAATTGCTGACCTTTCCGAGACCGCCCTGAACAGGAGCCATAGCAGCATTACATGTATAGTCTAAATGTATGGTCCATGCAATGGTACCATTACTTTCAAATGCAAATAAATCTTTCTCAGAACAAGCATAAATCCTCCCAACTTCACCAACCAGAGGTTTCGAAAGCCTGTGTCCAGAACTTCTAGATGGCTCTTGACCTGAAACAAAAATTAATATCTTAGAATTTCCAAAAGAAAATATACAAATAAAAAAGAAACAGAAGGGAAACATAAAGAAACCACCAAAACTCAACCAAGTATTGTACACCCATAAAACTTGAAAAACTTGGGCAGAAAATTAAAACCCATTATTCTTTTCAAGAAAAATCAAATGGGTTCCTTACAAGAATTGGAAATTAAAACCCGTTATGCTTCTCCAGTAAGATCAAATGAGTTCCTTCTAAAAAAGTGTAGACTTAGTTCTAGAGAGAGAGAGAGACGTGAAAATAAGCGCGGATTACCAGTGTATCTCTGGGATTCCATGGACAGGGATGTGGGAAAGAGCAAGAACAGGATGAGGAGTGGTATTATCGGCATGGCAAAGATTACAACAAAACCTCCACAAACAGAAATTTGAATCTAAAACCTCCACAAACACGTAAACAAGCACATAATCAGTGTCAGTAATTTTAATCTAAAAGCTCTCTACTTCGAAAACAAAGATATATATAAAACAAGTAGAAACAGCAATGACAATATAACAAGAAACAACTGTGCCGATAATGTTCCGTTTGGTTGCCGAGAAAACGCAGGAACATACAATAAAGACGAGAATCACAAGTCCAAAATAGACCTAACCTAATAGTCGGGGAAAAGAATCCTCAACTTTATTAATATTGAATTTTCCGGAGCTCTCTGGGGAACCAAACGGAGAAGAGAAAGTTAGGGTTTTGGCATAAAAGTGCGGGAAGGAATGAATGAATGAATTACCTTAATAGAGGAGAGTGAATGAAAAAGCAAAGAAATCAGAATGAGAAAGTGATTTGTCCAACCGGGGAAGAGAATCCGAGGGAGAATATTTATATACCACAAGCTGAAGCCTGAAGAACCAAGTGTGGATCTATCTCTCTCTGTCTTTGAGTGAGAGAAAGGTGATTCGAATAATTGGATACCAGTGTATAAGAATTGGATATTAAAACCCGTTATGCTTCTCCAGTAAGATCAAATGAGTTCCTTCTTAAAATGTGTAGACTTTGTTCTAGAGAGAGAGAGAGAGATGAGGAGTGGGATTACCAGTGTATCTCTGGGATTCCATGGACGGCATTACAGACTACAAGAGAGGTTTCAGGGTTTGCGTGGCTAGTTCGGTTTGAAATTAGATTATAACGGCTCTCAACCGCTCAGTATGTGGCGGGGGATCAAAAGTAGACCGGTTTCTTTTCTTTTTCTTTTTTTTTTCTTTTTTGCAAGAGATGAAGATATAATTTTAACGTGGAACAGTGCAAGTTCATTGATTATTTTTATTTTTATTTTTATTTTTTAAGTAGACGAATTCTTTAGTATTAGGAGATCATATTAATAAATGCACTTAGGGCATTGATTAATGAATAATTTTAGAATTTTTTTTGAATTTTAATGCTATTTTTATGGAAAATATAGACAGATGTGAAACAAGTCAATTACATTTTTCTTTTTTTATAAAAGGTTTTGTAAAATGATTAATTAAAAAATGCTCTTAAGATATCAATTAACATTTTCCTTGTTTGTTTACGGGTAATGTTAACGAGCGTCTTAAGAGTACAAATTAAAAATTAATAAATGTTTAATTATAAATTGTAATGTATGTTTTTCAATGAAAAAAAGTGCACTTGTTAATTATTTATTGGTTTATATGATAAATTTATCGTGACTGAGTGTGTTTTTTTTGGATATATGAGTACAGTTTCGCTTTATTTTCTAAAAAATGTATAAAAAAACATAATTAATTAATAAAACATTAAATGTATCTTAACCTCCGCTCTTAGGAAATTTGTTAACAAAAGTTTGTTTATTTGATTTTGCTATTTTTCAATGTAGTTGGACTTGTTTGATTCTTCTTTAACGAGTGTATTTGCACACCCATTAAAAATAAAAATTTGCATGGCTCAACTTTCCACAACTGTAGCAAAAATTCTGGAGTAGCTCATACTTGAGGGGAGACCTGTGTATTCAGAGGGAGGGCTACAATCTAAGCCAAAGCCATAGGTAATTAATTGTTAAAATAAGAATGAAAATAAGGTCTTTATTGGTGAGGGACCTGTGGGGGGCTGGGGGCATTAAGATCCTAGAGAAGAAAAATTTATGAATATTAATTAGCAGATCAAGAATTTGTTAGGGATTGGGGGGAAGGATGTACACAAAAAGTTACAAAGGGAAAACAGTATGACTAGCTATGAAGATATTAATTGATGGTTTATGATTGGAATGGTGTGGACATAGATTTAAATTATTATATGTAAAAGTTATTGTGTATGTGATGATTAAATGATAGGTGGAAGCCTGAAGTTAAGAGAGAGTACACACATACAAAGGTTTACGTCCATACAATCAGAAAACCCTTACTAATTACATATTATATTAAGCACTTGTGTTATAGTGAACATAATATAGAATTTGGCGTAAAATTGAGTAATTAATTTTTTTTTTTTAATATTTTGGCATTTAAAAAATGTAAATAATTTTTTTTATAATATTTTAATGCCCATGTCAGTTTCCCCGTTAGTTGGCTGACGGAATAGTGCTTCAAGGACTTAAATGTCCCACATTAATTGGTTTAAGAACTAAAAGTGGTAAAAATAAAATGTATAGACCAAAATGGAAAAAGTGCAAAATGTTGGAACTAAAAGTGCATTTACGCCTATAAAATTTTATATACTCTAGAATATTTGACTAACTCTAGGCTAATTATAGACTAACTTAAGGTTAATATGATACATGAGCTTACAATTGGTTTGGGCAACTTGAGCCAAAACATGTCTAACATTATGGATCTTTACCTCAAAATCCTTTTATATATATATATATATATATATATATATATATATATATATATTTGTTTAATACTATTTGTCTAGTTTCCCCAATAACTGTAGCATCAAAATAATTCTTTTAACTCGATCTCTTCAGAATGCTAGATAAGAATATCATTTAAATTAAAACGTCAAAGACATATTTCAGCCGCGAATTAATTGGGCATACATTACATTACATCAAACTATATAGTTTTCAAGTTCCATTATCAAAAAAGAAAAAAAGCTGCAACTTAATTATTGAGTGCATATTACAACACTACGAAGCTTGAGGCATCACAAACAATTCCCAAACCATGCATATGATAAATTTGACTCGAAACCTACCTATTCTTAAGTACTGCTCTCCATGAAAGTAAGCAACCTAATGTGTATTGGCTTATTGGTGAAACATATAGAAGTCGTTGCTCAATTGCTTGAAGCTATCGATAGACGATGTTGGTAACTTCGTGAACCATTTCCTTGCAACTCCTTTGAGAGTGGTGGGGAAGGAACGACACAGTATCTCGTTTGGGGGCTGATGAAGGCCTAGTGTCATCTTAAAGGTGTTGAGGTGGTCCTGGGGGTCCTTAAGTCCATCAAAGGGCTCAAGTTAAGGCAATCGAAAGCAGTCGAAATTTCAACGACACTAGGCATTCCAGGACTGCCGTAGTGAAAGGCGAATCTGTTGCCCTGACCATTCTATCTAGGCTCTAATCTGTTTTCTCCTTAATGGCGTTCTTCAGCTCATCCATCTCTCTTCTCTTCTCTCGGAGAAGATCTGAGTTCTATTCGTCTAGAGTAGTAGGTCCTCGACAGTCACTTCTTCTATGGCTATCCCCCTCATTCTCCTGGTTGGCTCTGAACCGATTCTCCTCTTGTTGAAGCCATAGCCTCATTTCCTGATTCTGTCCGGTGAGCTCTTCGACGATGGCCGCAAGAGCTTGGACTTGTTGGGCTAAGGCTGCTGAATCCTGGTTGGAATCCATCTGAGTGTAGAAGTTGATAGGAAACTAAGCTTTCAAACCTAAATACGAAAAAATGTCGTTCCCCACAGACAGCGCCAAACTGATGAAGTGCGAATTCGTTAGTTGTAGTGAATACGCTCAGACAGAGCTGGATACTTGTCTGTGTCATAGTGAAAGTAGCAATCCCTTAAGATGGTCAACGGTGTAAGCAACCCGATGCATATTGGCTTATTGTTGAAACATATATATTTCTTCTTATCTCTCCCGAGTGAAGCGTTTCACATACGATCTCAGGTTTTCTTTCTCCCCTTGTCTAATGGTGAGTAAGTGATCCACTGGCCTCTTAGGGTGTTGTCCTCTAACGAAGTCATGCTTGAAGGCGTTGCTCAACTACTCAAAGCTATCGATGGACGACGTTGGTAACTTCGTGAACCATTCCCTTGCAGATCCTTTAAGAGTGGTAGGGAAGGAACAACACAGTATCTCGTCAGGGGGATGTTGAAGGCCTAACGTCGTCTTAAAGGTGTTGAGGTGGTCCTAGGGGTCTTTAAGTCCATCAAAGGGCTCAAGTTGAGGCAGTCGAAATTTCGACGGCACAGGGCTTTCCAGGACCACCGTAGTTAAAGGCAAATCTGTTGCCCTGACCATTCTATCCAAGCTCCAGTCCGTTTTCTCCTTAATGGCGTTCCTTAGCTCGTCCATCTCTTTCCTCATCTCCCGGAGAATATCCGAGTTATGTTCATCTGGAGTAGTAAGTCCTCGATGATCACTTCTTCTATGGCTATCCCCCTCATTCTCCTGGTTGGCTCTGAACCAATTCTCCTCCTGCTGAAGCCGTAGCCTCATTTCTTGATTCTATCTGGTGAGCTCTTCGATGGTGGCCGTAAGAGCCTGGACTTGCTAGGCTAAGGCTGTTGAATCCTAGTTGGAATCCATCTGAGTGTTGAAGTTAATAGGAAACTACGCTTTCAAACCTAAGTACGAAAAAATGTCGTTTCCTACAGACGGTGCCAAACTGATGAAATGCAAATTCATTAATTATAGTGAATACGCTCAAACGAAGCCGAATACTTGTCTGTGTCATAATGAAAGTAGCAATCCCTTCAGATGTTCACCGATGTGGTGCCTGCCACAACGTCTCCGATGACAAAGTCAGTATAAGAAGATTATAGCAAATAACAGAACATAAGAATAACTAGAGGTGCTTTTTCGGTGTCAAAAATGTACGTTCTGTTGGAGGTGTGAGGGCTATATATACATTCTCATAGGTTCTAGCCGTTGTGGCTATTATGGTGGTTTTAATGCTCCTTTGGGTAACGCCTCATCCCTAGTAATGTGGACTTTAATGGGCTTCCAACGGTTTGCACAGCTGGCCTTATAACCACCCAAATCATTTATTGGCTACATTGAATGGTTTCTCTACCTTCGTTAGTGGTGTGGTTTTATCACTGTGGATGCTTAGTTGTTTCGTCTATCAAGGCGACTTTGTTAGTCTTAATGGATTTGTCCAGGGAAGTTGATCTCGTCAGTCCCATCAGCTTCAAATTTTAGAAATTCATATGTGAAACTCTTAGCATGACTCAACAGATTTTCTTGAAAATCATTCTCTTGTATTTCAAAATAGAAAATTAGGACATTGTTAAAAACGTAGTGACCCCTAAATCTTCCAATCCCCCAAATCAAAAATTCAGAAGACGCATTAAAAAATGACAAAATCGATTCGCCAATTTTTACCTTCTTCAAAGGATAGCAAATTCTTAAACATTGAATTAAGAAATTGAAATGATTTTGAGGAATAAATCTAATCCCAAGTATCAGAATAAAGGGGAAACAAAATTCTAGAAGCAAAGTAACTAAAAATTTTGTCTAAATAAATAGAACAAAGCATTAAAATAAAAAAGATCTTTGAAAAGTAACAAAAGCTTTCAAAAGAGAGTGGAAAGTAAACTAAGTGATCATAGGATTTTTTAGCTTGCATATTTCTCAATGTAAACAGTATTTCTCAGTGTAAGCAGACAAAATAAAAACAAATTTTAATAAAGACAAAATACGAACAATTTTGATAAGTAAATGAACAACCTACATATTACATCTTATGCACAGCAATTAAAAAAATCCCAACACATCAATAAACCCATCTTGAGACATAAATTATTAATAGAATCAAAGAAAAAAATAAATAAACCAATCACTTTGCTGATGGGATAAGAGGGAGTCCTAGAACTCTATAGAAACAAAGAATGAAACTGGTGATTGCCATTGAATTGGGATTCCTCAATCAATTCATGCCCATCTCTTAGAAAACAAAACTTATATACTCCTTAATCAATCCACGTCCATCTCTCAGATACAAAACTTATACACACCCATTCCCACTGCCCATTAATCATTATTGTTAGGAATAGCATTGGCCTCTGCCTATCCTTTGGCACCAATGGTAGAAGCAATGTATGAAAGTTCGATGAACTGAAACTCAAGCGGTGGTAATGCTCCTTCGATAAAGAATCTGTAAAAAATTTGAAGTCCTATGAGCGTTTTTATATTTAATTATCTCATTAAAAAATGACATTAATAGAACGAAATATTTGAGAAAATACCTTGTAACTCTGTTTTGGGTGGTTCCCTCCTCCTAGCCAGTCACCACTCTTTAACAAAATGTGAAAATGGTTACTGCTTTGAGTAACATAGCAAGATTGGCCTCTTTGTGTGTGTGTGTATGTATTTTCTTTTTTGGTAACTTTCAGGAGATTTGAGGATAGAAATGGACTGACTATTGTGCATTGAAAGTCTATAGTGAATTTGAGTCTGTTGAAAGGCTGTGGAGATTTTTCTTTTTTTTCAAGATGAAAGAAAAAAAAAATAGAAGAAGCAAGAGGAGGATGTAAACTGAAACTGTATCCGGTTTTTTTTTTCAATTTGATGAAGGATAAGAGATCAGGCAGTTTTTGGGTTGTAAACTGCCGAAGTAGAGGTGGGGAAAAAAATAGTTTTATTTATTTTTTATTTTTTTTTAAAAGTTGTATCAGTACTTAACTATTAACGTGAGAGGCAAAATGTGGAGGTGGGACAAAAAACGTTTTTGATAGAAACATGGAGTTTTTTTTTTTTTTTTTCATTAGGTTTTTTGTTTTTAATTTTTAAAAAGAAGTTAAAAACAGTTGAAATAAATTGTAATATATATCTATTTAGGTTTTTTTTTTATGGGATAAACTTGAGGATTTTTGTTTTTTTTTTTAATTTTGATTTGAAGATAACGTGGGGATGATTTATTTTTTTAAAGGAAAAAAAAAATAACAAACGTATAGTTGCTTTGAAGAAGTGAGTTAGTGAGAGAGTGATCCTATTTTGTAGGAAATGTTTTAGGTAAGAGTTAGAAATATATTTTTTATCCTCAAGTTTTGCCCCTACTTAAATGTATGTTGTAGAGGTATTTTGGAACAAAAAAAAAAAAAATCAGTCTAAACAGGAGAAGCCCCTTAAATAATAGTGTAGATTATAGATAATGAAACCTTATACTCTTGATAATTTTCATTAAAATTTCATTTCAACCACGTATTAAACAGTTAAATTTTTTTTTTTTAAATACCAAGTATTTTTAACAATTAAACTTGTGATGAGTCCCATATGTCTAATGTAAAAAAGTTCCTAAATCTAGTAATATCGTTTGCTTTATTGTATCTTGTTCTGAGTTTTAATCCTTATATCTATACTATCATTTACATTTTTCTAGTGGAATACGTGATTTACCAGCTACTATAATTCCTATATTCCATAATCTTCTTACACTTTCCTTTTGTCCTGCCATAACCTACAATATTCCACCTCAATCTGAGTCTCAAAACAAACCACAAACTGTACTTTTTCCAATCAAGAAAGACAAAAAACCTTTGTACCAACCTCCTGATCCAACTGTTGGTACTTCTTCAAGGCCTCCAGACATGAACATGTTGGCTGTAGACCCTGACCCCCCAAACCCAATTTCATCATTCCTCAAAAGAATATGTTAAAGCCTCCAAAACAAAAGATCCTTCCCTAGATACCAAAATGTCAACCCCTTCTTGTTGGCCAAAACCATACACAAAAACTTTTACCATGCTACATGTTTGATCAAACTTCATCTTCCTACTCACATAATTTCCCTCCAATTTTTTTCCCCACAATTTCGGCAATACCATTGCCACAATTGAGAAAAAAAGTTTTTATTTATTTTTTTCCCATTTTCGGCAAATCCATTACACTTTTTTTTTTTTTAAGAAATGATAAGTGCACACAATTTTTACAATATTTTTACAACAAATTCTAAGTATCAGGTTGTTACTTATTGTTATTGTTAAATTAAAATAGTAATCTCAATGTTAAATTTAAATTTGAACTAATAATAACTAGTTACCTGTAATTTATTTTGAAAATATTGTGTACGTAACACATTATATTTTTCTTTAATTCTTTCCCAAATTTTGGCATTCACTTTTTTTTTCCCCTACCATTTTCGGCAATACCATTGCCACAATTTTTTTTTTTTTTTTTGGCACTCACTCATTGCACTTCTCACACTCACACATCCGGACAGGTGAGAAAAATTGGGCAGATGAATTACGGCAACACTGTTGCCGAAATTTAAGTTTTTCTCTGTCCTCCCTTTTTCTCATTCTCTCTCCTACTTTTTCTTGAATTTCAGCAATAATGTTGCCGAAATTCAATTTCTCTTCTCATTCTCCTAAATAACTTATAACAGTACCTATAACGCAAATATATTTTAAATTTAGCAATATTTAGCCAAAAGACTCCATTAAAAATGATATATTGTGAAATCTACCAAATAAAAAATTAATATAAATTGATGAAATAACTACAAATAGTACTAAATTGACAAGTAAAACTCAAAAAGTTAACTTTATTGACTCTACCTCCTATAAAATTGGTCAAAAATCTTACAAAAAATAACTTTACTGACATAAATTTGTTTCTTATAGACACCTCCCATCAATTAAATATCCTACTTATGTGATGTCATATTGGCACGTACAAAAGCATGCCACAACTAGTGACTACGCTACATGGCAGTCTGCAACGCTTCACAATATCGTAGCAAGACTCAACTTGTCATGACAACTGTAAAATTTTTGTCATCTCATTTCTTTTTTGACATCATCATTTATCATTTATGCATCATTAAAAAAAAAAATCATTTATCCTTTATAATGATGGTGAGTATGATATATTATAAATGGATCTCAAGCTGGTTGTAGGCAGATAGAATTAACTTGGATTCTCTAAATAATAGATCCTTACAAAAATGGAGCTTAGTAGAACTGTGATTAACCAATACATTGAAAAATTACAAAGAATCCTAACAGAATCCAGCTTTTGTGTGTGTATACAAAATTTTGTAAACCTGCATATCCCCAAAGACCCAAAATCCAGGAATGCTACATGTATTCTCCAACTCATCTTTACAAAAAGCGAATCTAAGCCTTCAACCCCCCAAAAAAATATTTCTTTTCATCTGAAAAAGAAGAGAATTATCTCTCAAAGGAAGGTTAAGCAGAACCTTTTTATGCAATAAATCCAAAGAATATGAGCCACGATTTTACTAAGTCAAAATCAAGCAGTGTTAGCAAAGCAGTGCCAATTCTTTGCCAGCCAAAACAGGACCAATGTCCAATTAGGCTTCTTCTATTGTCATAGATGCTCCCGCCTCTCTATACTATATTTCTTTCCAGAAACTAAAAGCAAAAGGATTTATGGATGGGTGAATTAATCCTCATCCTCAGCTAAGGAGGCAAAAGAGAAAGGTCTGAACTTGTAGCCATCACCATGATAAAACTTGTTTTGAAATTCCACCCAATGAAGACGCAGGGCATGAAGAAAAGCACTAAGAGTCTCCATCATGAGTAGAATAAAAGCAGTCGCAAAGGCAAAAACAGCTAGCCCCACTAACCGGATGACAATGTTGTCATACCTGTCATAACCATCCTTAATAATATCAAATACCGAGGAAAGAACAAGAAACACTAATTGCAAGTGTAGTATAGAGTACCATACAAGTTACGCACTGAATGGTTAAAAAAACAGACATGAAAATGTTGTCAATCAACCATACCAAGTAGTAAGTTGTACCAGACTTTTTTGGAACTGTATTAATTTCAACGAAGAGACTGACAAATCAACAAATCCAAAATCAATATTAATCTCATGAACAATTTTAAACCAAAACAGGATCTTGATCAAAGTGATTCAATCAGTCCTACAAGGAAATCAAACCTGGATTCACGCTACCACTATATCTAAACCATATTTCAATGTTTTACGTATGGCCTGTGCAAACCGTGTGGATGAGTTGCTCCAAATCATGCAATAGCAGAATGGATATAGTTAATCCCTACAGGAGTGAAATTGGATGCAGAGCAACATACAAAATGTGGGGAGTATCGTTTTTTTTTTTTTTTTTTTTGGATTTAAAGGAGGAAGGTTCTAAAGCTTCCTTAACCCCCCCCCCCCCCCCTTTTCTCTCTCTCTCTCCTCTCCCCAAAACTTTGGTGGGTTTTCAGTCTTATATGCCATGAGCCCAATGAAGAATCTGCATGTAATGGGGTCCTTTTTTGGGATGTGAGTTTCTTTATAGGGGTTTTTATGTTTGGGAATTGGAGGCTGTGTCGAGCTTCATGAAATAAGGGGTTCATGGTGAATGATTATTATAGTCTTCTCGTGGGCTCTAATGATTATTGTATTCCCTGGAAAAGCATTTGTAAGCAGAAGATCCCTTCTCGAGTGGCTCTTTTTCTAAACTGCTGCTTTGGAAAAATGCTTAACAAATGGCAATTTATGAAAAAGGAAGGCTTGGATATTGGATTGGTGCTATATGTGCAAGTGTAATGGTGAATCAATTGACCATCTCTTCCTTCATTGTCCAGTTGCTATGGATTTGTGGTCTATGATTTTGGGTTTGTTTGGAGTAAATTGGGTTATGCCGCAATCAATTGTGGGTCTCCTAGCTTGCTGGCAAGGCTGGCTTGGTCATCATCAAAATGGTCATATACGGATAATTGTTCCCCATTGTTTAATGTGGTGTCTTTGGAGGGAAAGAAAATAGTAGGTGATTTGAAGATAATGAGAGATACAGACAAGACCTCAAGTTATTTTTCTTTAGAACTTTATTGGATTGGTTGCTTGCTTTGCAAAACCAATCATTCTCTTCTTTTCTTGATTTTCTTGATTCTTGTAATTTTTATACTTGATTTGTTGACCCCTGTACACTCCCTGTGTACTAGGGTGTTCCTTTTTTGATACCAATAAAACTTATTACTTATCATAAAAAAATAAACAAATCAATAAAAAGAGAGGAGAATGACGCAAAAAGAGATGGTTTCTTATGCAGCATTATAGAACTAAAAACTCACCCCCAGGCAAGGAGGAGGACTTTCTCATAGAAAACAGTCGACAATTCTGAGTGAGCTAAGCTGTAATAGCAATAACAGACACCAATTAGATAATTATAGTAAATATCAAAGAAAGAAGTTAATGAAGATGAGTAAAATCCTGGCTGCACCTTAAAGCCCACAGTCGAAGATATGATGCCGTATTTGAAACAGCACCAAGAACAAACTCTATGGAGTGTATCATTTGGTGCACAAAGACCTCACTAAAATTAAACTCCTCATGATGTTGCCTTGCAGAGTCAGGTTCCACATCAAGATCCATCTCAGAGGTACCAAGAATGCCGTAGGCGCGGCCTTGGAATCTCTGGCAATATCATCAAGAAAAGTCAGCTTCAGTCTCAGATCTTCCCAAGCCCCTAAATTTTGTCTCCTTGACTCATATGAGTAAAATACTAGATGAGTGGAGATTCTAGGTCCACAGACCGATAGAGGATCATAGGGATTGAAATTAACAATTCATGAAGAAAAGTGACAAGCAAAGCATATTTCTTGAATAAATTCATTTCTTTCCTAATTCTGTAAATACCAGTGACACTTAAGAAGAGCATGTAAAGGTTTAAAGTTATGTAAGGAGAAGCTCAAACCAAATCTTTATTCATACATTTTTTACTCTCCCACAGGAAGTTTCAGATGCGTCTGAAAACATGAGAAAACTAGCCTCTATCAATCATATGATGAAACAACGGTGCAAACACCAAATTAAAGCAGACTGATTTCATTGGTCCCGATTATGGGATTTAAATGATTTAAAGTTTATTTTATTTTGATGGTTTAAGAGATAGTTATGATTTGATCTTCTGTCCTTGATTGATGTAAGCCCCAGTCGAAACATTATTGATATGTTGATTTTGATGAATGAACATGTTTCAGAAATTATCCATAGCTTGGTTGATGCCAGGTAAACTCTAGGTGGTGAAGCCTAAAGTTTTTCCTGCTCATGTTCATAATCCCTATATGTATTCCTTTGGTGTCTTTCTTCTCATGGTGTGTGACATTAGGAAAGACCTTGACTACGGATAGGAAAAGAGGTATCATCATTATGGACAATTATCATCAAGCAGGAATCACTGGCCCATCATCAAGCAGGAATCACTGGCCCATCCATAAAAGAGCTCTAACATCAAATTTCCATTGTAATTTTCATAATGTATGAGTTGATGGACAAATG
The DNA here is from genome assembly GCA_030445155.1 of Quercus variabilis. Lineage (NCBI taxonomy): Eukaryota > Viridiplantae > Streptophyta > Magnoliopsida > Fagales > Fagaceae > Quercus > Quercus variabilis. The sequence continues at coordinate 38,370,999 of CP129445.1, forward strand.
ACTATTGATATCCCATCCATCATCCATGTAATAGTAGGTGCACAAAATGAGCATGACATAGCTACCTAATCCAAAAGTGGGTCCAATACTTTGAGGAATTAAGAACGTCTTCTTTTGCATCGGAGGAATCTTATAATGAGTCATACAAGGGCGCACACATTTACAAACTACTATTATGTTCAATTAATGGCCCAGCATGTAAACTAAAAAATCCAGAACTAAACAAGTGTGTTAAGGAACAATTATAAGCATAATTTTAAAATGAGCTAAACAATTGCAGATAATAGAGATTTTAAAGAAACATATTCAGTTAAGCAGTGGGAATGATCTGGTATTACAACAAAAAAAAATCAGGTCAAAACTGTCCACTTTTGAGGAAGCAAGATGCTTGTGATAATCATAATATATTTTTTTGTTCAATATTATAAAGTTCAAGATATCCAAAGGAATAAAAATAAAAAAATAAAAAATAATTTTAAAAAATATAAAAAGAGGCCTGTGGATAAGGCTATCATTTTGAACAGGAAAATAGATAAGGCAAGCAAATAAATGACAGTACCTCTGTGTGAAGCCTCTTCAAAATAAAAGGTTTTGGAAAAAGCATCCATGGAACTGCAATAAGAGCTAAAAGCAACAAAATAATCTGCAAGAGTTGAGCTTTAGTTATCGTCTAGAAGACTAGTAAATATAATTAAGTATACAGAGTGAGAAACAAAAGAGCACAGATTATACCTGAAGCGGTCTTTGGCCCCAAAATAACTGATTCTCACCAAGATTGTCAGTGGGACTCAAAAACATGTATATCATTACATGATAGAGGTCTGCCTGAGAACCGGTGCACCACTTTATGATGATAAGAAGTGAAAGATACCCAAAAAGGCTGTTAAGAAAGATCACCTGAGGCACAAACTGGTACCTACCAACAAGATGCAGAATAAGTTTGACTCATGACTTTCCAAGGATGTAGGAAAGAGAGAAATAGAGGGAAGACGGAGGAGAAGACACACCTTATGTCCAGTGAGCTGCTAAAAAAACGTGCATTGAAGTAACTTAATATAATTCCTAAGTTCATCTGGACCACGCCCAACAAAATAGACATCTTCATTTTCAGAGAATTCAAAAAAGGCAGCTCCGAACGGCTTCCACGCCAACTGGGATCCACACCAAATGGGTATGCATCTTGGTATTTGACTAAGCCAACAGTGTACGCATCCCTGACCAGAAAAACAAAAGTAGATCATAGATTCAGATAATTGCACATCTTAAGTGAAAAAATATCCCAACAGATTATAAATAGCATAAAAAACTAAGAGCCTATATAAATACAAAGGGTGGATACTGAAGAGAAAAAGGTAATGCAAAAGAAAACAGGATATGCCTAAAAACTGATAAGAAAGTTTCAGAATAGATAAAGAATATGAAAAAAAATTGGATGATAAATAAATAAGAAAATCATTCTGAAAAAACTATCAAACTTAAAAGAAGTTATAACTTAATGCCAAACTTAATGATATTTAAAAGAGCCTTGTTGAGGGTTAAATAGCAGTGCAGTTTAGGATTTCTAGTATTGCAGCAATAGCAAAACCCCTAATGAAAGAACCAACATGCTATCTAATGAAAGCTCAAACTTGCACTCAACATGAGTCTCTCAACAACAATGAGAAATGACTATAATGTAACTTACAATGATTTAATCACAACCACTCATCAAGCATATATGTGCAACTTATAAAGTTCTCCACTGCTTTATATATGCCTATATTCACTTTTATTGGGATGGGATTTATGACAACAGCATCCCAAGTCCCAATATCACTGATTTGACTTTATCCATAAATGATTAGAGGTGTAAATACTAACACCTACAAGCACATCAACAAAGAAAAAAAATTCCTACAGGCACATGTTTATTTCAAAATTGAGATGCATAGCAACAACATTATAATTTTAAAAAAAATAAAAATAAAAATAAAAAAACTAAAGAGTTCTGCCTGAGAATTGCTACAAAATATGAGTGATTCAACATATATCTCCACTAAAATGATCCGAAGGCATAGACAAGATGCAAATAAAAAAAATATACTTTAGATAATATATGTTGAAGAACAAGAATGTTTGCAACTAACACCATTAGTTTTAGTTTATGCAAAAATTTGAGAAAGAAATAGATAAAACGTACTTGCACGTAGTATCTCGGCATTTGTAAGCAGAACCACCAAATATGTGATAAGGAACCGAGAAGAATTCATTGTAAATCAACCCACAGTAAATTGAAAATAGTGACATCAAAAGAAGTACATAACGCCCACCAAATAGCATCTCCATAAAGCTTCCAAGTTTCTGCAGGAAGCATATATCAAAAAGGTAATAAGAATAACATGGTTAACACATTATTCCCTTTTGTCAAATGCAATTCCAGAAGCATAAAACATTAATGACTATACTTTTAGATAACATATTGACTTCAGGTATTTAAGTAAGAAAAATCACCACATAAGTAGTGATCATCAATGTCATCCATTTAAAAAATGGTTCAGCAGCATATTCTTTTTCGGGTGTTCCTCTCAAACAAAAGACATCAAAGCCATCATCTCTGTGCTGCTTATTAATACCCATATGCATGTTATTGCTATTATTACGTAACCTCCTACTAATTGTAGAAGAAACAATACTATTGACTGCCATCAAAGATGTGGAGATCAGTCGTAATGATAGTTTGTGGTTGCTATGACTGTCATAGTTGGGTTCTAGCACTATTAATGATGCTTCTGAATCAAATAATGACATATATACTCAATAAAATCATTACCTATAAAAAGAATGCCTATTATTTTTGTACCAGCCTCTAGTAATCAATTATTTGTGATAAGGAAAAATTATAAGTTTATAACACACAAGATATCATGACTAACTTTCCTTTTTACTAAAGTAGGAACCTTTTTTTTTATATAAGTACTAAAGTAGGAACCTAAATCACATCAGTAGCTTCTTCTGAAAGAACACCTGTTTAAACTCCTAAAAAAAACATACCTGTGTACTAAGCTTACTTTCACGAGCTAAGAGAACTAATGCTCCCAGCAACAAGCATATTCCATGACCCCAATCCCCAAACATCACAGCAAAAAGAAATGGAAATGTAATAACAGTGTAAACTGCAGGATTTGCTTCTCGATATCCCGCGACACTGCCAAAAAATTGCTTTATTAGGTCTCTGATCAAAAAGGAAAAGGCCTGTCCAATATTAAATGATAGAGGCACAATCCAACCCTTTTTACCCATGATGAGTAGCATATTTGACTCACCCATATGCATCAACAATTTCCTGAAATGCATTTGTGAATTTGTTAGTTCTGAAATATGTGGGAGGTGATTCTACAGCATCCATCGTGTGAAATATAATGCCCACTTGTGAACTGCTATCAAATGTCGCACGTTGCAGTGCAGCCTGAATCTGTTGAGTCATTAAAAAAATAAATAAACCTATTAATTTGCAAAGGTCCTCTACAAGTAAAAACTTGCCATAACTGTGGAGCATATTTCTAAACAAAACAAAATCAATACTAATGAGAAAGCAAAACAAGTTACCTGAGCCTTTGCAAATATAGGACACCAGCCCTCTCCAACAAGACATTTTTTTGTCACATCAAAATTTAGCATATTCAATGTATCATATACAGCTTTCTCCCTTCTTACCTGGGAAAGGATGGGAAGCATGAAGTAGTTATCAGTATCAAGATAATGCTTAATTACTCTAAAGCAACCATTACAATGAAGTTCAGAAATTCCATAGAATCACCAATGACAGTAAAGAAGAAAAACAATCACTAAACACCTGAATCTTACCATGTTCATCCATTTCACCAGGTGCATGCCTATGGAAGTAAGGGCCTTATTTCGATGACGGATCCCAGCATCCAAAGTGGCCTCCAAATCAGCAAGACGTAATGAAACCTGCAACCAAAAACCCAAACTTATATCCAAAACAATAGAGTGGTCATTATTATTATATTCAATAACTACCAATTAAGCAAAATTAGGTGATAGTTGGGGAAAGGCAAACTTGAAATTAATTGAAGTTATTAACTTCTAAACACTCCAGAATATTATTACTATTATTATTGAATAAAGACTCATGACTCTGGATATCCTGAAAGTATAAAAACCAAATCATTTACAACAGTAGTGTATACTAAAACAAAACTGCAGCAGAATGATAAGTCACCACTAGTGAAGAAACCATAATGTCAATGTGAGCTTTAACTTTATTCCAATATATGGAAAGATAAAGAGTCCCCATCTGAGTACTTACTTCTCTAGTTATTTGCCTCTGCTTAGTAATATCTTCAGGAACAGGATAACAATTTGCCCCAAATGCTTCACAAATTTTAAGAATCTTTGTTCTTGCCTGCTCCCCTGAAAAAAAGACTACAAATACTGTTTTCTCAACCTGCAAAGGTCCAACTCACTGGAATCAGTAAGACTGAACCAGATAATTCAATTACTTGTTTCTTTTAAAGAAACAAGAGCAACAAGTTCAGTACAAGAAGGAACATGGATGGAGAAAGCCAAGTACTAAGAAGGAATAAAGTTCAAAACATGACAAAAAAAATTATCAGAAAACTCAATGGTAATGAGATGGAAGAAAACCGTTTCACGTGATACAGGATCCACAATATCTTCATCTGCTGGTGCCTGATTGAAAAGCATATTGCCCCTTGTCGCACGAAACAACATCCTTTCAAATCTAAGAGCTTTGGATTTACATATAATCCCACTAATAAATCTCAAACCAGATTGGTCTGATCTTCCAGGTCTCATCTCCTGTAAAATGAAGAATTTATGATATACACAAACATGGTAATAGCTTCTTCAGTACCACCCCCCACCCCCCCCCCCCCCCCCCAAAAAAAAAAACCAAAAAAGAAAAAAAAAAGTACACCAAAGAACAGAGCAAACATTCTAAGGTGTAATGAATAAGTACCTGTTCAATTAATGACGACGTCTCAACATAGTCATTGTTTGAGTACACATTCTCATCTAATTCTCTTTCTGAAACTGCATGACTACCACTTGATACAAGAAAGTCTCCTGCCTAAAATTGCCCCCAAAAATCCATTTATGAAAAGGGGTGGGAAAAAAAGCATTCAACATTAGAATTCAAAAATGCAAAAGTTAAAAATTATACCCCCCCCCCCCCCCCACCCAAAAAAAAAATAGAAGTCTTGAAGGGAAAAGTTACATAAACCAGTAAACAATATAGAATACTGGACAGAATATAGAAAGTGCGGATGCAAAATTATAGGCACTAGTACAACCAATAGAAAAAATATATATATACATACATATATATATATATATATATATATATAAAATAAATTGAATGCAAAACCAACCCCGTCTTAAGAAGAGTGCTTAGCACTAGTGCATCATGTGAAGATCTAATCCAAGCATTAGCCATTGCACCAAAAAAAGACAATAAATAATGGCAGTATTTCTCTCAACTATAAATATCCTTTGTGAAAGGAAAATATTTTTTTAAGATAATATGTTTTTAAGCCAACAGGATAAGCCACCAGCCATGTAGCCTAGTAATATTTTTGCACCCAAGAGATGATGTCAAAGGATTGGGTTTTCGCCAGTCTAAGTAAGAAAAATGCGTGTTGGAGATAGAATGTCATAGACACATTGTAGCTAACATAAGCCCACCCCACCCCACCCCACCCCCAAATTAAAAATAAATAAAATAAAATAAAAAAGGCAAGAAACATAGTGGATAAGATGCTCCTAGCACAAAACTATTACTAAGTATTTACGTGTGTCTACATGTGATTGTGTGCATGCACTTATATACGTATATGCCAAGAAATCACCTTTTGCAATACTATCTTGAACTCCAGGAGCTCATTATACGATAGTCGAAGTTTCTCACTATTAGAGTTCATTTCAATTAGCTCATGCTCATGCTCAGCAAGCTGTATCTGGAATTATGAAAAACATATATAATACACATTATTAGATTCCAACAAAGAGTGCTCCCTACAATAAGTTAAAAGCTTCATGCTTTAACTGACACCATAAAAAATTGAAGGCAAAGCCTTTTATAAATAAATAAATCTCCCTCCCAGTTTAATAAGAGCAGTTTTTAGTGAAAATAACCTCTAATTCTTCTAGCTCAATATCGGGTTGCATAACAGGACGCATAGAAGATAGTAGATTGGCTTTACTAATTTGATCTTTAATGAATCGTAGCTTTCTTGACATCTCTGCACATCTCTTCACCTGTGAAAAGCTCTCAATTGAAGTTAGGACCATTCTAAACTATAAAAAAATAGAACTAGAAATAATACCTAGATGATCAATGACTTCAACAAATCACCATTCAGTTGCAGACATAAGTTTAGGAGGTATAGATTCCAGAGAAAAAAGAATACTAATAAAATTTCTTTTCAAATACAAATTTTAAGGATTTTATCTTATGGAAATTGTTAGTAAAAGACATAAAATCAAAGCTTGATGTTAAAATGCTTATGCTTACCAATTCACTACCATAACACAACAAGCATGTAAAAACTAGCACATGTTTCTTGACCTATTTACTGGAACTACCAACCTGTACATACAACACACTTACAATAAGAACTGGCTACAGCAGGGATGGTTCATGCATCGGATACACATAATACCACCTCCTGCAGCAAACATCTCTAGAAGACCTACTAATGTGACAACTAATGTTTCACACATTTGAGTTACCAAGATAAACCATAAGAAACACTTTGCAGTCTAAAACATGCAAACTGCAATAGTAACTTTAACAAGTGTTAAGTAGGTACCTGATTAGCAAATGTTCGTTGGAAAGGGCTTTTATCAGCATTTAACTGCCAAGAAAAGTAATATGAGCATTAGTGCATGTGATTAACAATTACCTGAGTGGGGCATAAACTCCATTCAATACAACCACAAATGATCTTCAAAAGGCCCAAAACTGATTCCGCAAAACTAAATACAGCAGTAAACAAAAAGTTACAAGAAGAAAACCAATTTCTTGTAACATTTTGTTTTCTAATATCTCATAGAGCCTTTTTTTTTTTTTTTTTTTTTTTTGGTAAGTAAGAAATTTTTATTAAAAGTTTAAAAAAAGCTGGGAGACTCAACAGCAAGCAAACTACAAGAACATATCCACAGCCAGTAAACCAGCACTACACAACTCCTAAAGACACATCAGGATCAAGGACAGCTAGTATCCCAACCAAACACAAATACAAAGCCAATTGTACATACAGATCAGTAGCTAATCATAACAACCAAGAACCTCAGATCTAACAACTACTGCTGCTGCAAAACAGAGGAGGCAATTCTCCAATTGTTGCAGAGATCTCAGAATCCAAAAATTTTCCATTATGCTCAATTCGAATCCTCACGTTTTTCTCTATTCCTTCTAGAATCTGCTCTTCTGTACTAATGTTCCCATGATGAAGGACAGAACTTCTCAACTTCCATACCTGAATATCTGATGGAGCATTTATTCCAATCAAAAGGTACTTTCACGAAGATTGAGCTTGAATTCACTCAATCATGGACATTCCCATTTCATGCAATCCGAAATTAATACTAAGAATTCATGCCTCTGATACCATAACTAGATCCAACATATTATGAAATTCCTAGAGAATTAACTTTACCTTCACAAATTGCCAACCAATACAATCAATGTTACTGACATCCACTTCTTGACAACAAATCCAAGTTCAATCACTACATATGCCTAAACAAATACACAATTCATCTCCAAATTCAAAAATCCTCTGTTCGATTACTAAGAAAACGAAGGAAGCCAAAGCAATTGAAAGTTCCGATTGTGCTAAATCTACCAAACCTAAATCCTCAAAAAAACTAGACTTTCATTGCCATTTCTCATTCCCTCGGCAACCAAAACGAAAAAATGCCAATGCAAAAACATAAATTCGGAAAGAGACCGAGTTGGATCTGAGTCAAAAAGAAAAAAACTTACATCACGGAATTGGAGGAGGCCGAGTTCGCCGAGGTAAGAGACGGCTCGGTGAGAGGACTCGGCGGGGATGATGAGCTGGACAAGGGTCATCTTCTCGGAGCGCATCAGATCCATGGGGGGCAAGTTCTCTATGAACTTCTCCATGGTTCTAAATTTTCCCGGGAAACAAACAGAAATTGGTTTTTTTTTCTCTTTTTTTTTTGGTGCTTTGATCGAGGATCGGAATTTTCTTTCAGATCTGAAACAGACTCTCTTTTATTTTATGCGTTTGCGTAACTAATTCTATGTGTGTGTGTGTGTGTTGAGGTGTGTGCACTTTGGTTTCAGTTTTTCCTTTTCTTCCTAGGCAATGCTAAAACATGCATCTGCCATTAGAATCGGAAAATTCGCATTTCTTTTCAAAGCATATTGGATGGAAGTTGAAAAAGGAAAAATAAACGCACTTGTTCGTGGAAGAAACTCTTTTTTTTTTTTTTAAGACCGAACTTGAAATTTTAGTGGGTGGGCCCGGTGAGACCAAGTTCGTTTCAACTTTCACGATTTGGTAATTTACGCTGTTTACCAGAAAAAACTTAAAAACAGCTATAAAATACAAACCAGATCTCACTTCAGAGTGTACCTCTTTTCTAATATGCAGATCTGAAGATCATGAAAGTTGAAGCCTTAAAATACATAGCTCAAGAATCATTGCAGGCAATAAACAATGATTTTGCTTGCTTCAAATGCAACCAAAAAAAAATCTGAAGTCAAAATGGTTTTTTTTTTTTTAAGTCAAAATGCGTAATTACATAATTATTTAAATGTTCATTTTGGGCTAATTGTAATTGCCTAATTGGAGCTAATTTTTTTTTTATATTGACAAGTGTGTTAATGACTTAGGAGAGGAAAAAAAAAAAAACAAGATATGTTTTTGGCTCAAATTACAATTTCAGCAAACTAAAAAAAAAAAAAGAACTTTGTTTTGTTTGGTAGTATTCAAATTTAAAATCTTCCCTAATCTCATCCCATCAATTTCAACATAAGTTGCAATAAAAAAAATTAAAAAACAACTTAAGTAAGATTTCTGAGCAATAAATATTGATCTTATGAATGGATTTAGTATTTTAAATAACCTTAAACATTCCTTTCTTTCCCTCAAGCATTTATTGCACGATTAGCTTAGCTTTCTATTCAAAGATTATTTGTCTATTTGTTAAAATTACCAAAAATAAAATTATACTTAAAAATAGTGAGATTTAGGGTTTGATTGGTAGGAGGATTTTTGTTTTCAAAACAATATAAAAACAATTTTCAAAAAATTGAACTTGGAACTAGTTTTCAAATAATAATTTTTATATTATACATGTTTGGCTCCCACTTTTAAAAACAATATTCAAAATACTAAAAACAAAAAATAATTATTTGGGAGACCATTCCTATTTTTTGAGATTTAAAAAATATATAAATTTACAAAAAGTAACATGAAGAATTTGTAGATTACTTTTTTTTTTTTGTGGATAATGATATTGATAAGGAAAAAACATCATGTATGTAGTTTTTTTTTTTTTAATGATAAGAATCAAATTTGAAGGGTGTGAATTCTTTTTATAATAAAGATAAAATCCTTAATTTAAAAGACAAAAAAGTTTGGACAAATACATAGGGTTCATTGTTTTCAATTTATTTACAACTATATCATTAAAAATATTTTTTATATCTTGAAAACACTCCCTTAGCCATTTTCAAAATCATGTTTAAAACTAGGAAAATATGATACAATTTTTTGAAAATTGTATTTAGAAAATATTAATCAAACAATAAATTCAAGTGTGAAAGCCCCACCATTTTATAGATTGCAAAACAAAAAATTATATTTAAATACTATTATCAAACAGGCCCTTAAAAAACTGCACTATTTCACATAAATTAACAAGTTAAAAAAAACTAGAGGGTAAAAAAAACTAATCCAAACTCAATCTACCTTTCTCCTTTATAGGAAAAAAATCATACTATTTGCTCCTTTGTGTGCATTAATGTTATTTTCTCTCCAGAGAGTTATCTTTGATTTATTAGTATTATTATTATTGATATCCTTATCACTGCAATTAGAAATTCATGAATAATACACCATTTAATTTTCTATCAACCAAAAAAAAAAAAAATACACAATTTAATTTGGGCATTTCGCCGCGATTTCCTAACAGCTAAAGTCAATATAAGGCCTGTATGAACAATTCAAATGAGATCCTCTCTCTCTCTCTCTCTCTCTCTCTCTAGAGTATCCCCAAGTGGTTGCTAAATTGACAAAAAAATTGTGGCTACAGCAAAGCAGCTACACTAAAAACAATTTAACTTTGAGCTAAAGTGAAGCTGCTAAAGATAGCAGCATGGTGTAGTTTAAACTCAAAACAAAATAAATAATTTTTTAATGTGGGTTGTAAAGAAAAAAAAAAGTATTTTAATGTGTTAATGGTTATGGTTGTTGTTTATTGCATTAGAAATATTATTTTATTGTGTTGTTTATCTATACTACTATTTAAGGGGCTTCCCCTGTTTGGATTTCTCAATTTTTATGCTTAAAATACCCTCATCATACCCACTTACAAGTTTTCAATTAACATGGATAAATATGTAAATTATAACTCCTATACTTTAAGACTCACAAACTCACGTACGATTTACCAGTTTCTCTCATTATCCTTCAGATTGAAAACATTCAGTTCAGTTCTATATACTCTTCTTTCTTCTTCTTCTACTTTCAGATTTGGTTTCTAAACAATTTAAAGAAACTTTGTCAGAGGCTCCAACAACTTTTTAGGTTCTATCTTTTGCAAATTCCTCTTTCTTTTATTTTCTTTATCTTTTGCAATACCTGCCAAGTATTCGTAGTTTGAAAAGTACTTATCCATGGGTGAATGTGATTAGGGATCCAAAGGTGTTTGACGGTGGCTTATTACCCATGGCTGGCTTTGAAATTTCAAATATGAGAGTTTGTGCTTGAACTGGCTGCTTGGAAAAGGATATTGGTAAGGACTTTTTCTTTTTCTTTTGGCCTAGAATTAAACACAAAATCTTTTTTGGGGTTTTTTTTTTTTTTAAGGCCCTCACGTTGAAAAATTATAGATAGTTTTTATAATTGCTCGTGGATGGTTTATCAGTTTCTTAGGTTTATCAGTCATGTATTAAAACACAAACTCTTCCTTTAATGAAAGGACTGACTTTTTTTTTTTAACCCATGTAGTTTCATGTAGAGAGCTTCTTGTTGGTGTAGTTGTTCTTTTCTTTTTTCTTTTTTGACTTCTTTTTCTAGCCTATATGATTCCATGTGAATATGGACTCTGATTATCCTCAATTTATGAGAGACTTCTTTTGGGCTTCTTTTTCCAGTCAAATTTGGGCTGAATAAGTATTTAAATTCTTATCTTTTGGATTTTTTTTAGAAGCTATTACACGCTACTTTGTTTTCCAATATTCTAAAAAAAATTAACTTTTCATTCAAAATGTAGCAGTAATTGATTTTCCTATTTAACCCAATAACCTTATCTCTCATCTACTTTCTCATCATTGTTGATTAATTCAAATTTAATTTATAACTAGCCTTTGAGCACACACAAATACACGTGCTCAGGGGCTTTTCTATATTTTTTGTAAGAGTTAATTTAGAACATTTATTATAATTTGTGATTACTATATTAAGAGGATTCAGAAAGTTAGTTATTGTCCTTTTCACTTCCAAAATTACCCATAATTTAATTAATTTATCCTTATTCCTAAAAATAAGAAATAAAGTTAAAATCTTGATAAAATTAAAAAAAAAAAAAAAAAAAAAAAAAAAAAAAAACTACTGATTATTAACTCCCCACTAAATAGTCAACATTGATAAAAAAAATAAAAAAATAAAAAAAGAAGAAAAAAAAAATTCCCACTTCCCACGTTTGAAAGAAAATAACTACCCCTCCCAGAAAATAAGGTAAAACTATCCCACGTTTAAAAAAAAAAAAAAGAAAAAAAAAAGTGTCAGACTAAACTATCCCACATTTCTCTTTTAAATTATTACATTATAATTTTTTTTTTTGATTTATTACATTATCATTTTTTTTATAACTATTATATTATCAATTGGATTTGGATAAACATGCAAAAGCTTCTAATTTGAAAAGGAATCCTATTCTCTTCAGAAAAAAAAAAAAATTCTTATTTATTATTTCAAATTGTGATGAAAGAAAAATTATGATACTAAATCCAAAAAAAAAAAAAAGCCTCATCATACGCACGAAGCGCATGTGATGAGGCTAGTATTATTTTAATGTGTTGATTGTTAAAATAAAATATTAAACGTATTATAAAATGAGATATTAAAATAGATAAAGTAGTATTTTGAGTTTCTAAAAGCTAAATTTTATAGATGTTTTGCTGTGAGTGCATGCATCAATGCAAGCTTAAAATTCACTCAAAGTTCATTTCCCCAACAAGCTTCTCGGCCTCAGAGTTCTTATTATAGTTTATTAGCTTTACCAAACACATTCGGCATTAAAATGCCATTGGCCCTTCATTGCTTATTAGTGGACAATAGACAATGCACATAACCAAGCATGCGCATGATCACATATTCACGGTAAAGTTGTTGTTTCAACAATACTGAGTCTTATGGCCTATTTGGATGAAGGGGAGAAGGAGAGGAGTGGATGGAAGTAGAATAAAGTTAGTTAATTTTGTGCTAAATCTACTTTATTCTACTCCCTGTCTCTCTTTCTCAATCCAAACAGACCATTAATACCAAATTTTTGGGGTCGCTGCAAGGCCGGTTAAAGTCCTAGGCCCACTTGTCCCAACAAATTTTAAAGGGTTTCAAAGTCCCTATTAGCCTATTACATAAGCCAAAAGTCCCCAAAATTGTATTTTAAAAAAGTCTCAAATTTGTAAAATGATAATTGTTTTTTTTAAGAAAAAATTATAGTTGGGTTTTGCTTCTTCTTTTTTTCCCACCTCCTATAAGGCCCTCAAAATATTTAGCAAACAGAATTTTAACTCAATCTATATATTTAATAATATGTGAAACTGAGAGAAACTTAGATTAGAATTCCAAATTAGAGTTCCAATTTTGTGCCATGTATCCTAAATTATTTATTCTTAAAGAGATTTATTTTTTAATTTTAGAATCAAATGTGGGACCAGATCATAAATATTCATCCAAGTGAGTTATTAAATATAAAAACTAAAGAGTCTAGAATATATGAATCATAAGAAAAAAAAAAGTGCTTAACAATAATTTTTTTTAAAAAAATGGACAATTTACATTTTATACCTAATAATATCCTTACAAATTTTTTTAAAGAATTAACAAAATATAAAAATGACTATCAATAGTATTTAAATTATATATATAGGAACTATATTATGCATTAAGTATATCTATGCATATGCACGGGGTTACAAGCTAGTTGAAACTATAAAATACAAACTATTTCACCAAAAAAAATATTTATTAATGAGTGTTATCGAATAGTTGTTGACAAATTTTTCCTAACAACTTGTGAAAAAAATATGCTCATTTGATTGATTGTAAAGTTACTAATTGATTATTTGAAATTGAAATTACGCTCATTTGATTGATTATAATATAGATTTACACTCCGTTTGTTTTGAAATAAAATGTTTTCCCATTTTCAGGTTTTGTTTGTAGATATGATATAGTTAACTTGTAAAATATTTTCTATTGACCATAGAATCCTTTTATAAAAAGTTATAAAATATTTTACCTTTGAAAATTTAGTAAAAAATTTTCCAAAAAAACACAATAGCTTCCCCTCTCTCATCTGGTTACTAGGTCACTAGTCTAGTAGCCAGAAACACCAATTCAGCGACCAAAGTGAGGGTTCAGTGGCCAAAGACTCCGCTCCGACGCCTGGTGATGATGGCCAAAGACATCGATCTGACAATCGATGCCAGTGACCCAGTGGCCAAAGACTCCACTTTGGCTACTAGTGATGGTGGTCCGATAGCCAAAGACTTTGGTGACCGGTGCTGACAGTTTGATAGCCAGAGATGCTGCACTGGCAATCGGTGGTAGTGGCTAACCAGAGACGTCACACCACAACCGATGCCAAAAGTTCGATAACCAAAGACGCCATTTTGTCAACTGGTGTTAGCAGTACAGTCACTGGAAATATCACTCCAATAGTGATCGTTAACAATCCGATCGTTGGAACCACCACTCTAACTACGAGTTCTAATGGTCCAGCCACAAGACCTTTAACAACAACAACTTCAATGTTGAGCCATTAGTTTTGATAATTTGCTTGAAAAATTTTACTTGTCTTACTAAGCGTGAGTTTGGATAGCAACGCGTTTATGTTGTGTCTAGCGTCTGCATTTTTTGGCTAGGTCTCATGCACTATTCACGAGACCCGCAAGTACGGAAAAATGTAAGTCTAACTTTAAAACTAGCCCCATGGTACTATTCACACATTTAAAAATTATTTTACTACAGTATTTTCAGCAATAAGTGTTATCCAAATACACCCTAAGCATCAAAAAATATTTTACCTCAAAACAAACGAAGCGTTGAATATACTTGTTGAGTATAACTGAATAATTATATTCCTCATATAAAAACTGGAAAAGTTAATAGATGCCCTAATAACATTGGTTTATGAAATATTTTTAGACATTTTTTATGGGAAAAGAAAAAAGTAACTATTTTTTAACAATTTTGTATATCTATATATATATAATAATAATAAAAATAGGTGAAGCAGAGTAAGAATCAAATTGTAATTCTAAATTAGAGTTCTAATTTTGTGTCATGTGTCTAAATTTATGTGAGAACTACACCATAATTATTATTCCAATTGTTCAATTCAAATATGAAATTGGAGTCCAATTTTACTCCATCTATCTAAATTTAAGTGGGACCACATTATAATTATTCATCAATGCCCACTCACATTAAAACAAACGTTGTGCTCCCTTTTTTTTCTTTTTTTTTTTGGCTGAATAACACATTAGATTAACCTTCCCTGTCTAGAATTCTGCATTTTACATTTAAAGGCTATGCTATTTTTTTAATTTTTTAGCCGAATAAAACCTTCTTTTTTTTTTCTTTTTTCTTTTTTGAGAAGGCGAATAAAACCTTCTTAATAGTGTCAAAAAAGTTTTTTAATACAAAAAAGGAGGAGCTGATTGTTTTAATTTTTGTGCAGGAATTTATACCACTTAGAAAACTGATGGGCCTAATGCATTAAAACTTAAAGACCAAGAAAGAAGTGGCAAACAGAACGATCAGTCCTCTCTATATAATTACATATTGCTTATAATCTGTTGTGGACAAACAAAATAGAGGGTGACCAAGTACTAGGGATTCTATACAACAGTCTAAACTATGAGATCGATTATGGTCTCTCAAGATTCCGATAAGGCTGAAGATATTTTTGTGGCAAGCAAATACTGATTCACCCCCCACGAAGATAGCACTATTGCGACGAAGTATTTTATAGGATCATTTCTATAATAATTGTCATGAAGTCCCACAAGATACTCTTCATTTATAATGGCATTGTCCATGTTCAAAGGGGGTTTCGTCCATTCCATATATCTCCTGAACTACTCCCATGTTCATACATGATGAAAATTTATATTGGTCATATTATAGTAATTTTACACGATGTTAGATGTTACACCAAGAGTTTTGATGGGTGTAGAAGTGTAGTTTTGCTTTGTCCCATGTAAGTCCATGGCTCACTTACAAGTTACAAGCTCAATTAATATGCTCGCCATGTGGACTCTTTTCAGGTGTGGATGGAATAGCTTCAACCATATTGCTTGATTAAGCTTCAACCATATTCCTATGTAATGAAAGTTATTGCTATTTTCACTCCAAAAAAAAAAAAAAAAAAAGACCAAAAGAGAGAGAGATCTAAGGGTTACCACTTATCACCCTGTCACCTCTGTCAAATTGCTGAAACAGCTTTTGGTAAATTTTTAATTTTTACTTTTTAAATTTGGGCATTATATATGATTTTTGTTTGAGTAATTGGTAGAAGATATTGTTTCTTTTTTTGGGACTAATTTTGTAAGACCTATTACTTTTTAGGCTGCGTTTGGTAACATGTAAAATATTTTTTAAGTGTAAAATATTTTCAGGTGAAAAGGAAAAGAAAATATTTTCAAGTGCTTGGTTGCTTTATGAAAATTGTTTTAGAAAATGTTTTCAAGTGTTTGGTTGCATTCTAAAAATGCTATTTTCTACTAGTTTCTCACATTTTCTCAACTTCCAAACAAATTTTATAATAGAAAATTTCATTATATATAGTTAACAAAACAAAAATCCATTAGCTCCATTCATTCACAAGCTAAACTCGGTCAAACTGAGAAAGAGAAGGAGGAAGAAAGAGTCAGAGATTGAGGGAAAGAGAGATAGATCGAGAAAGAGATGGAGATCGGGTCAACAAGATCAGTCTTCAGCAAGGGCAACGATCTTCAATGGCGGCAACAAGATCGGTCTTGGGTGGATCGGGTATTGTAGAGGGTGGGTTTGAGAGAAGTGTTTCGCCAGCGGCGTGGGAGCGACGAATCAGAGATGTTGGAGGCCGGCGTGAGGGAGAGTTTTGCCTTTGTGGATTGGGTACATGCAAAGCTCAAAGTGTGCGGAGGTGAGGTTGAGTGACAGAAGAGAAGAAAAGGGAGAAAACCCACCAATGCAAAAGGGAAAAAAGCGGCGCTGGTCATCTGAGTTTGGGTGGACCTCGGACCGGCGTTGAAGTGTGGGGTAGAGTTCAGTCTCCCTCTCGTTGGTGCGTGGGGTGGCGCTAAAGAGCTTGGCGAGTCGGATCATGTGAAGTGAAGAATTTCGAAAATGCTTTGAAGGTAAAATAACTCCTGCAATTGTTTTACAGGTCTGAGGGCTTTATTTTACGATTAACGAAAATGTTTTCCGTTTGACCAAATTTGCCATGTGCAACCAAACACACGGGAGGGTGTAAAATATTTTCCCAAATCCATTTTCAGCCGAAACAAATGCAACCTTAATGTTTTCTACTTTTACAACGACAAGTTTTCAGCTTGCAATTGTTATGGTTTATTATTGTTGAGTACTCCTACAATCAATGCACTAAATTCTATGATAAACGAATCATTTGGATTCATCGTTTTCTACTCCCATTTGTTGATAATATATGTTTAATGTATTGCCACATCCTTTTCCAAGTAGTTTCCATACTTATTAAGGAGTTGTGACGTGGGAGATTTCAAGAAATGTAATGAAGCATCTAACTCGATACATCTACAATCAATTATTCAAATAATCAAGCTGTTTTTATTGATATTGGATGCAATTTGCAATTTCACATCTATGATTCTTATTGGGTGGTATTTCTCATCTATTAAATCCAAATAAACGTGACTTTAAAATTAAGTTTTTGCTTTTGTTTGTATTTGGTTATTTTTCTTTATAATTTTGTATCATCAGTTTTACTGAAGTAGGTTGTGGAAAAGATATTTGTGATCCTTAGCTGATTTAAGGGTTGAGTTTGAATTCGGTAAGGATGGGGTGTAAAACCCTTGTTTATACATGGATTTTCAAATGAGTACTAGAATTGATTGAGTGTAGTTGTGTCTTTTTTTTAATACATGTAATATGATGAAGTGGCATGTTGAGATTGGAGGGGTAAAACTTCATTTTTACACCACATTCTTATAAAATTTAATCTTTTAAGGCTTCAGCCCCAATTCTATCCTGACTTATTGAGGCCCCTTGGCAATTGGGAAAAATATTTTTTCTTTTAAAAGCAACCTTAAATAAATATATATTTTTTGTTTTTATTGCATATTTCTTTTATAGTTTTAACAATATGGCTTTAGATATCATTAATGAGGCATTTCCATTAAGGATTCCTTTTAGAGATCAGCATCAGGTGTTGTAAAAATATGTCATTTTAACATATCAAAAACCTACTTTATCTTTTTATGTATTATCAAAAACAAAAAGGCTCATAATTTGGCTCTTTCTGATGATAGTTAGAGTTTATTTCTAATGAAAATTTGAAATTAATGTGTATAACAAAATTTTATATATTTAATTGTGATTATTCGTACATGTAACTGTGCAGTATAGTAAAAAACTTGACATAACTAATATCATGAAAATTGTAAGGAAAAATCATTTTAGTACCTTCAAATGTCCTGGTCGAACTAATGTTCTACATGTTTAATAATCCAAGCTAACATCAATAGTAACGTTACAATTGACAATTCCCGTGCGTAAGCATGAGGTTACATACTAGTTTTCCATAAAAGTAATTTCAAAACTTTTTTAAAATTATCAATTAATGTTAACCCTAAGGGCATCTATTAACCAGGACTATAAAAATATTCTAATAGAAGAATTTCTCATTTAGTGATGAGATCCGATAGTTGAAACCCACTAACCTTTGTCTTTAAATAAGAGAAAGCCCTAGGAATTTGTTGAAAATTGCATGATTTTAATTTAATTTAATTTATAAAATTAAATATTATTGGAGTGATCAGCCTAATATCACTTCTCCCCCTCAGGTAAGCACTTTCAAGTAGCGGGGTTGAGTTGCAAGTTGCAACCAGCCAGCCAACATTGCCTGCAAAATGGGCAATCATAATTTGTGTTCTAGTTTTTAATGCTTGGTGTTCCTTGTGTGCAAGTTCAAATTATTGCCCATTAAAGCTAGTAGAAATTAAATAAGCCAAGTAATAAATATGTGTTACCAGGATGGTAGTTATGACTTAGTCAAAGCTTTCTATCATTCTATGAATCTTCCTCAATTAAGAAGATTTGATTTAGTTCGATAAAAAAAAAAAAATATATATATATATATATATATGTATATATATTAAAAAAAAAAAAAAAAAAAAAAAGAGAGAAGATTTGATTTAGAGAAAACAATTCTATCCAAAATAAATAAATTAGTGAAAACAATGGGTTGTCATCTTTCTCCCAAAAATAACAATGATTTATCATCACAAATAAAATAAATAGATATTTTTTTATTATGTTGTCAAAATAACACTGATCACAATCTTTATCACATTAGTTTATAACTTTATATACTAAAATTTTTAGTATTTTTAACTATTCATTGTAGCTTTAACATTTTCTGTATACTATTGGTCCCAACCCCTTAAGGCAACCTTAACAAAAATCTAAACCTTAGTTGTTCCCAAGTTACAAAATTCGATGTGTTTGGATTAACTTTTCGTAGAAATTGTATTGGCTAATTTGCTCAAAGTTGGCAAAATAAAGTTGTACTTAAAAAAAAAAATGAGGTTTAAAAAATTGTATATAAGTAAATAAAATAAATGGCTAAAAGAAATATAAGTTAATCCAAACTTATGCTAAAAGTTAGATTCAAAAGAAAAAATATAAAAATTTGACTAATAAGTATGGGGCAAAAATGTTTCAGGATAGAAAAAATAATAATGGGAATATCCAAAAATAAAAATATCATTAAATTTGCCTCTTGTGATAAATTAAATCTAGAATTTCAATTTGCTGATATTATACAATAGAGTTCATAAATGATAATTTGAGCACTCATTCCACATCTATTAAAAATGATTAATGTAACAACCTATATCATATGAGGAAAATTTTCACAGCATCTAGCATTGGCATAAGATGAGACAAATGCTAAAATTTTAGCATTTGGCACACCAAATACCAAAATACACTTTCATCATATATATCATATGTCAAATTATTTTACCACATATTGTACACTACTGCTAGTAAAGTGTACTGTAGGTATGTAGCTATGTTCTAATGTCTTTTAATAATTTCTCTCTCCTCTCTACTAACTCTCTCTCTCTCTCTCTCTCTCTCTCTCTCTCATATATCTCACTCCTCTCTCACCTTATTACTTTTTTTGGTTTTTTTATAGATAGTGGATGTTATTTTAGGTTATTTTGATGGGTGATGTTTTAAAATAAGAGATGAGATGTATGATTTAATGTTAAATGCTATGCTTAAATAAATAAAATAACTTTTTGGTGTGTTAAAATATAATTTTTTAGAACATCTTATACTAATGTTCATACACCTAACATATACAATAGAATGAGAAGAAAATACCGATAAAGATAAAAGTTTTAAACATAAATAACAAAAAGGGGTAAAAATACAATGTTTAAGAGTGAAGAATTAAAGTAATGAATATTAAAAGAAGACTTATTAAAAAAAAAAAAAGTAATGAATTTTTAATATATATGGACAAAATGTATAGATTCCCATATCTTATAAAGTTTATAGTTTAAAATGGCAAAATTAAAAAAAGTCAATCTTCAATGGCAAACTTTGGGTTTTTTAATTTTTTTTTAATTTTTTTTTTATATAGCTAAAGTGAAAAACATACTCCTAAAGTTTTGGGGGTTTGTGGATTTTGCCACCAAACATTTCAAAATTTTGATAAGCATCCCTAACATTACAAGCCATTTTGATAGGCAGGCCCTCTATTTTTTGTTGGTGTGTCCATTAAGTTACACATTAGCCTATAACCTATTCTAGTTGGTCCATTTAAAAAATACCAAAAAGAATACACACGAACATATCCACACAAAAAAGAGGAAATAGAGTGTCAAATTCTCCTAATTTCAATGTTATTGAAACTATTTGTTGAGGAAATAAACACCTTGGGAAGATTTCATAAGTAGTTAATATTACATATCTTTACACATTTGTTGATATCCATTTTCGTGACACATTTTTTACAAGTTTGATTCAACCAAACCTAACTTCCATGTGGGCTTAATTTATGTATATATTATATTATATTTTATTCTTTTAAGAATTTCTCAAACCCATGTGACATATTGGAGAAATTGAAGAAGTGTGGTTTGGAGGGTATGCGTTAGTTCTTTTCGGACCTTTTGCATGAGCACAGCACATGTGTGCTACCAGTGGGTAAGGGACACTAATAGCACCTAAGGTTCGTGGAGGAGGTCTTATACCTAAAATTTTTACCCCAAAAGAGCTTTCATACTCTGGTTGACTGCAACCCAAAGTTTCTGCCCGAACCCATTTTTGCCTTTAAACATAGTTGGCTCCCATTGGCCAACTATAAAACAATTGAAAAGTGGGAGCCAATGAGGGTTTAGTCAAGCATTTCCTTTAATGACAATAAAAGTAAGCCTTCCTTTTATCCAAACAAAAGCAAACATGAAAATTACTACTTGCTTAACACCTTGGGGTCCAAAACCTTTTCTATTGACCAAAAACCAGTCATTAGCAGCACCCCAAACTCAATATAAAACTCTCCTTTCAGCTCAAAAACCAACCAACCATGTTTTACCCATATAGCTAAAACTTTAGAGTAAAAACTCATCCAGGTAGCCAACATTCTCATAATTCTGAAATTTAGGGGTAGATGGGTACAAGAGAACCTTCCCTCTTTTCCTCACAACCTCTCTCAATTTTCCCTTCACTAACTATGAGTTGAAATTCAGAATTATGTAATTTTTCTGCATTTTCTTGTATTTCAGTTATGACATTTTAATTTCTCTTTTGTTAAAGCACCATTAGCCTTTTATTCATTATACATTTGGAATTTTAGGTTTGATTCTCCACAAATAAACATTTCTAAAGAATTCAATGGGAAATTTGGGCTAATCTTGCATTTTGGCCCTTGTCGCAAAAATGTCCCCAACAACATTTAACCTAAAAGACCTAAATTTAATGGGTATAAGTTCAATTATGTTATATTAGCCATTAATTCTCACTCACATGCATATATCCAACAATATTATTATAACTGTAGGGGTGATAGGCTCATGAGTACATATCTATGTATATATTGGGCTAGGGGCCCAATTCGAGGATATTAAGTAGTTCGAGGATGGGTAAACACCTTCCTAAGAATCCATGTTGGTAAGTAAAGAGGTGAAGTCTAATCATGATCATCCAAGAAGGCGGTCCGAGGAGGCATACTTCCTTGGCTAAAGCCAAGGTCAAAAGGTGCAGTCTGACACCAAGAGTAACGTTCCGGACGATTCCACTGATGAGGATAAGTATCCAGAAAGAACAGGATAGGGGGAGGCCATGAAATATCTCAAGGAAAAGCTGCTACCACCTCATTAAATACTCTACAGCTAACTTTTTGGCCACATTAATGAAGAAGTGATACCTGAATAGTATCTTTCAGCCTTACAGCTACTCCCCAAAAATTTCAAGAAGAGGTTGATGGGACAAAGATCAACACTAGTAATCTAGTCTACACGTAGAGGGTAAAGATGAAGGAGGAGGATAGTATAAAATAGAAAGAAGATCCTAAAGAGAGGGATCGAGAAATTAAGAGAAAAACATTGTGGCAATCAAGAGTTGAATTTGTAATCAAACTTGAGAGAAATATATAAGAACTAATCTCCTCGGACTGTGCCAAGGACGATTTTCTTTAGAATAAACCAATCTATCTTCATTTTCTTGTCATTTGAATCCACTTTACTTGTTGTCTACTTCATTAAAGCCCAATTTTCAAACCCACCATCTACAAATTCATTGTATTAGGCTTTTTGGGCCTAAGTTCATCAATCCTTTGGGCTAGAGACTCAAATTGTGACCTTACAATTGGCGCTGTCTATGGGAATTTCTGGTGTTATAGTGAGTCTAACGTTTAACTATGGTAGGTTCAGGTCCGAACCAAGCAGAATCTACAGAGTCTCAGCGTCAAGATCACTACCCATACTAAGAGCTAGTCTCGGGGTGGGAGCCATGTCTCTCATATGGAGAATGCTAGAAACGTGCAGCTAGAGATTGATCATCTGCGAAGGAAGTTGTGCCGTGAACGACAAAGAAAAACTACCTCAAGGTTAGTTTCTTCTTCCAGTGAGAAAGGAGATGACAGTTACAAGCCCAGATTGAGGACTCCCTCTAGCGAGTCTTTCTCATATGATAAGGACTATCACCATGAGCATAGAAACAGAAGCTTATCTTCCAAAGGCTTAGGAAATGATGCGATGAGCAGAGCGTTCAACCAAATTTTCAGATCACCTTTCACGTGCAGAATTGATGGAGGGAAACTTCCTCAACAGTTCACTCAGCTCACGTTTACCATGTACAATAGTCGAACAAGCCATGTGGAACATGTGAGCCACTTCAACCAAAGAATGGTTGTGCACTCCAAGAATGAGGCCCTTGATGTGCAAAGTTTTCCCCTCCAATTTAGGTCCCGTGACTATGAGGTGGTTTGATGGCTTAGGGGCAAGTTCCATTGATTCCTTTAAGGAACTCACTCGGGCATTTGGATCTCACTTTATTACATGCAGTAAGGTTCCTCAACCCTTAGATTCCTTGTTATTCATGTCCATGAGAGAGGGGGAGTCCCTGAAAACGTACTCGGATAGATACTGGGAAATGTTTAATGAGATCGATAAGGATTTTAACGATGTGGCCATCAGGACCTTCAAGGTCAGCCTGCCTACCAAGCATAATTTGAGAAAGTCCTTGACCAAGAAGCCAATAAGGAGTGTGCATCGGCTTATGGATTGTATTGACGAATACAAGCGGGTCAAGGAAGACCAGCAGTAGGGGAAGGGAAAGATTAAGGTTATCTCTCAGGACAGGAGGGATTTCAGATCGGATAGATACAATAATAACAAGCCCCGAAGTGACTTTACTAGCCAATCTAGGTCTACAACTCCTCAGGTAGTTAACACGGTGTTCCAAAAGCTATTACATTAGGTCTTGGAGAAAATCAAGAATGAGCCATACTTCAAATGGCCAAACAAGATGGGAGGAGACCCCATGAGGTGCAACCAAAGTCTTCATTGCCAGTACCATCAGGAACGAGGGCATAGCATCGAGGACTATAGAACTCTGTGGAATCATCTGGAGCAATTGGTCAAAGATGGAAGGTTACAACAATTTCTGTATCGACCCAATGGGCAAAGAGACCAAGTAAGGTCAGGAGCTCAAGGGAATGCTTCTTCAAGACCCCCTTTGGGGACAATTAATGTCATCTTTGCTACACTTGGAAGGACTGGTTCTCATCCTTCCAGGGTAATGTCTGTAGCTCGACTACCGGCCCAAGACTCTAATTCTGAGCCGAAAAGGGCTAGAATGGAAATTCGACCGACACTGAGTTTTTTGGACGAGGACAATAGTGGAACCATATGGTGATACGATGATGTTTTAGTGGTCACCCTTAGGATAGGAGGGTATGATGTGAAAAGAGTACTGGTCGACTAGGGCAGTGGTGCCGAGATTATGTACCCTGACTTGTATAGAGGGCTCAACTTGAAACCCGAGGATTTGACAACCTATGATTCACCTTTGGTGAGCCTTGATGGGAAAGTTGTCATCCTAAGGGGTCAGATTAGATTGCTCGTGCAAGTAGGTTTAGAGGTAGTGGAAGTAGATTTCATTATGGTGGATACTTATTCCCCCTACACTGCCACTGTGGCAAGGCTCTGGCTCCATGCCATAGGGGCTATTTTTTCAACTTTGCACTTAACGGTGAAATACCCATCGAGGGGCCAGATTAAAGAGTTTATTGGGAGTCAATTCATGGCTAGGCAGTGCCTGGTAGTTGCAATCATGCATCAGCTTGGAACTGAGTCCTCGGCCTCTACTGAGGAGGGCTTATATCAATCAAGGATTCCGGTCCTATCTACAGAGGTAGTGTTAGAAGGGACAAAGTGTGAGAAGTTGGAAGAAATTGTTATAGATGGTGATCCGGATAAGTTCTTTTAGGTCGGAGCTTAGCTGCTTCCTTAAGAGAAGAAGAAACGAATAGTGTTTCTTAGAGAAAATATTGATGTGTTTGCATGGAATGCTTATAAAGCTCCTGGGGTGGATCCAGACTTCATTTTCCATCATCTGAATGTTAACCCAACTGTCCTCCCTAGGAAACAACTACCTTGGCGCTCATCTAAAGAGTATTTTGACGCTGTCAAGGAAGAGGTGAACAAGCTTAAGCAGGCTAGGACTATTAAGGAAGTGTTCTACCCTGAATAGTTGATCAATACAATGGTAGTGAAGAAAAAGAATGGGAAGTGGCATGTATGTGTAGACTTCACAGACTTGAACAAGGCCTATCCCAAGGACCCCTTCCCCATGCCTTGGATTTATCAGTTAGTTGACGTGACGGTAAGCCATCCTCAGATGGGCTTTTTGGATGCCTTTCAAGGGTACCATCAGATACCTTTAGCTCCGGATGATCAGGAGAAAACAACTTTTGTCACTCCTACTAGGAATTACCACTATAAGGTGATGCTCTTTGATCTAAAGAATGCAAGATCTACTTATTAGAGGATGATGACCAGGATGTTTAACCCACCGCTAGGAAAAAACATTGAAATTTATATAGACGACATGATGGTCAAGAGCAAGTTGAAATCCGAGCATGTTAACGACTTTGGCAATATCTTTGAGATATTAAGGAAACACAAGTTGTGATTTAATCCTTCTAAGTGCTCTTTTGGTGTCAGATCAGGGAAGTTCTTGGGGTACATGATTAGACACCGCAAAATTGAAGTCAACTCTGACCAAATTAAAGCAATTAATAATTTACATCCACCTTGGAATCCCAAAGAGGTCCAGAAGTTGACAAGAATGACTGTTGCTTTAAACCGATTCATCTGTTGGTCAGTAGATAGGTGTAGACCTTTCTTCCAATTGTTGAACAAGTGGAAAGGATTTGAATGGATCGAGGAGTGTTTCTTGGCCTTCCAACAGTTAAAGGAATACCTATCTCGGCCACTCATTATGTCTAGACCCAAGGTAGATAAGATTTTGTTTGCTTACATTGCTGTGGTTTCCCATGCATTGAGCCTGGTGCTTGTACGGGTTAATAGTGGTGTATGGAGGCCAGTTTATTATGTGAGCAAGTCACTACATGAGAAGTCACTACATGAGGCCGAGGTCCGTTACCTACCACTGGAAAAAGCTATTTTGGCAGTGGTGCATGCTACGCGTATGCTCCCCTACTACT
The DNA here is from genome assembly GCA_030445155.1 of Quercus variabilis. Classification (NCBI taxonomy): domain Eukaryota; kingdom Viridiplantae; phylum Streptophyta; class Magnoliopsida; order Fagales; family Fagaceae; genus Quercus; species Quercus variabilis. The sequence goes on from CP129445.1 coordinate 38,396,937, forward strand.
TCCAATCATACACAGTTGCTGTCCTAACTCAACTTCCGCTTAAATCTCTACTTTGGAGTGATGATTACACAGGGAGGATTGCCAAGTGAGGTACGATTCTAGGAGTTTTTGATATCAAATACATGCATCGCACCTCTGTCAAGGGTCAAATCCTCATTAATCTAGTGGCCAAGTTTGCTAAAACCCCATTTGAAGAAAAAAGTGAAAAACTGAACATGGATGAAAAATCAGTTGGCATGGTCTCCCTGCAAGAGACTTTATCTTGGATAGTACACGTTGATGGTGTAGCAAATCAAAGAGGATTTGAAGTGGGGTTGGTTATAATTTCTCTTAAGAATATCATCATTGAAAAATCCTTAAAGTTGGGCTTCTTGGCCACCAATAATAAGGCCGAGTACGAGGCTCTACTGGTAGGGATGACTATAGTTTAAAGAATGGGTGGAAAGGTAGTAGAGATGTTTTCAGATTCAAGATTAATTGTAGGCCAAGTAAGGAGAGAGTTAGAGGCCAAAGATCTCAAAATGCAGGAATATTTGAACCAAGTTAGACACTTACAATCAGGATTTGAGCCTTTTAATTTATTATAAATCCCTAGAAGTAGAAATACACATGCTGACTCTCTTGCCACACTCACAACCTCCTCGACACAAAACTTACCTTGAGTGATCCTCATAGAAGACTTGTATAAATCTACTGAAATACGGAGAAACGCGGTTCATATTCATCAGAAGGGTGGGTCCTAACTGGATGGATTCTATTGTGCTATTCCTTAAGGAAAACATCTTGCCCAAGGGTAAGTCTGAGCCCGAGAAGGTACGAAAAAAGGCTCCTTAGTTTTAGCTGTCTGAGGACCAAAAATTATACAAGTGCTCTTTTCCTGGACCATATTTGCTATGCATACATCTTGAAGCAGTTGAGCTACTCTTGGAAGAGTTACATAAAAGGATTTGTGGAAGCCACACAGGAGGCAGATCTTTGTCTCATAGGGCCGTCACTTAGGGATATTGGTGGCCAAATATGCAGAGGGAAGCACAAAAGTATGTGAAGAAATGCAACCAATGCCAAAGATTTACCCCAAACATTCACCAACCAGGAGATGTCCTTAATCCTTTGTCCAGTCCTTGGCCTTTTACTCAATGGAGCTTGGATATTGTAAGGCCATTCCCTAAGGCTACAGGAAATAAAAGATGGTTGTTGGTCGGCATGGATAACTTCACAAAATGGGTTAAAGCTAAACCGCTAGCAAATATCAGAGATATGAATGCTAAGAGATTTATCTGGAAAAATATTGTCACTCGGTTTGGAATCCCTCGTACACTCATCTCAAACAATGGTCTTTAGTTTGATAGCAAAGCCTTCAAGAGGTATTGCTATGATCTGGGCATAACAAATAAATATTCCACCTCGGTATATCCACAGGGAAATGGACAGATGTTGTCAATAAGGTCATAGTAAATGGGCTCAAAAATAGGCTGGATAATGCAAAGGAAAAATGGGTAGAAGAGTTGCCACACATCCTTTGGACATATCAGACTGTACCTCGTAGGTCCACTGGGGAAACGCCATTTTCAATGACTTATGGGCTGAGGTTGTGATTTCTCTGGAGACAGAATTTCCAACGCTGAAAACAAGCTTTTTTACTCCAAGCAGTAATAATGGGCTATTGGAGAAGAGTTTAGATTTAATTGAAGAGCGAAGAGAAAATGCTATGGTTCAGTTGGCATACTATCAATACAAGCTCATGCAAGGGTATGATTCAAATATAAAGTTAAGGCCACTAATGCTTGGGGACTTGGTCTTAAGAAAGGTTTTGGGAACTGCAAAGAAACTAGCATGTGAAAAATTGGAACCCAACTAGAAAGGGCCATATCGCACCACTTCAATGGCTAGAATAGATGCATATTATCTTGAAAATCTAGATGAAAATTTTGTACCATGCCCTTAGAATGTAACCAGAGAATGTATTATTACTAATGAAAGCATTCTTTATCATATTTGGGTTTATTACATTATGCGTCATGCGTCCTACCATTTGTTTAAATATCAAATAGAACCTTGGTCATGCTTGGCTCCTCGAACCACACATCTTGGGTAAATTGATATTTTAAGTTACCTATCTAAGTATTAAACAGAACCTTAGCTATACTTGGATCCTCAGACCAGATGTTTTGGGTAAATTAATACTTCTAGTTATTTTCTTAAGTGTCAAATAGAATCTTGATCATGTCTGTCCCTTCGAACCACATACCTTGGGTAAATTGACATTTTAAGCTATTTTTTTAAGTACCAAACAGAACTTTGGTCATGCTTGGCTCCTTGGACCACATACCTTGGGTAAATTGATATTTTAAGTTACCTATCTAAGTATTAAACAGAACCTTAGCTATACCTGGCTCCTTGGATCACATATTTTGGATAAATTAATACTTCCAGTTATTTTCTTATGTATCAAATAGAACCTTGGTCATGTCTAGCCCCTCAGACCATATACCTTAGATAAATTGATATTTTAAGCTATTTTCCTAAGTATCAAACAAAACCTTGGTCATGTCTAGCTCCTTGGACGACATACCTTGGGTAAATTGATGTTTTAAGTTACCTATATGAGTATATACAGAATCTTAACTATGTCCGGCTCCTTAAATTGCATGCTTTAGGTAAATTAATACTTCCAGTTATTTTCTTAAGTATCAAATAGAATCTTGGTCATGTCTGACTCCTCGGACCACATACCTTGGGTAAATTGATATTTTAAACTATTTTCCTAAATATCAAACAGAACCTTGGTCATGCTTGACTCCTCAAACCACATACTTTGGATAAGTTGATGACTTAAGTTATTTGTTTAAGTGTTAAATAATACCCTAGTTATGCTTGGATCCTCAGACCATATACCTTGGGCAAGCTCATACTTTCTGTTATTCATCTAAGTATCAAGTAGAACTTGCCATGCTAAGGTGGTAAAAATCTTTGTCATAATGACATGAACAAATGAACACTCATTAGCATCACTTGAAACATTTGAAAGTATATCCATGGTCCATTTTAGAATTGGTTATTATCTCCAGTTCCTTAAACTTATTGCTAAGTGGAGAATTGAGTAGAGTTAGACCTATGTGGATACTACACTAACGTGTATGTTTTTAGAGTTAAAGTTATACTTTTCCGAGATGGTGGGCTTGGTAAGTTTAACATGTCTTGCTACTGATCATGTGATGTGTGACAACTATGGTGCCACTTATGTAGATCAATAAGTCAAGTTATACCTCATTATCACATTTTATCAAGTGTTGAATGAAACAGAAATTATGTTTGGATCAATATAAACATCAAAAGTATAAGAGAAAGACTTGCAGTTTTCATTAATATTAAGCCTCTAAGAAAGGCAAGTAGATTACAAAAGGTTGACATGATTACAAAGCTCGGAAACAAAAACAACGATAAAAAAAAAAAAAGGAAAAAGAAAAAAAGACAACCTATGACTTCATTTTTATTACAAGTTTGTCTTTGGGATTTTTGGAAGGTTGGGTAGAGGCTGCCATGGTGAAGGCTTGATCTTTGCCTTTGAGGTCTTCTTTTAAAGGTATGGGGAGAGTTGCTAATACAATCTTCATGTTGTGGGAAGCCTCTTTCTCCTTGGAAGGGTCTCTGGATACAATAGGAGGTAGAGCGGCATTATGGGCCCGTTCTTTAGTATTGTCATCTGCCTTTTTAGCATCCTCGGACGGCTCTACTCCCTTGGAGGAGATATCAACAACTGAAAGAGTTTTAGCTGGGCTTTCCTTGCCTTCATCTGTCCCCGAGGAGACCGAGTCAGCCTTGGAGCTTGAGGAGCCTAAGGTGCGTATGGCTTGGGGGTAATACATATTATCTACTCTCCTAAGAGTAGAAGAGGCCTCAACTCCAGCTTGGTCGAGGGCCTCATTCCACACTTGGAGGCAGTAAAACCTGCACACCTCTATGACCTCAAACCTGAGGGCTTCTTCGATCTCAACCACACCCATCTTGTACCCTTCTTACTTGGCTTGCTCTTTTGCCTTTTCGGCCTCCTCCAATTTCTTGGTTAAGATCTTGATTTAGCTTCTAGCAGCAGAGAGATCATCCTCAGCTTGGCGAAGCTGCTTGCACTAAGCCTTCGCCTGCCTTTCTGCAATGCCCAAAGCGGCCTCGGCACTCTTCTTATCCCAATCAGCCTTAACTAGTTTGGCAGTAAGGTCTTAAGATTTCTTCTTTGCTAGTTCGAAGGCTTTCAAGGCGGCAGTGTGCCTACCCTTCTCCTTCTTCATCATTTTGTGAGAGCTGATGACTATCTCCTCAGCTCTGTGGGTAACCTGGACGGCCTTTTAAAAAATAAATAAATAAATGCGCAAAATATAAGTACAAAAACTAAAAATAAATAAATAAATAAATAAAAAAGAAAGAAGAAACTTATTGCTATGATAAAAGAAAAGGAGGGTGGATAGTAGACTTACCATAACAAGGTCTTTCTTTAAACTAAGAAAGACCTCACGCTTCCTCAATGACCTTAAGTCGGCCATATCCTCAGGCAGCAACAGGGCCTACTCCACCGCGTTGGCCACATATCCGGATTTCCCTTGGTAAAATTTTCTAATGGAAGCATCCATAGGCAAGGGAGCGCCATGAAGCACCAGAGCAGGCATCCAAGCAAGGACCCCTACTTGGGACTTAGCTCTTTTATCTACTAAGGTCTAGGTTACCTTGGCTTGTTTACCTCCCCTCTGGTGCTCGGCCTCCATGGAAAGGGGGCCCTTCCCCCCTTCCACTACTTCGGGACCTCTCTAATCCCTTTTTCTCTTGAGATCCATGGGATCAAGTTAGGGAGGCAGAAAACGTGGAGGAAAGGGGAGCTTAGCCTGGGAAGTCTTCTCAAGCGCCTTGCTCCTAGATTAAGATTCCATGACATCAAGAAGACCAACCCTAGGCTTGTGCTTTATCCCCATGGCTTCTGGGATGGAAGAATCTGCTTGCGTCTGGCTTACTTTAGCTATGGGTAAGTGACTAAAGTCACCAATGGAAGCCTCTGGAGACTGAGGTTGGTTGAATACCTCAAAGTCGTCCTCAAAATCGGACACTTCAACCACCCCTTTTTCTACTTTGTCTTTTTCTTCTTCTCTAGTGGTTGGTTGAGAAGGGGTCACTTCGTCCTCGGCCTTGCACGACAAAAGTGGCTTTACTTTTAATACCCCTTGAGGTCCCAGGCCTGGGTTAAGAAAGCCAGGCACGGTGACGTTGATCAAATGAAGGTGGGGGTCTCTCGCCTTTATTTGGCACTTTGGTGCTTGAAAGCTGGATGAGATTGAAATGTAATCCAAAATTAGATGGGCCGCTCTAAGTTGACTGTCTGTGCGGACGAACACCTTAGCCTTCAATATTTTGTCCAAGCTTGACTAATTGACAAGATTGAGGTTGGGGATGGCAGCGTACTTGTCTGCAAAACCATTGGAAAAACAAGGAAAACATCATTAAAGAAAAAAGGGTATAAATTAAAGGAGGAGCTCAAATCACTAGCATGAACATAAGCTAATAAGAGCAAAACATGTCAAGGGAAGAAGGGGTGTTTTTCAAGTAATAAACCTAGACCTAAATTCCTACTTAGCTTCCCATCTCTCGTTAGGTAGGGGAGACCATCGTGCCACTCCCCTGAGATGATCAAAAAATCTTTGTTCATGCTATTGTTGGATTCAAGGAGGTATGAGATGAGCTTTACCTCAAGGTGCCTAGTTTTAAGGTAATACCCTTGTCCCTTTAGGTGGTGGAGATTGTAACAATTGACGTCGTGGTGAATGAGATTTAAGCCCATTCTTTCATTAAGGGCATCTACACTACCTAGGATTCTAAACATGTTTGGTGCACACTGTGTGGGAGCTAATCTATGGGCCCTAAGGTAGTCTTTAGTAAATGTGCCCATAAGGATTCTCATCCCTCTTTCTATAAAGGCAATCATTGGGATTACTATCTCTCCTTCTTACTTCTCCTCATGCCATTGCTTTTCCTTACAATACCTAATGGCAACTCTTGGCGGGATCTTATACTGAGCCTTAAAGCTCTCTAAACCCTCCTCAGAATCTACCAAACAGGCGAATCTACCCATTCTTAAGGAAGATTTAGAGGTGCTAAGAAGATTGGGAGAAGTAAGAGAAGCCGAGGAGAAAAAGACGTAACACAAAGAAAAGTAGATAAAAAAAACTGGAATGGTTTGTAAAGACTTACATAGGGATAAAGGTCTCCTTGGATAGGCTCTTGAAATTTGGAAGGGCACGAGTAGATTGAATAAGTTTGCAGGTTCAATGTATGAGCACTAACATGAGAAGAATGATCGATTTAAGCAGTATTTATATCAAAAAGATAGTTACAAGCAGGAAAACTCCTACCTGGGTTCTAGCAAAATTCTCAACCATTAGATCTGCATCGCGCCATAGAACATGGAGGACAGGGAGCTGTAAAAATTTAATGAAGGCACATCTCATATGCCGAAACATTAGGAGCGTGTCTTAGGCAGTTAAAAAGGTATCTACATAGGTAGAGGTGATGTATGATGAGCATGGAGTAACTATAGTGACATCGAAATCCTCCTTTCTTCCCAAAGAGCCAGAAAGAAGAATCTCGATGGGATATTGTAGGGGTGATAGGCCCAAGAGTACATATCTATGTATATATTAGGCCAGGGGCCCAATCCGAGGACATTAAGTAGTCTGAGGTCAGGTAAACACCTTCCTTAAAATTCGTGTTGGTAACTAAAGAGGTGAAGCCTAACCATGATCATCCAAGAAGGCGGTTTGAGGAGGAATACTTCCTCGGCTGAGCAAAGCCGAAGTCAGAAGGTATAGTCTGACACCAAGAGCAATGTTCCGGACAATTCCACTGATGAGGATAAGTATCCAGAAGGAACAGGATAGGGGGAGGCCATGAAATATCTCAAGGGAAAACTGCTACCACCGCATTAAATGCTCTGCAGCTAACTCTCTGACCGTATTAATGAAGAAGTGATACTTGAACAGCATTTTTCAGCCTTATAACTACTCCTGAAAGACTTCAAAAAGGTGTTGATGGAACAATGATCAACACTAGCAATCTAGTCTACACGTAGAGGGTAGAGATGAAGGAGTACAAAATAGAAAGAAGATCTTGAAGAAAGAGATCAAGAAATTAAGAGAAAAAACACTATAGTAATCAAGAGTTGAACTTATAATCAAACTTAAGAGAAATATATAAGAATTGATCTCCTTGGACTGTGCCAAGGATGATTTTCTTTATAATAAATCATTCTATCTTTATTTTCTTGTCATCTGAATCCACTATACTTGTTATCTGATTCATTAAAACCTAGTTTTCAAACTCACAATTTACAAATTCATTATATTAGACTTTTTGAGCATAAGTTCATTCATACTTTGAGTTAGAGACTCAAATTGTGACTTTACAATAACTATCCCATAAAAAAATTACCAAACAATTTTTTTAAGAAAAAGGAAAAAAGGAAAAAGAAAATTGCCAATTTTTTTTTTTAATTGACATTTGTAATTTGTAATCATCACAACATTCTTTCTAAAAAAAAAAAAAGCCTATAAATATTGTTGGGCCGAGCTAGCCGCTTAAAGTAGGCCTCTTACACTTAATTAGCTAGCACAGTGCGCTCCAAACCCGAATCCGCAATACAGAGCCCTGTTACTGTCAGTGAGAGAGAACTTTCTCCGCCACTTCTTTAATCGCTCTGACTGTAAGTCTCTCCCATCTCAGCCCTTCATTTTCTTCTTCTTCGTCTCCTTGTTATACAATTTCCCTCTAATTTTTAATGGTCTCCAAGTACTGAAGCAAAGATTAGGTTTGTTGTTCTTGTTCCTTGATGACATTTATGTATTTATTGGCTTTTAGGATAAACTTTCTTGATGATTGAATTCAATTATTTGAATGAATTTAAAAAAAAAAAAAAAAAGTGTTGGCATTGGCTTCTTAGCGAATCTTGGATGGGAAAGAAACCCATTTGTTTACTTTTTGAAAAATGTGAAACAATTTAGTTTGTTGATAAAATGACAAATTTCTCAAGATTTACAAGAACTTGAATTTGGAAGGTTTTGGTTGAGGCACTATGAAGGGTCTTAAAGAGGTTTTTGTCATGTGTGGCAATGGTCATAGTATGTTCTTGTATGATTTCAGTTTGGTATGAGGGGTCATCTGGGTTGTGTGTGTAAGTATAGCCCTCTTAAAGGGTCAATTGGAATATGTAAATAACTAATTTTTTATGGGGTGAGCGGGTCGTTGCTGTAACAAGTTAGATAACTTGTCGAAATGAGTACTCCCCATGTACATATGCTGCTGATATAAACATGCCTCCTTTTTTTGTTTAAAGAGTTGATTGGTAGCTCATTTATGGTATGGACTGGTAGGATGGTGGGGTGAAATATTTTTGAGAATGGACAGAATTCTTGTTTGGAAAATTCTGGTCTGGAGGAAAGTTCTTCTGACTTTTTTTATTCACATGATCTATCTAATAGTCATGTGACCTTTTTAGATGAGTTAATGAGTTGTGTGATTGAAATATACATGGATGATTATTTGAATCACTGTGTAATGTATTGAAGGAGATTACTCCAAATTGATTTGAAGGAAAACTTTGTTCTTGAGGAAATACAACAATCCGCTTCTTTCTGGTTTGAATATCAGCAGTGGGTCAGTTGATGTTCTCCTTTAAGACTATTTATTGTCTTATGCGATTTCTTTGCATGGTGTATTCTTTATAAAGGGATTAGAGGGTGGGAAGTGGGACTTTATGAAGGTGGTGAGGTTTGGATGATAATGAGAGGTATTACAAAGAAGAATTTCTCATGGTGACAAGGTTTTGTTTGCAAATGTTACATTGTTCAATGTGTTTGTGCATGTGCTAGAGAGAATGAATTAATGTTGAATACTTAATGATACATTTTGGTGAAAGCCTATGGGAAGCTACTGTCTCTAGTCTTTTTCCAAAATTTTTTATTTTTCTTTCCTTTAATATATCTTTTCAGTTGTTGCTCAGTCCATGTTAGAAGCTAATGAACTGTGATACTCATCATCAACATTAATGTTCATTGTTCTTCTTAGAACTATCAGCTTTATGTTACTTATAAAAAACAAAAGGAGCTTTATTGAAAGTACTCCATGCAGTAGATTGAGTATGAGAGCCTTGTTAACATTTTTTCCCCGTAAGAAGCATAAATATGAGATCTAAAACCAAATCGAAATCAATTATGGCCCATTTTAGATTCTGTATCTAATGAGCATCCAAGTTAGAGTGAGGAAGCTAATCTTGAAAGTCTTTAGCTTGTAGGCTGGGATTCATTCTGGTTATACATATCAGATAAATTATTTGGAAGACCCTGAATGTACTTGAAATATGAGAAATTGTTTAATAATAGTTGCTTTAATGTAATCATGTAGTAGGATCTCATCAGAGATATTAGGTTTAACTTTTCTTCAATGGTTGCTTTAAATATGCGGTGATTACTTGAAGATCTCATTTTTGCAAGGATGTTTCTTGTCATGCAACTTATAGAAAACTAGTGCTGATGAAAATCAAGTGCTCTTCCCCAAGAATCATTTTTCTTGCCAGAAATTAATACGACTTGACTCCCCCACTCCCCTACAATATCCTGGGTCCTGCCTTAAGTTAATAAAGTGAATTGTATGGCAAAGCTTTCCATGGATCGTGAGGTCCCCCCCCCCAACCCAGAGTTAGAGATTTTGGAGAATTCTGTTTTGAAAAATCTGGAGCTATTATAAAGGGAAAGATAATAGATTAGGATAATGTAATGCCAACACACAAAGGATTGTATTTCTTCCCTATCTCAATGGTGTACTGTTTAAGTTTAAATAATAGAGCTTGGCTTCATCTAATTTGAAGTTTATTTGACCAGGAATGCATACTGATATCCACTTAATGGGAAATCCTGGAGCCAATGAAAAGATACTTAGCTACAATGATGTTGTACTCAGACAATCTGATATGGACATCCTTAGTGGCCCATATTTTCTCAATGATCAAATCATCGAGTTCTATTTCAGTTACCTTTCTTCATGCTATCCTGCTCAGGAAATCCTACTTGTTCCACCTTCCATTGCTTTTTGGATAATGAATTGCCCAGCTGTGGAGAGTCTCAAAGATTTTGTTGAACCCCTTCATCTTCCTGACAAGAAACTGGTAATCTTTCCTGTAAATGACAATGAAGATGTATGCGAAGCTGAAGCTGGGTCTCATTGGAGCTTACTTGCATTCAAGAGAAATGCTAATGTATTTGTTCATCATGATAGCAATAGGGGAATTAACGATTGGCATGCTAGACGACTATATAAGGCTGTTGTTGGATATATAGGGGCCTCCGATTCAGCATCAACTGCTAGTTATCTAGAATGCACTGATTCACCACAGCAAGTGAATGGTTATGATTGTGGCTTGTATGTTACTGCCATTGCAAAAGCTATTTGCAGCTGGCATAATAGTGGTGAAGACAAAGAGGGAGATGGTATGTGGTTTTCTTATGTGAAGGAGCAAGTCACCCCATCAAGTGTTGCAGAGATGCGTAGTGAGATCCTAAGCCTCATCAGAAGTTTAATGGCCAAAAGGTGAAGCCTGCCCCACTACAAAACGAGGGTATGAAAGACTAGTGTTATTTGTAGAAGTCTTTTAACCAAATTTCTGTTCTGCATTACTCTTAAAGACTCAAAAAGATCTCCAAGAGTGCAAATATTTGATGGCATTTGTTTTTCTTTCCCCCCTTTTTTTGTTGGCGGAGGAATGCTATGATTCCTGATTCCTAAGCTTAGGAGATCCATGTAAACTTTAGTTGTTGGCAACTGCCATTAGATACTTTCAGTTACTTTCTCTTTTTCTTTTTTTGTTGAAAGATACTTCAGTTACATAGACCATAAAATTGTTGTGCACTTAGTGAACACATGAAGAAAAACTATTCTCCTTGGTCACTTTATTATGTTCTTAAGATGAGTCTGCTACTCTGCTGTCCTTCGGCAAATGTGGGTTGGCTTCACATTACATATTCTGAAAGCCTCCGCATGAATTATTCACCCTGGTCTGGTGTTACAATTGCACTTATTCGCAGGCGCTGCTGAGACTATGTCACCTAACAAATTTCTGTAGCGGGAGCCTGGGAGGTGACTCCGATCTGTTCTAAATGGGTATGAAAAGAAAATGTGGATCTGTCCTAAATGGGTACAGAAAATGTAAGGTTAATTTGCGGTCTTTAGGTTGAAGATAAAGTTTATAAGCACACCAAAGTCTACATTATTTTCACAATACTTGTTTCGAGTTATGGTGGGTTAGCATCTTAGGCCTTGTTTGGATTTTATTTTTTCATCACTTATTACTCATCACTCAATTTCTGTCACTCGTCACTTATCACTAATCACTCATCACTTAAAACACCACACCCTGTTTGGCATTATTACTCACTTCTCAACACAATACTTTTCACACTATTTATGGGTTTCATACCTATCACTTGGTCAAAGTAAAACTGTTTTGTGGGCCCTACCATTTTCTTTTCACCCCTGTTACCCTCCCAAAACACAAACCCAAATCTAGCTTCAACCACAATAACAAAAACAGCAACAACAACAGCAACAGCAGCAACAACAACAACAAAATAGAGACCTAACTCAGTGAAAAAAAAAAAAAAAAAAAACAAACAAACAAAACAAAACAAAACAATGGAGGCCAAACCCAATTAAAGAAGAAGGAAAAAAAAAGAAAAAAAAAAAGAAGGAAAAACAATGGAGATCGAACCTAGTGAAAGAAGAAAGAAGAAGGAAGAAAAAAAAAAAAGGAACAACAATGATGACCAAACCCAGGAGAAGAAAGAAAGAAAGAGAAAAAGGAGATACTGGCAAGAGTTGAGTTGACAATACAATATAATGGGTCTCATTATATGTGTTTAATTACAAAAATGCCATTAAGTTATGAGATATGAAAACTGAAAACAGCCAAAATATGTTTTCAGTTTTTATAACTCATGACTCAAAAATCAGAAAATTGAGTGATGAAAACAGAATTATGGAAAAAGAGTTATCTCCTTCTCAAACGGACTTCTCGTTATAAGTCCCATCATTTTTGAGTTATGAGTTATAGAAACTAGAAATCCAAACACCCCCTTAACTTCTTGTGAGAAATTATATGAAATTTGGTTATAACCGTAGAAGAATTTCTTAGTTTGAATGTTACGAAGAGATATCTGGTATATTAAATTTATGCTTCAGTGAAATACATCTAGTGTGAACGATCAAATGAACCAATAGAATATATTGAATAAGCAGGGGAAAAAAAAAAAAAAAAAAAAAAAAAACCCAATTAATATTCCCAAGAAAACCTCAATCACATGAAAAGCTCCCACCTCTCTAAAAAAAGGAAATCTTTAAAGTACCAACTAATCTAGTAATTACAAGGTCAATATTGAGGGAAGACAGCACAGCCGCATTGATGTAATAACCAAAATTTGGTGGTGCAGTGATTCACTGCATTGGCCACAAACATATACCGTTCTTTAATAAACCTTCGTGTCGATCAATATTCCGGAAATTTGAGGATGGAGACAAACCAAAGCTATGAAGGGAAACAACTACCGATATAACATTATTGATCTCTCCAGAAGCCCTGCTCAGCATTGACAATAAGAGAAAGAGAATCCGAAATTAGAGGGTATGGAAACGCTGAATGAGATAAAGTAACATCAAAATATTCGCATAAATCAATATATGCGATTTTCCCAAACATTGCCCCACAAGGAGCAAGAATATCTATGCAGAAACATCAACTGTTAAATACAGAATTTTGCATGCTGAACAGATTTCGTTAGTGAAGGAAAATCCTACATCAACATCCATTTAAATAATGATTTCTATAAGAGATCAATAAAATAGAAGCCATCAAATTGACACGCCCAAAACGTTCCAAAGGAGTATATATAATTTGGGCAAAGGACAATCAGTACCCACCAGGCAAAATCTTGCTCCTCTTATCCAGTGGGATCAGATGGTTTTAAATGTAATTAATGCTCTCCTGGTCATGGAGAGTTTCTTTTAAAAACCCTCTTTCTTAAACACCATGTTCACGAAGAGAGAAGCTTTTCCTTAAGAAGAAAGTAGAATCCCCTACTGCTGCAATCAAAATAACTAAAAAGATCCCTTCCAATCGAAATGTTTTTAATGCTCTCCTGCCATCAACCTCCTAGTTTCACCAATCTACATTCCATATATCCCTAACTCCAATTATCCATGAGCCTTTTATTCTCATAATCTAGTCACACTTCAAACCAAGTTCTAATTCCTAATTTATTCTGATACTACAAACTATTTTTTTCTAACTATATTTTTTGTGGGGGAGGGGAGATTCGAAACCTTGATGTCTCAGTTAGAACAATAGCCAATAGGAAATGCCATTTGACCTAAAGGTTATTGGCAATGTTATCTGGCCATGGTTGAAACTACTTCGTCAATAAGTTCTATGCACCATGAGATGTCTCCCTGTACAAGTACAATCACTCAATCAAAACAGATCCAGTCAAATGTCAGCGGTTGTTTAAAATTTTTGTAATTTAAGCATAACTTTGATATGGTGAGTACCCTAAAATGATTGTTTTCAACATTACCCAGTCTGTATTTAATATATGGACTTCTGGGAATTGATCATAATGAGAGTGAGAATTCAACTATTTGCCAGTACGATCTGAACATGTTCCAAATCAGAGTAAAAGAAAAGTTTCCTATAACACTATAAACAATTAAGCATTCTTGATGCTTATAATTTATGTATTTGATTGTTTTGGTCCCCTGCTGTATACTTCCTGTATACTTGGGTGACTCCTTAAGACTATGAATAAAATTTTCTTCACTTATCAAAAAAAAAAAAAGCGTTCCTGTGTCAGCCAAAAAAAAAATTAAGCATTCTTCTTCAAATAATCATCTACTACAAACTGAAGCCTTTAAGACATCTACATGACAATTTTTCAGATATTTTATATTAACACTTCTGTTTTGACAAGTGACTCTTACCACATTTAGATTTCATTCATAACATGATAGTATCCACAGGATAACTCCCTAGCACTCGTAGGTATGTAGAAAACTCCTGCAAAGAAAGTAAATAATTTCAAATAATGTATGTTTATGATTTTTCCTAAATTGGGTTGGAGATAAGGGATAAATTTTCAAAAAACTCACCCTTAGATGCCCTAGAGCGTTCTGTGCATTCTGGTCAGCCATTGATGCTTCAAAGTCCACATAGAAAAGATAGTCAAAATATCTGTAAAGAGAATGTAAACACATAATCAGGTAAAAAAGCCTACAGCTTAAGTCTCTCAGAGATACAACTCAACTTTGAAACCTTGTTGCTGAATTTTAATTATGATCGAAGAAATATGCATCAGCACTCTAAATATATGAGGCAGAGAAGATCTTTCTAAGGATATTTACTTTGGATACCCATTGTTATTATCATCAGATGCTCCTACAAGCTGCTTCCGCAAGGGACGACTTTCAATCTAGTAAAACAAAACAAAGAAGGCAATGAACACTGCCTGAACACACACCTGCAAATGAAACTATGAAAAGGCACCATCCATTTGAAGGATAACAAAAACATACCTTAGTAAGGTTGATTTCCCGCAGAGCAAAAACAGCAAGTGCCTTGAAAAGCACTCCAGGACCTTCCTCTAGTGAGAAAACTATACTTGTCTGTGAAATCAATACCACTATTAGTCATAAACTCAGTTTAAAATAGTTCGTGGGCATAGGGTCAATCAAGAGAAGAGCTACAAAAGAACAAAATGAAATAGTAATTCAACGGCCAGTAATTTTGCATCTTGAAGGGGCTGACCTTGAATGGCTTATCTGTGCCTGGAACTATGGGTTCCCTCGCCAGCATTAGGAATCGAGTAACATTATCAGAGTCGTCCTATTAAAAAAGGGAGAAAAAAGGGAAATGAGCAACCCAATGAAAACCTGCCATATCCCAAGAAAATCAACACAAAAAATGGCTTGGATGCAACCTGAATATCTTGGGCAAGTATGTTCAACCCATAGATCATTGCAGCTGTAGAGCTAGCTACTGCTCCTGTATCATTTAGTTTGTGGAATGCAACATGCTACACAGTTACAACAAGTTCCAGTCAGCCAAAAAAAAAATTATAGTTATGTAACACATGCACCTAGTGGGCCTTGAATCCACAACCTCACCCTCCACCTAGCACTTGCAAGAGGAAGAGGTGCCAGTTGAGGTAGAGCACATTTGCTCCAATCAACAAAAATAATAAACAATCCATGAATAGTTGCAAACAATTAAAGTGATATCAATTAATGCAAAATTTTTTAATGCTCAAGTATAAAAATTAAAGACAATTAAACAAAATTGGGTTCGCCTTAGGGGCCCCTGACCCCTGAGGGGGAGGCAAGAAGAGCAGCTTCCTCCCACCATAACCACAGCAGCTAAAATGTATCATGAAGTAATATCGGCACCATTTAAAAACAAAAATAATTAAAAGATTAGCAAACCTGCTGCTCCACTATTATATCTAGGCATACCTTTGCAGCTCCAGCAGTGTCATCAACTGCTTCTCTGACCAACCCCAACCTTGTTAGCGTGTGCTCACACTGAGCAAGAGCCTGAGATATGACCCAAATTCAAATAAATCTCAGCAAAACAGACTAGAGAAAAGCAAAAAGTACTATTTACCATATGGTCCATACCTGCGGATGACTAAGAACCCTTTTCAGGTCTTCAAGTTTAACACCATGATTGGCCATTAAGCAATGCCGAACTGCAAATTTAACTTCGCCTACAATATGCAACCTGTGCCGGAGTAAAAGGTCATAATTTCTGTGGATGCTCCCACCTAAAGAATTCTCAATTGGTAAAACTGCTCTGTCAACAAGCCACCTTTCAACAGCCTACAGTGGAAAAGAAGGGAAAAGATTAATCAATCCCTAATCATTAAAACTACAACATATTCATTTATTGAAAGGGTCAACCCTTGCTCTTAAGACAAGGCTACAACTGTGATGAAGGACATTGGATTAATCATATTAATGCTACAACAATTATGATCGACACACATTCATGGGAAAGTGACATTGTTTCCCCAATCCTAAATATAAAACAAGAATAATCAAAGAGAAGCAGTTTAGTGCTCTAATTGCTTTCCTAACATCTCCATTGTCATACAACAAGACTGCAACCATGAAGGAAGGCTTTGAATAAATCAAATCTTCCCATAATCATCTATACTTATAAATTAAACAAACTGTTCACATTGCTTCCCTAACAGCTGCCATTAGCATATAAATAAGGTCACATTATATAAAGCAAAATTGAATAAACATTTGTAAAAATATGGGCAAAGGGTTTAAAAGTATTCACTTCAAAAGCAGTTTCGAATTGCTCGCAAGGCACTGCTTCACAAAACGGGTACGCCTTCTCTGCTGCTGACTCACTGTATGCCCCACGAACTCCCTGAAGAAAAAATAAATGCAACATTCAACTTACATTTAGAGCAATGCTAAAGATACAAACATTACTTTCACTTGGGTTCGCCACTAACACTACTTTTATAAATTATAATGGACCAATCACATCACCAATTGTAAAAAAATGGTGAATTTTTTTATTTAAAACACATTCAAAGACCAATCCTTTAAATCTTTCTCTCACACAATCACAAACAATTGAACAAACACATTGAAAAACCAAAAATAAACTCACATATAGAGCAATGCCAGGGATTAAAGTAACATTTACTTTCACATGGGTTCACCGCTATCACTACTTTTATAAATTACAATGCACCAATCAGATCACCAATTGTGGAAGCAGTGTTTTTTTTTTTTTTCTTTCTTTTTTTTTTGTTGGCCTCGCTTGAGAGGAGGGAATGAAATGGAATGAAAAAAATCATTTTAGAATATTCTTCCATTCACTTGTTTGGAGGTTTTAACGGAGGGAATGGAAAATTCATTCCCTTATTTGGGAGTTTATTTGAGAGAAAATGGAATAGGTAAGAGGGAACACTCATTCCTCTCTATTCTCTTAAAACCTCAAATTTTCATTCTTCTAAAATTGAGAGGAATGAGAGGAATGAAATTAGATTTAATGATTTTTTTTTACTAAAACTCTCAAAATATCATTATATATTCAACTCTTTATTTTAAAATAGAGATCTAATAGTAATATTATCATAAAAAAATTTCATTCCATTCTCTTTATACAGCTCCCAAACAACATTACTTACATCTCATTCATTTTCATTCATTTCCATTCTTTTGTTTTAAAATATCCAATCAAGATTTTTTAATTTCATTCTATTCCATTCTTTTCCCTAACTTAAATACATTCCATTCCATTCCATTCTATTCCATTCTTTTTCATTACCTAAGGATCATTCCATTCCTTTCCCTTATGCACTCCCAACCGAAGCCTTAAGGTCCATTGGGTTGGCATTATGAGAAATCAAAATAGCATTTTTAAAACCCAAAACTCTATTTTACAACCACATCTCCTCGTAGTTTTTTTAAATATAAACGCACCCTAAAACACATTCAAAGACCAATCATTTCTCTCTCTATCTCACACACAAGAACACAAACAATTGAACAAACACATTAAAAACCCAAATATATATATATATATATATATATGCTGACCTGGTAAGCAACTCGAAGGTGCGAAACAGAGTTAGAAGACTGAGTTGAAGATAAAGGTCCTGTAAGAATCAAACCCAGAATTAAAAAGATGATCACTAACAAAACAATGAATTGAAAACCCTAGAAATGATTGATACTTGGGAGCATATTAGTATTGTTATTAGGGTCCTTGGAAACGTCGTCGTAAGGGGAATCGTCTGGGATTTTCTGCAACTCGGTCTTGCTCCTCCCTCCTGCGACGTTGTGATTATCGTCGGCGTTGTGTGATTGGAGAGAACATGCAAGAACCGGGACATTACGACGGCGGCGTTGATTAGGGTGAATCGTGACGGCGGCGGTGGTGGTGGTGGTTCTAGATCCGTGATCGGACGGCGAGGGTTTACGGGTGACGTGGCGGGAAATCGGGTTTAGTGGGGACCGAACTATTGAAGATGCCATTGGGACCCAAAGCCAGAGCTTCTGTGCATCAAAGAAGAGGGCGGTGTTTGAATTGAAATATTCGATCCTTACCTTGGAAACTTTGAATATCGGGAATATCGGCTACTGGTTCTTTTATTAATTAATACGTGTGGACGATTCTCATAAAGATAAAAAATAAAATATTAATACGTGTGGATAAGATATAGATATGTCATAATCAAAAAAATAAAAAAATAAAAAGATATAGATATGTCAGAACATTTTCTCAATAAATTTTATGACAAATCAGATTCAGTAGCTATTCTAACTAAAATTGTATTTTCAAAATATTTAAACAAAAGTTAATATTTATTTTAAGGGAAAATTTAATGAATGATCTAAAAGTAAAACTACTGGTTTAGAAAATATTTTTAAAAGTTTTTATAAAAGAATTTTAAAAAAAATACTTTTTTATATTTTTTTATAAAAGTGGTATCAAAATTTTATTAAATAATCTATTAAAAAATGTTTTAACTGCATCCGTTAATCAGATCTTTATTTTATTTCAAAAATAAATATCTTAAATTTCTAACTAATTGTCATGTGTATTACAATTTATCTTCTATCTATCTCTATATATTAAGAAGATTCAAAAAATCAATTATGACTCTCAAAAATATCAAAAATACCCATAATTTAATTAAATAATCATTATTCTTAAAAAATAAAAAACGGGGTTAAATTGTTGTAAAGATAAGGGCCCAAAATTGTATATTGGGCCTTGGCCGAGGATGTTGGTTGGTTCGAAGATGAATAAACAGTAGTGAATGTGTTAAACTTAGAGTCTCATAAGTAAGATGCAAATAAAAAGGTCGGGAAAGGTGGTTCAAGGACAAGTTTCTCCTTGGATAAACAAAGCACAGATCAAATGTATATCCTATCGTTCAAAGTGACTTTTCAAGAAATTCTACTGATAAGGACGTGCATTATGAATGTACTAGAAGAATGGGAAGCTAAGAAAAATCTAAGGAAAAACTGCTGCCACCACATTGAATGCTTTGCAGCTAACTTTCTAACTGCATTTATGTGAAGAATACCCTAAACAGTGCTGCCTTGGCTACTCCAACTCATAGAGGGCCAGAGGTGGTGTTCGATAGGACAAGCACTCAATGAGTGGCCTGGATGATTAACAAATGGAGAGCCAAGATCATTGAAAGGGAGATATATAATGTAAGAAATCCCTGAGGAAAGGGAGATTGAAAAAGAAAGAGAAAAAAATTGTAACAATCAAGAACTACATTTGTAACCAAATCTGAGAGAAATATATAAGAACTAATCTCCTCAGACATTGCCGATGAAGATTTTCTTTAGTTAAAACTTGTCTATCTTCATTCTCTTATCATCAAGATCTACCTTATTTGTTGTCTGATTTATTAAAGTCTAGTTTTCCAACCCTCTCTCTACAAATTCAATTCATTGTTTTGCACTTTTTGGACCTAAGTCCATCCATCTTTTGGGCCAGGGACTCAAATTCAGTCCTTACAATTGTAATTCAACAAAATTAAAAAAAAAAAAAAATAAAAAAAAAAATAAAAACTACAAGAAAATTATTTCCTAAAAATTAACACATTCTCTACTTGAATATATCTCACGCACGTTAGAGAATGAAAGATTGGACATGACCCGTAAACCTAACACGACATAAAATTAGCAAGTTATAGGTTGAAACTTAATGAGTTAGTGCCATATTCGGGTTGACATGATTGACTCATTTAATAAACGGGCTGAGTTAGTGTCCAATCCATGAAACCCGTTTGATATGTCTGACCCGTTTAATTAAATGAAAATTTACCAATATATCCTTCAAAACCTAGGTATAGAAATTTATTAGTTGTTGTGGTTTTTTTTTTTTTTTTTTGACATATTATGATTGAATATTTGTGATATTGAGATATGTTTTATGATTGAATATTTTTAAAAGTTTTTATAGGAAAAGAAAAAAATTATTTTTTAAAATTATTTTTATATTTTTCATAAAAGAGTTATCAAAATTTTATTAAATAATCTATTAAAAAATGTCTTAACTGCACCCATTAACCAGACCTTTATTTTATTTCAAAAATAGATATCCTAAATTTCTAACTAATTGTCATGTGTATTACAATTTATCTTCTATCTAGCTCTATATATTAAGAGGATTCAAAAAGTTAGTTATAACTCCAAAAAATGTTAAAAATATCTCTAATCTAATTAGATAATCCTTATTCTTAAAAAATAAAAAAAAAATGAGGTTAAAATTGTAATTCAACAAAATAAAAAAAAAAAAAAAAAAAAACTTCTAGAAACTTTTTTCCTAAATATTAGCACACTCTCTATTTGAATATATCTTACACACGTTTGATACATTTTTTTCCCTAAAATTTAGCACACACCATCTTAAAAATTACTTTTTGTGTAACCTCACTAACAATAGATAAATTCAAATTGAAAAATTATATTAAACTAAAAAAAAAAAAAAAAAGAGCTTTATCGCACGTGTGGAGCACATGTAATAAGGTTCGTATATATTAAAATGATTCAGAAAGTTAGTTATCACTTCAAAAAAAATGTTAAAAATACTCATAATTAGGGGATGTTTACCAAATCGCAAAAACCGCACCTAAATCGCCCTCAAAATGGTATAACCATGCTACAACTAACAATGTACCGCATCACACTACATGGTGCAGTGTAGTTTGCGGTTTTATAATAAGAAAACCATACAAACTGCACCACACCGCACTCTCTCTATATATTAATATATATTTTTTTTTTCAATAATAAGTATTTTATTAATAGTTTAATAACCCTAGTTTTCAACCCAAAAAAAAGATTTTAATAACCTAAGCAAGTGTTGATTAGGAGAGCCAACTCAAAAAAAAAAAATAAATAAAAAAATAACAACAACAACAACTAGCTCAATAGTTTAAAGCTTAGCCCAAAACAAAGGGAAAAATCAATTTTAGGTTGGACAAAAAAACCCAAAATTTGAAAAATATACCAACTTCAAATTGCATCTTATACATCGCACTACATATGTAACTACAAAAATGAGATGCAATGCGATTATAGTTTAAGCTAAACTCTAAACCACACTGCATCGCACCACACCACACGTGTGACAACAGAAATAAGGTGTGGTGTGGTTATGGTTTTGGCTAAACCGTATCGTAAAGTGCAGTGCTAAAAATGGATCGCAGCGCACCGCAAATACTCCTACCCATAATCTAATTAGATAATCCTTATTCCTAAAAAATAAAATATAGGATTAAAATTGTAATTCAACAAAATTCAAAAACAAAAAACTACCCGAGAAACTTTTCCTAAAAATTAGCATACACTTTATTTAAATATATCCTACACATGTTTGATATAGTTTTCCCTAAAAATTAGTACATACTAAACCCAGCAATTTACTCATTTTCAAAATCTTAAAATTTAGATTCTTAAAAATTCCTTCCCGTGTAACTTCACTAACAATAAAAAAATTCAAATTGAAAAATGATGACATTAAACTATAAATTGAAAAAATAAATAAATAAACCCCTCATCCCACATGCGGGAGCGCATGTGATGAGGCTAATTTATATTATTATGGTAACCTTGACAATTAAAAGACTTCTAAAAATGAAAATAATTCTTTTAAAAAAAGTTATATATCACTGCACCAAAATAACTTTATTACATCAAGCGTTAATACAACAAAATATGTATAGTAGTATTAAACAAAATATCGAATTTATAAGTTAAAATTGTTGCAATGGTAACATAAAAGTATTAAATTATTGCATCAAGAATAATTTAACTTGATTCATGAGTCAAGTATTAATTCTAATGATACTTGAGTCATGTTTACTCTTTCAACTGCAGTTGATGGTATGTATGACATGACTACCTCCATAACTTTTTAGGCAAAATTGGTGTAGAATTGGATCAACTATGTTTCCAGTATTCTCACTTTTAATCATAGGATAACTCAATCAAGTATGTAAGTGTTTTTTTCACATATTCTCATTATTGTTGGGTGATCCGTGATTAGCTCAAATAGAATAATACCAAAACTATAAACATCTCTTTTTTTTGTTTAAGTTTTCAAATGCTTGATATCTACATTAAAACATCAGCGATTTTTGTTGTGGTCACTACATCAAAATAAGTCTATTATATAAAATGTTATTACAAGAAAATATGTATGGTGGTATTAGACAAAATATCGCATCTACAAGTTAAAATTTTTGCAATAGTAACTCCAAAGTGTTAAATTATTGCATCAACAATAATAGTTGAAATAACTTAAAATTTTCAGTTGCTATAGAAACTTTAATATTTTAGGAAAAGTTGTTGTAAGAGCATTACCATCAGGCGTTGTAAAATAATGCTATTTTGACACATCAAAAAGTTATTTTTTCTATTTTAACACACCACTTTACAATACACCAGTTATTAGAGAATCTATTTTTTTACCACTTCATTTAAATATTATTTCTTAATTCTTATTTTATTCCTTCTTTATTATTTGTTCCTAACAGTCATATTTTCAAATATTCTTATTCTAGCGGTAACATTTTCAAATAATCCTCTTATTCTAACTGTCATATTTTTAAAAATCCATATTTTCTTAACAAGCATTTAAAAAAAAAAAAAAAAAAAAAACTCATAACCTGTCAACCTTCAAAAAAAAAAAAAATGTTGAACCTGTCAAAACTCATATCAAAAGCCAAAAACATATTTATAAATGCAATCTAAAAGCCAACTTGTCAAGTTGAAGTTGTTTCAATTGAACTAAACTACCAATGTAGTCCATAGAAAACTTACACACATAACTCATATCCAATAACATTAACTCACACTAAAAACCCATTGAATTAAACAGAGTTGAGCTTGCCACTTCCTTGATGACAAATGATACTTAAATTTAATACAACAAAAAAATTGGCTAGTACTTAACACAATAAAACAACATAGCCAATGAGTTTTAATGGCAGCTTCATAAACAAAATGAAACAAATAAACCAAATCAAAAGTTTTAATGACGACTCCATAAAGAAGAAGAGACAAATAAACAAAATCAAAATTTTTCACGACTCTCCTTGTAATTGGCATAAATGTTCAATGAGATTCATTTGGAGTTGAGAATGAGCTTCTTGATCCCTAATGCATTGATGAACTTGAATGAACTCTGTAAATTCATTTGTTGGCTCAAGTGACATTGGTGTACATGAAATCTCATCAATTTGTTCAAAATCTAAGTCCACTACTTCAGCTTCATCTCACTCATCTTCAATAATCATATTATGAAGAATTATGCATACTTTCATAATGTCATGTAGTGTTCCATGATAGAAAAACCGTGTAGGTCCACATACAATTACAAATCGAGCTTGAAGCACTCCAAATGCACGCTCTACATTCTTCCTATATGTCTCCTGAGCTTTTGCAAATAATTTTCTTTTATCTCCTAGTGGAAATGGGATTGTCTTCACAAATGTTGACTACTTTGGGTCGTTGGCAAGATAGTATCTCATTGTGTAATCATGACCACTGATTAAGTAATTAACTGCAGGAGCACATTCTTGCGCAAGTACAGATAATACATGAGATCACCCCAACACGTTAATATTATTATTTGACCCAGGTAACCCAAAAAAGGAGTGCCATATCTAAATATCATATGAAGCCACTGCTTCCAAAATAATAATTGGTTTACGAATATGACCACAATACATCCCTTTCCATGTAGCTAGACAATTTTTCCATTTCTAATGCATGGAATCAATACTTCCCAACATGCCTGGAAATCCACGATTTTGGCCATGGGCTAACAATCTAGCGATGTCTTCATTGTTTGGTGATCTCAAGTATTCCTCTGAGAAAATAGCAACCACTGCTATAACAAATTTTTTTCAAATTCATCATTGCAGTGTTTTTTTAATATTCTCACATATTCATCCATAAAATCAGCTGTTACTCCATAAGCAAGCATCCTAAGTGCAGCAATCATCTTTTGAAGGGGAGATAGACTAAGCTTTTTGGCCTTATTTATTTTTTAGATAAAGTAAGGTTCATGAGCTTCTACCTTAGATAGGATTCGAAGAAAAAAGAACGTCTCATTTGAAATCTCCTTTGAAATAGTTTGGGAGGATATACAGGTTATTCGGCAAAGTAGTCATCATAAAGCCTTTTGTAGCCTGCTAAATGATTATGGTCGATATACTGGTAACGCTTACATTGTGATGTCAAACCCGTTAGAAGTTTTATAATTATTTCATCTTCATCTGAGTCATCATCAAGCAATTCACAAAAAATGAACAACCTATGGAGATAAACTAGAAGAAAACATTGGAAAGCAATTATTAATATAGATGCAAGAAACATAATATGAAATGAAATCGATAACTTTAAAAGAAGGTTTGATCATTATGTAAAGAATATAAAATTTTCTTTAAATAAAAACGTGACCTAAGATGAGATCCTCTCCTATCTTCTTCTAGAACTTAAGAATTGTAAACCAATGATTACATTTTGGAAACAATTAGAAGAGCCCAACAATCAAGACAAGCATAGAAACTATAAGAAAATATAACCAAAAAAATGTATATAGTATTATATGTGCTGGCTCCTAGCTTTTTGACTGCTCACTAACAACTCAGTAGTTAGTCACAGGCTCATATGAATTATTATATGTGCTATCAGCAAATTAGTTATAGGTATATACATGGCAATATCCCCCATTTGCTATCATCTAGCACACACATGTATCTAATATCTATTGCACAACCTTAATGAATGCCAAATTGCACACTATTGCAATGCTTCACTGATACTATTACACTACAGTAGTAACTAACACAGCATATAGCAACAAAGCAGAATCAGTACACTTACACACTGGCCTCTCAGCCCAATCAGCAGCATCAATAGCACAGCACCAACATTAAGCATGACAGTAAACTAAGCTAATATCTCATAGTAGAAACAACCTTAGCACAACAACGCATTAGGTTCCTAACATCATTGCAGCTGCCAATAATAATACAGATAAGACTTGCCAATGACAACTTTGAAGAGAATAAACAAACAAACAATGTCGAAGTGAATTCTACTTATAGTGCATCCATTAAGTACTCGCTCAGACTAGCACTTGCCAAAATTTCCTCATTTTACAAGTACTCAGAATAGTTATTAATGATAATTTAAGATTTATAACTAGAAAATACACAATTACAGGCAACACAAATTCTATAGTAATATAAAATCACACGTAGAAAATACACAACATTTTATATAAGCTAAAATGTTAAGATTACTTAGATGGCATTGGCCTAATATAATCTTTAACGAAATCACATAATAAAAGAGTCAAGATCTTTTGCTAATATCACAAAATACATATGAAGGCCTAAAATCAGCTATACCCAAAAAATGCCACAAAATACATATCAAGACATAAAATAAGTTACTGCCAAAATTAGGCCTAATTGAGACAAAACATCACCAACATCATCTCAGCCCAACGAACAAATTGATCTTTGTTTTTCAAGGATTACCTTTTGGAGTCCATCATAAAAAGTTCTTTGGTCTTCATTCATGCCACTTGTGTCTAGCATTATAATTCTCTCATTCTCTTTCAACTCTTGTAAGCGAACCTTTTCCGCTTTGATATGTAATTTCTCTTTTTCTTGTGTAGTAGATTCTTCAAGAATTTTCATTTTCATTTTCAAATATTTCTTTGCAACATCTTTCCCATCATCTTTTCTCTTTCGATTAGCCTTTTTAGCTTTTATACTTATTGGCCTCTCAAAATCCATAATGTCATCAACCCCCCCCCCCCCCCTTCTTAATCTATTGAATCTGGAGTTTGAGGCATTTTTTTTCTTGAATCATAAATTTCTTTAAACAATTCCCTTGCTTTCTCAATCTAAAAAAAATTAAATAAATATAACATAATTAGTTTCTTCAAACAATTTATTTGTGTTGTAAATCTAAAAAAAATTAAAGACCGTTGCAAAATTTATACATTTCATTTCAGGAGTGGTTCCACTTTCATTCTTTACTTCAATTTTAGCTAAGGACTCACAAAATTTAACTGTTTCTATATTAATCATTCCCCATCGGCTTGTTAGGGATGTTTGACTACGTGTAGAATCAATCTTGTGGTCCTTGTGAAGTATTTTGCAACTTTGTCATAAAATGTTGTTCTATGTTGCTCATTACCATACACAGGATCGACACTGGTATTGAGCCATGCTGCTACAAGTAGCTTGTTTTCCTCAAGATTAAAGTTGATACTATGTGTTGTTTTTTTATTAGAAGTGGCAATTTCATCATTCAGTGGAGAATCTTGGACTAAC
Source organism: Quercus variabilis (assembly GCA_030445155.1). Classification (NCBI taxonomy): domain Eukaryota; kingdom Viridiplantae; phylum Streptophyta; class Magnoliopsida; order Fagales; family Fagaceae; genus Quercus; species Quercus variabilis. The sequence goes on from CP129445.1 coordinate 38,423,420, forward strand.
ATGAGACTATTTACAGATACACCGAAAAGTTCTTCTTCAAGATTAATATTCCCCTATAAGACATCAGTGAACGATGAATAATATCTTGAGTCCATGCTCTAAATAGATATGTAGACAAAAATAATTTAGGTAGTCCAAAGAAAGACCCCCAAAAATAAAAAATCAAATGCATATCTGAATGCACAAAAACAAGAATTGCAAAAGATTTATTAATATATATATATATATATATGGCTTTGTGAAATTGTGACTGATAGGTTCACCTTTAACACACACACACACACAAACAGAGCACGAACTATTAGAATTTCGTAGTGTCTCATAAATTATTTGTAGTATCTCATAGCCTAAATACTAGAATTAGAATTTAGATTATTTGGTAATACAAAAGAATTGAAAAAAAAAAAAACAAAAAAACAAAAACAAAAAAACATAACACAGCACATATGAACTAAGAAGATAGAAAGAATAGAAGTAGACACCGAAATACCGAGAGAATCACAGAGAAGACGGAAAACTTACCTGTATGCTATAGACGTAAAGCGAATCGATGAAACCTTCAGAGAATCGGTGAAACTAAGATTGAATCAGCGATGCTAAGATTGAACAACAAATCGGCGACTCTGAAATACAAACCCAATAAGTTGAGATGCTAGACGAAACAGTAAAATGCTTTGCTCTGAGATGAACTAAACCGATTCGGTATATGAGATAGAGCAAAGAGGAGAGAGCGAACAAAAAGGGGAAAAAAACCGATGAAGGAGATTTTATAGATCAGTGATGATGGAATTTGTGAGATGGTAGAAAGGAAATCGGTGGTGGCTTATGATTAATGAATGGGAAGAGAATAGAGCAAAAGGGAAGAGGGGAGAGGAAAAGAGTATGGGAGAGTGGAGATGGAGGCAGTGAATTTGTGGCTAAAGGAGAAGATGAAATAGATATTTTAATTGGGATAAGAGCAAAAGATGAATAAAAAAATAATAAACAAATGTGCTATATTGGTTTGTATCGTGCCAAAGTTATCACGGTACTGTAGCATGTTACAAATTTTTGACACATTTGAAACACCTCATGAGGCTTGAATAGTGGTGGTTGGTGTGTCAAATGCCAAATATTTGGCATTTGACACACCTGATGGTAATGCTCTAATAACTTAAAATGAATAAATTATTATATAAACTGATATCAATTATTTTTTGCAATATATTACAACGAAAATTTCGAGCCAATAGCTTATTGCAACGAAATTCTAAGTGGAATGCTTGAAATTGTTTGATTGAACTCAGTTGCCATACTTTGGCTTCTTCCATGAGCCATCTCTAGAGCCAAACATTCTTTTAGTTCTACAAACACTTGACTCAAGTCTATCCTTTGGATTGTAGTTGATGGTTTGCATAACATGACTATCTCCACAGTTTTCCAAGTAGAATTAGTGTAGAATTCTCCCTATAATCTTGGATCAACTATGTTTCCAATATCCCCACTTTCAATCATAGGATAAACCCAATCAAGTATGTGAGTGTTTTTTTTTTTTCATGTATTCTCATTATTGTTTGGCTATGTGTGATTAGCTTAAATAGAACAATTCCAAAACTATAAACATCACTTTTTTTGTTTAATTAAGTTTCTGAATGCTTGAGATCTACATGTAAAACACAAATGATTTTTGTTGTGGTCACTACACAAAATAAGTCTATTATATCAAGTGTTGTTATAAAAAAATATGTATGGTAGTGTTAGACAAAATATCGCATCTACAAGTTAAAATTGTTGCAATAATAACTTAAAAGTGTTAAATTATTACAATAGTAATAGTTAAAATAACTTAGAATTTTCAGTTGCAATATAAGTTTTAATACATTAGGAAAAGTTGTTGCAATAACTTAAAATAAATAAATCATTGTATAAATTAATACCAATTATTTTTGTGATGAAATTTTCAAACTAATAGCTTATTTCAACAAAATTATCATTGCAATAATTTGATATAAATTCTTTTAGAATCTATAAATTATTATTATCGATACAAATAACAACTTATCATTAAAAACTTATTAATGAATTAGTTGTTATTTGTTTACTTCAATTTTTTTTTTCTTCTTCAATGAATTTTCTTTAGTAGCCTTGCAATGTTTGTGAAGCATTTGAATTGGCATACTATTATTTTATGATTTTCCATCTTCAGCAATTATGGTGGTAGTTAATGGAGAACATTCAACAGAGTTTCTAGTCATTTTTTATTTTTCTTACAAATTCCTCTTTTATGTCCTACAATAATTTTCACTTTAATTAAATGGTGCCTCAAGAAATGGAAGAATATATGCATATTGTCCAAATTTTATACTGTTATTTAATTATCAAAATACACCAATGGCCAGGCAAACAGACAGTATCAAACATCTAATAAATCCTTAAGAATCTCCTTTTTTTTTTTTTTTTTAATGACAACTTATTATATATCAATCAGATTAATGTCTATAAAAAGTAACATGCATAATTAAACAATTAGTGACGATTTAAACAAATATTTAAAAGGATATAGCAAGCAAGGTGAAGTGTATACTTCAATTTCACAAAATAGTATATAAAGTGTATTAGATATAACATCAAAAGAACACATAATTTAAAGTTAATATCTACATGCTCAGAAATTTTTTGATTAAATATAATAATATAATTTATTAATTGCAAGGAAATGATTTTCAAAAGACCTCCAGGCAATTCTTTTTAGGAAAAGTTAATGTTCTTTTTAGAGAAAAGGCTAGTTATTCTTGATTGCATAAATCAAATGTTCTAATAATTTTAAATTCATTAATTCTTGCACAATTCTGACTATGAAATACCATTGTTTTAACTTTATATTTGTTTATTGACTATTAATGGGCTGTGCTATCCTAAATGATGAAATCAGTTTGGTTCTATTAATCAATGTAAGGGTTGTTGTGATTCTTACGGTAATTAGATGCGATAAATATGCTAGAAATAAACTTATTATAAGCATGATTTAGTTTACTATTACTTTATGTACTTCAATTTTATGTGAGTCAATCTGTTTATGTGGGATCTCTGGCTCCAAAATCCTTGAAACTATGTAATTCTCTCTTCCATATTTCGAACTATACTCATTAAGACGCAATTGGAAGAAATATTCATTTTCAACTATCTTCAAAATTTCCCCTGATAGGATATTCCTATGCAATTTCAACCTATATATAAATAAAGAATCATAAATTTAGCAAAATATATATACATGCATCATGACCTGTACATTTAGTTTTTTTATTTTATTTTTATGAGTTAATTGCATTCTTAGTACTGTATTGACTTTCAAGCTAGAAATTCTCAAATATCTTGCTTATTCTAATGACAACTTATCATATATTAAGAAAATTTAAAGTCCTCTTCAATAATAGATAGTAATTTGCCAAATCAATTAATTAATAAATATTTAAACAAATATAATAAAAGAAAGTAGCAAGTAAGAAGTAGTGAATATGCACTCTAACAAAGCATATAGGAACATGTGCAAACACTGACCTAAAAGTGTTTGGGTACTACTTTCTTGAGTCTTTTTTTTTTTTTTTTTTTTTTTTGAGTTTCAAACTACTTTTTAATTTTTGGTGTAGGTAGAAATTAAACCCTAAATCTTTTATTCAACTATAAGAGATTTTACCTATTAGTCTAGAGCTTCATGGCAACAATAGGGTGATCAAAATACAAAGTACTTTCATGATATGGTGGCTAATATTGTTACTATTTTTTTCAGTCGTCTTCCAACTCTACTTTGAGTTGATGTATTGGTTTACAACTCTCTTTAGTTTGCAACTCTCTTTGGGCAACGTATGGAGTAAATTTTGTCAAAACAATTAATCAATAATTTAATAAAATGATGTGTAAAATTGTGGGCTACCAAGGCTTAACATAAATTTCTTTCTAAAATATGTGACATTTAAGAGGAAAAATGACCTGTAACTTGTAAGAGTATAAAAAATACATTTACACTTACATGTAATTGAGAATAGACTATTAAGCCATTTGACAAATGAACCTTAACTATATCCTATTTAGATTTTGTAGCTTGTAGTCCTCACCATGTCCACTTTCAGCATCCCCAATAGAGTTTGCGACAAGTTGGACCTCTTAGCTAGAAGGTTCTGGTGGAAACCAAGTCAGCGGGAGGGTAGATTTATAGCTTGGAAAGCATGGGATAAACTCTGTTGCTTAAGAAGTGTTGGCGGTCTCAGCTTCAAAAAAGCTAAGAATTTCAATAGTGCCTTGTTGGCCAAACTAGCCTAGATGATAGCATCCAAAAGGGATAGTCTTCGTATGAGAATTCTCAGATCAAAGTACAAGGTCAAGGAGGATTGGCTTCGGGCTAAAGCATTGAAGTACACATCCCCAATCTAGAAAGCAAAGGCCATTGTTTCCAAAGGAGACTGTTATCTTATTTGAGATGGCAAATCTATTGACGTTTGGCTTGATCCTTGGGTGCCATGGATCCAGAGATTTATCTAGTCCCCAAAATGTGTCTCCAAACCCTAGACACCTCTCAAGGTATCTCACCTCATCAACCTAGATCTACACACCTGGAGAGCACCTCTAATCCTTGCCTTCTCTGACCCAAACTCTGCTAAAGCCATACTCTCCATCCCTATACCATCAAGACCTTGTCTAGACAAGCTTTTATGGATACCCAACTCCAAGGGATGTTTCTCTGCAAAAATTGCCTACAAAGAGCTATCCCATTACCCGCCCCAACCAACCCCCGCCCCCTTGATGTGGACTGGAGGAAACTATGGAAGCTTAAAGGGCTTGAAAGGATAAAGATGTTCCTTTGGAGAGTTGTTGTCAATACTCTGCCCACAAAAGAAAACTTAATGTGTCACTTGGAGGTTGAAGATCCTTGTTGTGTGCTTTGTAATCAAGAGGTTGAATCATTTTTCTACATTTTCTTCTTATGCCCTATGGCCAAAGCGCTTTGGTTCTCTGTTTGCTGGGGATTTAGGTCCAATGAGGTGCCATTGGCAATCTCAGTTCATATCATAAACATGATTCTTAACCCTCTAGAGGCTATCTATCGAGCTCAAGACCGATGGCTGGTTTCCCTTTACTTGGCATTTACACTTAAAGAGATTTGGCATACCCGCAATGTCGTGCTCCACCTTAAAGGCTCGATAGACCTCCATTCTTCAATCCACAACATCCATTCCAAGCTCTAAGAATGTTCCATCATTACTTGATATTATTTAGTTTATATACTGCAGTTTATCAAAAAAAAAAAAGCGTGTACTCCTCGATGATCATAACCAAACTGACCAGTGGTAAGTACTAACACTTCCTTGTAATTAAAAAAGACATTGAAAGCATCACCAAACCGCACAAACAGGAAAAACCGCACCAAAATTGCCCGCAAAATGGTATATCCGCATTGCACCGCAAGTAATATTGCACTGCACCACACTATATGGTGAAGTGCGGTTTGCGGTTTTATAATAAGAAAACCACACAAACTGCACCGTACCGCACACTCTCTATATATTAATATATTTAATAATTTTAAAGATTTAGTATATTAATTTTAAAATATATTAATATTAATATATTTAATAATTTTAATATTAAATATATTATTAATAGTTTAATAACCCTAGTTTAAAAAAAAATGATAATCTTAGCAAGTGTTAATTAGGAAAGCCAGCCCAAAATAAAGAAAACTAACTCAATAATTTAAAACTTAAACCAAAACGAAAGAAAAAAAATTAGTGTTGGGCTGGGTAGAAAAAGCCCAAAATTTGAAAAATATACAAACTTCAAATCATTTAAACCACATTTTATACACCGCACCGCATATGTGACTATAAAAATGAGATGCGGTGCAGTTATGGTTTTGGTTAAACTTTAAACCGCACCGCACCACACTGCACTGCACTGCACATGTGACCGCAAAAATAAGATGTGGTGCAGTTATGGTTTTAGCTAAACCGCACCGCAAAATACAGTGCTAAAAATGGTCCAAAACCATACCGTACCGCACCGCGAACACCCCTACTTGTAACCTTAGGATTTGTTTGGTATATTATAATAGATCATGTAATGGAATTGTTACATATAAAAGTGTAGGGGCTCCTTTTTCGGAGGTGGGCCCCCGACAATGAATTTGTAGAGAGTGGGGTAAAGGGTTTGGCTCCGGCCGGCCTCTCGCCGGTCGTTCCTCGCGTTTTTCCTTTGTCGCTCTTCGTTTGGGGTTGCTCCTCGGCTGGTGTCCGAGGAGGCCCCCCTTCACAAGGGGGGTTCTTTGCCTTATATACGCCCTTTAGCTCGATCCTAACCTTACAGCTGTTGGCCATCCGGGTTACTGGTCCAGGACTTGTCCCATCAGACAGGTTCCTCACCATACTGGGGGTTGCTGCTTCCAAGGTTTTTCTAGTGAAGGGTCTTGTCATCATTAATGTAGCCTGGAGGGTCAGGCATACTCGTTAAGTGTGGATGTGACCACCTATTCTGGGTTTCCCCCCTACCTGGATTAGACTAGGTGTGCCGAGGAGGGGTGTGTCCTCGGCTCGGGTCTGAGAATGGCTAAAACCCTTTGGCTGACTATCTGGGATGATTGCCCTCCTCGGCTTGGGCCTTGGGCCAGCCTAAAAGTGGGCCGGGGGTTTTGGGCCCTCGGGCCCCACAAAAATAATTAGTTATTTAGTTGAATCTTTATAAAGAATAATTATTGGAATAGATATTCATTAAATTTAGGAAAAATTATTCCTTAGTAGGTGCAATAAACTTTTACAATTAATATATTTTCAAAAATACAAACTCTTTCCCCCTCTCTCTAATTTCTACATACATAAACCTTTCTATTATAATTCATTAAATCTAATTTTAGTTGCGTTACTTGCATATATGATATATTTTGTGTGTGTGTGGATGTGAAGATGCTTTCAATGTCTTTTTTTTTTTTCTTGGAGAATCGATATCCATATTGATTTGAAATTGAGCAATGATGTCAATTTTTTTTTTAAATATTCATTTTTTAGGAAATGTAATTATATAAGTTAAATATTTCATAAATATATATTTTAAGTTTTATTTAAATTTTACAATAAAACTTATGAATATGAATATTTATTCTATTATAGTATTTTTTATTACTAGTAATAAAAATTATCTTTCGTATTATATTTACTCTTTAACGTACCTCATTCAAAAAAAAAAAAAAAAAAACTCTTTAACGTACCAAATGTTTCATTACTCATTAGTATAATGTATCCAGTAATACCATCAACATAAGGTATTCATTTTAGGACTTAGCAATGTAATATTTTTTTTTTCTCAAAAAAAAAAAAAAAAAAAGCAATGTAATATTTAAACCAAAAATTATGTACAAGTTGAATGGGCTGCTCTAGCCCACTAGAGCAAAACTAATGCAATATGGAAGCCCATGCCAGTCCAGCCCAATCGATGTCAACTTACCATCAAATAATGTGCACGAGTTTTCTAGAACCCACAGATGTGAAGATTTTTTAAGCTAAAACAGATTTTTTTCTTTCATTTTTTTTTTTTTTTTTTTGGAGAAGAAGCTAAAACAATGTTCATTTAAAGCTTTCGAGTGTTGAAATGGATATTGCAGTTCTTTTGTAAGATTTTCTTTACAGGAAGATTTAACGTGGTTTTTAAGTGATAGGTGGAAAACTCATTTCGATTTTTTTTTTTTTTAAATATTTTATAGCAAAACCCATATTTAAGATTTTATTTGCGAAAGTTTAGACGTTATGGTTTTTCGCTCCTGCTCTCTCTATATATATATTTTTAATTATTTTAATTAAATAGAGATAGTATGTGCACTTGACTTCAGCCAATACATGCTCTAGGGGAGATTGATGTTCCTTTTTTTAACTTCTCCTCTTGCTCTCTGTTTTTAATCAATTGTGATATTATGTTCCAAAATAAGGGTAACTCTAGATCTTTTGGATTTGGATCCTTTTAAAAAATCTTTGAATAACTCCAACGCAGTTAAAAAAAAAAAAAAAAAAAAACTTCCATTATCCAATAAACCATATTGTATTTGTATTCATTAGAGACTTAGGAGTTGATTATATTATGACCCGATCTTATCACATTGCCAGACACAAACCAATATTATTATTTATTAATAATACAAGGAAGTGGGCTCATTATTTTAATTGATATAGCAGGAGAGTAGGAATAATTAGTTAATTAATTAAAAAAATACATCAATCTGTCAAGATTTAAAGTTGATTAAACTTAATTTAAATGTGTTAGAGTCTTTCAACTTGAGGGAATAAGAATTCCCCCGCCACTTTTATTTTAAGAATTCTATTTAGAAATATTTTAATTAAGTTAAACAAGTCATTGTCCTGTTTGACATTCCTGACCTCAAATTGCATACAAAATTATTAAAGATTACCGGCGAAGTTTTCTTAATGGATAATAGAAACGTGCTTAGCTCACCAAATTTGAACTCTAACAACCACTTCCACAAAATATATATATATATTCGTGCAAGAGACTCGGTACTTGGTAGACTTATGTCATCACCATGTATATTCGAACTATTTGTCGTTTCTTTCAGTTCCCATTTAAAAGCAATATGGACTATCATTGTCCATAAAAGCAGCTTAACAACATTCATCACGATAAATAGAATACTTCACCGTGAAGAATAGCATTTTCTTAGCAACTTTGCTCTTGCACATCACATGCAGCATGCACTAAAATTGTACTTGCCGTGGTGCCTTTAGCTTGCTTATATTATTTTACTGTAGTGACTGGAGGTTATTTTGTTGAGGGAACCATTCTCGATCTGGAGGGAAAGCCCTTTAATAACAGTAGATGGGGATGCTTTACTATGCACTTATTATAATACTGTTCAATCCCTGCTCCAATAATTGACTAGTCCAATATCTTATATACATATAGTAGTAGAAGAGTGACATGAATTATTTGCTATCTCAAAAGTATGATGAAAATGGGATCCGGGTCAGTTTTAACCTTTAACTTTATTTCTTGTTAAAAATTTATATTATACTATCTTATTCTATTTTTTTCAACTGCTTTACAAAATGATGATGCTCAAGATTACCGATCACATGCCCGTTTGAACCTAGAGAAACTTGCATCGATGAAGGATAGATTGCTTACAATAGACACTGGCTTGGTGATAGTCAACACTTCTTCGATACTTAATTCAGCTTTCTCAGAATTCTTTTGATATATTTCCTCGTCGAAAAGAAAAAGAAGAAGAGGTGTTTGATGTTTGCATAAAGAGTTTTTGGGGGGTATTTTCAATTTTTCATACCCCTCAAGTGTCTCAAGATATAAAGTGTAATTTCAATAGTGGGTCCAAATTAGAATGAGTAAACCTAAGATTTATAGTGAAAATATTATGGACGTAGTACTTCTCTTATGAGATATGCTAATTTAGGACTTGGATTTAGGGGGGCAGTTTTGCTACTAACTGCGTGTTATGGTTCTAGCCTCTGAATCTGTTATTTAGTTTTTTTTTTTTTTTTTTTAGTGTCTTTGATGCGTACTGCTAGGTAAGGATGAATTAGTTTGTTGCAAAATTTTTAAAGGGCCAAGTTTTTTGTTTTGAGTAAAATTAGTTGATTGAGCTTAATTTTTTTTAAATTTTTTTTTTTTTTTTTGCTATTGGTAATTTTTATTGCCGGCTAATTTTCTAGGCTTGTATATTTTGCTTTAGATTTTAAATCTATAAATTTTTTATAGCCTTAAACATGATGGAAATGCAAGAATTACAAACATTTTTTTAATTAATGGCTAATGTGGTTATTGTTATATAAAAAAGTTATAGATGCAAACTAATAAGAATTTGCTACCTTAACAGTTTGTACAAATATTATAGAAAAGTTTGTTACTATAGTATTACTCTAAAAAGAATTGATGATATTATTAAGAAAGGCAAAGTATAATTTCATAAAATAAAATTGCTAAAAGTAATATCTACATATATACTAATAATTTTTTTTTTTTTTTTAATTAGGAGGGCTATTGGCCCCCATAGTCCAAGAGTGACTCCGTCACTGATGTCGGCTATGGACAAAGATACTTAACAAACTTATTCCGATCACAAACCAAACATTAAAAAAGAAGAAGAGAATTTCAAAACTTTATCTTCTTTTCTTTCTACTAACGTGAATCAAACATGGCATTATAGAATTGTCAATTAATGGTAAAGGTGACCTTAAGTATGCTATTTTTATTATAAAAAAATAATTTCAATATTTTTTGTATCATATATATGGGGTGATTTACTTGGAATCCATTAACAAACTCAATCAAATGGGTGCAAAATCATTTAAGAAAACAACCATTTCATTTTTTTAAACCCATTTTAGTTTTCTGTTATAAGACATACTCACATACTGAAGTTCTTCAAATGATGGTAAAAATGATACTTGAGCATGCCGGTCTTAAATCTTAATTATGTTTAGAACAAATTTAATTAAATTGACTTTACAAATTAAATTAAAATTAAAATTTATATCGAAATATCATTTTATTTGATAGTGTCACTTAAGAATTAATATAAATTTATTAAAATTTGATAATTGAGATCCTTTAAAAGTTTATAACATAACTCTCTTTGGCTCTACCATGAAATTTTTGCAATTTCAACCATTCATATTAAATAAGTAGTCACACCAACAACTTTTTTTTTTTATGTGCTAGATAGTTTAGAGTGAGCGAATTTGAAGATTCTAAACCCTAATATCTTTATTAAAAACATTAAAAAAAAATGCTAAATGAGCTACAATACTCTTGGTCACGCCAACAATTACTTCATTAGTATTGTTCCAAGCAGAATAATATATTGTTTTAAGTTGTTGACATAAAATTTAAAAAAAAAAAAAAAAAAAAAAATTTATTTCACATAAATTACAAAAATTTTAAGAATTTCGAAGTAAAGTCACAATAAAAACTCTAAAGACCTCTGAATGAAGAAGTTTTATTTGAAATTATATGAGAAAACAAAAGCCACAATTTTAGAATATATATCATTTCCGGAAACATCTATAAAATAGAAAGTGCCGAATAAAGAGAAAAAAGAAAAGAACATACATCTACCTATTTCATATATATCTTGTTTTGACACAAGTCATGTTTATTAGAATGGGAAAACGGAACCCCAATAAAAGAGTGTGAATCTGTGCATTCTCTCTCCCTCTCAACTTTCATTCATCACGTTTGATATTTCTCATCTGTGTCCGTTACCACAACGTAAGCTTGGAGTGTAGCAATTTAAAACGGATCTCATTTATAGCACCATTTCCCTATTGCTCTGTCCATATTATTCAACCGGCCGGACAAAGAACAGTCCGTTACCAAACCCTATATGACGTACAGGTGCAGCTCTCTCGTGCCTTGCGTGACCTCCATTAGTTTCCCACATGCTAAATATACAGCCTCTTTCTAGTTTAGCGGGTTAGAAAAAGTTTACTTCTAAACTGGTTTGGAATTATGTTTCTCTAATTCACTATGTGATGATTGAAGTTTGAAGTTCCCACATGCCAAATATCCAGCCTTTTTTCGGTTTAGTGGGTTAAAGAAAGTTTACTTCTAAACTAATTTGGTACTATCTTTCTCTAATCCACTATGTGGCGATTCGAAGAACCTTTAATTAAGTAATTAACAAAACATATAGGAACATCACTTGAACAAAACGCTTAAACATATGAGTTTTATCCCAATTATAATATAATTAGTGCGGTTGTGGTTCCATTTGGACCATTTCCTATCTAGGCCTCCCCCCCTCCTCACCACCGCCCCCCCCCCCCCCCCCAATTTTTTTTTAATCATTTGCTACAACAATAAGGAGGTGGAATTTAAATTTTGGATATCTTTGTTTAAAATACCAGAGGATGTTAATTGAGTTACAATACTCTTAGCCTCTGTCAGTTGAATTAGCAAATTATGTTGTTCCATAGTTTCTTCTCTTGTCTAGGTCTTCAGACAACAATTTTTCAACAGATATGTGTTATTATGATCATGTCAAGACCATTTCAATGAACTGGTTGAGTGGTGCATCATCCCTAACCTTCTTGTTTGAAGGAAAGGGGGGGGGGGGGGGGGGTTTATGTTATACGTGGTTGATTATACCTCAAAGACATTTTTTTTTAATCAAATTATATCGAGGAAACTCAAACAAATATAAATAACTTTTTTTTTTTTAGACAAACACACATATACACACAAAGGGAGAGGGGATGAGGTTTTAACACAATTGCACACTACAAACTCTACTCAAAAGTCATAATAACTTTTAAGGGAGAGTAAAGCAAGTTATACTACTCGCAAAATACTCTCTATGAGCATCCACATTGGTGGAGCTAAAAATTTTAACATTTAACACCTTAAAAAACTATTTTATCTATTTTAACACACAATTTCACAACACACCATGAATTAATGGTCTTATCTACCATCAGCCAAAGAGTATTCATTTTTTTTATTAATTTCTTTCAAACTTCCTCTCTCTTCCTCTTTGCCACGAAACCTAACTAAGTGATAAAATAATTTTTTTATGCCATCTTGCTACAGTGAACTGCTAATCTTGGCAATTCACTATAGCAAGAAGTCAAAAATATTTACCTTTGGCTCTACCAATGTTGGGCACCAATTGGAGTTTGATCATAAAAAGCTATTTTACCACCGCCAATGGTGATGCTCTAAGTAGATAATTACCCTTTTTAGCAACATACACACATACAAGCAACTACAATAAACAACTTAGTACTAAAAGGAGAATTAAATTCAATTAAATTAGAATATCTTATATAAATATATGATGGGAATATTTCATGTGTATCAAAAATTTCTATTCCTTTAACTATATGCAATCCCTCATTCTCATTCACATCAAGTTATTACAAGAAAAAATTTCTTGAGAGTGACCCCAAGATGCTAGTAAAAGATTTCGAATACATATCTTATAAATATCATGAGGCTTTAGGAACTACTGAACAACCTTTTGGGGTTATAGATAACATTTTTTAAACTCATATAAATATATTATATATTACTATATGTATAGTTCTCGATTTAGTGAACCCTACTAAAACAAATATTTTTAGAACAACTACTACATTTAAATTACACGAATGAATTTTTAGGGCGTGAATCTAAGAAACTGGTAAGAGATTTCAAACACATGATCTTATGAATTTTTTTTTTTTTTTAATTTTCACTTATAAAATCTAAACTCACTTATATCATGCTGGTGTTTGTTTGGAAACCATAAAAAACTCAACTAAAAGTTTTAAGACCTAACCCAAAATTAAGATCAAACACTTATTTTAAAAAATAATTTAAACTAATAATTATGGTTGAACTTCTTTACTTTAAAATCCTCGAATCCCAATCTATCCCAATAAAGGATTTTTTTTCTTTTTTCTTTTTAAATATCCTCCTCTATGATGGTTTTTGTTTTGTCTTGTTATGAGAGAAGAAGATTGGATTATCCTTTGCTTCACAAGGGAGGAGATGTAAGGGACCCACCGAAAAAACCCACTAGCCACCCTCCCTCGAGGACTTGACAGTGACGGCTACTAGCTAGCTTAGAGTCTACCAGTCATTGCAAATAATATCCATTGCCAAAATCTATTGCTATCTCTATTCATTGCTACTTGTTGTTCCTAGCTTGTTCCTTCCTCGTAAACTGTAATATTCGTCTCGTAGCCGCATTTTCTCTGCCACGTGTCCGGTCAGACATCTGGCATCTACTGTAGACCCTACTCTACACCGACCAAATCACCTATCCCTCTGTCCCATCCATTTTTTTGTTTCCTACTTTATTTTGCTTATCGTAAACTATTACCTATCTTCTTTATTACAATTATGATTTGGCAAAGTATAAGCAGTAGGAAGAAAAAATAATAAATTTATACTTAAGCAACATGCATTCACTCTTAGTTTATCGTATCTATCACATCAAAAATGTAATTAGAAATGGTAAAATAGTTTGTAGAGTTGAATAACTTGCTTCATTTCCTACTATTTAGAGGTTGTTTGGTGATGTTATTCTAGTAACATTATTTATATTTTTTTAAAATATATATAAATAAAAATATATATAAATATATATATATATATAATATTATTTAAAAACTAAAAATATGAATTTATTTTTTTTAGACTTTGAAAATATGAATTTAAAAACTTATACCAAATGGTCATAATATCTGGTTTATGAGTTTATCCCCTCGTCCTGCTTTAGTTCACACTACTTCACACTTCTCATTTGTCCTTGTGTTTTATTTTCTTAGTACATCCGTACCAATTATGGAACGAAATTAAAATCCCTTATACCATTATGATCATTTCTGTGAAAAGGTATCCAACATTTCAGTGATATAATTGAGTCTTCAAATCACTGAACTACGAGTTTTTTTCTGTTCTTAGTACGGGACAACAAGATCAGTATTTTTAGCTTTATTATTACTTTTTAATAAAAATTTGATTTTAGCATAAATTTACAGAAGAAATCTTTCTTTTTATCTTATTCATATGACTGTTTAACGACAAGATGACAAGCAAATGCTAAGTTTTGTTTGTATCAAATATTTTACGTCAATATATATATATAACAACATATATAAAGGTGACTCATGTTGCATGTGATACTTAAAAATTTTCCCTAGTGGGATTAGACGTCAGTGGAATTTGGTTGATAATATGCACAGTGCACTACTGCTACCAAGCTGTTAGAGTATATGAGTGAAAACAATCAAAGTATCTCCATCTAGTTTTTAATAATATTTCTCTTGTTTTTAACGAAGAAGGATTATGTTCAACATGTTATAACGTTGTCAATATTAAATATATTAGATAAGACGTTTTCCCTACCATTTAGCAAACAAAAAATTAAAAGAATGAAAAGATGGAGTCTAGTAAGAGTTTGGTACACAGTTTTTCCTATAGACTAAACTGTAGTAAATAAAATCATCGTCCTTCACAAAATAGAACACATCATGAACTGGGGAATATTATTCATTCACAGCTAATAAGGGGAATTTTTAATTGGAAAAATAAAAGAAGTTGTTGATCTCCAAAGACCCTTTAGCTTATTATCTTCAACTTACTGTCTTTAACTTAGAGACTGACGGCTTCATCTTGCGTGATGTCTTCATGCACTCCACTCATGATTTATAAGCCCTTGGAGGGGTCATGAGTGTACCACTACCACACATGTGTAGTAGTGGTACACTCATGGTCGCTCCAAGGGCTTATAAACCATGAGTGGGGCGCATCTTTAGGCAATGTGGGACTGAGAGCAAGTTTCAAAAACTGCTTAACTCCCACCCCTTTAAAACAAAACCTTGTGGACTTGGCTCCCCAAAGAGGACAATCGGATTGAGGGAGGCTCGTCCCCCACAAAATTATGAAAAAATTACCAAGGATGAAAAATTATGAAGTCCATAAAATGGACACAAAGTGGACGGGCCTATTGCCAAGTCTACAAAGTAGACGAGTTTAATATAAATCCACAAACTTGACCAAAGTCTACAAAGCAAACCAGCCTAAGTTCACAAAGTGGACGGGCATATTACCAAGTGTACAAAGTAGACGAGCCTAAGTCCACAAAGCGGATGACCCCTTGAAAACGAATGAACTTATCCACAAAGTGGATGAATTTATGACTTGTTCCGTTCCGCAAGTGGACGAGTCCATCAAGTAAAAGCAAGCTAATGCCATTATTCACAAATGGATGGATTCATGAACAAATCCACTAGTCCACAAAAAGGACACGTTCAAAGAAGAAGATAGTTTGAAACCGTTAAAGAAGACGTGTCTAAAAAACACCTTAAGTGGATGGATTCTCCTTAAATTTCCAAGTACGAACGTATCCTAACATACATACAAATGCCAAGGATAGACACACATGCCAAATAAAAAGTAATGCATATATACTAAAAGTGACGAGCGTAAAATATTACAAATAAAGTGATGTTTTTACAAGCAAAAGCCCAAAAACAAGCGGGCGTCAAATATTGTCTAAAATTAGCTTACGTTACAATAAAGAAAAAAAAAAAGCTTAAATTCATGAAGCAAGAGGGTCTTGAGGTTTTTCATCACCCTGTAGAAGAAGGGCCGGGAACCTGGAGCAAAAGGGTCTTCAGCATTTAGGGTCTTCAGCATAAGGGCTGGCCGACGAAGTCAAAGGGAAGACAGGCTAGTCCACAACAGGCTGGGCAAGGATGACGCTATCATCTTTTAGGTCCGCCACAGACTTGGTAAGATCGTCACCTTCCTCAAAAATAGTATCGCCCACGAGTGTTGACTATAGAGGCTCGTCCAGAAACGGAACTAATCAGGTCATGCCACGTGCTCAAGCATTTAATAAAGGCGGCTCGAAGCGTCACACATGAGTGACCTTTCTGACGATGTTAACTCCATAACCCATCAGCTAAAGCTGACGAGGTTATGGAGTGAGGGGGCAACTAATAAGGGAAATTTTTAATTGGAAAAATAAAAGAAGTTGTTGATCTTCAAAGACCCGTCAACTCTATTATGCATACTGAAGACATCACGCAAGATGAAGCCGTCAGTCTCTAAGCTGAAGACAGTAAGTTGAAGAGTAAGTTAAAGATAGTAAGCTGAAGGCAGTAAACTGAACAATAAGCTGAAGATAGTAAACTGAAGATAGTAAGCTGAAAGCAGTAAGCTGAAGGTAGTAAGCTGAAAGCAGTAAGCTGAAGGTAGTAAGCTGAAGACAATAAGTTGAAGACAGTAAACTGAAGAGTAAACTAAAGACAGTAAACTGAAGGCAGTAAAATGAAGAGTAAGTTGAAGATAGTAAGCTGAAGAGTAAGCTAAAGACAATAAGCTGAAGACAGTAAGTATAAGAGGAAGCTGATGAGAACAAGTTGAAAAGGGTAAACAAACTTCCGTCGGAATCCATTAGTAAGTGACAATGTTAGGGAGTCCATGAAGCTCACCACATAGCCGACGAGTTGACCTTAGGCATTGAAGATGGGTAGCCGACACTAATAAAGCTGAAGTGAGTAGGCAAAACTGACGACCCTAACGTGGTTTGTCTTGATCACCACGCATGAGTATATAAGGAAATGTCTTGTATCCCACACTTAGTGTTAGTCTCTTACAAGGAAATGATTCCGTAATATACGCTTATGAGAATTCCTATATGGAAAAGACTTTTAGCTCAAGAAAGAGATGTCAACCTTCTACTACTATAAAAGCTCCAATACCCTCACAAACCAAGGTACACATAATTGACCCCGCTCTAGCACTTTAGAGTTGTGAGAAATTCTAACTTGACCTTCGGAGGGTATTTGGCCAGTACCACACCAGTACTCATCTTAAGGTCTTCAACTTTTGTGTTGTGCATGTGCTCTTTCGAGTGTGCGAGAACTGTATGGCTCACTGGTGATTTTTTCGGCATCATCAACAGCAATTTTATTTTTATTGATTGGGTTTCTTTCAAAATGAGGCAAATAATTTTATCTTGGAATTCAAAGTAAAAATTATATTCCACTCTATTTGAGATTAACCCTTTAATCAGCTAAATTTAAGCAAATAAGTTGGCTTATTAATAATGTATTCCATTTACTATATTCACGTATTCAACTACCACAATGAAGCCTATATAAGAATTACACTCTTTTTTTTCCACAATTATAATACTGCTCGAGACATGTCTTTTATTATATCTCAACTGTAACTCTAGAAAATACAATATAACCATTCCAGCCAAGTTGATTAACTAACTTCACTTTCCCATTAAAACTATTATAGTAGGAAAAATTATTAAATACTCCTAGAGTATCATAAATGTATACTTCTCTCATTTCATATAAATTGTAAGTCTTATCATAATTTTAATTAGTGAGACTCACAATTATATGAGAATGAAGAGTATGCATTTATGATATTCCGAGAATACTCAATAATTACCCATTATAGTAGACTCAAATAATTATTGTCTCTTTTAACACAAGGTCATGGTTGCTACTTAATACAGAGTACAAATTTTCTGTCTCACTTTTTCTGCTCCATTCTATACTCCACTAATAAATACTTGTCACATGTTCACTTAATTAATTAAATACTATCATTATTGACTTATTAATACTACAGTTATTAATTAATAGTAATATTTAATTAATTAGGTAAACATGTGGTAAGTATTTATTGGTATAGTATAGAGTGGAGCAAAAAAAGTGAGACAGAATATTTGGACTCTTTAGTACATGCCACAATATTAATACCATTATACCTCCAATCCACACTCTAATCCTTCATTTAACTGTCACAATCCACACTAATCCTACATTAAACAAAACATTGAGATATTAGTTGGTTTTTTTTTTTTTAATTTATTTTTTTATGGGAGATATATTAGTTGTTAGTACTAAGTAATTTGCACCAAAAGCTTGCCCCGTAAAATGTAAAAAATGCCCAGTTCGAGGATTTATGTCTAAAATCCAAATTCCTATGTGGCCAAAGAAAGATTAAAAAAAGAAAAAGAAAGAGAGAGACAAAATTGAGGGTTGGAACATAGTCCGAGGCTCTGAGGCAAGTCAGTGCTGGTTGATTAACCGGCACAATCTTAGATGTGATACTAACCTTACCTCTTCTAAGATTCTTCAGGGTGGGAATTGCCAGATTCTTTTCTTCACAGAAGAGAAGATGCGCTATGCGCTATACTTAATCACCATGTACCATGGAATGGTCTTATGGGGGCACAGCTTTCTATTCTACTTTCACTTTTCTTCCCCTATGTGTTTTTTCTATCTTTGACTGATAATTTTTGACCAGTCAACTAACTTGACTGATCCCCATAATTTTCAAATGGCCCCCGCTATTCATTCATCTTTGCCTTGGCCCACACCACAATTTTTGCAGCCAAAGTGCGGTGCTGCTCTTGATTATCACAAATTCCTCTCTTTTTTTATTAATTAATTCACATTTCACATTGCAAGAACAAAACAAAAAAAATAAAATGTCGTTGTTTGCTTTTGAAATAGAAGTCGGAAGAAGAGGAGGAGCTAATAAAGCAAAAATATTCATAGGATCCAAAGGGATCGATATGATATCAGAGTGGGATCAATCATTGTTTGTTTATTGTTCTCCTACTTCTCTAATATATAGATGATGACAGGTTAGAATTTTGGTTGGCAACATTGAGTTTCCCGCCAGCTATTCCAAGGATCTTGGCCCATAAATGGTAATTTTTGAAGTATGCAAGGTGCATGGGAATATTAGCTACTAGCCGTGTGATTCTAATATTTTTGATTGGTTGGATTGATTGGCTGACCACATTATTGAGTGGGTTGCATGTGGATTACATTTTCTTATTTTATTGAATTTTTTTTTGGGAGACATTTACCTAAAGAACGGCACGCAATGATGCGTTTTTATTTTATATGTTATTAAGGTTATCTGCTGTACTAATTTTTATTAAAGTTAGATAGACTTCAAATTATGGAAGAGGAAAGCTGTTTCCAACTGCTAAGTGACAAAGGCACTATGAATGATTAGTCAAGCCCAGAAACGGAGATATGAAAGAGAGAAAAACATAAAGATCATATTCCATTTCTTACGTGACATTCAATTAATCAAACACGGCTTAATAATTATGTTGGTGGTCTTGATTAACAAAGAAGCCACCTGCATGTCTAACTTGAAATTATAATTGCCTCTCCCTAAATTCTCGTCCCAAAGATATAAATTATGATGTTTGCAAACTCTCGTGGTTGGTACTACCGTACAATAGAGATTTAAGTTTGATTCTCATAATTGAGGCGTTTGTCTTGTTGAACATACTTTATATAAAGGAGAGATATTACAATTCAAATTACTTCTAACTTAAAAATGGGTGTCAAACAATTCATTTATATAATATATTTATCAAACAAAACTTAGATATAATAATTAAGTGTAATGCGTTAGATGAGATCTCAAAGGGAGTTTACAACTCAAATTGCTTCCCACTTACAAATGGGCATGAAACAATTATAATATATATATTTGGCAGGTGTTTTTTCTTGTGCGGATTCTATTTCAATGGGAACTTAATGAGTTATTCTGCTTACACGTCTTGCTTTTATTGTTATGTCGGGAGTTACTCCATATATTGCGTGACGTAAAATAGATTGGAATTTGTTTGTCTTTTGTTAAATCTTTAGCATAGCTTGATAGATAGATAGATATATATATATATATATATATATTTGACAAAACTTAAGTGTTGTTTAAATTTTAAGTGCGATATATTATGTTTTTTTTAATAAAATTCAAATATGTTGTTGTATTGATAAATAAAACATAAATATTTTTTTCTCTTCTTAAGGAAAATTAATTGGATAATACATAATTTTACCCTTATTCATTAATTTCTTTTGGGATTGAGAATTGAATTAATTTGAATCTATTTATGATTGTGCACTCCTTGGTGGTTGCAATTGCATTCATCACTAGGACAGGACACGTTGTCATAAACATTATATCAGCTTTTAGTGATGGATTCCTTCCTATGTGAATGCTTTATACATGTAAGTTGACGTGTTATATTTTTGAATCGAAATACATGTAGATGTTTGCTTTGAATATATAAATGCATGAAATTGTGGTCCAACACAATGAAGCGATTTAAAATAATTAGTTTAACGACATTATAAATCCAATTTCCTGCCTCCAACCCGTTTCACCATCTTTTTGTTTTGCCGGGGGTGTAACATATAAACCCCCCACATGCATTCGAAGTGTTACCCTTTGGCTATATAAGCTTTCGGGTTAGTCTTTACCCAACATAACCATATATTCTATGAGATTATACCTTACACCGCACATGGAGAACACTTTAGACATGGATTTTTTTTTTTAAATAAAAAAGAGAAGAAAAAAAATGAAAAAAAGAACACTTTAGACAACAACATGGAGGCTGAAGTCCAAAGTGACTATAGTCGAATGATTATTATTATTTTGGTTAGCAAAAATATTATATATGAGGTGTAGTGACGAGGGCCATAATTAATGCAGATTTTTTATGAGAGCTTTTATTTTGCTTGTTTGATGTACATCTTAGTGAAAGCGAAGATTTTTTTTCTGCCGTCTTATGCTTTTAGTCATTTCATTTTCTTGGTCAGATATTCAACCCTTATGAAACACATATAAAAAGTTAGTCAATATTTTGGGGTCAAATATTTTCTCCATTCACATAATAAATAGTGAATTTCACTTTAAAGTTCACCTATGCATTCTATTTAGACAAAATTAAAAAAGAGAGGAAGAGAGAAGTCAACACAGAGAATTTACATGGTTTGGCAATGATGATGCACAAAATCGTCAGTGAGTTGATCGTTCATGCACACCAATAAAGGTACCTGATGAATAAGAAAACGAAAAATTAACAGAAAGTACCAATGGGGTGTCTACCAAAGACCCTTCGAAGGTTAAGTCAAAGATAAGAATATTTCCAAGAAACTCAATAGTGTGAGAGCTAGGAATTTTCACGTACCTTAAAGAAGAGAAGGTTTGGTGCTTATATAATGGCGTAGAGCTAACCAAGATCCCTCGAATGTAGAGACTTTCCTTATAGGGAAGATTTGGAGTTAAGGCTCCAAGATCTTAGGGCTTCTCTTCCTATATAGGGAAGATATGAACATGTAGTAAAGTCTTTGTACGTGGTGTGCAAGTTATTTCTATGTAAGAACACATAAGTGGAGAATACTTAAAGGCTTGTGGGACCCAATAGATCAACCATTGGCGTGCCCATTAGGATGATCCTCCATCTATTGGAATACCCACCCATCTGTTAGGATGATCCTCCATTTGTTGATATCCAAGCAAAGGATGAAGTGCAATGGGTCTTTGAGAATAGCGAACTACTGAACCATCGAGATGTTAAGGCCTTTGAATCGGGAACTTATCCCGACGGGTCCTTGGTTTGTGGGACTATTAGGAGTGACTTCTACCTTGATGGGTCAAAATGTATTGATGACTTTTTTTATGGGCTGAAATACCCTTATCAAGCAATGAGCTTAACTATGTTCATGGGAGCGAGCAACTAATAATCCATTATATGAGAAAATAGGGTTGCAAAAGTAATTCACTATATTGCTCTTTTCCACTCCTCGTTGCTCTCCACTCTGCGACACCCATAAGGTCCCCAACATATGGACCCAATAACAAATAGTAAAAAGTTTAACTCCAAAACGATTTGAAGTTATTTTCCCTGTAATTATTATGTGATGATTGAAGAAATAATCAATGTGTAATTTTAGTCGTATGACTTTTGTAATGAGTCATGTCGTTTGTTTAAATAATACACATAAATAGTTTTATAACTCGCCACATAATAGGTTGGAAAACATAGCTCCGGCTAAACTTTATCCTAACAAATATGAGTTAATACCAATACTAACATATTATGTGAGAATAGAAAATATTTCTTAAAATCAAATTAGTCAAATTCATCCATTATGAAAAAAAAAGTCAATATTTTAGGATGAAATATTTTCTCTTTCCATATAAATGATGATGGATGAGTTTCTTTATGAAGTTCACGTATACAACATATCATGTGAGACAAGAAAGTATTGCTCAAGAAGATTGAGTAAATAGGTAGACATGACTAAACTCAATGATAAGAACCAGTGACCAAATGCAACAAAATGATTCAGGCATTTCACAATATGATCGTGCTGGCACACGTATCACAAAGAAACTGGTTCTTATTCCTCCCACAGCTAGCAATGATGCAAATTATGAGATCATATTGTTGTTGTAATAGGAAGATACAAGGTAATTAAAGGGTATACATCAGCAACAGCTTATTGCATATATAAAACATGGTATAGTAAATATTTATTGGTACACATTTTTCCATGAGTTGGATGACATACTTTCAACTGACGTAGGAACGCACTAAATTGCAAAACAAAACGATGATGATGACCATAGACTATAGACTATAATATCGTTTAGAAGCCGGGACTATATAAAGAGTTTAAAGACCATATATACACACAAATCACAATGTTCTCAGCGGGACCACTGTCAAACCAATCCAAAGCAACTGCATTCCTGCCCTGGTGGGCTATCTAGCATGTGTATGCATGTGTAACACAGACTAATGTTTTTATTTATTTATTTTCATTTTTAAGAGAGAGTATTTGGTTCTAATTGAGGCATTACTTTAAATTTGGATTTATTATAAACACCAACTATTACAAGCAATTCTCACCATATATTAAAGGTAAAAAAAAGTTTTTATTACATGAAATTATTACGTTCATTGAGAAGTCTATTGGAATGGTCATCTGACCAATAAAATATTATTATTTATGCAAGTGTAATATTATTACCTTGGTGGTATTGTTTTGCGTTAATTAGGAAGTTGACTTGATTACTTGCATAAATAATTGTGTTCTATTAGTTAGAAAAACCATTTCAACAATTCTCCTAATAAATTTAATAATTTCTCATTTATTACATTTAAAGGGTTATATAAAAAATAATATTAGAATATAAGAGGAAAATTCAAAATTTTACTAGCGCCGGTCTACACACTAATTGACTTCACATAATATGTCGAACACCTGCTTCATGTGGAATGCTTTAATGGGTTTTTGCAACCAATGAGCAAAGATTCAAATGATTTGAATAGCTGAACCACAATCAGCGCATCTAGTTCCACAAAAAGATTATCAATCACAACAAATTTGACCATTAAAATTAATTTGAATATAAATGAACTAAGATGAATTATGTGAATAGAATTATTGAAAAATATTAAGAATTAGAACTTGTGGTTGTGGGTGTAAGTAAACCCATGTAAGATGGATGAGGAACGAAGATGGTAAAGAGATCAAAGATCCTGTGTCACTGTCATAAGTGTCCCCCTGCCTGTCCTTGACATCATTACAAGTCCACATCATCAGAACCTTCAACAACAACAGCGGCAAACAAAAACCTATTGAATCAATCAACAATTTTACTTGTTCTGTGGACCCCCACAAACAAAACACAACAAATACAACAATACAAAACAAAAAAGTACAGTACTACTACTACTACGCAGCCTCGAACCCTTTCTTTCTTCTCTACTTTCTTTCTTTCTTTTTTTTTCTTTTTTTTTGGGAGACGCTCTTTCTTCTCTACTTATTAGACCAAATCTCCGTTTATCATTCTTTGTCAAAGGCTATATTTATACTTTAATGTAATACGTTTTTATTATTTTTAAGTTTTAGGAACACGAGAATTGCGATTGTGGGCGATGTGGTTCGCAGAGGGATTGGCGAGGAATTGGGGGGTGGTGGTGGTGGAGGTGTGGGGACCTAAGGCTAAGGCCTGGGGTGGGGAGGTGGGTGTGGGGTCCACAAAATAGTTGCATCCACGCGAGAAAGGGACCCACAAAGACAAAGACTCTGTGTGTGGGGGCCGTGAAGGGTTTCTGGTCTCACACATGAAACCGTTGCAGAAAACAGATCACTAGGGAGAGAGAAAGAGAGAGAGAGAGAGAGAGGACTCGAATTTTCTTAAATGCTTTCTCTGCGTGCAAGGCTAAGCCAACTCTCATCTCGGCCATCCCGTACGGGAACCCCATCATTACTCTCTCTCTCTCTCTATCTAAAGAGCTCTGTCTTTCTCTCTCTCTTGGGGTTGCTTTATATATTCAGAGTAGTGGCTCTATTTCCTCACTTTGCATGACTGCTTAATCCATCTCTCCCTCTGTCTCTCTCTTTACTCTCTACAGAGTCTACACTCTTTCTTTCTTAAGCTCTCTCTCTCTCTCTCTCTCTCTCTCTCTCTCTCTCAGATACACACTTACAAACGCAACCAAACACACATAGAGATACACAGATCTCTTTGAAATTCAGCAGTGGTGTTTAATTGCATGGGATGGATCCTTCAAGTGGACAACACCAGGTAGGATATTAAGCAAACTAGTTTGTAACAATAACATGGCTGTTCTTTTTCAAGTTTTTTTTTTTTATTATTATTTTTAAATTTTCTCCCCACTTAGCCTCTGCTCTCTCTTTTCCTTCTATGGTTCTTTTTTCTAATTTGGTAAGTGATTTGGGGTTCTGGGTCTTACTCTAAAAGATGTGTAGTCTTCAGTTTTGATGTTGTTCTTATCAGTTTTGGGTACAACTAAACTAAAGGGCTAGAAGAAAAGATTTTTTTTTTAAAAAAAAGGATTTTTTAAGCTTAATTTGTTTTCTGTTCATTGTGTTTGGTCAATTTTATGCGTACAAATGGTTTGCTTTTTTGAGTTACAAACAAGTAAACCATTCTTTTCACACTTGTCTAAACAGGAAAAGGTTTTAGTTTTATTTTGTTCCTTTTTTTTATCCTAAGAAGGGAAACTTGTGTGGTTTTGGGGTTTGGATTTTCAATGAAAATTGTACTAATCAAGAGAATATTTTCTTTTTTCTTATATACGATCCATTGCTGTCAAGAAGATCAAATTAAAAGAAAACATTAAAATTTTAACAAATTTTCCAATCTCAATTTTCATATTATCACTTATTTTCCTCAGTTCTCTAGGCAATCAATAGCATATTCAATGCAATTAGAGTAGAAAGAAATTTTTTTTTTTTTTTGGTTAATTCCTCAAGTGAACTAATATGAGCAGTAAGAGTTAGGGTTTTCAAATATTATAATTTTTTTCTTAAAATTAGATCAAAACAATATATGGAGGAAATAAAATATAATAAAAAATAAAAACTTTCCTCGACTTAATTAGAGATTGTGTTTTACAAACTTTTTTTTTTGTTTGATTGTGTTTGTTCTATTGAACTGATTACTATACATAAAAAAATTGATTAACACATATCCACTTTGTATTCCTTCTATGCCTTTTTATCCTAGTATAACATGTAAAGAAAAAGAAGCACTCTTTTAAGATATTTCTGGTTTCAAGTTTATGATGTATTTTTAAAAATATATGTGTATTTAAAATCCTTTTGTTGGTCTCTTCAGGAAATGCCTGCTCATTCACTAGAAAACATGTTGGCTTGCTCAAAAGCACAGCCAGAGAGGAAACCAAGGCCTCAGCCAGAGCAAGCTCTAAAATGCCCAAGATGTGACTCCACCAACACCAAGTTCTGTTACTACAACAACTACAGTCTTTCTCAGCCAAGGTACTTCTGCAAGTCATGCAGGAGGTACTGGACAAAAGGAGGAACATTGAGGAATGTTCCAGTTGGTGGAGGGTGCAGGAAGAACAAGAGGTCATCATCTTCATCATCAAAGAGGACCCAAGATCAACCACTCACACCCAACAACAACAACCCACTCACTAGCTTCCCACCCCTAACTTATGACTCTACTAATGATCTCAGTCTTGCATTTGCTAGGCTCCAAAAACAGTCATGTGGGCAGTTGGGGTTTGATGACCATGATCTTCCTATTATGGGAAATGCTACCGGTTCCCATTGTGATATCCTTGGAAACCCTGGTCCTGGCTTTCTTGATGCTCTTAGGACTGGCTTTCTAGATAGTCAGAATAACAATTTTCACAACTTGTATTATGGGGGATATGGTAATGGGAACATGGGAGGAGAGGTGGATAATGGTGGTGGTGGTGTTGGGGTTAGTGGAGAAATGGTGCAGATGCCATATGAGGATCATCAAATGAGTAATGCAACAACAACAGCTGTGACAGTGACAACTATGAAGCAAGAATTGTGTAATGGGAGAGAAAATGATAATAGGGTCTTGTGGGGTTTCCCTTGGCAGCTCAATGGTGATGCAAACATGAGTGAGGCTGATTCAGGAAGAGAAAGCTGGAATGGACTTGCTCCATCTTGGCATGGGCTTCTTAATAGCCCTCTAATGTAGATCAGGAAGTTCTTAAGTCTGAAAGAGACAAAGAATGCATAGAATTTCCTTTATTATTAGACTCAGTTTTAGTTCTTTGGGTTTTGTTAAGAGAGATTTGATTCACCTGAATCATCTCTAATTTTACTTGTATTTTTTTTTTTTTTTTTTTGAAGTTCTAATTTTTTTTGTTTCCTTTTATTGGTTGATAAACAAATGAAATTTCAGATTTGTTTGCTAACCAACTCACAAGGATGTTGCCTAGGTTGATAGTAGTTGATAAAATACTATTTCATTATTGGAGGAAGGGGGGAGAGAGAGAGAGAGAGAATGAGAGTGATGTTTCATGGTTTCTGCAGTCTGAACTCTGAACTCTCTGAGTATTAAAAGGTTCATGTTGCAGGACTCCAGATTTTTAATGAGTGGTTTTTCCAAGATATTCTGCCATGATTGCATCTTATTTTCAAGTAGATTCGAAGAATATAATAATAGAATATTAAATTGGAATAATTATATGATAATGGGGTAGATGGGCTTCTCTCCGTCCTAAGCATTAGAATTTCAGTGCAGCATGTGCACCAAATTCGGGATGGATTTTCTTTATCTTGGCAGACAATATCCAACTTAGGATTTGAGCGTGGGAGAATGGTCAGTAATCAGTTTGAAAATTATTGTATTGTACATATGTTTATTCTTTTCTTGCTGGATCACTATCTGATTATTTTATTTACAGCAAACACTAATCAAATTTAAGAGCAACAATGGTCAATAATTTTCATTTCTTGTGGACAATGGTCAATAGCCAGTGAACATAGTTTGGATTTTTCATATTTAGTGACCCAGATGGCAGTTCCTCATTGACTTATTGGCCAACTGCCTTATTCGTTTACTGCTAAAATATGACTTTTTTCCCCAAACCCATGCCAGTATTTATTTATTCCAATTTGCCAATTCCACAAATTATTTTTAATTTTCTTAACTGTTCCCCTGAGAATAGTTGTATGCATTATAATTTAGTTGGATGAAATGACAAATTAGGAACAATTTTGAGTGTTGTTTGCTTATTTGTGAAATGTCATGTCATTATCCATTATACTAAAGCTCGAAACGCATGGGACTTCAGTGTATTGTTAGTCAATGTTTCAAAATATTACATTTTGTTTGTATATGGAGTATGGACATTAATGGGTATCTGAGCTAGTCTTTTAGAAATTTGTCAATGTTTTTTCCTTAAAAGAAGACCTGAAATACGCCAAGTCTTCACTCTTCCAATTCCATCTTTGGATTTTATTTGGCATGTGTCTTTCACCTACTGAATTGTTAAATTCTTACTAATAGTGACATTTCACCTTGTTTTGAAGGGATGGTAGCAACTTCATGCCATATATGTTCACACTGAAAGTCTTAATTTAGAACTGTATGTGTTTAGGTCAAGTGGTCATGCCCCCTAAAAAGTTTATTCATTTTTTAAATGGTTATATGGATGTATAAATTTTCAAATTTTGGCCAATATATATATATATATATATCATTGGCCCTCCAAAATTGAAACTGGTCACTTCATGATTCCTGTGGCCAGTGGTCCTTCCCAAACTCATGAGTAATCCCTAAATGTTATTGGTATCAATTTTTTGGTTTTTAAAAACAAAAAAAAATCAAATCAAATCACTTTGTATTTTTCCTTTTGTCTTTTTACTATGACTGTGTTTGAAATTTTGGTTATTTGCTATTTGAAACCCCAAACTTAGTTTGGAACTTTGAAATTTAGGTCTTGTCTATTTAACAATTTATTTGAGTGTTTTTTTTAGTACTTGAAACTGAAAAATTAATTGGTGTAAAAAACAATCATTAAAAGCAAACGCTATAAATTGAAACCATCTCTAAATAAATAAATAAATAAATATATATATATATATATATAACATTTATTTGGTTTTATAATAATGGGAAAGTCAATTATACTATTTTTCAAAACTAAGTTTTATAATAAAACGAAAAATGAATTTTTAATGGACATTGAAATTATGTACATTAAAATAAAAATTATTGTCAAAGGCATAATCAATTATAGATGATTGTTAGGATTTTTAAATAATTCTATTTTAATAAATGAAGTAAAAAACAATTATTTTTCTATTATATATATATATATATTGTTCATACTTCATACTGAATATATGTTGCTTCAGATTTTTATGTATTAATTTAGTTTTGATTTTTTAGTACATTTTTTTTTTTTAATTCTTAGACAGTAAAAAATTTTAGTTCATTCTTTGGCATTCCAAAAGAACGAATTATGGTACCGTAATCACACATTCGCCCATCAAGATTCAAGCGCAAATTTACAGCTTCCATTTTTTTTTTTTTTTTTTTTATACTTTCAATTTGTCAAACAAGAAAAAAATTTCAATCAATAACTACCTATAATATACATAAAGAATTATGATATTTTATCCATTAAAACGGCATGTTAACTACGATCGTGTTAAAATTAGGTTTACCAGTTTAAGACTCCAGTGGCCTTCACACACCTAAAACCTAGGAATATTTGAAATTCTTAACCTTAAAAACTCGTTGTGCCTAATGAGAATTGACAAGAGACGACTTAACTACAATGCAATCACTATTCCTCCTCCTATTTGTCACTTGATGATGAGCTTTTAAGCTACACAAAAAATTGTTCACCGTAACACGTGATTGACTTTCCACAGTGCTACTCACTCAATGATTCCAACCTGCAGAGACATCTGAGTCTCACCATAATGAAAATGCTACTCTCAATTGACCAGTGAGAAGGTTTTAAATTGGTAGCTGACAGGTCCCAACTGATGGTGTAGCTCAGAAATTCAATTCCCACTTTCAAGTTGCCAACATTTGATCAAATTGCATCCTACAAAAGTCAGGACACCCTCTATTATGTACGTAGGGGGGAAAATACAGTCGGTAAAATAGTATGTAATTCAGAAATTCAATTCCCATGTTATTTACAGTTACAGCAATTCCATGAAAGATTCAGCTATAACATAGTCCAAATTAAGTTATAACACTAAAGATAAACAATCAACATGATAGCATCAACTTTCCGGATCATTGCCTGCTATATGACAATAGATCTGTCAAACGGGTTGGGTCTATCGGATTTGGGTTCAATCTATAGCCTGGTTCGAGTTAGAAACGAGTCATCCTGTATAGATTGTAAAACATATTATTTTTTCTTAGTCTTTTCAGGTTCAGGTTAATCCTGTATATTTCTTCTTCTTCTTCTTCTTTTTCACATGCTAAAAAAATAATAATGATAAATAGAATGAAACTTGATAATAGCCATCCTTTATCTTCCTTTCAATACGAATAGCACAACAAATAAATAAATAAATAAAAACACTCGAAAAAAAAAGTTAAATAATATACAATTATTAAATTTATAATATACAATTATTAAATTTACACTGTCTAAGGTTTTGTAGACTGTTTCTCAAAAAAAAAAAAAAAGGTTTTGTAGACTGAACTGAAGTCTTCAAGCTTTGATTTCATTAAGAAACAATTCATGAGTGTCTGTGAGTAAAAAGGAACTTTGAAAAATAAAGAAATAAAGAAATGACAAGAAGTGAAACCATGAAATACCTTTACACAGGGTTTTAGAAACTTAAAAAAAAAAAAAAAAAAAAAAAAAAAAAAAAACCCTTTGTGAAAAACAAGTCAACCCATGTGAGTTGCAAGTCGACCCAACCCGCTCTATCATTTGAATGGGTTGGGTTCATATTAACCCCCTTTTTGACAGGTCCAAAAAATTATAACCCATACCCATATTTCTCCACTGGGTTTGAATGGTCCAAATCCAATTTTACCAAGTCGACTTTTTGCATGATTGAAGGAACGTGCACCACGGACTACAGTGAAGGAGTTGATTTAGGGTCTGTTTAGATTGAACTTATTGTTATTAAAACTAAAAACTGAAAATACTGTAATAAAATAATTTTTAAATGTGTTAATAATACCGTGGGACCCATTTTTAATATTTTTTAATGCGTAAACAATATTGTGAACAGTGATAAATAGTGCGTGAACAGTATTTTTGTCCCTTGCACAGTGAACCCATGTAATGTTACTGTTCACGTGCAGGGAAAAAAAAAGGGAAAACATGAAACGCAAACGCAAGATTCAGTTGAATCCAAATGCTCACTTAAACTAAGTCAGATGAACAAAGCTATAAAAAACTCTTTTCTTCTTTTCTTTCTCCTTTTTTTTTTTTTTTAATTTTTTAATTTATTTTTTTATTTATTCTCTAGCTTACAACCAATAGCAAATGGAATTTAAACTTAAATTCTCCTCATGGAAGAAGTAAGCAATGTCACCAACCTATAATAATGCTCTTGCCTAGCTGAACAAATTTAATTGAGTTTAATCAACTTAATTAGTTAGAGCATTTACATCAACATCTTCAAATTTTTAGCTAAATTAATCCAAAAATTTCTACTTTTTCTAGTTTAACTATCTATGTGTTTTATGCACACTTATCAGACTCAATACTCTCTTTCTTACTTCATTTAAATATTTATTTTTTTCTCTCTCTCCTCTCTCCTTTCTTTCCTCTTTCCACCCAAAAAAATATAAATGTTAAGTCTATTACCCAATCCACTCTCCAGCCTAGTAGAGCATTCACATTAAACCTCTCAGTTCTCAAATGCTAAAAATGCTATTTAAATATTTATTTTTAAGATTCAATCTACAGTGCAATCTCATATTTGAGACTGCACTGTAGCTACAATTGTAAAACAAAAATTATTTTTTATTCACCTTAGGCGCTCTCTCTTCCATCTTTCTCTTTCCTCTCACCACTTCTTTCTTCTCTCTTCTCTCTCTGTGCTTTGTCGATGTGGTTTGCTGATGAGTGTGCTCTGCCAATGGTCATGGGTCATGGTTTGATGTGCTCCGGCAATTTTGTGGGTCTGGGTTTATGGGCCTGAGTTCATGGGTCTGGGTTTGTGGGTCTGGATTCATTGGTCTAAGTTCATGGGTTTGCGTTTATGGAACATCAACGTGACCGAGGTTGAGATCAGGGTGGTGGGTTTTGGCTGGGGTTGAGATCGGGGTGGTGAGTTTTGGTTAGGGTAGAGAACGAGGTGGGTGGGTGGGTGGTGATTGAGGTGGGTTGCTGTGGCTGAGGCATGGTTCTTGGGTTTGATGGGTTTTGCTTGCCATGGCCGCCGTGGGTCTTGGGTTTGTGGGTTTTGTTCGCCGCTTTATCCTCCACCTCCCTCTCTCTTCCTCTCATGGTGAGGCTTCT
Organism: Quercus variabilis; assembly: GCA_030445155.1. NCBI lineage: Eukaryota > Viridiplantae > Streptophyta > Magnoliopsida > Fagales > Fagaceae > Quercus > Quercus variabilis. The sequence goes on from CP129445.1 coordinate 38,455,527, forward strand.
CTCTCTCAAGTTTAGTTTAGTTTTTGTTGTTGTTGTTGTTATTGCTTCTTTTCTTTTTTTCTTTTTTTCTTCTTTTTTTTTTTTGTGCCTATGGGGTTGATTTTTGGATGGATGCTGATTGTGGTGGCAGTGGGTTGGCCATGGGTCTGGGTTTGCTGTTGAATGTTGATGGTTTATGGTGGTGGTGGCTGATAGTGGCTAGCCATTGAGAAGAAAGTGGTGGAAAGAGAGAGAAAATGGTAAAATAAAAATAATATTATTTAAATGAAGTTGTTAAAAAAAAATAGAATGTTTGATGTTTGGTGGATTGTAAAATGGTATGTTAAAATTGATAAAGTAAGATTTTGAAGTGGTAAATGCTAAAATATTTAGCATTCTTGATGAGAATGCTCTAAGAATTGAAATTTAAAAGCTTAGCCCAAAGAAAATGTAAGGTGCTAATGTCAATATGATGAGACCCACATCGCTTGATGTTGGCCACAACCTACAATGGGCTGTTACCATCTTGCCACAATCTCCAAGGTACTCATATATATATATATATATATATAAGAAGAAATCAAGCAGAGATGCAATGTGAAGAAATAGAAGAAAATGTTAATGGTAGTCGGTGAATGATGAAGATGATCATGGTGCTGCATTAATGGTTCATTTGGATTGAGAGGGGGGAGGGGAAGTAGAGTAAAGTAAAGTAAATTTAGTCCAAACTTAATCTATTTATAGTTAACTTTACTCTACTCCTTTTCGCTCACCCTCCTTCTCCCCTCAATCCAAACGGTCCCTAAGGGTGTGTTTGGTAGAGTGGATTTTAGGGAGGATAAAAAAATAAAATAAAATAAAGAGAGAGAGAGAGACAGAGAGACAGAGAATGAGGGAAAACTTTTTGGAGGATGTTTGGTTGAGAAGGGGAGAGGAAAAAAATGTGGTGGAGCCCAAGTGTTTTCTCCCCAAAATAGGGAGAAAACTGAGGGAGAGAGTGTGACTTGTCAAATGGATAAAAATGCCCCCAATTGCTTTCCTGGGCAACGTTGGCTCTTTATTCTTTTTCTCTTTTTTTTTATGCGTACGTTGACTCTTTTTTTTCTTTTTTCTTTTTTCTTTTGCTTTCTTGGGACACTTTGTCTCTTCTTCTTCTTCTTCTTTTTTTTTTTTTTTTTTTTTTTTTTTTTTACTTTTGATTTCCTGGGGCATGGGGTGACAGTGATTTGTTTTGTTTTTCTTTTTTAACTGGATGTGATTTATTTTTTCTTGACACAATTTTTATTTTTTGATAAATTTGGGAGATTACTTTTTTTTTTTTTTTTGCTTGTTTGTCACTTTTTTGTTTTAATTAGGCATCATTTTTCAACAAGGGTATGTGAGTAAATTTATATGAACTCATTTTTTCTATCTCTCCGCTTTTCCATTCCCAACTAAACAAAAATGAGGAAAGTTAAAATCTTTTCTATCCTCACACTTGTCCATCATTCCACCATTTTCTATCATCCCACTTTTCCACCCCGCTAACCAAACAGACTCTCAATGATTGTTTTGCTAGGGATTTATGATTTGTAATTGTCTTGTTGGTATGTTTTTCTTAGACTAGATTTGTGATTTGTTTAAATATTTTTCATATTATCCAGGTTTGTGAATTTTTTGGTTGGCTTGTCACTTTGTCTAGAGGATTTTCTTGATATTCTTGGGGCAATTGAGCAAAAGGATGGTCTGATAAAAAAAATTTGGGGGTTTTTTATGGGTCAATTTGTAAATCCTTTGTATAACTATGTATATTATTTGGTAATTTTACATAATCTTAACCACCACCCCCCCCCCCCACCCCCACCCCCTCCCATCTTTAGAGCTCCAAAATTATAGTGAGCCGAGAGAGAGAGAGGTGGAAAGTGAGTGAAGAGAGAGAGAGAGAAAGAAAGGGAGACAAAAATAAATGCTTTTTTTTTTTTTGGGTCTAGCGAAGGAAAAAGCATCGCCAATTGTGGCGATGTACCCTATGTTAAAATTGTAGGTTAAAATATTAAGACTAGTACGTGAGTTTTTTTTTTTTTTTTTTTTTTTTTTTTTTTTTTTTTTTTTTTTTTTTTTTTTAACCTTTAGCTATATATTTGCTAAAATATTAAAATAACTACATTGATGTGAATGTTTTACCTCTCTCCCTGGCCCATGCCCAAATTAGAGCTATTCCATGTTAGTTGTTAACACTCAATGCCCATGATCCGCGAATGATTCGTCCATCCGATAGTCCCACCTTAACGTCTGACTTCATCTCATTTGTCTTTAGGAATTAGAATTCCGCAAAGGATTAATCCGGCAGGCCCATTATTTCGAAAATGGGGCAGGATCATCAGATCAAACTCCAACCACGAGCTATCTTTATGATTCTTCGATTAGTGATTCAAACCCTTCTTATAACAAAGGTCATCTCAAGTTCTCAACTCTTAATTATGGTTTTGAAAAACGACCACTTAAACAACTTAAAAAAAAAAAATACAAGATTTAATATTTTAAGGGTAAACGGTTAAATTGTGATAATATCATAATTAATTAGAATATAAATAGATAGTAGGGGTGTGCAAAAAACCGATGAACCGAAAAAACCGGCCGAAACCAACAGAACTGAGTTCAATTTTTCTGTTCGATTTCGGTTTGGTTCGGTTTTGGTTTGAATTTTAGAGAACCGAAATATTTCGATTCGGTTTCTGTGCTGGATTTTATCACTCGAAACTGACCGAACTGAACCGATTTATATATATGTATATATTTATGTAACTTTAGAAAATAAATGATCAGTAGCTTAGTGGTATACTTTCTGCGTTTTGGATCAATTCGAGCCTTCGCGCATTCTTTTTTGCTATTTAATGTTTTAAAACCCTAATAGCATGATATAAATACCTTCACATAATCTTATTCTTTTATTTTCTTCAGCTGTCCCCTTCCCCAGCGCCTCTCATTCTTTTCTTTCTTTCTTTCTTTTTTTCTTTTTTCTTTTCTTTTCTTTAGCCATCCCCTTCCCCAGATCAACGCCTCTCCTTCTTCTTTTTTCTTTTCTTTTCTTCAGTCGTCCCCTTCCCCCTCATTCTTTTCTTTCTTTACTTTTTCTTTTCTTTTCTTTTCTTCAGCCATCCCCTTCCCTAGGTCAATGCCTCTCCCTTTTTCCTTTTCTTTTTTCTTCAGCCGTCCCCTTCCCCCTTATTCTTTTCTTTCTTTACTTTTTTTTTTTCTTCAGCCATCCCCTTCCCCAAATGAGCACCTCTCATTCTTTTTTTTTTTTTTTTTTTTTTCTTTTCTTTCCTTCAGCCGTCCCCTTCCCTAGATCAGCGCCTCCTCATTCTTTTTTTTTTTTTCTTTCTCTAAGCCCATGGACCATGGCCATGCCTCTCTCTTCTCTTTGATTTGAGTCACATATCTCTGTTCTTTATTGAAAAAATACTACAGAGACATGATGGTAGGCTCAAGCATAGTGTTAGGCTCTTGCTATGGTGCGGCAACGGTAAAGCTTTGTCTAGACCCTTTTGCTAATTCAAAATATTTTCAATTTTAAGTTGGAATCTGGGTGTAAATTGTTGAACAAATATTGTTGGAAGTTTTTCTTTCTCTGTCGTTTTGATTTGTTCAACAACTCTTTCTCTGTTGCTCTATTGCTTTGTTTTTTATATGTGATTAAAGTTAGGGACTTAGGGTTTTGAAAATCTCAATAACCCTCTCTTTAGAAAACTGAAAACCGACCGAAACCAAAATACACCGAAACCGATTGGTTTCCAGCCATTTCGGTTGGTTTCGGTTGAGAATTTCACAAACGGAAATATTCGGTTTCGGTTGGTCATACTCATGAAAACCGACCCGAATCGAACCAAGCACACCCCTAACAGATAGGTTAAATTTATAAAACATACATAAGAAAAGGATAAAAATGAAAATCCAACATAATAAAGCATGCCTAATAATACCTCATTTATTTTAGAAAAAGAGAGAAGAAAAAAATTCACAAACAAACATTTATAAATAAAAAACAATAACAGAGTACCATCCAATTCCCATAATGTCACAATTCCTTGCATCTAAACAATACCGAAGGATAAACTGAAAAATCAGCATCTAGAAACTAATGGCATGAACAGTTTGAACCTACGAACAGTTTGTTGGACTGTTCAATTCGACTGTTGTTTGAACGGCTTGAACGCGTGCACATCATCTTATTCAATTATTTGAGGCAACACCTTTTTCTTGTATGTTTTTTTCTCCCTCTTGGAAGTACATCTAATCATCTAAATGCTATTTAAAAAAATTGACAAAAAATCAAGCGTGCACCACACTCTATATGACATAAGTGGCAACAACTTTGTTCTTGTATAACTATTTTTTCCCTGAAATTATATCTAAAATGAATCGATTGTTGTGACTTGTGAGTACGGATAATTTTAGTAAATATTGATAATTTTAATAGATATGTTCTACTTATTTATAAAGTCATGGTCTACTTACCTCAAAATTAAGAACCACTTCTTTTCTGGTTCCCTCAACAATTCTGTCTTTAAAACATAGATTTGAATTATTTCAGTTAACATTTACAAACAAGCTTCAAATGCGTTGGACGACACAAAATATTTTTAAATAAATCAGAACCATGATGGCATTGCATAGAAAAAGATAAGAAATAACCACTATCCTTCAGTTTTTGATGACAAAAAAACAAATATCTAATTAATATCAAGGGAAGTTAGATTCCATTTAGAACATAAACAAGCATCTAATTTGTCTCAGGGAGGTGACACTGCTCTCTTAACTCAAAATTGGAAAACAACAGATTATATAGGTTATAGAGGAGGTGGTTCAAGACCTTGGCTTCTCCTTCTTCTCCTTGAAGAGAGCCAAAAGAGACACCCCTGATACCTTCACAACCTTAAACCTGACTCCGGGAATATCACCAACAGCATGCCCCTTTCGTCCAAATCCTGCAATCAGCACCTCATCCTGCATACAGCAAATGGTATATAGTGAGGCCAAAATAAAAACTGTGCAATTAATTGATTACTATAAAGCCTAGAGCTGGAAAATAATCTCACATTCTCCTCAATATAGTTCAAGCAACCATCATTTGGTACGAAAGCTGCAATCTTCTTCCCGTTCTTAATCAGCTGAACTCGAGCACATTTTCTAATAGCAGAGTTTGGCTGCTTAGCCTCAATACCACTATACAATTCAAACAGAACAACATGTTAGAAGCAATTTGAGATATTTAAACAGGATTAAGGGTAAAGCAAATCAAAGGAATAAGCATCTAAAGATTTTGCCCAACATTTTTTCGAGAACAATGCCCTTAGCATGTGAGGATCCAGCAAAAGGTTTCTTCCATTCATTGCCAAGGTGGGACTTCTTGTATGACTTGTCAGCCCATCTTTGCCTTCTGCGGTGGGACTTAAGCTTACGACCAGCTCCCATTCCACGTGTCTTCCTGTTTACCCAATCGCTTATAAATTATAAATTCATTCGCTAACTTATTGTTGCAAGAGAAAAGAAAATAATAAATGTATATGAAACAAGTGAAACAGTTAATTAAGAGATAAAAATGACTATATAGAACAACTGAGTAGCAATGACATTAGGTGCCATGATACAAAATGTGTCATTACCATATTCCAAATGGAGCTTAAAAGTTTCTATTTATCAAATCAATTTCAAGGTGTAGAAAAGCATTCAACAAATGGAAATCAGAACAACTAGACAACTAAAATTCTCATGCCTTCCCCCGAAGGGAAACAAACACATCTTATGAAGAACAGAGCATAAGTCAAACTAAGAGTCTCTAAAATTTCCTATTACCAGTTTTATTTCCTTCTTCGCATCAGACTAAAATTATGGTAAGGAACATTGATAGACAAGCGAACATACAATAGGGACTTTTCCAACCACGACAAGTCAACCACAAACCATTACAATGTGGAAGAACTTCGCACTGGCAACATTATAGTCTAATGGTGCTCAAGTTACACAAAATAGTTTACTGGATTTATCAACAGGACATTTTATATAGCTTAGATTTTTATCCGTAAGTTTCTTTACAGGAAATTAACGCACCTCTACTATACATATTTTTAATCAGAAAATTTCGCATGCACTGAAAGTTTAAGAACAATATTCCTTATTCTGCTCCTCAGTCTCGCATAACAAGACACAAGGTCGAAAGCAGCACATTTGTTAAACTCCCAATGCTAAATTTAGGATGCAAACTTATAAGTGAATGCTCAATTGACAATATGAATTTGGAAGGATATACTAACCCACTACATTACAAATCTATAGATTTAGATTTTGGGGTTAATTACACTCCCCCTGACCCCTCTTTTTTTATTATAAGTAAATAAGTATATTATTGAACAGGATTACTTCATGTACTTGAATGAGCACAAAGAAGTCTAAAGAATTACAAAGGTTATATACAGAAAGATAAGGATTCTAAAAACTGAGGAATCGAGTCACAATCAGTAAAGCCCCATGCTCGAAACCAATCAAACAATGATCTAGCAAACAGTTCAATCAACTGGATTACACTTTTCCCCCCCTTAGAAATTAAGCAGTGTTCCCCCTAACCATTGTTAATAAATATTTTCTAGTTCTACCCTATCATTAGAATTTCTGTCAAAATTCATGGACAAGTCAATTTTTTGAAAAAAAAAAAAATTGTCTAATAGTTTGAATTTCCCATTAAATTTGATGAAAATCTTATTGCCAGAGAGGGCAAGGTATTTACTACCGATAGTTAAAGGGGGCCAGTGATTACTGTTGTAGTTTAGGAGGGCATTGCAACTGCACCATAGTTAAGGAGAAGTGCATATTTTTTGCCCTAGATTTTGGCAATGCTAACGGTTCTAAATTCTAACAAAACTTTTCTTTCTCTATATTCACAAACCAAACAGATCCTACAAGTCGTGAAATTGTAAAAATAAAAATAAAAAATCACTGATTTTAAGACAGAGTAAGACAATCACATTTTCCCAACCAGGCATCAAATTTTTACACAAATTAAGTTAGAAGAAATAAATGTATAGAAATATATTCTTCTCCAAATAACTGATGAAAGTTCGAATCTAGAAACGTAGCATAAAATAGACTAAAATTTTTGTCTAAACAAACAGAGAGAGAGAGAGAGATAAAGGAAGAATTTTGAATAGAAATGGGAAGTGGAGCTCTGACCCCATGGTGACAGAACGAGGAGGCGCTTCGGATGTGAGAAAGGGCTTCGGAGCTGAGAGTGAGAGCTGCTATGGAGCTTAGGCCGCCACTACAAGAGACTTAAAAACCCTAACCTTCATGGCCTTATAAACTTCACTTTAACATCCTAAGATAAAGACGCCAAAACAAATTGCGTTTTTCATTTTTATTATTATTTTATAATATGAAAACGCTGGGAGTTCTAGCGTTTTTGAACTTATTATTATACTTCTCTTTCTTTCTTTTTTATTTTATTTTTTACCTGTCTAAGTCTTTCTCTTTTAAAGAGTGTGTGGATGACCCTTTTTTTTTTTTTTTTTTTTCTTTTTTAATAATTATGTTAAAGTAATGTTGTATATAGACTTTGCACTTTGCTTAAGCTGCGCAAGAAAGGCTCAAAGCCAATTCTAAAGAACAGCGAAGATTCATAGAATCTTTATGTTTTTTAAATTATTTTTAGGCTAAAATGTAAATTATGTTATCTAAGTTTGACTAAAATTTATTTTAGTTTTTTAATTTTACTTTTTTTCAATTGAGTTTTTTAAGTTCAAATTCATTCAATTCAAACATTCCATCCAATTTCTTTAAAAAATTTCTATTAAAAAAAATATTTTTCTCACTTGGAAAAAAAATACTATAAAATTAATAAACATTTTATAGATTTTTTTATGTGAATTTTTCTTTCAAGAAATATTTTTTCATTAGTTAATTGCACACTTAACAACATTTAATTTGTTCTTGGCCCACATTGGGAGACCCAAAGAATAGTCTGTCATGATGATGGACTGGGCCTTCCTATTGATCCAAAATTATGCCCTAAGTTTTCAGCCGAGGACACTACCCACTAGCCGAACTTCCCCTTCTGAGTTCCGAGCATGACCTTAGTTCCCCAAGGATTGTGCTCGTCTTTCTCTCGTGTTTCTCACCCCAATTTTTCCAACCCCCAACACCATAACCTCCTTCCCCTTTTATACTTTCTTGTTGGTGAAGTCATCATAATGACAGAATCTACCACAAGAGTGTGAGACCCACCAATTCTAGGTTTAACGTGATCATTTAGGTCTATAGCACTATTCTTGCCTGTCATTGATTATTAGAAAGGGGACCTAGCCTTTTGACATTGAGAGGATTGCTTAATATCTCGTGCCTAATATTAGATAGGTGCTCGGACATATGTTCAACTTCGAGTCTCCTCGTATCTTTGGCTGAGGTCATGGCTCTGAACATTGGACCTTCTCCTAATTTGCCCATCCACTAGAAGAGCATAATCTTTAGAATGAGCCTCCTCATCTCTTTGGCCCAACTTTAGAATAGGCCTACGACCTTTCCTACCACAATAAACCCCCCACGATCCCATTGCCTGAACAGGGGAAAAGATCATGGTTTTGTCCTTGGCACCTAGGTAGGCGCATCCCCTCACCATTTTACCTTGAGAAGACCAAATGATGGGTAATAAATGCATAGTATTTGACAGCTCAGCTTAAACACAAGAGATGTAAAACCCTCACCTTCATGGCCTTATAAACTTCACTTTAACATCCTAAGATAAAGACGCTGAAACAAACCGTGTTTTTATAATTTTTATTATTATTTTTTAATATGAAAACGTTGGGAGTTCTAGCGTTTTTGACCTTATCATTATACTTCTCCTTTTTTTTTTCTTTTTCTTTTTTACCTCTTTATGTTTTTTTATTTATTTTTAATTATGTAAAAGTAAATTTGTATATAGACAGAGTAAATGTGATTTTTTAAAATTATTTTTAGGCTAAAATGTAAACTACCTAATCTATGTTTGACTGAAATTTACTTCAGTCTTTTAATTTCATTTTCGTTTAATTAAGTTCTCTAAATTTTAAATTTATTCAATTCAAACATTTCATCTAATTTCGTTAAAAAGTTGCCATTAAAAAATTATTTTTCTCACATGAAAAAAAATCGGATAAAATTAATAAAATATTTTGGAGATTTTTTATGTGAATTTTTTCAAGAAATCTTTTTTCATTAGTTAATTGTACACTTAATGACATTTTCTTACAAAATTGAACAAAATGTTTGAATTGAATAAATTTGAAACTTAGATGATTAAATTGAACGGAAATAAATTTAAAAAATTGAAATAAATTTTAATTTCTATCAAAATTAGATTGCGCAACTTGCATTTTTGCCTTTTTTTTTTTTTTAAATAGATTCATAGTTGCAGGCGAGATAGAAATGGATTCCAAAATTACAGACATGTGACATGGTACTACTGAAACCCCTTAGGTGTAATAATACCATACATACGTATAAAAATACCATACTCTTATATGTTGCACTTCCTTCAAAGTTAGCTAGATCTAAACTCTCTTTTATATAGAATTTTAATTTTAATTTTTTGTATATAAGTAGGAGATGGAGGAATTCAAACCCAAATCTATCCATGCAAGGACCGAGCTTCTTTTTTTTAAGAAACAAATTAAACACACACACAAGTGAGAATGAAATGGTTATAACACAAAGATACACCACAAACTCTACTCAAAAGTCACAGTAACTGAGTATTTAAGTTACACGCATAACTAATATTTTTTATTCTATAAAAAAAAACTAATATTTTTCCTATATATGTTATTTGGTATCTACCCTACTACTATTTAAGATATTTTCCATGTTTGGGATTCTCAATTTAGATACCAAAAATACCCTCAAATCTATCTGTTTCTAAGGCTTAAATCATAGGATTAGACATGTAAAATTAGTAATTTAAAAACTCCTAATTTTTAACTAAATTAAAAATAATAAAAAAAACAGTTTTTTCTCCCACCTTCACATTTCTCTCTTACGTGAGTTGTCAAGTACTAATATATAAAAAATAAAATGGCTTTTTTCCCCCACAAACATACCAATTTTTTTTTTATCGCTAAACTTTATTTTTTCCACCTCCACATTTCTCTCTCACATTAGTAATTAAGTACTAAAACAACTTCTTCTTAAAATTAAAAATAAAAATAAAACTATCATGAGTAATTCGTGTAAATCCAAAAAACAAAAAAAAATAAAAAGTCGCATCGCACATGCGAAGCGTGTATGATAAGACTAGTGAATATTAATTATGATGATAAGACTAGTGAATATTAATTATGATGATCTAACAGAAGAATTTGCCCTTATATTACGAATAATTTATGATGTACACCTGGGCCGAGCTAAGTGGACCTCATCCCAAAAGAAAAACAGAATCATCTCAGCCTCACGCAAGCCTATCCTTACTCAAAATTGTCAGCCCAAAGTTACATTTTTTTTTTTTTTTTTTGATACAAGCCCAAAGTTACATTTAAGGTCTCCTTAAACTCTCTTTTGTCTCCAGCTCTATTTCTCAATTCCTTTATTCTTCTTTGTGCTTCTATTGCTTCCGTAATTTCTTTTCATAGTATAGTCTATCAATCTTAGCAATGGATTCAGCATCGAGTACAATTTCAAAGTTCAAATGCTACTTCAAATCTTTACCTCCAAAAAAAAAAAAAAAAAAAAAGCTACTTCAAATCTGAACGCACGAGCACTACTTTTGTAACTTCTTGTCCAATATGTCAAATCTGATAAGGGCATACATTAACAAATTTGTTTTTAGAAAAGTTTTATTGGAAATTGAAAAAGCTATCAAAACTTTTTTAATTTCCAAAAAACTTTTTTCAAAAATGGTATATTATTGTGTGTCCTTAGGACACACGTTAGTAAAATCCTTATATTAATTGGAAGGATTATAGTAACTTCCATTCTTAGCAGTTAGCACCTATTCACTGCTTGAGCATGTGGCTAAAACAGTGGTTCCACCTCCTCAATATCTCAAGGATTTAGATGGTAATCAACTGAGTGTCTTGAATCCAGAATTTCATATTTGGAAAGTCAAATATCAAGAATTAATAACCCTCATAAAAACTCAACCTTGTCACCTACTAGGCTACTACATTAGCTTTGGTGGTAGGGCAGAAAACTGCAATATCAGTTCGGCTTACTCTGACGAATAGGTACACCTTTATTCTATAATTTGTACCAGTTTTCTCAAATCTGAGATTCACACTGTAAGAAAGGAAACTGATTCAGTTGCAAGTTACTTCTAAAAAATCAGGGAAATTAAAGATAAGCTTGGAGCTGTGGGAATTGAGATAGAAAATGAAGAAATGCTCACCATGGCCATGCTTGCTACAGCAGGTCCTAAGCCATAATTCTATCCTCTATTCCTCCTCCCAATCCACACTTAAATAGAGGCAGGGGCAGAGGCTATAATAATAGTCGTTGTAGAGATATTCCACAGCAAGGCTCTCCACAGAATCATCATTTCAGTCCAGGTAATAACAGTAGCTCTGAGACTAAGAATGAAACCCCTCAATCAGTTTGTCAAATCCGTGGCAAAACTGGATACTTGGCTATTGATTGTTTCCATATAATGGACCACTCATATCAAGGTAAACATCCTTCTGCTAAGCTTGCAGCCACGGCAACTTCCTCTAATGTAAATCAAGCAAATGGTCCTTGGCTGATACTAATCACCTTACTGCAGATTTGAGCAACTTGACTATGCAACAACCTTAAGGCGTAACTGATTGGGTCATAGTAGGTAATGGTTCTCTACCTATAACACATGTAGGTACTGGTCAATTACACACACACACATTTAAGCCTACACTCATCCTTAGAGAGTTAATAGTCCTATACATTTCTTCAAAATTTCACTCATAAGTTACGTAAAGATAATCAAATTTTCTCTCACTCAATCCAAATATGCATAAGACATCCTACAAAGATACAATATACAAACTTGTAAACCTTGCTAATCACTCTGCTTACCAGGCCAAAGACTCAATCCTCATGGGCATTCCTCTCAATGATCCTGGTCCTTATTGAGGCATGTTTGGAGCACTCCAGTGTCTAACCTTTATTAGACCTTACCTTGCTTTTGCAATTCATAAAGTCTTTAAGTTTATGAGTCCCCCTACTAATTTTCATCTTCAAGCTTTGAAACAAATTTTCCATACCTTCGAGGAACTCTGCACCATGGTTTTTGTTATACTCGTGTCCCATTGGTTCTTTTTGCATTTACTTATGCAAATTGGGCAGGTGATCCATTTGATAGGATCTCAGCCTCAGGGTTTATTATCTTTCTTGGCCGAAATCCCATTGTCTGGTCTGCAAAGAAGCAAGCCACAATGTCCCAATCCTTCACTAATGCAAAGTATTCAAATTAAGTTTGGTTTCAACTCTGATCAAACTAGCTGACATCTTCACCAAGGCTTTGCCCTCCTCGTTTCCTTGATCTTCAATCCAAACTCATGGTGCCTCTCTCCATTCATTGAGGGATACATTAAAACAGAAGATGGTTCCCAGGTAGAAGATGAGTGACATGCCGTTACAAGTTTCAACTAAAGAGCCAAAGCCTTGTTAACAACATGTGGGTCATCAATGGCTACAAAGCTTGATGTTATGTGACATACCATTTTAGAGAAAATTCTCTCTACCACGTATCATTTCCAATTGAAGATATAGCACTGCTCTTCATAGTCAGCGACGTGCCATTCATTACTAACGCCTCATTCAGCGACCTTTCGTTCATGTATTGTTGGTTGCTAGAATTTGTTAGAGAAATAGTTTCAAGTTGTTAGATCTTAAGCTAAAATTGGTTTGAAGAAATTTTCTTCAGATTGAACTCTCATTTCCTAGAAAAGGAACACTTTATACAGATCATTTTTAATGAACGAGAATCTAATACATTTTCTTTGTAACTCTCGTCTCTAGCTCAGTTTATCTCTTCCTTTATTCCTCTTGCTTCTGTAATTTCTTTTCAGTAACAAACCAAAAAGTTTTAGCATTTCCTTTGTTTCTGACACGGTATATTACAGACACAGATCAATTGAGTTATGACCCGAGGTAGCAGACCACCAAGGCATGATACCACAAGGATAACCTGCCATTAAATTAAGCTTGCTGCTTTGTTACCCAATTTTTGGCCTAATTCTTCCTTTGATCGGTTCAATTCAACCTCTTGATCAAAATGATATGCTTGGTTATATTTCATCTCATTTTATACTAAGATCCTCCCGAGTTTCATTTCATAAATTCCTACCTCTCAAAGATGTTTGGATTTTTCAAAATTAACACGTAGAAGAGAAATGCTATACCCCTGGGATGCATGATATGCTTACCATACAAGAAAGATAGATAGAGAAGAAAACCCAATAATTCAAGGGGTTAATAGGGTAAAAAGAAAGAAGCTTCCAAAATTTTGAATATATACAGTCCCAACCATGAATTTACAAAGCAAGAGCCATGCTATAATAATCAAATACTCCAATGTATCCATAAAACGACTCCAAGTATATAGAATAGTAAATATTTTCTTACGGAGACAATTATATCAGGTGAAACCCATGTTTGTCATTAACTCCGTCATTGTCCTGGAGTTCTATAATATTTCCTTACAAAATTAAGAGCAGCAATTGTCACATAAACAGGATATAGGATACTACAATATATATTCATGGGTTAACACAAAATGCCCCAAAAACTGAGTAATTACTTCCATTTCGCCACCACTGAGAGCTTTGGAAGAATGCTAACACTCAATGAAATAACTGGGTTGAACATACCACCAAACTATCTGTCACAAGAAAGATACATGCAGTTATGGAAAAAAGAACGAATATGAATAAATGGAAAAAAAAAATGGCACGACCATAGCTAATACAATCAACCTGTCCCGTGGTGTTCCTATTTCTGTGGCTTCTTCCACAGCACTCCAATCTTCTTCAGCATGTTACCATTTTTTTTCTTCAGTAAATCATCTTCCATGTCTTCGGTGTAAGGTGAGCCTATCTTCCCTGCAATGGAATTATAGTTGCTGTCCAATGATGCAGTTCTCTCCATGAACTTCCCATTATTCCCAGCTGAAATCATGGCCGCAGCTGCTTCAGCAGCCTTCCTCCACTGGTCAGACTGCACCTTTAGCCTTCTCAACTCAGCCTCCATTTCTGAATTTGCTGCTTGTGCTGCCTCTAGCTGCTCAGTCACCCTCGCTGCCCTCCTGTTTGACTTATCTGCTTCCTCCATCACTATTCCAAGTTTCATAAGAGCCTCTCGCTCTGCAGCCTTTGCTGCCTCCACTTCTGCAACCACATGATCATTTGCTTTACCCCTGTCCATTTCCCTTTTCTTGATTTCCAGTTTCAGCATTTCATTTTCCTCTGATATACTCTGCAATTCTGTCTCCTTATCCATCAGATTGGCCCTCAACTCTAAAACACATTCATTTAATTTCTTCAGCTCCTTTTCCAGTTCATATTCCCTCTGGCATGACAAGCTCTTCTCAATCTTCAAATTCAACCCCTCATTCTCCTCTGAAATACCCTGTAATTCAGTTTCTTTATCCATCAGGTTTGCTTTTAACTCCTCAACATCAGCTTTCTTTTTCTTTAGTTCTGCCTCCAGTGCAGCCTCTCTTAGACTTGATCCAGATTTTATCTGCTCCACAAGTTCATAAGCACTTCTTATCTGCACTGTGCTCCGAATTTGTTCTTCATGGTATTTGCTCTCAGCAATTTCTAATGCAGATCTTAGTCGAGCCGCCTCAGACTTCAAAGAGTGAAGTTCTGCTTTATTCTTGATTGATTCCCCTGTCTCTTTATCTTTTCCAAGTTCCAGCTCAATGTTATGATCACCTGCAGGATTTTGAGAAACATCGCCACTAATATTTTTTAGGCCTGCCTCAAGCTTGCTAACAAGTTCTTCTAGGAAATTCACACGTGCCCTTGACTGGTCTAACTCTGAGGCAACAGAGTGGTAAGCTTCCATGGATTTCATGCTATCTGATTTGAGCACCTCTACAGTTTGTCTAGCAGTTTCCAGTTGCAGCAGAGTTTCACCAACCAGTGCCTGTGCCTGAGCTTCTGATTCTTTGCAGTCCTGTAGTTGGTTTTTCATGTTGGCCACAAGAGAAAGAGTTTCTGCAAGGTTTGCTTTCAAGCTCTCAAGCTCTTCATTTGCTGATTCTTTGTTCTTGGTTTGTGCAGAACCAGATTCAGCTACCATTCCAAGCTGGGCCCTAAGTTGCTGAATCTCATTCATGGCAGAGGCCAATGCGGCTGAGTCGACTGAGTTCTGCCTCTGGACAGCCTCGAGCTCGGACTGCCATGCTAGATCCCTTTCTTTTGAGATCTTTTGTAGCTCAACAACACGGGCTTCCTCAGAAGCAGACAGCTCCTGAAGCTGCAGCTGGGACTCTTCAAGCTCTGAAGACACAACCAATAGCTTGTTTTTGGACTCCTCAGCATCTTGCTGGGATTGCTGCTTCCATAATTCAGAAGAACTCAGCTGGTCCTTTGCCTTGTTCAGTTCCTCCTGAAGATGAGAAACCTGGGTTTCCAATTCAGATATTCTGCTCGGGCGCTTCTTCTGGAGTAAGAAGGAAGAAATATGCAAACTTAGAAATACTCAAAAACTTGCAAACTCCTGTAAGTTTGTATAGAAAAACATATAGGAACTATTACACAACATGTGCACTTCCATTCCTATCATAGTAATATGTGGTGCTAAATCCATAGAAAAAGAGAAGGCAAAGGAATTTTATGTGCATTCTAATTTCTAATTTATCAAAGAGAGAGAGGTCCGAGCCAGGGCTTGCTCAAAACATCCAAACACCAAAATCCTAAATGTCTGGGTTCTTACACTTTGCTTACAATTGATTTCAAAGGTATTGCAATCACTAGATTGTGTAAGTATAACTACACCAGGTTGGTGGATCCATTTATTGAAGTACCTCAGTCACTGGGCTTCTGGGTGACCTTCGCTCAACAACTTTTGGGCTTCTATCTTTGGGTGCTCTACTAGTCTGAGCTGAAGCAGTTGCAACATCAGTCTCTATTGCAGTTGGCTTGAGTTGGCGTACAGCTCGAGGAGAAACTTTCTGAGGCACCTCTGAGGAGCCACTTCTGAGATAAAGTGACACGACAATCAGGTATATGTTATAGCAGTATCAACAATCACAACCTCATATTTAAAAAACACTTCTCAGTTTCTGCAACTATGCACTGTTTGTTTAAGATGACATACACGAGTGACACTCTCCTTAGACTTGCATAGTTTCTGAGAGTTTATGAATAAATTTATACCATACTCTAAGTCAGCCAGCTGATTGATGGACTAGCCGGCCATCATCTCCTCAGTGTGATAAAACTTGAATGAAAGCATTATACTTTACCAGGAATTATATGGAAATGTAACTCGTAAGAAATATTTCAAAAAGATAGGAAACTTATAGTAAAAAATATTAATCTAATAACAGCACTGATTAGAATATAGAATTGAAATACTAGTTTTGGCATATATTCCTACTCCCATGAAAATGAGTTCTTAAATTGGATTAATTGGGGAATTCAAATTCAAACATACATATTACATCTATATCTAAACTCTAATGATTAGAGTTTTTTTGTTCTTTTCAGAGAGAGAAAGAGGGAAGTCTAGGACAATCAGGTGGCTAATCAATGTTCATGGAAACTTCGGTTGTCTCTCTAAATTGAATATCAGTTATAACATGGGTTAAGCGATTAGCACTGTCCAAAGGTTATGGATATGCATGTTGGTTAGCACCTAAACCAAAAGCTTAAGTCTCTTAAGTTTTGGTCCAATCAATTTCTCACACTTGTCAGTATTTTTCAATTTAGGAGTCAAAACTTAGTCGCTAAAACATGCACTCACAACACACATGAAAACTGAACCAAAAAACCTATAAAAGTATAACAAATAATAATTTTTTAAATATGACTTCTTCAAACTGGATGAAGATTATGGTCCATTCTAAGAAACCTGCCATTTGCACCTTTTATATGAATTCTCAAGTCAAATGTATTCCAGACTTCACTGACAGTAAATACTAATAATTCAACTTAGTCACATCTTTTGTCACATAAAAACTAAGTGACAAAAACTCTAGTGTCCAAAGAGTTAGCAATTAGAAACAATAATTTAGATCAACGGGTCCATAAGAGGCCCCATAATAGCCACATGTCAGGGCAGCAGACAAGGACAAATAGCATATATTTGTTTGATGTTGAAATTGCAACTTGAAAGTTGAGATTCTTACCACCATAAAAGAGGGTCCTCAGTAGTAATTTAGTTGGTGAAAGTTGCATGAACTCATAACAAACTGGGATACGTGATGCGTATGTTGATATTTTAAATGAAAAAAGACGAACCCAAGAAAAAAAATATATGAAAGAGAAAAATGCTAAAATATCAAGGATCTGGCAATCACAATGTTCAAACCACAACTAAAAATCCATCAAGAACCAACAAAGTTAGATGGCACTGATGCAACTCTGAGGTACTCTTTTAGTCCTTTAGTGCAGTTTTTTTCCTATTTGACCATAAATGGCAAATGGGACAACAACAATATACCATTAAGAATTGTAGAGCATTGTCTTGCCTCAAATACCAAAACAACCCCTTTAACAAGTCACATGCCAAGGAAGGAGCCTAGCTCCAAAAGAATGAGAGAAAACAAAAAAGCATTTAAGATTACCTTGCTTTTGGGGTCTGCATGATTTAACTGCCTTTCTAGGAACAAAGTGAAGATGGGGTTGATGTATGAGCAAACTTACTTCAATGCTGCCTGTCCCACAAGACCCTGTAACAACAGTTCAGGAAAAAAAAATCACAACTGAGAAAAGAGGTATCCAATGTGAATTATGTACACGATGAAATTAATGGGTTCACGAAGAAGAGCATGTGCCCTTTACCACCGCATATGAAGCCATAATTGCAAGATATGCAAAGTTGCAAACCATAAATTTGATTGAACAGAAAAAGAATAAAAAATTCAAAGGAGAAACCCAAAAGGAAAATTTTAAAATTTAAAGGTAAAAAAAAGGCCCTTATTAGAAGGAGCGGATCTTATTCAGCTTTTTCCAACTCCAACTCAAAACCAATTTATTCAAGTCAGAGGGGACCTACAGGCTACAGCACCAGGACAGAGTGGACAAAATCACAGAAATATCCCTTATCTATCTTTCTATCTACATAAAATACAAACATGAAATAGTAAATTCAGTGGCATTTCTGTAAATTTAAAAAGATGAAATAGTTTCCTATCAAAAAGAAAAAAAGAAAAGATGAAGTAGTATCCTTCCACCTCCATTTTTGCCGTGAAGAATGGAGAAACACAGTGCAGTGTGGGGTTTAGAATTTGAAGGACCCCAAAAAAAAAAAAAAAGAGGGGTCTTTCAAGAAAATGCTCTTACACTCTGATTGTGTCTGCTAAAAGCCTTACCATTAATCCGTTTGTTTCTACAGAAAATACTTTCTCAGAAACTTTTTCCCGTGAAAAAAACTATCAGTCAATTTTGCTGAACCCCCCAAAAAAGAATCTTTGTTTAACTCTCAGAAACTTTTTCCCATGAAATAAGGAAAAGTAAAAGGAGAGAGGATAAAGTACATGAAGTTACATTTTCCCGCACTATTTTCCCAGGAAACAAACAAAAGCAAACAGATCTAAAGCATAAGGAAATCACCACCGAAAGAGTCAGTAAAGGCAAGCAATGCAGCAGTAGATATCAAAGAGAAGACGACCTTTGGGGGAAAATATTTTATAAAGAAAATTTTAGTTTTTTCTATTTTTAAAGAAAGTTGGAAAAATACAAACAACCTTTTTGAGATTCGATTTTCTTTACAAAGTGTACAAAAGAACAAAAAGCCTGGAATTCTTCCAGCTCTGGAGCTCGATGAAAAAGCAAAGGTTATAAGAAGTTTTCTGCATAATATGACTTTTCTATATCCTAAGATTTCATCCAAAAAGCACCTCAAAAAGAAACATCATTACAGCTAGAGAAAGTGAAGAAGAAAAAGGTGATGGAATTAAAAAACCCAACTACAAAAAAGAACAAAAAGCATGTAATAACCTCGTTTGGTTGCCGAGAAAATGTGAGAAACCAGACTACAGAACACAGTACAATAAAGTGTTGCTTTTGTTTTACTAGGATATTCTCTTACTGTAAGCTTGCCCAATGAAGAGTGTAGTGAGAGAGAAAGGAAAAAAAACAAAAGTAAAGCAAAGCAACATTATATATGTAGGTTTTGATTTGTACCTGGTGTATGTTTGAGTTTGAGACGAGGTAGGTGGGGTGAGTTTGGGAGAGACAGTTAGCTATTGTTTGAGAAGCACGAAAACAGCCATAAATATTAAGCTTAATCTTCTTCTTTCTTATTCTTCTTCTTCTTCTTGGAGTTGTTGTTGTTAGCGCAGTTTCCAAGGAGCTCACTCTTTTGGTTTTTGGAACAGTTGGATGTGAAGAGTGAGGAGAGGAGTAAGGCTTCGAAAGTGAATACAAAACGGAGACAGGCAAGAGACAACAGAGATGTACTGTGTACACAGCTTTGTCTTGTTCTTTGTTGCACAAAAATACTACAAATTAGTTTTAACCCCGGTTTTACGTCCGTATTTTTTTCTTTTTTTTAATGTTATCCTTTGTCCAAAACTTCCGGTAGACTCCTGACTTTTGTGTATTGCGTATTGACCAGTGCAATGGTGTTATGTTTTCAAAAGCAACTAATCAAATTCAACCCTGTCAGTCTGTCAGACTGTCACTTTTTTTTTTTTTTTGATGGGAGACTGTCACTATGGTTTAGCTAAAAAAATTTACTATGGTTTAATTATTTGATTTATTGATCAAAGTAATAATATAGTTGAATTTTATTAAATAACTTAACACATAACATAAAATAAAATGTACCTAAATATTATTACGAGTATCGCTGTAACCTCTGAGAAAGGTTAATGAATATCTAACGATGTTAGTTTAGAAACTTTTTTACGAGAAAATAAAATAATAAATTAATTGTTTTAATAGTTTTTTTTATTATACATATTTTTAAAGTAATGTCAAAACTTTCTTAAAATAGTTTATTAGCATTGTCTTAAGGACACTCATTAACAAGACTATAAACACGTATTTCTTCACAAAAAATATCATAAATTCTATGAACACATTATTTTTCAACAAATCTTACATGGTAAATTGTTAATGTAGATAAAAAGGTAATACCAATGGTAAGCCCTAATGAAAACCAATAACAGATTGCCAACTAAAATTTGTTGTGAAATTATTATAAAAATACTATGAACACTTCTCTAAAAAAAGATTCACATACTATCTTACAAACTCATTTCTTTGTAACCCACCACAATACAAAAAAATGCACAGTTCTAAAGAAAAAGTCAATGACAAATTTTGTGTTTGTTTCAAAATAGTTTATTTAGGATCTATTTGAGAATCGTTTATTTTGCTAAAACAGAAAATTTTTTGCTAAAAGTACTGTAAATAAAGGTAAAAGTTAACTAAAATAGTACAGTGAGTAGGGCTGTCCATCGAAAACTGAAAACCGGCCCACCCGCCTAAACCGCCCAAGCCAACCTAATGCTAGTGACGGTCGACAGCGGGTCTTCGCCACCAAAAACCGACTTAGGCAGGTCGGATGGCAAGTTTTCTTCTCCAAAACCCAATGAACCCGATCCGACCAACGAAACCCATGAAAGAGGGTCGGATCTACCTAAATCCACTCAGATCCGGTGAAGATTTGGTAGTTTTTGATTAGATCCTGCAAAATTCTAGTTTTTTTATTTTGCTTAAATTCGGCAATGAGATGGAAGTTTTTGCTCAAATATGGGCTTAAGGTGGTGCTTTTTGCTTCGATCTTGTGGTTGTAACATAGATTTGAAGAAAAATCAACAAATCCAGCGAAGATTTGGCAAAGATCCAGTGGTTGAAACTCACTCTGACTTCGACCGACCTGACCGTTGTCTACCGGAGACTGATCCGACTCAACCCGAGGTTGTTCGTGGTCGGCGGCAGTTTGTTTAGCCTTTCACCCAATGTGAGCAGGTCAGTTTTGGGTTGGGCACAAACCCGACCCGAACTAAACTGTGGACACTCCTAACAACGAGACCAATAGTACAAAAAAAGTGCAGTGAGACCCATGAATAGTAGCAAAAATAAGCTAAATAATAAAATAAGTCGGCAAAAAAAAGTTATCCAAACGCACACTCAGCTTTTTGCTAAAAGTATGATAAAATATACTTGTACTTTGAAAAAGTAAGAAAAAGTAAAATTTTAAAAAGCTGTACATAAAAGTTAATAGTTGAGCTTATAAACTTTAGCCAAACAAACAAAGCTTGAATTTTTTTCCAAAATTTCCAAATTTTATCCTTATACACATTGACAAAGCCAAAAAAAAAAAAAAAAAAAAATTCAAAAGGCAAAGCTATGTCACTTTGATATGCCTTAACATATACAATGTAATATAAGATAAATATTATAATAACAAAAATTACATAGAAAATATTTTTTTAATGAATGACAAAGGTAGAACATGTCACAAATTTTTTTTATTATAAAAATTATAGCATTTTATTTCTTAACAAAAAGAAAAATGTGCATTTATATTTCCTGCACTACATAACAAATTAAAAGAGTTCTAAGGAAAAAAGAAAAAAAAAAGTTTGTTTTTAGAAAATAAAAATATTTTTTACTAAATAAATTTACTTAGTTATATACTTATATCTTTCATGAACATATAATCTAAGTAATTCTCGTTTCAAAAAAAAAAAAAAATCTAAGTAATCCTAAAATAAATGAGTTATACATGGGAAAAAAAAAGTGAATATTATAAGACAAAAATGAGACAATAATACTTCTTTTCTTCTTTTTTTTTTTTTTTTTTTTTTTTGAATTTGAGACAATAATACTTTAAATAAGTAATAGTATAATTTATTTTTTTTGAATATAAAGAAGATCATTAACACTTATATGTATTTATGAACATATGCTTTAAATACTCATCAAATTAATGAATTACATATGGGGGGAAAACATTAGATATTAATACTTGTGAGTTTTTGTACGATTTTCTTAAATATGAGGAGGGCCAATTCACTAAAATTTAAACTTTATTAAAAAAATAGGGTTTGGCTTACCTTCAATATTTTTTTTAACTAGAATTTTATTTTTTTTTAATGAGAAATTGTCACATCACCCACTAACTAAATAAAATGTAAAGATTAAAATTCACAACCACTTGCTAATGTATATATAAAACAATAGAAAATGTCTAATTAAAAATAAGTCAAACCCATATAAAATATTGGAGGGGGAATTTTTGAAAAAGCCAAGTGGTCATGGCTCCCCCCCCCCCCCCCAAACTTTCTTATTATACGTTACAACCGACACGTTTAGGGTCCGTTTGGATAGCACTTATTGTTGCTGAAAGTTGCTAAAAATTGAATGTTGCTGAAAACACTGTAGCAAAATAATTTTTAAATGTGTGAATAGTGTTGTAGGACCCACTTTTAATATTAAATATTGCGTGAACAGTGCATGAACAGTGCGTGAACAGTACACGCACAGTAAATTTTGTCCCAAAAAAGCCGGCCAAAAAAAAAAAAAAGGGAGAAAACGTTAAGCGAAAACGTGCCGCAACTTGCCGTGCAATCCAAACGCAGGCTTAGTAACCTTTTTTTTTCCTTTTATAGCCACTAAGGTGATGATGATGATATATTATGATTACAATAAAACAAAATTATTAGTGAGCAGTGAGCTTACGTCAAAGTGTGTTCACACTTTTTATCATTTTATTATATTTGTTATTCACAGCCCATAAAATTTCGTGTTATGTTTTTAGTTTTAATTTGGTATGTTGTAATGTTTTTAGTTTTATTTATTTATTTATTTATTTATGAAGTAATGTTTTTAGTTTTAATTGGTATGTTGTAATTGATTTTGTAATAGAATACTTATTCATGTGTAATAACTATTTAATTAACCACTCAATCAACCACCATGCTGATCTCGACCCACTTTGCCAGGACCACATTGCCGAACCACTAGATAACACTGGACCCACGACCATGCCAAAAATAATGAACCACTGTGAGAGAGATGTGAGACCGAGAAGCCATGTTCTGTCAAGAGAGAGAAGAGGAGACAATGAAGAGAGAGAGAGAGGCAAATATTTGCAGGTGAGAATAAAAAAATATTATTTGGTTTTACAATGCTGTTACAGTACCATCGTAAATTTATGATAGTACTATAACAGTATTACAAATTTTTTTAGGAATAGAAGACTGGGTAATTGCGTTTTTTGTGCTTGAATGGTAAAATAAGGCAACATATGGCATATAGCATGCCGGGTACTAAATGCTCTTAAGTCTACATGGTCATTAGATTTTTTTTTTTTTTTTTTTTGTATACATGCTCATTAGAAATTAAGGAAAGTTAAAAATCAACCAAAAACAAAGAAGAATTAGCTTTACCACAAGGGAAATTGAGGCTCTGGTCTATAGGTTAGGTAAAACACAACTGCCTAGCAACTATTTGATTTTGAGCTGTTCCCTCTAAGATTCGTGGAAATTTCTTCTTTGGGCCTTTTTCCCTCTCAAACTAGACCTTTCAAACACTCAAAATGGAATGATCAATAAATCCATTAAAAAAAAAAAAAGGAATTCGGCAAACCAATTGAGCAACTTTAATTGGTTTTTTTTTTTTTTTTTTTTAAAACAGATTTTAGTACGTAGAAAGTGAGGTTTGCGAGTTACTCAAAGGTGCTTTTGAAAGGCTTTGATCCCCTTTTTATAAAGAAT
Organism: Quercus variabilis; assembly: GCA_030445155.1. Taxonomy (NCBI): domain Eukaryota; kingdom Viridiplantae; phylum Streptophyta; class Magnoliopsida; order Fagales; family Fagaceae; genus Quercus; species Quercus variabilis. The sequence continues at coordinate 38,479,387 of CP129445.1, forward strand.
TGCTGGGGTTTGGCGGACATCCAAGTTCATCTCCACATAGGGAGTGTTTTTCTGCAGTGTCCATCAACCCCTCCTTTGTGTTTAAACTTGAACTTTTCATGATTGATGCAAAAACAAGGTATGTTGTATCTATAACGAAGTACACTGTTTACCGTTACATAGGCAAAAATATTATATAGAAACAAGGACAATGATAAGTTGTGTTTAAGGCACTTGGGTACCCCACGTTTTAGCAAATTGTGGCTCTATGGTTGTCATTGGGAACCAAGGGTCAAATTGTATAGCTAGACACACATCTACAATAAACTTTTGGTTATTGAGGATTCGTTTGAGAATAGCTTATTTAGTTGAAACTAAAAACTTTTTACTGAAAATGTAAAAAAAAAAAAAAAAAAAAAAAAAAATCAAAGTTTGCTATATAGTATAATGAGACTCATAAATAATACCAAAAAGTGCAATAAGATTCATGAATAGTATCAAAAAGAAGTTAGAGCAATTACATCAGCTGGGCCATAATTGTGCAAAATGGAAAAATTACACAATTTAAGCAAAACAACACTCACACCAGTTTGTGCACAATTGTACATTTATGCATAATTGTTACAATAATTGTGCATATATGCACAGTTACTGTAGCACTTCCATTCATTATTTTATTCACTCTCTCTCTCTCTCTCTCTCTCTCTCTCTCTCTCTCTCTCTCTCTCTCTCTCGTCTTTGGTGCTCTTTGTGCTTGAGAAACTTGACAGAACCAGTGATGAAAAATGTGTAAAGTTTAGCTTTGCTGCAAAATAAAAAATCCCTAGATTCAATTAGATCACGATAAAAAAAAAAAAAGGAAAACCATAGGAATAGAGAGAGTGAGAGAGAGAGAGAGAGGAAAGAGAAACATACGGATCGAGATGGAAGTTTCATCCTCCTCGCCGGTGGTGACGGCGATCTCCTCGAGCTTAACGATTGGACCATGGGTCTGAGAGAGAGAGGCGGTTTCTTGCCAATCGGAGCTTAACGATCGCTAGTGATGATGACGATCTCCTCGAGTTTAATGATCGGAGCATGGGTCTAAGAGAGAGGCGGTTTCTTGCCGATCGGAGCTTAACAATCGTCGGTGGTTGGGGCTTCCACTTCTTCTCTGTGCTCGTGCTTGGGTTCAGTGCTTGCCATAGCCTTTGGTTTCTTGCTTTGATGTTGTAGAGAATGGGTATGAGAGAGAGAGAGAGAGGCGGGGAGAGGGAGAGTAATAAAAAATTATAAAATAATGAATATTTTATTAAATAATTGTGTATAATAGATAAACTGATGTGGGTATTTTGTAAAAATGATAGTATAAAATAAAAATAAAAAAAGTAGGTTTTAAGTGTAAAATAGACGGAATCTTATGCACAAGCTGATGTAATTGCTCTTAACAGCTAAAAACTAAGTGTCTATTTGGCATGATTAATTTTGTCAAATTATTTTACTATTCAACTTCTTTTTACTACTATTCATAGGCCTCACTACACTTTTTGGTACTATTCATGAGTCTCATTGTACTATTTCAGCTAACTTTTACCCTTATCTACAGTATTTTCAACAAAAAAGTTTTCAGTTTTAGCAAAATAAGCGAATCCCAAACATGCTTGTATAAATTATCAATTTTTCTTCTCAAAACAAAAAAATTATCAATTTAAGGCCAAACCTTCCACAAAATTATAAGTAATAAAAAATAAAAATAAAAAAAGCCCAAACCTTCCCCCCCCCCCCCCCCCTTTTTTTTGTTCATTTGGTTAACTTAGCCTCCCTGGTACAAAGTTTAATACTGATGGGGCTGTCTTTGCACAGCAGCAAACCTCAGGTGTGGGAGTTGTAACCCAAGACAATGAAGGTAGAGTTGTAGCGGCTTTAAGCAAGAAGTTGCATTACCCTTTAGGTTCAGTTGGAAGCTGATGCAAAAGCTCTTTGAGGAAGCTGTCAACTTTACTTGGGATGTTGGTATTAGAGATGCATATTTTGAAAGTGACTCACTTCTACTATTCTATTCGGGATTTGAGTTGTCCACCTATGGCCATCTCTAATATTGTTTTTGGGATTTGCCATAGGTTACAAGTCTTTTGTTTTGTTTAAGTTTCCCTTGTTAGGTGGGAAAGCAATAAACCTGCGCATATTTTAGCTCAATATGCCAAAAGGTTAGATAGTTTTGTAGTTTGGGTAGAGAAGGATCCAGTTATCATTGAGATGGCTTTAACTTAAGATGTATTGAATTGATCTTTATCTTAATAAAATTACCAGTCTTTTCATTTTAAAAATAAAAAAAAAAACTTAGCCCATAATTTTTACAAATGTGAGCAATTTAATTCGTACGTCATCTGTCATTAAATTAAATAGAATTAAAAAGTGCCATTTAAACTAGATTTTAATTATAAAAGCTTTGTTTGTTTTAAAGTAAAATATTTTTCCAAAAATGTTTTTTCATTTTTAGGTGTTTGTTTGCAAATAAAATATAGTCAAACTTGTAAAATATTTTTCATTGACTGTAAAATCCTTTATAAAAAATTGTGAAATGTTTTATCTTTGAAATTTTGGTAAAACATTTTCCAAAACACATAGTGGCTTCCTCTCCCCTATTTGGCTGCTAGGTCATTGGTCTGGTGGCTGGAAATACCACTCCATTGGTTTGATGTCCAAAGACTCTACATTGGTGACTGATGCCAACAATCTGGTGCTTCGAAGACTAGTGTTAGCGATCCGATTGCCAAAGACACATCAACTAGTGCCAATTGTCTAGTAATCGAAGACATTGATTTGTCGATCGGTGTTGGCGATCTGGTCACCAGAGATATTGCTCCAACTATGATTGTTGGTAGTTTAGTCACTGGAGCCATCGCTCTGACTCTTGGTTCCAATGGTCTAGTCAGACATACCGTCACGACTGTTAGAATCTCAAGATCATTTTTATGATATGAAATGAACAAATTAATGCATGTAATGCAATGATGAAATTTTGGGTACATAAATGGTCATTCCATTCATCTTCCTTGATTAAATCATGGGTGCAAAATCGAGTGTCTACAATCACCAACAAATTTGCTTAATTTTTATTTGTCATACCAAACACCTAAAAATAGTTTACTTCAAAACAAATGGAGTATAAAAGAATTATGGTTAATTAAGAAGAAAATATTACTCAGTGCAACTCTCTTCTCTTTAATTAGATTATTTCTCTTCCCCACCCCCCCCCCTTTTTTTAATTTCATAAGACTTCCTAAATATTGGAGTTAATTTTAAAATCATTGCAGATATTATTTTGTGCTGGTGTATCAGTAGCATAAGAGCAACCACATCAACTATTATAAAAGATTCCATCTATTTTGCAAAAAGAATATACTTTTTTTTTTTTACACCATCACTTTTACAAGACAATTACATCAGTCTATTTATTATACATGCTATTTCATATAAATAATAAATTTTTTTATTCTTCCTTTAATATTATTTTATTTAAATAATTAAATTTATCTTTTATCTCTTTATCTAAATTCTCACACGTCTCCTCCTTAAACTCTTCGGCCTCTCTCTATCACTAACCCACAAACTCATCCTTAAACTCTTCGCCTCTCTTATCTCTCAGATCCATTAGCTCTCTCCCTCTCAGATTTATCATCTCTCCCTCATATTTCTCTTCTTAGTTTTCTCTCATCCATCATCTCTCTCTCATCTTCCTCTGAGCTTGCTCTTACAAGCAAAGCCTAGCCCAGCCCAGCTTGTCAGCAGTAGATCTGGTGGCAGTAGCAACATTGGCAGTGATATTGGCAGTAGCAACATCGGGTTTGGGATGAGTTTTTCGGTGGGTTTGAGTTGATTTGAGTTGGGTTTGGTATGATTTTGGTTTTCCGTGGGGTGGTGGTGGTTGGGTGGTGTTGTGTTGGTGGCTGCATCTTCTTCTTCTTCTATCAAGAGCTATGGCAATCGGCGGTGGCACGGTTGTGGTGAAAGTGAGGTGAGAGTGAGAGGGTCCAAAGAGAAAAAGAGAGTAAGGTGAAAGAGAGAGAAAAAAAATAGTAAAATATTAAATACAAAAGCTATAGTAACTGTGCATATATGTACGGTTACTATAGCACTTTTGCATATATGTACACTTTTACAAGGACTGATGTGGGTGTTTTTTTATTATTAAAATGTGAAAAATTAAGCACTTTTTGTATTTTGTAAACTTTTGCAACCACTGATGCGATTGCTCTAAGTATTAAATTATTTATATTTCAGGGGTGTATCAAAGGTGTAACTTCTTGTATGTTTTGTACTATTAACTGTCTTATTTATGGATTGCATGAAGGAAAATGCCTTGTTAGGCTATAGTATCAGCGAATGCATTAAAGATAGTCTAAGAAGAAATTAAATCCCAATAATTTTTTTAGATTTTTTTTTTATTTTTATGTTTTTTGTCTTGGAGCGCGAAATTGATAATAGTAATAAGATCAATTAATTGTGAAGCAGCTGCAAACCACCAACTTCCATAAACACAACCAAAATTCCACACCCAAAAATCTCTCATTCCACCTTTTTATTTTGCTGACCAATAGTAAAAAAATATTTTGTGTGACTCACTTAAAATAATTATATAGAATCACATAAGAGCATTCCCATCAAAATTTCTAAAAAATTTAGCATTTACCATCTCAAAATCCTACTTTATCTATTTTAACATGCCGCTTTACAATACACCCAACTCAAAAGTTTTATATTTTTTACCATTTTATTAAAATATTATTTCTTTATTCTTTTTTAATTCTTTTTTATTCTCAATGTCTCTCTTCCTTTGTCATTCGTATATGTCTTCTCTCAAACCCATTGCCCACACCCACTGCCACCACCGCCCACAACCTTAACCCCCAACCACCAAAATCACAAACAAAAACAAACCCAAAATCAAATCACAAACCCAAACCCAAACCCAAAACCAAACCATAAAACTCATACCCACCCACCATCAACCACCACCTATCCACTGCAAAAAACCATTAAACAAATACCCACCACCACCGGCCTACCACAAACCATACCCATCCAAAACCAAATCACAAACCCACCAAAATATGCACAAATTGGAACCTAAGGCATGAGAGAGAGATAATCATAATCGGCAAATCGGAGACAGATTGACGTGAAAGAGAGATAATCATAGATCGGCGTGAGAGAGTGATAATCATAGATCAGTGAATCGAAGACAAATCGATAACAAAGAGGTAGAGTGGGAGATGTTTGCGATGGAGGCGAATCGGAGATAGATCGACGACGAAGACGTAGAGATTGACGACAATGAGGATAGATTGGTGATGAAGAGGTAGAGATCGATGACGATGAGGACAAATTAGCGACAAAGAGGCAGATATTAACGATGATGAGCAAAGATCGGCAACGAGAAGAGATGATGAACCACAAAAGAAAGAAAAGAGAAGAGAGAAGTGAGAGAGAGGAAAGAGAGACAACAATTTTAAAAAGAGTCATTGGTGAATATACTTTTTTTTTTTTTTTTTAAACAATCTAGCTACAGTGAGCTTGTATTGATACAAGCTTATAATATCTGTATATCAAAAATTTTCCCATTTGAAATCTTTGATGTTGTGGGTTTTTTGTGTGTGTGTTGATGGTAAAATTTAGCATATACCACTTTTAGCATTCTTAATGGGAATGCTCTAAGTGTAGTTTAGTAAATCTAATTTTCTTATGGTTGTTATAACCAAAATTTGTAACTATTTTTCCCCCCTTTCTCTGTCCAGCACCCGCCTAGCCCAATGAATTCGACCGGCCTGACGATCTCCAACCCGATAACCGCCCGATCTGAGCGGTGTTTCGGTCGGTTGCGGGTCGCCGGCGTGAAGACTCGATACGATCAGTTCGAGTCTCGGTTTGACTGCCTGAGAAACCGAAGAACCCGACCCGCCCGATGCCATGAGCCGCGCACACCCTCTTAAAGGCTACACATTGGCCACCACGTAAGCAATCAAGCAGCTGAAAGTGTCAGTTTTAAATTGTTTATTATAAATAAATTTTGCGTTTTGTCAACAGCCAAAATAGAGTAGTTTACTTTTATCAAAAAAGAAAAAGAAAAAGAGAAGAGAGTAGTTTACTCTGTTTACTGTATGCTATGGGAAACCCTTTTCATAAATTCTTTAGGATTTCATTGAATGCTATTCTGAAGTAGTTGGTCGTTACCCAAAAAAAAAAAAAAGTATCTCTGTCTGACTGTTTCAATGAAATAATTCAAAAGGAGAAAAATATGGAATTTACTAAAAATAACCTCTCTAATTTTTTTTTTTTTGAGCTATTAAAATTTGGACCATTTCTTGATTTATGCGTGTCATCCTTGTGCAGAGGATATCCAATAAAATTGAAACGATGCCTCTCTAATTTTTTTTAATAAATAATTCAAATACTTGGATCTAAAATACTAATTTAGCTATTGTTTGGAAGGAGATAATAAAATAGAATGGAATGGAATAAAAAGAATATTATTAAAATATTTTTCCCTTCCTTTATTTGTAAGTTTTAACAGAGAGAATGAAAAATTCATTCTCTTATTTAGGAGTTTAAATGGGGAGAAATGAAATTTGTAAGAGAGAACACTTATTCCTCTTTATTCTCTTAAAACCTCAAATTTTTATTTCCCCCCAAAATTTGGGTGAGGGAGGGAATAAAATTAGGATTATTGAATTTTTTTACTAAAACTCCTAAAATACTCCTATATATTCAACCATTTATTTTAAAATATGGATTTAATAGTAATATTGTTATAAAATGATTTCATTCCATTCCATCTATGTTACTCCCAAACAAGATTACTTATATTCCATTTCATTCTTTTCTATTCTTTTCCCTTACTTAAATACATTCCATTTCATTTTCTTATAAAGTCATAGTAGAATAGTTAAGAAACCTTAGAAAACCCTAATTCATGTTAAGCATGAGATTTTAGAAAAATAGAAAAAAAAAATATTTTTTAAAGGTTTTAAGGCCTGAATTAAACAAATAAAATATCGCAAAATTGTAGAATGATAACTAATATTTTTAAAAGAAATAAATATTTATGGGTTTACATTCTTTCCTTGTTTTCGAGATTGCCCTCAAAATATTGAGTCAAAAGAATCCAACGCCAACACTATTGAAACTCTAAATTGTTTCAAAAAAAAAAAATTGTTATGAATGTACTAAATATTTATTGCAAAAAAAAAAAACAATTTTTAAAATATATGTATATAAAAAATTTGAATAAATAATATTTAATATTTAATAGTCCACAAAAATTTATCACGTTCGGCCTCAAAATGTATTGTGTCAACTCTGAACGGTTATGCCACCAAATTTCACGTGATTATGTCTTTGGCCCCCTTGATTTTTAATGGTGCCTTTTACTTTTCGAACTTCTTGTAGATTGACTTGACTTTTGATTTTTAATTTCTGCTTCATAAATGCAAATTTGAAAAATGCATTCTAGGCTAAATGATTTTTACAAATTCTCAATTGTCCAATTAAACACCTCAAATTTGTTTCAAAATGCAATGCTTAGAAATACGTGGGAATCCTTTTTTTTTTTTTTTAATAAGTCCAAACTTTGCCTAATGGTCTCTATGTTCAGTGAAAATTTGTGGTATCTCTTCTACATCATATTGTCTTATCTTTGACAATGCAGGTTGATTTGAGACATATTGCATGGAACCCATTTCGTTATACTTAGATGTTGAGGTTAGTAACCACTTTCCTTCACAAATCACTACAAGTTTTGTGGACAAAATTGCCCTTTGCCCTTTGTCATTTTCGGGCAAATTATATAGCCTTATCTTATTTCCAAACTAATTAAAGAAATGTCCCTCTTTTAAAATTTGATTGACTATAAATCGAATTAAACCTTATAGTGGCATTTTAAGGAACCTATAGTGATGTTTTAAGAACCTATAGTGGCATATTTTAACTCGACTTTCATGAAATCGAGTTATAGGTAAAAAAAATTGTCTATAACTCGATTTCATGGAGCTCGAGTTAAAAAAAACGCCACTATAGATACTTAAAACGTCACTATAAGTTCCTTAAAATGCCACTATAGGGTTTAAGAAAATTTTTTTCAACTCGATTTGTAGTAAATTGAGTTTTAAAAGAGGGGCATTTCCTTAATAAGTTTGGAAATGAGGACATAAGACTATATAATTTGCTCGAAAAGGGCAAAGGGTATTTTGTCCCAAGTTTGTCGAACAGTTTCAAAGAGAGAGCTCAATTAGTTATAGGCTAATTTCTAAGAGCATTAGTATTGGTGGTACAAAAAATTTAGCAATTTAGTATCATAAAAAGTTATTTTATCTATTTTACCACCTCGCTTTACAAAACATTCAACATCGGTGATTTTATTTTAGCATTCAACACAATAAAATAATATAAATAACATAATAAAATAATATTTCTACTATAATAAATGACGACCACAACATATTATTTTTGGTAAGAGAATAAGAAAGGAAGAAAAAGAAAAAGAAAAAGTTCTGGAGGCTTGCAACTTGACAATAAGAAAGGAAGAGAAAAAATAAAAAAAAAAGGCTAGAGGCTTGCAATAGGAAAATAAGAAAGGAAGAGAAAAAAGAAAAAGAAAATAATCATTTAAATAATCTATGAGCCACTGTGGAACTTATGATTTGTTTGGATAACGCTTATTTTACTAAAAATTGAAAACATTGTAACAAAATAAATTTTAATGTGTGAATAGTGTCATGCGACCTATTTTTAATTTTTTCTTGAAGAAAGCACTTATGGGTCCCGTGAATAGTGCACGAGGTCCACTGAACAGTGCATATTGTCTCCTGAAAGGTTGAAACTCGTGCATCCAAAAAAAAAAGAAAAATGCAAATGCAATAGACGAAACGCAATCTAGATGCACAATTAATAAAATGTTTTTTTTTTTTTTCAAACATTAGCAGCTGGCTGTGCACTACTAGATGCACATTAATAAAATGTTTTTTTTTTTTTTTTCAAACATTTGCAGCTGGCTGTGCACTATAGCTCAACAGCCGAATAATCTAGCTTTTGCTTCACTAATGCAGCCCACTTTTATTTTATTTGGTTAGTAAATTTAGCATTTTTTGCTTTGACTTTTGCTCCACTAATATAGCTCACTTTTATTTTATTTGATTAGTATATTTAGCATTTTTTGCTGTGCACTGTAGCTCAAAGCCAAATTTTTTGACTTTTGCTCCACTGATGCAGCTCACTTTTATTTTATTGGGTTAGCAATTGTAAATTTAGCATTTTCGCATTTTGCCTCCACCAATACCACTGCTCTAGTCTTATTGCAAAGAAATGGAAAACTGAAGAGTCAAGGAGATATTACATAGAGAAACTTGTTAAATAAAAAAAGTATAGTTCGGTGTATAGTAAAATGTAACAGCAATTTAGGAATGGATCACATTGTTCACATTTTTAAAAATAAGTATTTAAATGGAACAAAATCTAAAAGCTTGGGACCAAATTGACGAATCACTAAAAATTCAGAGGCCAAATCGTAGTGTAGCATTGATTTTTAATTTTTATCTTTATATTTAAATATAATAATGTATAGAGGCAATTTACAACTTACCCCCTTGTGGTTTGATTGAAACTTAAGTTGCTTACCTATGGTTTGAAATGTGACATTTTACCTACCTAAGGTTAGCTCAGTTAGAATTTTGTAACCCGTCTCTCTTAAAAATATGGTTAAATATGTAATTTTCTTCAACTTTTATATCTCTCTCTTTCCAGAACAAAAAACACATTAAAAAATAAGACATAACACGATCAACAGAAGTCAAGAACAATCAAGAACGGTGAACAGCACATAATTAGAAATGCAACCTAGCAATTGTTGTTCATCACTCATTCAGCTAGGGGCAGTTAGAATAGATTCTGCTTTTCCTTAGTACAGAATTCTTTACTGCCACATAATTAGAAATGAACTTGATGACTTGCTTGCACGCTTTATAGCCAAAGTATCTGATTTATTTTGATTATTCAGCTCTAGGGCCGAATTTGATCCTCTTGTTCTTGGATTTATCCTCGAAGAAGAAACACTTCATTTCTTTTTTTGGTTTAATCTTTTGATATCAAACTTCAAAATTCAATTTCTTGTTGTGATTCTCAATCTAACCCTCCTCTTAGTTTATCTCAAAATGAATGGTGTCAGCATCAAAATTCTACCATTAGAGATCTATTTCAGAGAGAAAGAGAGAGACATAAAAAGCTACAAATAAAGACTGAAATTGATGGAAGGAAGAGAAGAAAAAGGAAACCCAAGAGAAAGAAAAAAAGAAAGAAGAAAACAAGGAAAACTTGAAGAAAGTACGAGCCTTTTGGCTTAATATTGCAAAAAATTGAGTTTATTTGTGATATGGGTACTGTTCAAAGTTATTTGGAAATTGAGGAAAGAGAGTGAATTTCGGCAATGGTGTTGCTGAAATTCTAACAAAAATATGAGAGAGAAAAGATAAATGATGTGATGGGAGGAGGGAGAAAAAATTTGAATTTCAGTAATCTCATTACCGAAATTCTTGCTGCTCGAAACTCCTGCCCAGGTGAAGTGTTAGGTGAAGTGCCCAAAGTGCTAGGTGGAGTGCTCGAAAGGGAAACAAATTGTGGCAACGAAGTTGCCGAAATTGTAGGGGAGTGAGGAGAGAGAAAATAGAAATTGTGGCAACCAAGTTGCAGAAAATGAGGAAAAAAAAAAGAATTGTATCAATCAAGTTGTCGAAATCTTGGGGAGGAATAATAGTAATTTTTGCAATGGATTGGAGGAAATATATATATATATGTGTGTGTGTGTGTGTGGCAATTGATTTGTGGCAATGGAATTGCCAAAATCTTGGGGAGGAATTTAATAGTAATTTTGGCAATGAAGTTGCTGAAAATGAGGGGAAATTTTTTTTATGGCAACCAAGCTTGGAGAAAAGAAGATTTAGGCCAAAAATTAGAGGGGAAAAAAAAAAAAGAATTGTGGCAATTGATTTGTGGCAATGGAAGGAAAAAAAAATGTGGCAATTGATTTGTGGCAATGTTGTTGCCAAAATTGAAAAAAAAAAAAAGAATTGTGGCAATGGAGTTGCCGAAAATTGGAGAGAGAGAGAGAGAGAAAATTGTTTGGATAAAAAAAATATATTGGATTCTTATTCTAAAAAGTACACATATTCTTGCTCTTTCTGTGTGTCAGTAGTATTTTTGACCGAAATAGTTTGGTTTGTGTGCATGTCATGTTCTTTCATTTTGTATTGTAAAAATATTCTTTGCATGATTTGCCCTATGAAACAAATAATGAATCTAGATTCAAGTACATTGATTCTTATTCTCATAAAAAAAAAAAAAAAAAAAAAAGTACCTAGATTCTTACAACACAAAATGAAAGAAAAAAAAATGATTGATATGCACACTGTAAAAAAAAAAAAAAAAAATTGAGAATTTTGCAGAGATTCTTTGCAGTGAATATATGTTTATAGTTAAGTAATTTTTTTGTATCAGGGTGTCCCATCTTAGTCTGTGTTATGTTATATTTGGTCAAGCATATCTAGTTATACAATTTAAAATCTAAGAATTTAACTTATATGAAACTTGCATCCTATTTAAACAGCACTAATGTTACTATAGTTTTCACAGTTCTTATTTTCTACTATTTTCCCCCTAAAAATTCTATCAACCTTCTTTTACACTCTTATTCCCCTCATAATTCTATCAACCATTTTCAATTCATACATGCCATACAATCTTCAAACAACTATAAGGAACAACACTTGCAAATATTTATCTATTCTTTATCTCTTACAAGGTGAGTTACATCTCTTATTTAGTTTCTTTTCTTTTTATAATATTCATGTTGTTATGTTTTAGGGGAATAGTTAAGCATGAAAATCTTGTTTTTGTATTATGTGTTTTGCAACATGAACTGATTTGTATGATATGTTTTAAATTATTTGTCCATGAATTCTTGCCTAAAATTTCATATAGCAAAAATTTATTTCAAAATTGACATAAATTTTCCTTAAATAAATACTTATTTTATTAGCCTATAATATACACATATGCTATAAGAAAACCAAAAAAAAAAAGGGTTAGTATATGCTCATAAACCTTAAATCTAAGTTTTAGGTATAATAATAATAAAGAAAATTGTATGAAAATTGTATGATTAATAATAATAATAAGGCTGCCGCTGTCGCAACATTATGCCCCCTGCCATGCACTCAAGCCAGGTCTAGACCCATTGGCTGTTAACCTGCGTCGCCGGGGGATCTACCTTGACTGCTTGGCAACCTGACCATGAGGGACACGGGAAACCCATCCAGTGCCCCGCCACTTGTCAATGACTACAGTGGAGGCAGGTAATCTCACTATGGCTAACTTGGGGTTTTGCCTATAGTGAAACTAATTTCTTTTCTTTTTATAATATTCATGTTGTTATGTTTTAGGGGAATAGTTAAGCATGGAAATCTTGTTTTTGTTTTATGTGTTTTGCAACATGAACTGATTTGTATGATATATTTTAGATTATTTGTCCATGAATTCTTGCCTAAAATTTCATATAGCAAAAATTTATTTCAAAATTGACATAAATTTTCCTTAAATAAATACTTATTTTATTAGCCTATAATATACACATGTGCTATAAGAAAACCAAAAAAAGAAAAAGAAAAAAAAAAGGTTAGTATATGCTCATAAACCTTAAAATCTAAGTTTTAGGTATAATAATAAAGAAAATTGCACAATATTAGAAATATTTATCTATTATCATATGGATGCATGGGAACATTAAATAATCTGTCTTGTTTTAGACGAAGCAAAATGAAGAGCTACATAAAATAATTAATGTAACCATGATAGATCATTCTAAATGTTAATGTTATGCTAAGTTACTTAAGAAAAGGGAAACAAAAAATAATTTTAACTACTATGATAGAGAGTAATAAATTATCAATGAACCAATCCTCTTTAATAGAATTCTCTTAGCTCTAACCATAAAAAAATTCATTAATCTAAAATTTGAATAACAACAACAACAACAATAATCATAATCATAATCATAGTTATACAAACAATATTAACTACAACAATACATAATATTTTACAATGTATTAGCTTCTAATATTTACAAAGTATATAGTTATACAATAATAATAAATTTGTTAATTTATAAAACTATAAGTTAATAAGCAAAGCAAAAAAACTCATATTAATCCAAAACTTACAATCTTTAGTTGTGCACACTGAGGGTCTGTTTGGATGGATGAGTGGAAAAGTGGGAGGATAAAAAATTGTGGAAGGATGAAAAAGTGGGAGGATGGAAAATATTTAGTTTTCCTCTTGTGTGTTTGGTTGGAGGGGTGGAAAAGTGAGATGGTGGAAAACTATTTTGTTTGGTTGGAGAGAAAAAGGAAAGGATGAAAAATGTAATTAATATAAATTGACTATTATACCCTTGTTACATAATATGTAAGAAATAGATTTATTTGTACTCATTACATAATATAAAATTTATCACATCATATATATAAATTTATATTTATATTTTTCTTATTATAACGTAAAAATTAGATCAGGTCACGTTGAAAAAAAAAAAAAAAAAAAAAAAAGAGAAGAGAACGTTCAGGTCACGTTGAAAAAAAAAATTTGGGAGGGCATTATGGTAAAACTGCATTGAGGCAGTTTACTCTTCTTGCTTTTCCTCCCAATTTGGGAGGAAAAAAATTGTGGGTCCGGGAAAGAAAATTTTCTCCTCGGTTTTCCACTCCCCTTGTTTTCTTTTCCTTCAATTTTCGGCCTAAATCTTCTTCTTTTTTCCCCTTCATTTTCGGCAACTTCATTACCTAAATTACTATTAAATTTCTCCCAAAATTTTCGGCAACTTAGTTGCTACAATTTTTTTTTCCTCCCATTTTCAGCAACTTGGTTGCCACAATTCTTATTTTCTCTCTCCTTACTCCCTTACAATTTCAGCAACTTGGTGGCCACAATTGGTTTCCTTTCAGCCACTCCTCCTTCGGGCACTTCACCTAGTAGCTGGGCAGTAATTTCGAGTAGCAAGAATTTCGGCAACGATATTACCAAAATTCACTCTCTTTCCTCAAATTTTCAAATAACTTTCAACAGTACACATATCACAAATAAACTTGATTTTCTGCAATATTCAGCCAAAAGACTCAACAAAATACAGTACAATAATGAAACCCAGGAGGGGAAACAATAGGTTTGTAGGGAAAATTAATGAGAACCCAGATGCCAAATGAATAAGAAGTAGCTAATCATAAAGACAAGTAAGCAAAAGAAGGAAATTCCACACGATAATTGGAAGTTTGGAACACAAGGTGTGAAAAGCTAGACACAAAGGTAGTTATGGATTGAATGGGATGCAAGGGGAAAAGATTAGGATGGTTCTTTATTTTTACAAAACCCTCTATTTTTTATCTTATTTTGTCTTGTTTTTGTGTGTGTTTTTTGTTTTGGGAAAAGAGACATAAAAGTAGAGTAAAATTACATATTTATGTGGGTAAGTTGTAATTTACCCAATGTATAATGGTAAGGTTATTATTATGTTTTCTTTTCCTTATATTTAAACATCTAATTTTTCCTATAAATATACATAGCTGTTTTTTTTAATAAATATTTAAAAAGACAGAAAAAATGGAATGAATTAAGATTATGAAACACATATTCCATTTATTTTGAACCTATATACCTCTTATTTGTTAAGAGAAAATTACAATTTTACCTAATTTAAAGAAAATAAACGAAAAGGTGTATGGTAATAATTTTTTTTTTCCCATATATTGAAATATTTGCAAAACTTTAGAGACTAGTTTAATTAGTTTTTATTTATTTATTTTAAAGTTTAGCTATTTAGGGACGAAAACTATATTTTAACCTAAAATTTTAGGCACACCACACATCATTCATTTTTATTCAGTATCATTCTATCTTAATTTACTCTTTACTTTATATATATTAATTTTCTTTTCTATACTATCAAAACGCAATCTTAGGGCATGTGACTTCTTGTAATGTTTCTCAAAAAAAAAAAAAAAAAACTGTTTTCTGTCTAATTATTACAGAGATGGGAGATTTGTACCAACTAACGACACAAATCCATTTATCTATTTATTTTGGGAATGATTTTGAGGATATTGTACCCCAATATGAACGACGTATTAAGAACCGAGCTCATTAAACTTATTACTTTGAAGCAATTTATTGACTGGACATGAAAGATCTAGATTATTTATGATCAGCGCCATTAATTAGATCTTAGCCCTGTTCATTGCAATCATATTGTTGGTTGATAAATTGATAATTACATGTGATTTTTCAAAAGGATCAAGCAGAAGTGGATGGTTACTGTTACCAATTGATAATTTGGATCATTACGAATTTACATAGTTTTTTAACCAGCAAAACGTTGACAACCACCATTTGCCACTAAATCATTACTTAACTACAATCGCTATCACTATGATAGTCTGAATTAGATTAACCTTCCATTAACCATCATTGACATTAATACTGATGGATGACAAACTTTGCTCACAAGTTTTCTATTTTTTACTTATTATAACAATTCGTTAGTTAGAGAGAAGGGATTTGATCTTTTAGATGTTTTTGTTAAAAATATAAGTAAGTGCCAGTTAATTATAAAACTTGAAAGTTGTTGCTAATTTTATTTTGAATTTGTTTGCTTCCCAAACAATTTTATTTGTAGACAACTAGTCATTAGTAACAGTTTGGTCCAGGTCTTCTTCAGCATTTGTTGTGTCCCAAAATCAACAGTGACTCATATTTGGGCTTGTCCATCTATTGCAACATTGCAAGACTGCGCCTGTAATTACCTTGAGCTAGAGACTTTGTAAGATTGTAGATAGGCCTTATAACCCTTAGCTCCAATTTCAGAAGAGAGCCAACACAGTCCGATTAAAAGAAAAGAAATGAAAAGAGATAAAGTGCATTGTTCATTCACTAATTTTCTGATTTTTTTCATGACACCCCAAATTCAAATTTCTCTCTTGTTAGGCAAATTCGGGAGTGCAGTATACTGCAAAAGTATTATGTTATGGATGGTTCAGAGTCATGAGTGGTTGTATTGTAAGCCATATTCAATGAAGTTGATAAAGAATATAAGAGGAAAGGCAAATGGGTGAATTGGAGTTTTTGATGTGTCAAATAATATTGGATTCAACTCAGTTTACTTCTTGCTGGAGTTGGCAATCAATATTATTAGGTTAGTACTTAGTAGGAACATGTCCATGTCAATGCATTCAGCCAAAAAATAAAAAGTCCTCAACAATGCAACAAAACTTGACCATTGTGTGAGATTCTGTCAATTCATCTTGTGGCCACCATTATGTACACAAGCAACGAGTCTGACCTCTCTCTCTCTCTCTCTCCTTTTAAGGCTCATTTAGAGCCTATTTGACAAAGATTATTTTTGCAAATTTATTTTACTATTAAGTTTATTTTTGCTATTATTTATGAGTTCTACATCACTTTTTGGTACTATTCATCGGTTCTACTGTACTATTTCAATTAATTGTTAATTTTATTTATAGTATTTTTAGCAAAAATTTTTTAATTTCAGTAAAATAAGCGAATTCCAAATGAACACTTAGCCTATTATTATATATCATCAGGATGTTCTTCTCCCATCCATCCCTGGTAAAATTGGGCTCAATTCACAGACTTATGTGCCCTTACCAGCTGAGCCAACCACAAACTGAAGTAAAGCTAGGGGTCCGTTTGGATAGCACTTATTGTTGCTGAAAGTTGCTGAAAACTGATTGTTGCTGAAAACACTGTAGCAAAATAATTTTTAAATGTGTAAATAGTGTTGTGGGACCCACTTTTAATATTAAATATTGCGTGAACAGTGTATGAACAGTGCGTAAACAGTAAATTTTGTCCCCCAAAGTCAAAAATGCCGGCCAAAAAAAAAAAAAAAAAAAAAGAGAAAACGTGAAGATCAAAACGTGCCGCAACAAAACCTGCAATCCAAACCCACCCTAGATGTCTACCATATTTGATTATTATCACACCCTACAAGCTAAGGCACCTTTCAATGTATTACGCTCGCATCTCCCCCTGGAAAGACATTTACAAAATTAGGACCAAGGGAAGACTGAAGACTAATCATATTATAATATGGCTACTCAAATATCAATATGATACTCCAGACTTAGCAAACGGTGATTAATTGGCTTCTGCTTCGAGAGAATAGCAATCACTTTTCGCAAAAGGGGGTGATTCATTTGATTGAGCAGGAACCGAAAGGGGGTAAATCCGCAAAAGCATTTTAAAGTTAGGATGTTTGTCTTTGTGGTGCTAATCCCACATCGGAAAGAAGTAAGAAAAATACCGTATGGGTGCTACTATATAAGGAAAAACACTAACCCCGATCAAAATACTTACCTGGACGGGGTCAATGGGTGATCAATGAGGCCCATGGCCTAGGTCAGTGACCACCATTGCACTTAAGGAGGGGTGCTGACTAAAGGTCTGCCCAAGTGGTGGAGCCTACGTCATAATTTGTGGTAGCGGGGGCCTGCGTTCGCGCGGCCCTTGTTCCAATTCAATTCTAAATCGATGGCTTGCTTGGATTGTAGTTATCGGCCCAAGACACCTATCCAATAAACTCAAGTCTTCAGAGGTCCTTATTTCTAGCATTCTGGGCTAGAGGTCTTGGTTAGCTTCGGCTAAGAGATTCCCTCTGTTATTTTCTTTGGTGGACCACACTGCTCCACATATATAATTCCTTGTTAATGTTTGTAAGGGCATATTTATCTTAAGGAAAAGTTGATTGGCACTGTGCATCGAACCTGATCCCTTTAATCCAAAGGCAATGGGAGGGTTTCACACCTTATGTGCTTTGTGAGCTTTGGCAATGTTTTTGATCAAGAGAATTGAAATTATTTTTCGAAACTTATTTCCATTGCAAAAGAATTAATTTAATTTTTTTCTTATTTCTTTTATAAAATACTATATTTCTATTTATATGGTTTCCATCTAAATAGAATTGGATTTGGGATTTGGTTATGGTTAAACAATGTGTGGTAGTTATTTCTATGTATACCGTTTATGTCTAGAGAGAATTGGATTTGGTTAAGACAATGTGTGGTTGGTAAATAAGGATATCCAATGTAGGGTTTGTATTTTCTCAACTTAATAAACCCAAATAAAATTTATATAATTCTTATATATTTTATATATAATATTTTTATAACATGTGTTCAGTTCTAATTGGCTCTCTCATTTTTCTATTTTTAATCTCAAAAAAATTGGCTCTAATTTTATTCCATATACCATGGTCACAGGTCACAGGCATGATCACGCCTACACTCAAATAATTTTCTCATTCAACCGTATTATATCATATTCTCACCCAAAACTTGGGCTTTGAATGT
The DNA here is from genome assembly GCA_030445155.1 of Quercus variabilis. NCBI lineage: Eukaryota > Viridiplantae > Streptophyta > Magnoliopsida > Fagales > Fagaceae > Quercus > Quercus variabilis. The sequence continues at coordinate 38,497,806 of CP129445.1, forward strand.
TTTATTCCAAATATTAATCCAAAGTGTGAATATTTTGGGAGATAATAGGCCCAATAGACACGAGAAAATAAGTACAAACTGATCCAAAAATATACTAATTCAATGCACCCTCCCAATTGATACTTTTAAATTTTAGAAAAAACGGATAAATATATAACCCTTATAGAACCTGTCAAATGATTTGGGTCGGTATGGGTCAAAGTGGGTACAGGTAAACACTAAAACAGGCTGTTATTATACAACTTGTGATCTTTGATGGGGTTGGATTAACCCAGTATGACCCGTACTTTTTTCACTTTATAAATAAAGAGATAAATAAATTATAATTTTGAACCCATTCCTTTTATATTTCTATCAATATAAATAAGAGCGTAAATAAATGGAATCACTAAAAAATAAAGGTTATTAAAAAAAAAAAAAAACATAATTTTCAAGTTAATTTACAATCCAATAATTAATTTAACTATTCACCACAACAGAAGAAAAACTAGATGCCATTGTCTAAAAATCAAACTTTGGTATATTATCGTATGTAAAACATAAAAAGAAGAAGAAGAAGTTATAGCACTTATAAAAATAATAAATACGTACAGTTCCAAGAATATATATATATATATATATATATATTATATAAGTAAGGATAATTAAGTACATAATTTAGTTAGAAAATCTATTAGAAACTTATTAAAAATTTAGGGTCAAAGATATTCATATTTAAGAATTTCTCCTCAAGTTAATGGGTAAATTCATCAATATACTCATGTACAATATAGAAAATTGTTGATACCCATTTTTGACAAAAGACCCAATAGCAGAAGAAGCCTAACAATAAGGGAGATGAGAAGAAAATGAGGGGCAATATGGTAAAAAATGAGGTAACAAGCCCAGTGGGCTGACGTGGTAAGATTGATAGCCAGTAGGCCCATGAAAGTAACAAAAGGTAAAAAAGAGGTAAGTGGTAAGCTCGTAGGGACAATGAGAGGTAAAGAAGAAATAAATGGGTCGAGGAAGCTCAAGGAATAAAGTGGTAAACTTAATTGGGCTAACGTGGCAAAAATGAAGGCCAACAAGCCTATAAGAGTAATAAGAGTTAAAGATGTAGTAAATGGGCCAAGGAAGCCTAAGGAATTAGGCAATAAACCCATGGGAGTAATAAAAGGTAAAGAAAAAATAAATGAGCCGAGGAAGCCCAAGGAATAAAGTGGTAAACTTAAATTGGCTGACATGGTAGGAATTATGGCTAACAAGGCCACAAGAATGATAAGAGGTAAAGATGTAGTAAATGGGCCGAGGAAGCCCAAATGAGAGAATTTTGGATTAATGGGCTAATACGGTAGGAACACCAGTTAGCAAGCCCACGGGGGTAATGAGAAGTAGAGGCAAGATAAAGGCAATAGCAAATAGAATGAAGCAGTATGGCAGGATTAATGGCTAAAAGGCCCACGGCCATGAAGAAGAGAGACAAAAGCATGGGATCAGCAGCCTACAGAGATAAAGCCTTTCGCCTAGACAATACCTAGCCTAGGAAAGGATAAAACGAATAGAACATAAGCCCAAAGGCCTACGCATCCTTCATGCCACAAAAGATAAGCACAAACCAGTGCACGCAGCAGAACCATGGCATGAAGGCCAGAAAGAAACAAACACAGATAGAGTGGAGCTTGCACAAAGGACCAGGGCACCACCTACTTGTACCTAACCAATACATAGGAGGGGGGCCATGGGTCAAGGTATTTAGAGGGTGGTTTGGCGGTAGGGAGAAATAGGGGTCTATTCTAGGGTTCCTGCCCAAGCTTCTTTGGGGGAATATCCTACTGGGATGGTATTTCATCCAAAAGAAGTGAATGTGGATTGGGACCACTTGATGCATGCCATAGACATAGAGGTAGGTGGTGAAGTAGCTTAATCCTTATCCATTGAGGTGAAACGAAAACAAAGAAAGGTAAGAAACAAGACAAGTAATTTTGTTTGGAAATGGAGAGTGGTACACTTTGGGTAGAGGTAATGGTTGGACAACCAGTAGGTTAGTGGGCAGTCTTGGAGAGATGCCCACAAGAAGCCAAAAACAGTTGAGCGACAAAAAGGGTAAATTCTATAATGGCAGACAGTATAAAAGAGGTAGCCATGAATAGTAAAAGGAGGGAAGAAAGTAAGAGGTAGGAAAGAATAGAGAAGAGAAAACATGGAGAGAAAAAGAAAAGGTAAAAAGACTAAGTAAAAGAAAGCTAGAGAGAGGCAGTAGGAACAGAGGCATGCATTAATAGACCACATTTTCTCTCTCCCTTGACATACCCATTTTCTGAAGATTGAAATTGAAACTCAAACTACTTAGGTCCTTTCTTCAAATCGAGTAACTTCTATGGCAAGAGCCTTTTGTTAAGGTTACCTGTGTTGGAGATTGGTTTCCTTCTTGAGTTTGCTTCTGTTGAAAAGCTTAGCCCATAATCCAGCAGACGAGTTGTTTCATTGGTTATGCTTATTAGAGGATATTCTTACTGTTTGGCTAGAAGTTACTAAGTTATTTGCATTTTTCTGTTGTGGTGTTATTTCTACTTGCTGTGTTGTTTTGCTATAACTCTGTTAACTTTATTACGGTAGTCGCTCTTGCCTTGACCACGCTTTGCGTCTAGCCCACAACACTCATATCAGGATGCACCTACAATAGGTAAGCCTGACTTGTGCACAAGCTGGCCTGAAGTGCAGTCCTAGCAAGGCTAATTCCAACTCTCTTGCCTCAGACTAACAGGCCATAGCACTATTGGGGATATTACACAAAGTAATAATGGAAGAACAAGGTTAACACAAAAGACAAATAAAAAATAAATAACTTGAAGGCACAATATCGTTTTCTTTAGACAAAATTTGCCTCCATACTATTGTTGCTAAAGGATTATCGCAAATTTGTTTCTGGGATACAACCAAGATGTTGGGTTCTACGATTGAACATGAATCAAATAGAGACCAATTCATCGGGAGGTTCCAAGATTATTTTCTTGCCATTTCGATTGATCGAGCCAAAGCTTCGATCAATCGAAAATTTTGAATTTCGAATTTTCACTTTATGAAATAATATTCTCCAAACTCAAACATCATTATTACAACCTATCTATGTGTGTGTCTATATATATATATATATATATATATAAAACAAGAACAACAAAAGGGATTGAGGCCCAACAATACAAAAAGGCTCCCACAAAAATCAAATATAAACATAGTTTACAAAGGATTTGTTATTAATATTTTAAAATTTATAACAATGATTGTTCTATAAATAGATTAAATGTCACCATCAAATTAAAAAAAAAAGAAAAAAAAGAAAAAAAAAAAAAAAAGAAGGAAGTGGGGTTCACCAACAGAACAAACAAAAAAAGATAAGAAAAAAATAAAATTGGCCGACCTGAGTTACCCATAAGTCCAAAAATCCCTTTCTCATATACATGCTTTTATGTGAGTCAAATGAATTAATGGAGAGAAAGAGAGATGGGGAGAAAGAGAGGATTAAATAGACTAATTATGTACTTAATTAAAAATTTTAGATTTTCATATGACTTTCAACATATAATGATAACATGTTTATTTCCAATTGTATAGACAATCATTAGAAATTCTAAAAATTGGTTGCATAAAACATAAGCCAAGACTGATGATAAGATATTTGGCAGGGGCTTAAAGTGAAACTTGAAATTGAGGTCTTTTATATATTTAAATATGATTTTAAAAAAATAAAATATTATTTAAATTATATTATCTTGTTTTAAATGCAAAATTATTACTAATTAACATAAACCACGTAGAATTTTTTTTTTTTTTTAAGAAAGTATATATATATATATACACACAAAAAATTTGACAAAACTTTCCATACATGTTGATGTGGTATATTGATAGTAGTAAGTAAAAGAATGATGTTAGCGACAAACCTAGGTAAGAACTAATAAAAGGTTGCCAACTCAACTATTGTGAAAAATGAAGTGAATTTTTTGTATGTATTGCTCTCTTTTTTATTTTTTGAAAAGTGCTACATTTACAATATTTTTCACAACAAATCTTAGGTGTTAATTAACAGCTTGGAATTATTTTTTTTGCCATCACTTACAGCCTGTAATAATTTGCTATTTAAGAATTATTGTAAAAATGCTGTGAAAAATAACATAACGTTTTTCCCTCTTTCTTTTTTCTTGTTTTTCATTTGATAAAAATATATTATTTTATTTCTTGGCTAATATACAACCGCATCAATTGCATATGTAGTAGAGCCAGCACTGGATATTGGATGAAGCTTAGAGAATAGGCTATGAAGATGGGAAAAATACCAAATGCAACGTGAAAACTTTAGGGCGTACAAATGGTCAAATAGACTAGTACGTAAGGCAAATTCAACAAGCTTATTTTACTGCTAAGAAGTACAAAAGCTCATCAACTAAAAGCATATATAAAGTGGCAAAAGATAGACATGATTTTAATTAAAACAAAAAAGAATAAAAGATAAAAGAAGTAGCTAGACTAGTGATGCCATATCAGGTCAGGGGAAATTAGCAAGAAAGTACGACAACAAAAACGGTCCAACTACGCAACATAAATACAAGCTTCAAATTATCATTTGGCGATCCTTGCACGAGATTGAAATTATCCAAAACAGTCACAGTCACAGTCACTGCCCTTAACGTTGATTGTGACGACCAGAAACTAGCAACTAGCAACTAGCAAGCCGAGTTTAAAGAAATGAGCAAAGAAAATGGAATGGAAACAAATTAGTAGTTGTTGGAAGTCGACGGTTGTCGATTATGTTGCCGACATACGGTTGTCACATTTCAAATTGGTTTCATGCAAAATCCATGGAACTTCTAACTAGGTGAATAAATAACCTTTTTTTTTTTTAATTTTTGTGGAGAAATAAACACACACAAGAAAGAGGGAAAGAAAATTTTAACACAAATGTACATTATAATTCCACTCAAAAGTCATAATAATTTAAATAAATAACCTTAGCAAGGAATTTCCATGTAATACTCTCTTTTTTCCTTGGTTGACTGATATGTACTACTCCTAAGTCCCATAATAACCGTATATTTAACGTAGATGAGGAACGTCCATGACTCCATATCAAGCATGAAGAGGAAATATTCTTCCATCGCAAGGTGGTTGAGCTGTTATATTTTCCTAAAGAAAAAGGAAAAAGAAAAAGATGGAAGGCAGAGACTTCAGCCTAAGAGCACTATTAATTGATTTTTTTTTTGGGGCCTAAATAAATTAAAGTCATATTTAATGCTGTTATAAATATCAAGATCCAATCTTAATTGTTTTAGCAAAGAAAAATCTTATTTAAGGTCCAAGTCTATTAGAAGAGTCAATAATTAGTAGTCAACTACTTCTTGTTGGGGGCCTTTTTCGTCACTCGTCACCCACATGATGTTAGGAGAGTGAAGACCGAGACTCGATTATAGGCTTGGAACATGGTCCAAAGGCTATCGGTAAAGTGTAAAATGCCCATTTTGCTCAAGGTTTAAGTTGCATCCAACAAAGATTACAATAAGGCTCCAAAACCTCTTGCAAAGATAAGCTAGTACAAAGAATGATGCACCATAACAAGTGCTTAAATAATAGTCTAGCTATAAGCAAGAGAAACGTTCAACGGTAGATGTTTGAAAAATCAATAAATATATTTGCATAGTAAAAATTATGCATTTCTTCTATACTTGGTTAATATATATTGGGTCCATTATGACAAGTACACGAGGAAAAATGGCCCAGTAGTGAGTATGACAGACCTCCAGTGGTAGACATTTGATAGGTTAATAAGTGTGTTTATATGGTAAAAATCATATGTTTTCCTTATTATTATTAAGTTAACATAAGAGAAAACTTCCATAGTATCTAAAACATTATGACTTTCATTATAATAGCATTAAGAAAGGATTAAAGGCTTTATAGTTACAAGTAAAAGAGGAAAAATTAGATAGAATGAAGGGAGAGAGAGATTCTAGCTCGGTGTAACATATATTGAGCTAAGATGCTTGGGCAATATATATGTGGGGCATGAATGGGGTTGTATAGGCTGTTTTGAGTGAGTGGGTATGTAAGCTTGTGATGGTATGATAGAGTTAATACTGAAGTAAGTTTTTAATGGGTAAAGGGTTGTTTATGACTAATTATATGGGCTGTACATATGCAGAAAAAGAAAGGGAATATCTGAGGCTAAGTGAATGTGGGCTAGGGGGAATGATTTATGAGCTTGGGGAGAGTTGAACCACAAGCAAAGTGACAAGAAAATCAGAAATTTCAGAGGGGTTGGTGTGTCTATTTTAAGGTGTTGGGATTTTTTGAAAAGATGGAATGTGATGTTTATGGGTAAGTGTATATGAACATTTATGGACTAAAGGTTAGTTTTCGAACTAAGGGACTGACTTACGGGCTGAAAATAGCATGACAGGTGAAGAATTTTATAATCAGATTTTTTGTCTTCTATGAGTTGATGGTATTTCCCTTTTATAGTGAAGCTTGAGGGATTGATTAGCAAAAGTCCAAAAACGTAGAGCTGATCAGGGTAGGACAACATACTTAATTAGCCTAGGATTTGGCCTAAAATGGGAGATTTGCTTTTGGGGCTGTTTTGCTTCTTTGGGCAATGTCATTAGGGTTGTCCATCCAATCTGATGACTCGACTCACCCAAAGTTTCCGATCGTACCCGACCCGAAAACCGGCCGACCCGATCAAGTCACCGGTCGGCGGCAGGTCATTTGTTCCAGAAACTGACTTTGGCGGGTCAGTCTCAATTTTCCTCCCCAAAACCCGGAAAAACCCGATCGGATTGACGTACTAAGAATTTCTAGCAAAAAATTTCCAGATTCCGACATAAATTTCCAGAATCCGGCGAGATTTTCCAGATTTCGGCCTCAAATTTCCAGATTTCGACTTCAAATTTGCATATTTCGGCGACTTATCAAGTAGATCTAGTGATACTTCGTCCAAATCTAGTGACTTCTCACCAGATCTAGTGAGATCTCACCAGATCCGGTAAGATCTCCGCCGGATTTGGCGTTTTTTAGCCTGAAATCAACCATTTTGGCTAGATTTTTCATCGTGGACGGTTTCGACAGAACCGACCGTGTTTCTGGCGTAAAACCGACCGCACCGATCCGACTCCCTTGCCGGTTAGTGGCGGGTCAAGATTCCCTCAACCCGATTCTATCGAGTTGGTCTCGCATTGTGCACAAACCCGACCCGGACCGACCCATGGACACCCTTAAATGTCACACATGGGTAAAAATCAGCATAATTTTGCATTAAATGCTAAGAATTTTGAGATTGTGTTCAGCCAATGGGATTAAGGCAGGTATTAAGGAGGAATCCTAGTATTGCAACTGAGATTTGGATCCTAGAAAGTAGGATTCAACACCCCAAACCTAGTGTTAAAATTTAAGTCTACTTCAGAAGGTTCTGCTAGAGATCCCTTTGCGCCTTCCAAACCACATGTTCCCAAATTTTCTCCCATGGACTTGGTTTATGAACCAATTACATACATTTTTAGTAATAAAATAAACTATTTGGTTGAGGATTTCATGAGCTTGGAGGTCTTAGTTATGGCTTCTTTGAGTTGTGACCAAAACTTGGAGAAAAAGGGTATTTATTGCCCATTAGCCTTTAGGTGTCAGCCTTTGGTACTGTTCACGATAGAGTTGCAGTGGGACAGGTGGCCAGCTCCTAATTTGGTTTGGGAGCTTGGTTGCTTCTTGAGGTGACCTTTAGTGAAAGGCAGAACTGAATGGAGTTCTCTAGCGAGGTCAGTTTGCACGCGAGCTGTTTTGGCTGAGATTTCATGTTGGGCTTGGGCATGAGGGCTAAGTATTTTGTTAGGACTTTGACTTGGTGGTTCTCTCCACTTGGACTTATCCTTTTGCTTTCTCATTGTTAGTCCTACAAAATGGACAAAGCTACCATATATTGCCATGAATTTTTATTCCACATGGGCTATAGTTGTTAGTGGAAATAAAATGAATCCATGAGCTTTAATAAATATTTATGATAGGTTTTGACTATTAATTTCCATGGGGTTTAAATAATAACTTGTATAGTTTCTCATAATTTTGCTATGAATTATTTTGTGAATGATATTTTCTTCGGGGCTTTTGAATAATGACCTCCAATATTTCTTGAGAATAATATTTACCATGGTTTTTAAATAGATACAATATCCATGGGTTTCAAATAAAATATGGTAACAACCACTATAGTGGAACAATGTGATATTCTTATGAGTTTTTCTATAGATAATCATAATATGCTTGTAAGGTAAATAATTATCATGAGTTTTGGAAATAGACATTATGAATGTTGTGATGTAAGATAAATAGTGAACATGAGTTTATAATATGATATGAAATAAATAAATGTCATTGGTCTAAGATAAATAATCATAACTTTCCATGGGCTTTTATAAGATGATTGCCATGGGTTTTGAGAATAAATAATTCATAAATTCCATGAGTTTGTAATATTATAGTAATAGGTTTAAGAATCTAAAGTATTGTTCATTATTGGACTTTTAAGTGAAATAATTATGATATAGTATTTGGCCAAGTATTAATAACCTTGGTCTTTTGATAAAATAGTGTCAAGTAGTTAGCTTGAGTTTTTAATAGTGCTAACGTAAGTTGGGCTTTTGATATTGCCAATGAGAATTGAGTTTTGATATTGCCAATGAGAATTGGGTTTTAAATATTGCTAGCAAGAACTAGGCTTTGATATTGCCAATGAGAATTCGACTTTAAATATTGCCAGCGAGAACTAAGCTTTGATGTTGCCAATGTGAATTGGGTTTTGGATAAATAAATTGCCATGAGTTTAAACCATGAGCTTTGATTATGGATTTAAATTCCATTGATAAAATTACCATGAGTTTAAATCATGGGCTTTGATTATTAATTTGAATTCCATTGGTAAAATTGCTTTGCTATGGACTTAAATCATGAGCTTTTCAAATATTGCTGAGCATAAGTATTCTTGGGCTTTAAATAGAATAGGATGTGTGAATTGGGTTTATAGGGCCGATTTTCAGCTTAGCTAAATAATGATAATAAAATTGGATAAAATATGAGTTTTTTGGGTTTTTTGTGATAGTTTATATCATGACCCAATTTAGATAATGAGATATGAAATATTTTGTGATTAACAGAATAATAGAACAAAAAATATTTGGGAAAACCCAATAACTTATTAGTACTATTTGAAAATAAATAGGTGGTACTTAAATAAAATTAGGTGTAAAAAAAAAAGTACCGTAACACTTGTAATGCAAGTAGAATAATCGTGATTCGTTATCCCACTTGTAAATGCTATTACTTATAAGAGCACTAGTATTGGAGGGTGTAAACACCCCCCAATTGCTATTTTACAACCAAAACTATAAAAACACGCTCCATCCAAGTTGGCAAATGCAAAAAATTATACAACCCGTGAACAGTAAGTTTCTACATTTACAACCTACTATTCACGGGTTGTAAACTTAAAATTTAATATTTTATTCTCTCTCTCCCTTTTTTTCTCTTTTCTCTGACTCTCCCCCACTCTTCTCTATCTATCTCCCTCTCTCTCTTTTCTCTTCCTCACTTTCAGACCCTCTTCTTCCTTTTCTCTCCTTTCTTTCTCTCATTATCTTTTTTTGCTTTCTCTTCTCTTCGGATCGGCATTGGATTTGTGTAGTGGGTTTGTGTGGTGGCGGGTTTGTCTGTTTTATGGTGATGGTGGTGTGATGGGTTGCAGATGTGTTTTGTGTGGGGGTTGCGGCTGCAACTAGGGTTGGAGTGGTGGAGGCTTGAAGGCGACAACGGCCATGGGTAGTGGATCGTGGGTTGTGGGTTTCAATTCTTGGGTTATTTCAGTGGATTGTGGGTTTCAATTCTTGGGTTGTGGATTGTTTTATTGGATCATGGGTTTCAATTCCTAGGTCGTGGATTGTGGGTCGTGGTTGGGTTGTTTCAGTGGCAATGAATAGAGGTGGGTTTTGCTTCAATGGTGGTTATTGGCTTGTTTCTTTGGTGGTGGGTATTGGGTACTTAGGTCAAGTTGTGGGTGTTGGTTCAGTGGTGGGTTTGTGGTTCAACAATGGCTGGTGCATCAATGGTGGCAGTGGGTGGTTCGGTGGTGGTTGGTTGCGTTTTGCGTTTTGCATTTTGCTATGTTTGGGTGGTTGCATTTTGCTAGGTTTCAGTTGTTGACTTGTTGCGTTCTGTGTTTTTAATCATGTAGGTTTCGGTTGTTGAGTTTTGCGTAGAGAGAGAGGGGTAGAGATCCATATGGTGGAAAGTAGTAGAGCTTATAAGCTCTGGCCGTGGTGATTTGGCCATGAAAGGAAGAGAGAGCTACAGTGGTTGAGAAAGAGAGAGAAATGGCATGGGAGAGGAGAGAGGGTTGATACTTTTATGTTTATTTTATTATTTAGTTTATATTATTTTATTAGGTTGTATGTAAAGATAGAAATTTGGATGTGGAGTGAGTTGTAAAATGAGATGGTAAAATAGATAAAGTAGGTTTTGAGAATGTAAAATAGACACTATTTTACATACTCGGATGCTAATGCTCTAAATGCAAGTAAAATAGCACTAAAGTTAGTATATACACTATTCAATAAGTTCAGGGGCGGAGCTATGTAACAAGGTGGCCTCCCCAATTTTGAAATTTTTTTAATATATATATATATAATTATTTTAATGTTTTCAAAATTTAGTCTACAAAAATAAAAATTGACCCACCCAAATATTTGAATTAGTCCAATGATGCTCTTAAAAAAAATTGGTCTAATAGTTATAGAGATATAACTTTATTTTTCACAATTCTATTTTTTATTGTAAAATGTGTTCTTAAATCCGTTAAATATTTGATAAAGTTTGGCACCAAACATGTTTGAATCTATCTTTTTCAACCCGTTATGTGGCGACTAACAAATTTTGGACTCATTAAAAGAAATCTTGTTACTAAATCTACACGTGAAATTTCTCTTTAGTTACTACATAATGGGTTAGAGGAAGATAACTTCAAATATATTCGAAACTTAACTTATTTCTCTAAGTTTTGGATCATTCATATTTTTGAAAATCTCATTAGTTTGATTGATAATTTGTATTGAAAATGAATCTTTTTAAGAATTTCACTATGAAAATGGTAAAAATGAATTTTATTTTATCTCGCCATCAAACATAATTTTGATTGAAAATACTAATTTTGTTTTTTTGTTGTTGTTGTTGGGTGTGTGTATATATAACATATCAAATAAAAAAGCATGTGTGTGTGTATACATATTGTAGGGGTATTGGGCCAGGAGCTCATTATCTATATGTATATTAAGCCTGAGGCCCAGGCCGAGAATAAGAAGTCGTCTGAGGAGGAGTAAACATTGTCAAGAAAGTCCGTGTTAGTAAAAGAAGAAGTTAGTTTTGGTTATAATGATCTAGGAGAGTGGGCCGATGATGAATGCCTCCTTGGCTAACCAAAGCCAGGGTCAGACGAGGTGGTCTACTGTCTAGGGGAACGTTCCGGAAAGTTCTGTTAGTACAGATTAGCATTGCAGAAACATAGGACAGGGGGGAGTCCTAAAATATCTAAGGACAAAGCTGCTACCATTGTATTAAATGCTCTACAGCTAACTCTCTGACTACATTAATGTGGAAGTGATACCTGAATAGTAGCTTTCAGCCTTATAGTTACTACATAAAGACTTATAGGAGATGCTGATGGGACAAGTATCAACACCACCCAATTAGCCTGCACATGGAGGGTAAAGATGAAGGGGAAGAGAGTATAAAAGAAAAAGGAAGCAATGGGAGAGAGGGATCGAGAAATTAAGAGAAAAAGATTGTAGCCATCAAGAATTGCATTTGTAATCAAACTTGAGAGAAATATATAAGAATAAATTTTCTCGGACTTTGCCGAAGACGATTTTCTTCAACATAAACTTGTCTATCTTCAATCTCTTGTCATTTGAATCAATTTTAGAGGTTGTCTGATTCATTAAGGCCCAGTTTTCCAACCCACTCTCTACAAATTTATTATTTTTGGCTTTTTGGGCCTAAGTTCATCCACCTTTTGGGCTAGGGACTCAAATTTGATTCTTACAATTGGCACTGTTTGTGGGGAGTTACTGGTGTTAAAGTGAGTCCAACATTTAATGATGATAGGTTCAGGTTCAAACCAGGCAGAATCTATGGGGTCTCAACATTATGATCACTTCTGTGATCTTGAACAAAGGAGGGACCAGAAGGGGAGTGTAAATACTACCCATATTAATAGGAGCCACTCTAGGGGTGGTAACCACCTCTCTCATGAGAAAAATACCAAAGCCATGTAGCTGGAGATTGATCACTTGAAGAGAAGCTTATGCCATGAACGAAGAAAGCGATCTCCTTTCATTTTTGACTTCTATTTCGATGGTGAAAAGGATGGTAGCTATAAGTGCAAATCAAGGACTCCTCCTAGTGAGTCTTTCTCGTATGATAAAGACTACCATCATGAGCCCAGAAATAGAAATTCATCTTCGAGAGACCTGGGAAATGACGCTATGAGTAGAGCACTCAACCAAATTTTTGGATCACCTTTCACGCGTAAGATTGAAGGGGGGAGACTTCCTCGGCGGTTCACTCAGCCCACGTTCACCATGTACAATGGTCGAACAGACCCTGTGGAGCACGTTAGCCACTTCAATCAGAGAATGGTTGTGCACTCGAAGAATGAGGCTTTGATGTGTAAAGTGTTCCCATCCAGCTTAGGGCTTATGGTGATGAGGTGGTTTGATGGTCTGGGTGCAGGTTCCATTAATTTGTTTAAGGAACTCACCTAGGCATTTAGATCCTGCTTTATCACGTGCAGCAGGGTTTCTCGGCCTTTGAATTCCTTGTTGTCCCTGTCCATGAGGGAGGGAGAGACCTTGAAAATGAATTCGGACAAATACTGGGAGATGTTTAATGAGATAGATGGTGACTTTAACGATGTAGCCATTAGGATTTTCAAGGTTGGCTTACCTACCGAGCATGGCTTAAGGAAGTCTTTGAATAGGAAACCTGTTACCAGTGTATGCTAGCTCATGGATCGAATTGATAAGTATAAAAGGGTTTAAGAGGACTAACAGCAAGGTAAGGAAAAGGGTAAGGTTATCCCTTAAGACAGGAGGGATTTCAGGTCGGACTGCTATAACAATAATAGACCATGAAGGGATTTTAACAGACAATTTAGTTCTACAGCTCTTCGGGTGGTTAACATTGTGTTCCGACAACCAGTGCATCAAGTCTTGGAGAAGATCAAGAACGAGCCATATTTCAAATGGCCATACAAAATGAGCGAAGACTCCTTGAGGCACAATTAGAGCCTTCATTGCCAATATCACCAGGAGTGGGGGCATACCACTAAAGACTGCAGAACTTTTTGCAACCATCTGGAGCAACTAGTTAGGGAAGGAAGGTTATAGCAGTTTTTGTATCGTCCTAACGGGCAAGGAGATCAGTCAAGGCCAGGGGCTTAGGGGAACACTTCTTTAAGACCCCCGTTAGGCATAATTAATGTAATCTTGGCTACACTTAGGAGAACTGGTTCTCATCCTTTCAGGATGATGTCTGTGGCTCAGCTACAAGCCGAATACTCTACTTTTGAGCTGAAAAGGGCCAGAGTGGAGATCTAACCAACGCTGAGTTTCTCGGACGAGGAAAAGATTGGAACCATCTAGCCACATGATGATGCTTTGGTGGTTACCCTTAGAATAGAAGGATATGATGTTAAGAGGGTGATGGTGGATCAAGGTAGTAGGGCAGAGATTATGTACTCCGACTTGTACAACGAACTGGGCCTGAGGCTTGAGGATTTGATAGCCTATGATTCACCTTTGGTAAGCTTTGATGGAAATGTTGTCATTCCAAAAGGTCAGATTAGACTACCCGTGTAGGCAGGTTCAGAAGTGGCTGAAGTGGACTTCATTATAGTAGACGCATACTCTCCCTAAATGGCCATTGTGGCTAGACCCTAGCTTCATGCCCTAGGGGCCGTTACTTTAACTTTGTATCAGAAAGTGAAGTATTCATCAGGGGATCGAATTGAGGAGCTGGTAGGGAGTCAGTCCATCGCTAGGTAGTGCCTCGTGTCTGCAATTATGCATCAACCTATAGCTGAGTCCTCGGCCTCTGCTGAGGGAGGCTTATAGCAGTCAAAGTCTCCGGTGTTACCTGTAGATAGGCCAGCCAAGGAGGCAAAATGTGAAGGTTTAGAGAAATTTACTGTAGGTGATGACTCGGAGAAGTTTTTTCAGGTTAGGGCTCAGCTACTATCTTTGGAGAAGGAAGAGTTGGTAAAGTTTCTCAAAAGGAACGTTGATGTGTTCACTTGGAATACCTACGAAGTTTCAGGGGTGGATCCGAGCTTCATCTGCCATCATTTGAACGTCAATCCATTTGTCATCCCCAGAAAGCAACCACCTCTGCGTTCATCTAAGGATCGTTTTGACGCTGTCAAAGACGAGGTGATAAAGCTTAAGTAGGGATGGCAATTTAAATCCGACCCGTGGATACCCGGCCTGGCTCGAATCTAATGGGTCGGATTTTACTCGGCCCGATAAAGAATAGGGTCGGGTATGGGTTTTAAAAAAAAAAACTGAAGCGGGTTTGGGTCGAGTTCGGATTTTATCAAAACCCGGCCCGAAACCCGACCCGGTTAAGATCCGGTTACCCTGAAATTACAAAAAAAAACCCCATATATATATATATATAAAGTTGTAAACCCTAATTTCCTAACCCATCCGCCTCTCATAATCTGATCTCATTTCACTCTCTCTGTCACTCACGCCTTAGCCCCTCACCCTAACCCTCAATCTCTCGCCTCAGCCACGCACAAGAGCACGCAACCACGCACAAGAGCACGTTTGGGTATGGATCGGTGGGTTTCGCCTCTCACTGTTTGGTATGTTAATTTCTTCTTTGGCTGTTTTTCACTTATCTACTTGCTGTCTAGGTCCCAAAAATTGGTTCTATTTTTCCTTGTTTTTATTTCATTGTTTGGTATGATAAGTTCATTCAGTAAAGTGGATCGGTTTCTCAGTCTACACTCTGCATCCGCTCACTTCAAACTTCATAAGAACAATGAAGTGGAAATATTTAGAAATATTTGGAGTAATTCGGTTGGTTCAAGTTGATGTGAATAGTTTTATGCTATGATTTTTTTTTTTTTTTTTTTAATTTTATGAAGTTCAAACTGCATCTGATTTGGATTAATTCGGTTAGTTTTATGTTAATTTTATGATGGGAATAGTTTTATGAAGTTCAAATTGCATCTGATTTTTTTAATTTTTTTTTATGCTGTGAATTTTGGAAGTGATGGGGCAATGCTATGAAATTTTATAAGAGTGAATCTAATTGTGAACAACTATGGATATAAATATACACACATTGCATTATAAGAACTAAATGAAATAGATTTAGCTTACAATTAGAACTTTTAAGCATTACTTTGAAGAGGAAAGCCTTTTTTGAGCTATGGTATTTGCACCACAACAACTACATAGAAAGGTGGGTTTTTTTTTTTATTTAATTTTATTATTATTATTATTATATTGGTGGACTCTTTTTTATTTTTGGTGGACACTTTCAAGAGGATCCAAAGACCGCAAATGGATGTCAACCCTTTGGCCAACTAGGACTTCTTTGTTATCTTAATACAAAATACCAGCTCTTACAGTTGTTTTTCCATTGCTACTCTTTTTCTATATGAAATCTCCATTTTTATATATGGAAATCACATGTTAAACATTCTCATGATTTTATTTTATTTCCTATTATTTTTTTATGAATAAGAAATTATTCAATCAAAAGAAAGTTGGAAACAGAACACATTACATACAGGTTGTTGCAGACATCATCCTTAGACGGCAAGCTACTCTACAAGATTCAACTTGTGAAAACACTGTATGGAAGCTTCCAAATACAACACAAAGCTTTATTCTGAATTGTGTTTTTAACTTTGGTCCTAGTAGCCAATCTTTCATAAACTGAATGCTTTAAATTCTTTCATTTTAGTTGTTTATTATCCAATTCAGCTCATTGTTGTAGGTTCTTCAACTTTGTTTGAAGATTGTCCACTTCAATCAATTCTTGATGATGGGGAGCCTAATGAAGAAAGACTTGTATCACAATTGTGGGGGATTAGACATTTTGAATTAATTTAGTAGTCTTTTTTAATTTCTTAGACTTGTTGGATTAATTTGTTGGTTTGTAATTATTCTAAGCCTTTTTAGCCTTTTGTAATTTCTTAGCCTTTTTAATTTGTTGGTTTGTGGAGGATAAGACATTTTGTAATTCCTTAGCCTTTTTAATTTCTTAGACTTGTGAGATTTATTTTGTAGCTTTTTAATTTTTTGAACTTGTTGGACTTGTGATACTTATTTCTTGGACTTGTTGGATTTATTTTATTTTTATGTTTAGCTAGTGATTTATTGATTTATAGATGTATAAGTAACAGGTGATTTATTGATTTATGATAAACCTATGATTTGAATTGATTTATGATTAATCTATGATTTGGATTAATTTGGCTGCCATATAACATGGCCTAAATGCCAAATTTGGCATTTGGGCCACATTATATGACTTGAATGGGCTTGAATTTAGGCAAAAAATTTTAATGGGCTTTAATTAAAAAATTTGGTTGGGCCAGATTTGGGCCCAAGTGGCTAAACGGGGCTCGTGGGGCCCATGGGGCCCGACGGGGCGGGTCTGGGCCCCGAGAAAAAAACCCGATTACTAATCGGGTTGGGTTTGGGTCTCGGGTCTTGGCTCACGGGTCGGGTCCGGGTATGCAAAAACCCGGCCCGAACCCGACTCATTGCCATTCCTAAGCTTAAGCAGGCTGGGGCTATTAAAGAAGTGTTTTACCCTGAATGGTTGACCAACATTGTAGTTGTGAAGAAGAAAAATGGAAAGTGGCGGGCATGTGTGGACTTCATAGATCTGAACAAAGCCTACCTAAAAGACCCATTCCCTCATGCCTTAGATCGACCAGTTAGTGGATGCCACTGTAGGTCATCCTCGGATGAAATTTTCGAACGCTTTTCAAGGCTACCACCAAATACCTTTGGCTTTGGACGATTAAGAGAGGACAACTTTTGTCACTTCTATTAGGAATTACCATTATAAAGCAATGCCATTTGGTTTGAAGAATGCAGGGGCTACCTATTAGAGGATGATGACCAGGATGTTTGAGCCACAGTTAGGAAAAAACATTGAGATTTATATAGATGATATGATGGTAAAGAGTAAGGTAAAATCTGAGCATGTTAATGACCTCGAGAGTATCTTTAAGATATTAAGGAAACACAAGTTACGTCTTAACGCTTCTAAGTATTCTTTTGGTGTTGGATTAGGAAAGTTCTTGGGGTGAATGGTTACAGACCGCGAAATTGAAGTTAACCCTAACCAGATAAAGCCAATCAATAATCTCCAACCACCTTAGAATCCCAAAGAGGTCCAGAAGCTAACAGGGATGACCGCTGCTTTAAATCGATTCATCTCTCGGTCAGTAGACAGGTGTAGGCCTTTCTTTCAGTTGTTGAACAAATGGAAGAGATTTGAATGGACCGAGGAGTGTGTCATGGCTTTCCAGCAGTTGAAAGAGTATCTTTCTTGGCCACTCATTATGTCTAGGCCTGAGGTGGATGATGTTTTGTTTGCCTACGGGTTGATAGTGGTGTATAGATGCCAGTTTATTATGTGAGCAAGTCACTACATGAGGCCGAGGTCCGTTACCTACCACTTAAGAAGGCCATTTTGGTAGTAGTGCATGCTACACATAAGCTCCCCCATTATTTCCAATCATACACGGTTGTTGTCTTAACCCAGCTCCCACTCAAATCTCTACTTTGGAGTGCTAACTATACAAGAAGGATTGCAAGGTGGAGTACGATCCTAGGAGCTTTTGATATCAAGTACATGTCTCGCACCTTTGTTAAGGGTCAGGTCTTCACTGATCTGGTGGCTGAGTTTGTTGAAACCTTGTTAAAAAAGTGAGTAGAGGAGTAGAAGATGGATGAAAAATCGGTTGGTGCAATCTCCCTACAAGAGCCTTTGTCCTTGAAGGTTTACGTTGACGGTGCAATGAACTACAGAGAATCTGAAGTGGGGTTAGTTCTGGTATCTCCTGAGAGGATTACAATTGAGAAATCCTTGAGATTGGGTTTCTTGGCCACAAATAATGAAGTTGAGTATGAAACTTTGCTAGTAGAAATGACCATGGTTTAGAAAATGGGTGGAAAGCAGTGAAAATATTCTCTGATTCAAGGCTAGTTGTGGGCAAAGTTCAAGGAGAGTTGGAAGCTAGAGATCTCAAAATGCAGGAATATTTGAATCAGGTTAGACACTTATAGTCTGGATTTGAGTATTTTAATTTATCACAAATCCCTAGAAGTAGAAATACACATGCAGACTCTCTTGCCACGCTGGCAACTTCCTCAGCACAAAGTTTACCTCGGGTGATCCTTGTGGAGGACTTGTGTAAACCCACTGAGGTGGAAAGGAATGTGGTTCATGTTCATCAAATAAGGATGAGGCCTAGTTGGATGGACTCTATTGTGCTATTCTTTAAGGAAGATGTCTTGCCTGAGAGTAAGTTTGAGGCCAATAAGGTACGGAGAAAAGCTCTTCGGTTTTGGCTGTTTGAGAACCAAAAATTGTATAAGAGATCATTTTTTTTGCCCATATCTGCTATGCGTATACCCTGAAGCAGTTGAGCTACTCCTAGAAGAATTACATGAAAAGATTTATGGAAGTCACACGGGGGATAGATCTTTGTCTCACAGGGCCTTCACACAAGGCTATTAGTGGCCAATATGCAAAAGGAAGCACAAGAACATGTGAAGAAGTGTGACCATTGCCAAAAATTTGCACCAAACATTCATCAACCTAGAGGAGTTCTTAATCCACTGTCCAGCCCTTGACCTTTTGCTCAATGGGGATTAGATATCGTAGGTCCTTTCCCTAAAGCAGCAGGGAATAAAAGATATCTGTTGGTCGGTACGGATTAATTCACTAAGTGAGTTGAAGCTGAACCATTGGCAAATATTAGGGATTCTGATGTTAAGAAATTTATTTAGAAAAATATTGTCACTCGGTTTGGAATCCCTCTTACCCTCATCTCGGACAACAAATTGCAGTTTGATAGTAAGGCCTTCAGGAGGTATTGCTGTGAGCTAGGCATAATAAATAAATATTCAACCCCGGCATATCCACAGGGGAACGGACAAGCTGAAGCTATCAATAAGGTCATAATGGGCGGGCATATCCACACGTCCTTTAGACATACCGAACTACACCATGTAGGTCCACTGGGGAGACGCTATTTTCAATGACTTATGGGGCTAAGGTTGTTATTCCTCTAGAGACTGGATTCCCTATGCTGAGAACAAGTTCCTTCACTCCGAGCAATAATGATGGGCTACTGGAGAAAAGTTTAGACTTAATTAAAGAAAGAAGAGAAAATGTCGTGGTCCAATTGGCCTATTACCAACATAAGCTCAAGCAAGGGCATGATGCCAGCATGAAGCTGAGACCACTGGCACCTGGTGACTTAGGGCACGTTTGGTACACTGTAATGATTACTACATGGGAATATAAATAAGTGTTACAATGAATACATCAAGTTGGAATGTAATAAGTATTATTATTCATTAGTTTGGTGACTATTTAGATATAGAATTCTGAATATACATCCACAATTTAGTAGAGTATAAAAAGAATGAGTAATTAAGTCAAATTTCTTAAAATACACTTATTTTAAGGGTGTTTAAAATAGAGTTAATAATTAACAAGAAAGAAAATTTATTTTCTTTCCTTTTGAAGATGTGGCAACTAATGGCTTTTTAGGAAATTTTTTTAAAATGTTATTACATAAGCTGAAGGAATAGATATTCCTCATTTTGAAGAATAGTTATTCATAAGGAATAACTATTTATTGTAATAAAAACATAATCAAACAACCGAATAATTATGCCATAGGAATATCTATTATATTACAGTGTCTATTACAGTCTACCAAACGTGCCTTTAGTGTTAAGAAAGGTTTTGGATACTGTAAAGAACTCAGCTTGGGGAAAGTTAGGGCCCAATTGAGAAGAACCATATTGTATCACATCAGTGGCGGGAATAGGTGCATATTATCTTGAAGATTTAGAGGAAAATGCTGTACCATGCCTCTGAAATGTAAATAACCTGAGAAGATATTACTATTAATGAAAGTTTTCTTTACCAAATCTGGGTTTGTTATATTGCGTGTCATGTGTTCTACTATCTATCTAAGTATCAAATAAAACCTTAGTCATACCTGGCTCCTCGAACCATATACCTTGGGTAAATTAATATCTATTAATTATTCTTTTAAGTATTAAACAGAACTTTAGCTATGCTTAGCTCCTCAGACCACATGTTTTGGGTAAATTAATACTCTCTGACATAGAACTTTAGTTATGCATAGCTCCTTGGACCACATACCTTGGGTAAATTAGTATCTTTTAATCATTGTTCTAAGTATTAAATAGAATCTTATCTATGCCTGACTCCTTGGACCACATGTTTTGGGTAAACTAATACTCCCTGACATCTATCTAAGAATCAAACAGAGCATTGGTTATGTCTGGCTCCTCGGACCACATACCTCGGGTAAATTGATATCTTTTAATCATTGTTCTAAGTATTAGACAGAACCTTAGCTATGCCTGACTCCTCGAACCACATGTTTTGGATAAATTAATACTTCCTATTACTTTCCTAAGTATCAAACAAACTTTTGGTCATGCTTGGATTCTCGGATCCCATACCTTGGGTAAATTGACATTTTAAGCCATTCACAAAAGTGTCAAACAGAACCTGCATTATATCTGGATCCTATTGAGTATGTTAACACTTCTTATTGGTTATTTAAGTGTCTGATGGGATAACCCTACTGAAGGATGCGGATCTTCATTAAAGTGACATGATCAATTGCATGCTTGTAAGCATTACTTAAAGCATTTGAAAGTATATCCATGATTTGTTTTAGGTCTGATTATTGTATCCATATCTTTTAACTTAGTAACGAGAAGAAATTTAGATGAAGTCTGGCATGAATTGGTGTCTTACCATTTGTATATATGAATGGAGTTGTATCTAATTTCCATATTAGCTAAGTGTTAAACAAGATAGAAACTATATCAACACTTGTGTAAGAATCATAGATATAAGGAAAATGTTCATAACTTTCATTAACTAAAGCCTTAAAGAGAGGCAAATTAGATACAAAGAGGTCACACTAATTACTAACTTTGAAAGTAAAAATAGCATCTAAAAAAAAAAAAAAAAAACTACACTAGAAATTATTTCTTTTTATTACAATCTTGTCTGTGGGAGGGCTGTGGATAGGCTGAGTGGATGCTGTTTTAGAGGCCTTGGGGCTGTTGCTTGCTAGATTAGCCTTGGCAAGCAGGGGAAGAGTGGCTAAGACAATCTCCATCTTTTTAGGAGCTTCTTTCTCTGCAGGAGGGTCCTGGGTGATAGTTGGAGGCTTTATGGCATTAGGGGCCACTCCCTAGTTAGCGTTCTTTTCTTTTTCTGTGACCTTGGGCTGCTCGGCCTCCTCGAGAGGTTTGTTAGAAGAAGTTGGAATATTGGCCATACGTCCTTGCCTACTTCTGCCACCTCGGAGGTGGTATCAGTCCTCGAGCCAGAGGGAACAGACTCTCGGATGGCAGGGGGGTAATACACACTCTGTGCCTTCTTAAGTATAGATAAAGCCTCAACCCCAACTTGGTTGAGAGCTTCATTCCATACTTGGGAGCAGTATTTCCTACATACCCCTGAGATCTCAACCCTGAGGGATTCTTCGGTCTCTGCCACTCCTAAGTCATGTCCATCTTGCTCGGCCTGATCCCGAGCCTTCTTAGCTTGTTCCATTGCCTTCTCGGCCTCTTCAAATTTCTTTTTAAGGGAAACGATCTAAGTTTTGGAGGCGGCCAGCTAATCCTCAGCGTTGCGAAGGAGCACCCTTTAGCCTTCAACTTGCTTCTCAGCACTATCAAGAGCAGCTGCTGCACTTTTTCTTTTCCTCTCCTCTTCCAACAGTTTCTTCTTAAGCTTTTGAATACTCCTTTTGGCCACATTAAAGACCTTCACAGTGGCATTACGCCTTCTTTCCTCCTTCTTCATTTGCCGATGGCAGTAGTTGGTTATCTCCTCCACCCGGAAGGAGGCTTGAACAGCCCGCCAAGGAAAAAAACATCGATTAGAAAATGAATAAGAGGAAAGTAAATTAAAAGAAGAAGAAGAAGAAGAGGAGAAGAAAATAGGGTCAAGTAGAGAACATACCATAGCAAGATACCTCTTTAGGCTAAGGAAGACCTTGTGCTTCCTCATGGACCAAAGCTCGGCCATGTCCTCAGGGAACAGTAGAGCCTGCTCCACTGCATAGGCCACATAGCCAGCTGTCCCTCCTTGGAAGTCTTTAATGGAGGCACTGGTTGGCAAAGGAGCCCCATCCAGCATTGGGGCAGGGAGCCAGGCTAGAGGTGCGACCTGAGGATCAATCATCTTTTCAGCACCCTTTTGCCCAACCTTAGCTTGCTTGGCCCCTCTTTGGGCCTCATCCTCTTGAGAGTGGTGTGTTTTTCCAACTTCCACCACCTCTTTGCCCTTTGGCTCCTTTTATCTTTTTAATTTAGTAGGTTCTGGTCGGAAGGGTAGGGCAGGTGGGGGGGTGGGAAGCCTAGTCTAGGCTGCCTTCCCAGGTGCATTCCCCCCTAGTTAGGACTCTAGTAATTCTTGCAAGGTGGACATCGGTTTATGTTGGATGCCCATGTCGTCTGTTGGGGAAGTAGCTCGTTGGTGTTGGTTGTTTTAAGCTGGAGAAGAGTGGCTAAGGTCACCCAATGAAATCTCCGGAGACAAAAGTTGGTTAAACACTTCGAAGTCATCCTTGGAGTCGGACACTTTAACTATTTTTTATTCTTTTTCTTGTTCTTTTTTCCTTTTCCTTGATCATGGGGTGGGAAGAAGAAGCCTCTACCTTGGGTATACCTTTAGGTATAGGGTTGGTGGAGAGAACACCTTTTGGGATTGGGTCGGTGATCCTAAAGTCGGGGGTTGCAACACTGATCCATATTAGCCAAGGATCCCTAGCTTGAATGATGCACTTAGGCACTTAGAAACTCTTGGATATTGGAATGTAGTCCAATATCAGGTGGGTTGCCCTGAGTTGACCATCAGTGTGGATGAACACCTCGACCTTTAGGATCTTATCTAAACTCATTTAGTTCACAAGATTAAAATTGGGAATAGTCGCGTTCCTATCTACAAAGCCATCAAGAGAAACAAAAAAAATATATCATTAGCGAAGAAAAATAGTGCAAACAGGAGGAAATTTCGTGTACAAGTACTAGCAAAAAGAAAGAAAATGGGGGATAACTTTAAAGTAATTATTCTAGGTCTTACATCCCACAAGGTTGCCCCACTCTCGTCGGGCAAGGGAGGCCATCGTGCCATTCCCTTAACACAATTAGGAAATCTTTTTTCTGGCTTTTGTTGGATTTAGGTAGGCACTGAATGAGCCTAAACTCAAGGTACCTAGATTTCAGGTAATACCCCTACCCCTTTAAAGTGATGGAGGTTGTAGACCCAATTGGTATCATGGTGGGTAAGCCCTAAGCCCATCCTCTCATTAAGGGCATCTATAAAACTTAAGTTTCTGAACATGTTGGGTGCACATTGGGTGGGAGCTAACCTATGGGCCCTAAGGTAGTCCCTAGTAACAATACCCATAGGGATGCTCATCCCTCCTTCTATGAAGGCAATCATTGGGATCACCACTTCTCCCTCTTGCCTTTTCTTATGCCACTCCCCTTCCTTACAATACCTAATACCTACACCTGGAAGAATCCTATACAAAGCTCTAAAACTCTCTATTCCCTCCTCGGAGTCTACCAAATGAGTGAATCTACGCATTCCTAAAAAAGACTTGGATGTACTAAGAAGATTGAGAGAAGAAAGTGGGGTCAAGGAGAAGAAAATTATAGAGAAAATAAAAGTATATGGAAAGAAAAAGTATAAAGGTTTATGAAGACTTACAAAAAGGAGAAAAGAATCCTTGGACGGGCTTTCGGTATTTGTAAAGGCACGAGTGAGTTGGAAAAGTTGGTAGGTTCAGTGTATGTGCGCTAGAGCTAAATGAATGCTAAAGTGAGATAAGTGATTGATTTGAGAGGTATTTATATTAGAAAGAAAGCTATAAAGCGGGAAAATTCCCGCCCATGTTCTAGCAGAATCCTCAGCCTTTGGATCTGCATCGCGCTGTAGAACGTGGGGAACATGAAGCCGTAAAAATTTAATGAGAGGGAGTCTCGAATGCTGAAGTGTTAGGAACGTGTCTTGGGTAGTTAAAAAGGCGTCTACACAGGTAGAGGAGATGTATGATGAGCGTGGACTAGCTAAGGTGACATCGAGATCCTTCTCTCTTCCTGAGGAGTCAGAAAGAAGAATCTTGAGGGGCTATTGTAGGGGTATTAGGCTAGGAGCTCATTATCTATGTGTATATTGGGCCTGAGGCCCAAGCCGAGGATGAGAGGCCGTCTGAGGAGGAGTTAACATTGTCAAGAAAGTTTGTTTTAGTAAAAGAAGAAGTTAGTTTTGGCCATAATGATCTAGGAGAGTGGGTCGAGGATGAATGCCTCATCGGCTAACCAAAGCCGAGGTCCAACAAGGTGGTCTACCATCCAGGGGAACGTTTCGAGAAGTTTTGTTGGTATAGATAAGTATTGCAAAAACATAGGGATAAGGGGGTGTCCTAAAATATCTAAGGAGAAAGCTGCTACCACCGCATTAAATGCTTTGCAACTAACTCTCTGGCCTCATTAATGTGGAAGTGATACCTGAACAGTAGTTTTCAACCTTACAGCTACTACATAAAGACTTATAGGAGGTGGTGATAGGACAAGACCACCCATTTGGCCTGCACGTGGAGGGTAAAGATGAAAGGGGAAGAGAGTATAAAAGAAGAAGGAAGCAATGAGAGAGGGGGATCGAGAAATTAAGAGAAAAAGACTGTAGCAATCAAGAATTGCATTTGTAACCAAACTTGAGAGAAATATATAAGAACAGATCTCCTCGGACTTTACCGATGACAATTTTCTTCAGCATAAACTTGTCTATCTTCATTCATTAAGGCCCAGTTTTTCAATCAATTCTCTACAAATTTATTGTTTTGGGCTTTTTGGGCCTAAGTCCATCCATCTTTTGGGTTAGGGACTTAAATCTGGTCCTTACACATATATATGTGTGTGTTTGTGTGGGGAGGGGGGGTTGTCTTGACAAATATATTAGTGCCGCAACTTGGCCCCTCTAAACACAAATTTCTGGTTCTGCCCCTGAATAAGTTCATTGTATTGCATAGATCTTTTTCTATTTATTTTTTAGAATCATCTTAATCGTAAATATACAATCTCTACTAATATTTTATTTTGTACATAAGTACCAAACAAAACTAATTTTGCTTCTACTCTCTTTTTCCCTCTCTTCTCACATTTCACTCTTAATCAAACTAAAATTTTATCTTTTTTTTTTTTTTTTTTTTTTTTTTTTGAGGACCAACCCAATTGGGCATTTTATTTAATAGCCGACAAATCATGAGCAAAACAAATGTAAAGATCTGGAGGAACATTCTCCATCTAGACCATAATAGGAGATAAAAGTCTTGCTCTCTATGCTAAGGTATGGGCTAAAGCATTACCTTGCCTAGATGTGTGAGAGAAAGAAAAGCTCCGAAGAGAGCTAACATACGGCAAAGTGTCTTTTATCAAGTGACCAAAGGACTGTAGGAGATTGGTGGGCGCGTTCTGCTTTGTAATGGGTTGATGGAAATTTCAGAGTCTCCCTCGAAAATAGACTCATGGAAGTTGAGTTCTTGAACAAAAAGGGAAACTTTTCTAGCAGCAAGTGATTCAAGCATAACTATCAAAGATGGCTTTGGTATTTTTTTGGATAGGGTTGTCATAATCTCCCCTTGAGGATTTCTGTCAAAATTTGCCTTCACTTTGCCTACATCAGGCGGCTTCCAAATCTTCTTGGCTGGTTGAACTTGCTTGGGTGCTTTGGTTTAGAATTTTTAGAACTCAGACAGGTGGTCACAAGTAGAGGAAGAAATTTTATGCAGGGGAATCACGGCTTGATGAACACGGACCTTATTCCTCCTATTCCAAATCAGCCAACACATCATCGCAAATTGAGCTAGGCTATTGGGGTTTTTAAGCACACAACGGAAAAAAGTGAAGCTAGTAATTAGCATCAACCAAATTCTTTAAATTTGTACATCCCTATAAGGCGTGAAGGGTATCCTTTGGAGTGTAAAGACACAAAGCACATAGCGAAGAGCTAATTATTGTCTTCTACACCAACTTCTTCATTGCTGGTAAGGAATCATTGCATGCTCTCCACATGAAGGTCTTCACCTTATTTGGGACTGTCATCTTCCAGAGGCTAGTCCAAAAAGATTTTGAAGCTGCACCATCAGAGACTGAAGTCGATTCACTACAACTCCTTGCATAAAAGCTTATACCCTGATTTCACAGCATACAACCTAGAACTAGTATGTGGTCAAAACAGAAAGTCTACTCGGGAAAAGAAGGAAAGCGGGAGAGATTTGATTTTTTAAGCCTTAAATGGATAGAAATTTTGATCAAATAGGGAGGTGTTCCACCAATTTGTGTCAGGATCAATCAGTTGGGATCCCTTAGCTTCACTGTGCAGGAATTTTGGAGGTGAGACAATTCGGCCACTGCCCTCCCTAGGCAACCAACTATCCTTGTAAATTCGAACAGACAAACCATCCCTTACTTGCCATTTTTCCCCCATGGCAATCTAGCCCGAAGGATGCTCTTCCACGCATATGACCCCAACTTCTCCTTTGTTTCAAAGATAGAACCATTCAAGAAGTATTTAGCCTTGAACACACTATAAAAGAGAGAATTTGTGTCATGGATTAGCCACCACACTTGCTTTGCTAGCATTGCCTCATTAAACTTTGTCAATTCTCGAAAACCCATACCACCTTTTGATTTTGGTTGACATAAGGATTTTCAATTCTTTCAATGGATTTTCCTTCTATCTCCACGTGGGCCCCACCAAAATTTCCGTATCATGGCTTCAATATCGTGACAAAGGCCTATAAGTAGTTTAAAGCAGCTCATGGTAAAAATAGGTATGGCTTGAACAACAACTTTAAATAACATTTCTCTCCTGGCTTAAGATAGTAGCTTCTCCTTCCAACCCTGAAGTTTCCCCCCCATACCCTCTCTTTTATATAATTAAGGCTCACTCTTTTATTTTTCCCCCACAATAGTTGAAAGCCCAAAATATTTCTCATATTCTTTAATTTCTGGGACACCCATAAAAATTTTTATGGAATTTTTTTGCAAGTTTTCTGCCACTACTTTACCAAAAAGATAAATTGGTCTTCTCCCAGTTAACCTAAGGCCATTTCGCACTGCATTAAGATGTCTTGAATGGTTTTTACATCCTCCATATGTCCACTTTTGTACGTTAGATCCTTTTTTTTTTTTTTTTTTTTTTTTTTTGTGAAACTTTTAAGATAGACTCAAGACTGAAGCCTTTATTTGCATACACAAACAAACTGCTGCAAAAATCCAGGGGAAAGTAGAAACTAAAAACCAAGAAGTATCCATACAAAAAATAGCATTGTCCTAGCTTTTTATCATCTCATACGAGTCGTATACAATATATGGAGAATGTTAACCAGCACCGCTTGGTGCTGGTTAAGTGCGGAAAAGACAAAAAAAAAAAAAATTGTCAAAAAAGTTAAAAAAAAAAAAAATCTGAAATTATGCTTACAAAACTGAAAAAGTGACATAAATTAAAAAAAAGGATAAAAATTATGTCAGAAAAAATGTGCTTAACGGGCACCGCACGGTGCCCGTTAACACAACCCAACCCAATAAAGTATATTCGAAAAGAAAAAAAAAAAACTTTTTGATTGGTTTGACCCCAAATTCTAGAAGAGATTTTTATTTTGCATCACCGACGACCTTTTCTTTAGGTACCTTTGCACATTCCACGTCTGATGTCCTGAACTAGGTCTATCCTTA
The DNA here is from genome assembly GCA_030445155.1 of Quercus variabilis. Classification (NCBI taxonomy): domain Eukaryota; kingdom Viridiplantae; phylum Streptophyta; class Magnoliopsida; order Fagales; family Fagaceae; genus Quercus; species Quercus variabilis. The sequence goes on from CP129445.1 coordinate 38,525,945, forward strand.
TTAACCATATTTATGCTTCTCAGGTCGGTTTGATTTATTTGCTATAAAACTTTATGGAACACTATTTGTGCGTTACAAAAAGCTGAAAGTTACAAGGTTCCGCGTAAAAATCTGGAACCTTCATGGCCAAGGCATCTGATCTGTACCAGAAACGAACAAGGGATTGCGCGTTACAAAAAGCAACGTTGTAATAAGTTGTAAATGAAATTTCGGATAATTTTTAAATGAGTTAGTTTTATACCACGTCCATTTTCATAATTATGTTGCAACTTTATCACGTTACCACATGATAATTTGTAAGTGACGAAATCATATGGATTCATTATTCAATCAGATAGATCTATTATTTTATTTTTATTTCTATAGCTTTGCTACAACTTTATCCTATAACAACTTGTGATTGATAGAATTATATAAATCCATTATTGAATAAAATAGGTCTATTATTTTATTTTAATTTCTATAGCTTTGCTACAACTTTATCTCGTGGCAACTTGGGAGTAGTAAAATTATATAAACCTATTATTCAATCAAATAAATTTATTATTTTATTTTCACCGCTTACCATTCGTCCGTACTGAAACTATGATAAAGTTGTAGAAATTAGCGTAGTATTAGACTTATTTGCTCTTTTTAGATTGGCTTTCTGTCCAGCTTCAGAGTTCTGAGTTAAGAGGATTACTTTTCAAGATAAGGTATTCTGACAATGTCAACCTGATGCAATTAGAAGATATCTTCTAGTCCACCAATTGCGCTAACGTTTCTTGAGCTGGGTCCACACTTTGGGTGGGCAAAGATTTATTTCCTTTTCTCACAGTTGTTTTTGTTTTTAATGAATAGATAATAGAAAGAAGTAAGAAGAATCCAAATCCAAAGAAACAACAGTACAATTTACAACAAGGCCTCGTCGGCCAGATTAAACTTTTTCAGACTTTTACACACTGTTATAGCCCAAACCCGCTATCGCTAGACATGGGATGCTTCTATTTTCTTCCAGTTAAGGCAATATTAATTAGGAACTTGCTAAGAAAGCATTTTTGGCTTCATCAATATATTAGAGCATCTATAGCAGATGTTCTAAAAATTATACCATTTTACTATATTAAAAACTTACTTTATTATTTTACCATATCATTTTACAACATCCCATTTATCAGATGTTTTATAATTCAATTCTATACATTAAAATAATATTTACTACACATTAAAATAATATTTATTACAACTCATCAACACAATCAACACATTATAAATTTTACCACATGCATTCTGTACCGTGACAAATTTGCCACAGTACTATTCAATGTTGCAAAAAAAAAAAAAAATACAATATCCCACATCTGCTAAATGGCCTCAAATTGGGTTTGGTGTGGGATATGTGCCAAATATTTAGCATTTAGCACATATCCCACATCTATTGTGGGTGCTCTAATAAATTAGTATGTAGCCCTGTGTTACCGAATGAGAATGGATATATTATTAATCATGAGTTTATTCATATTTAAAATGCTCAGTTAAGTCTAAATTCATATTATTAATCAAAAAATTTCATTAACAAAACTTAGCCGTCTATATATTTTACATAGAAAGATGAACCTGGGTGACAATGTTTATCCAAAAGATCCATTCACGTTTTTGAATCTTCAATCTCTATTGGTGATTGAAATTTTTGTAGCTTAAAAAATTTAAAATTAAAAAAAAAAAAAAAAACCCCTCAAAGTTGTACTGATTTTTTAGTTTTACAATGAGTCATTTTGTAACATGATGGATATTTGTATAAAGAAAAAACCTCTAAAGTTCCATAGCTGATAAAAGAAATTCTCTCCAATCTCTTTTTATAGAGAGATGGGTTTGTGCGTGTTTTTATACATCCTTCATAGTTGTATTATCACGAAGCAGGTCTAATGGATTTAGATTGGTAATACCGATTCCCAAAACATGAGTATTTAATGTGTTATTAATTTCATCTCATTGGCTTTTGCACATGACAGCAAAATTAAAAATAATTAGATTGTACACGTGTGTAGTAAAATTGGACTCCAATTTCAGATTCTAATTGAACAATTGGAATGATAATATATAATAGTAACAACAATAAGAAAATTCAAATAAAATTTCGGATTAAATTGTAACAATCTGAATAAAAAATTCCAGTAGAAAGATAGGGTGGAGTGATCCACTCCAAGAAGATGACCAAACTTTCGTAAATATAGAATAATAAATTTCTCTCTAGAAAATTTACATTGCTCATAACCTTTACTTTCACTGAAAATTTTAAAAACATAGTAACTCACATCTACCATCCAGACATCTACAGCTGGGTCCTCTCCAATTCACGTGAGATTCCATTGATCACTAAGTTCCTTTGCAGCCTACAAAAAGTATCATTCATCGCTCTACAGCAGTGCTTTCTTCATTGTTATAGGTGCCAAACCTGAACAAGAAGCCAAATATAAGGATAGTGAATTTTGTGAATAATGTGCATCTAATCACATATTAGCAATTTATAATAAATGTAAAGATGCAAACTTTGTAAGTGAATAGTAAACAAAACTCAGTGTCAGAACCAAGAAGAAAGCACTTTAATTTGAAACTTAGTGCAAATGTAAAAATGCAAACTCTGGCTTTGCTATTTTTTTAGAAATTATGCAATGTACCCAAACCAAGTTCTTATCATTGATATTAATCTCTTTGGTTTTCACGTTTGACTACAAAATTAAGAAAAAACTTAATTAGCATAGTAACTTACTTGACCTGATACATAGAAGTGATTTTAATGAGAATAAGCCCACATACATTTAGCCACATGATGCAAAATTCAACTTCAATTTCAAATTTTAGACACATGGCACAAAATTAGAATTCTTATTTGGTGTGTACACGTGGCACACAATTAGAGTTCTTTCCTTTTTGATGGTTTTAACCTTGTGGCCCTCATACAATTAGTGCTCGTCCTCCTAGATCCGAGGTATGTCCTCGGAACCTTCATCAAGTGTGTTACCCCAATCTCTTTTCGAATCATAAGATCACTGTCCTAGATCAATTGTCAGATTTTAGCTCCTTAGAAATAACCTTGAATGCCTATTTAAATTGTTTTTGGGATCCTTCCCCCTCCTCCCCCCCCCCCCCCCCCAAAAAAAAAACCACACTTTTACTTATAAAAGGGGTAAAATATATTTAACACTTCTAAATTTTGACTAATTTGGTTCTTAAATGGATCAAAAGTTTTAAAAAATTTTGAACTTAACTAATACTAACTCTCAGGTGTTCACTATATTTTATCCTATAAAAAAATAAAGAAAAAGAATGGATATATTGACTCATAGATTTATTACTTACACCATCATCGTAGTTACGGTTGCAGGATGTTGCCACTAGAATTATATGAAATTTGTACATGTACACGTGAAAGTGAAACGAACCATTGTGAAAATAAATTAGTCATTTATGAGTGAATGTCTGAAGGAGGTTTTTTTTTTTTTTTTTTTTTTTTTTTTTTTGCTGAGAAATCCACAAACATTTCATTCATCTGGAAAGAAATACAACAAAGAAAGTAGATAACAACTTGGAGAAAAACAACAGACAACTACACATCCCTCACAGCCCATCTTTTGCACTTAATTATTCAAATATAATATAATAAATATATTTATCCTTCCTGATTAAAAATTTAAAAAGAATGGTTGAAGACAAAATTAATGACATCATATTAACCATTTTGGTTGTCAATATTCCTTCCTTAAGATGGTTGGTTTGGTGCTAATGGCGATTGGGCAAAAAATTAGTTGGCCCTCTACTAGTCAAATACTTAAGTCCCAAGTAAGAACAGAGAGTGATTTATAGAAGCAACCATGCATTTTACACAAACCTTAAAAAAATGAGCAATGGAGATTGCATCTAGAATTAGAATAGATTGATAGATTCCAAAAGAGGCAAAGCGGTTTTTTCCCCAAAAAAAATCTTCAAGCGTGCTTTTGCTTGGTTAAATGAATTAATTTAAATTTAGTCAAAGTAAAGAAATAATGGAATATCTCGGAATTAACCCCAATCTAGTCCGTACACGTTATGAGTTCACATGGGCTGACACCTCTAAATCTATTCTCAAATTAAATATAGTTCTAGTATTCTTTAATGCTTCCTTCACTCAATCACAATCCCACTCGCAGTATGGCACTGTCACACCCTTCATGTCAAGCAAAAGCTGTGTTAACGTTGGGAATACACTCATAAGCACTGCTTTTAAAAGTCACACCAATTTGTATCTGCATAGACAGGTGTCCGTTTGATCACAGAGAGTACCACTGTTTTTTTTTTTTGTTTTTGTTTTTTGTACACAACCCCTGGCCACTAGCCCATATAATAAGACCGACTCCGCATCCAACAACCCTTCATTATTGGTCATAACTTTTGTTTAGTATCAAATACAGCTAGCTACTGATACAAAGAATTCAAGAATCAGAATCTGAGTGATAACCCAAAGAGATGAGAAATAGTAACCACTTGATTGGACTGCTAAACTTCTTCACCTTCCTCCTCTCAATACCAATCCTTGGAGGTGGGATATGGCTAAGCACAAGAGCCAACAACACTGACTGCCTCAAGTTCCTTCAATGGCCTCTGATCATTATTGGGGTTGCTATCATGGTGGTTTCTCTAGCTGGGTTCGCTGGAGCGTGTTACAGAAACACTTTCATAATGTGGCTATACCTATTTGCCATGTTCTTCATCATAGCTGCGCTTTTAGGGTTCATTATCTTTGCCTATGTGGTCACGGACAAAGGGTCAGGCCGGCCTGTGGAGAACCGGGCTTACGATGACTATTATCTGCAGGACTACTCGGGCTGGCTGGAGCAGCGTGTACAAGATGCTAGCTACTGGGCAAAGATTAGCTCTTGTATTAGAGACTCTAAGATTTGCAGCAAGTTGGGGAGGACTGTAGGTGGTTTGCCTGAAACTGGTGATATGTTTGTTCGTAGAAAGCTCAACCCTATTGAGGTATGCTCTCTTTCAGTATTTCCTCTTATTTTCTTTATTCGTTTTTATAAAATATACAGGGAAAATTATCATTTATGGACTAATGGACGTGAAAAATTATCATTTCCATAAAGAAGTAATAAATTCAACCCGTAACTTTGAAAAACATGAACCATGAAAAGCTAAATAGGCTTTTGTACTGAAACTCTGTTGGTTCTCTTTCTTAATTTTCAATTCATCTTATTTCTACCAAAAAACAAAATCTCATCTAAGTGAATTTTATTTTATTTTTTACTGTTTAATTTAAGTTCAGGTTTGATTTTAATCTTTTTTTTTTTTTTAAATTTAAAGGTTTAATTGGTTGGGAAATTAAAATTAAAATTTATGTGGGTTCTGGGGGTTCTCTTTGATAAATTATGAGGTGGTTTTATGGTTTTTTTTTTTTTTTTTTTTTTTTTTTTCAGCGAGTTCTAAATTTCTAATATGAGAAAAATGGGTTGGAAGGTTATGGGCCTTTAGGGTTAAAATTTATTAATGATTAAGGGCTTTAAAGTTATGGGCCTAACGTAGATTCACTTTTTGGTATTTGCCTTTCTCTCTCTCTCTCTCTCTCTCTCTCTCTCCTTTTTGAAAGCACATCTTCAATGTTAAAAGATATTGTAGGAATTTAATGTTTAAATCCGATGGAGGAAGATGACTTTTATGTTTATGTGAGGTTGTACGGTTTTAAGGTATAAATCTCAATTAGGCTTTCTCAAAAAAAAAAAAAAAAATCTCAATTAGGCTAAAGTTCACGTGGGTATAAACCTCCATTTTCTTCCCAATTTTTTTAACTTTATAGCTTTATCCGTTTAACTCTTTTTTATAATATTTTATTTAATGACCCAGATTAAAAATTATTTTTTTAACTTTCAATCACAGCCAGCCATTAATTAAGTGTGTAATACCTAGGTGAATCCATTCGAATCATCCTCAAAGATGCGCTGTCCCCATCATCACCACTGTTCCTGGGCCAACTGACAATGACATGTCGGCCTAACTTCTTTTTAAAAGTGCTGTGTTTATCATATATATATATATATATATATTTGGCCAAACTACAATTTGTTCTCCAATAATAGAACAAAATAGGATTTGTAGCAAATGTATGTAGACTAAAACTAAAGTTTGTTTATTTGGGGGATGTGTTGAAAAATGTGTGAATGAGATTTTTCACATTTTTTTCACATTGATATAGATTTAATGTGCCATGATAGGGAGGTGGCCTCATTCTGAAATATCTAAATTCTAAAGTCTAAACCCAATAATTATGCCTGCAAGACAGCACTAACTTTTTTTTTTTTTTTTTTGAGAAATTAGTTAGTTAAGTTAGTGAAACAAGAAAAACCAAAAACCTGTCGTTAGCTGATTTGGCAATCCAACAACCTTTTATTTTTGTCTTTAATGTTGAAGATTAATGCTCTGAGCAAGATATTAATTACAACAATATAACCCAGTGGTTGCTTTCCTCTCCTTATCTAGTTATCTTAGCCAAGAGATTTACAGCGCTCAAAATAAAGAGAGTTCTAGCTATGTTCTGTTTGGAAGTATTGGGTTGGTTAGCCTTGATTCTTAATCTAAATTCCAAATGGTTTTCTTTAGTGGAATATCCTTCTTTTTTTTCTTTTTTTTTCACCCTCTTTTGTTTGGTTGCTTGTTTAGGGTTATAAAAATAAAATGACAAATCAGTATTTTATGTGTTATTCTTTAGGTTGTTAAGATTCAGCCATGTGGCTATTTAACTAAAAAAAAAATACATTTTCATCCCGAGAAAAAATTTAGAACATGAGAAACAACACATAACTGCTGTACTTAAGTTTTGCCCAAAATAAAATATCTATGGCAACTTGTTTGGTTGAATTGGAACAATTATTAACAGATATTATTTCATAGCTAGAAGGCGAGGAGCCTTTCCTTCCCAAATCTCTCATCCCTACCTAAATATAAGTTTCAATAAAGTACATCTTATATAATCATAAAAACATAAAGGGACATAAATGGTTGGTCCAAGCCCAAATTTCTATCACAACCCTTTTGATGGCCTTATCCAAGAAGTTTTATTCTTACAATCAATTTTTTTTTTTTTGGAGAAATAATTCTTATAATCATTTGGTATGTGACTATGTGTGCAAGTAAAGATTTATCTATTAGTAAATTAGTTAGAGTGTTCAGAGTAAATCAAATCTTGTCAGAAGAAAATTAAAATAAAATAATTATTAATGATGTCAAGAATTATATAGATTTTAACCTTCAATTCATAGGTATTTTTTAGTAAGTTTATAGTTACAACAACGAGGAGGGGAACTTAATTCTCTTAATTAAGGGGATTAAGTTATGCCACTGAATTATAAAACTCTTGACATTCAGCTCATAGGTATTAGTAATAATTTGATATGTGGAGAACAATGTATGTGTTACAGAATATGTATAAGTTTTATTTGATTCAAGGTTTTAAAAAGCATTCTTAAATTTCAACATAGAAGATTAAAATGAAATAAACATAAATAGATATGTATGGGTATATTGCAAATTTGAATGAAAAAATTGGGAATAAAAGAACAACTATACATGTCAAGTCAGTAGCATCTTATCATATCTTATCTTATCTTATCTTAATATTATTTCATAAGATTTTATTAAAAAAATCAACTAATTAAATATTCGTATTATTTTTTTAAAATATTTGGTTGTGTTTTCGAAAGAAGATAGCAAAATAAATAAAACTATTTATAGTCCCATATTAATATAATTTAAACTTATTTTTATTTAAAGATTTTAATATACGCCCATACATGTTATATTCGACATTAAAATCTAATCATTTAAATCTTATAGAAATTTTAATCAATGAAAGAAACACAATTGAAGATTGTAATAAAAATATAAAAATGTTGATATGTTATATAAATAGTAAAACATTGAACTAAAGATATTTATTTTAATAATTTTATTGCTGTGTACAATGACACCTTTGCAAATTAAATAACCAATTACATGAGCATTAAAGTTTAATCAATTTGGAAGTGTTCTTGTATCTTTTTTCTTTCTTTTGAGAAAGAAGTGTTCTTGTATTAGTACATATGAGAAACGTTGAATTACGTATCATATACTTTTAATTATAGATTTTTATTTTTTGTTTCGTATGATACCAGAGTTGTTTATTTATTTTTATTTTTTTAACAAAAAAAAAAGTGCATCAGTGCATGTATAATACAGTATAGAATGCATATTTTCATAACCATGATTCAGTCATTTTCTTTTCATGGCGCAACAACACGAGGTGGTTGTTTAGTCAGTTCATTCTTTGCCTTAATGATAGTTTAGTTATTCCATTCTCTGTCTTAATAATGCTGGAGTAGAACTTGCATATTTTTGTTGCTGAGTGAGTGTGAGGATCTTTATTGAAGAAAGTAAGAGAGAGTAGATGGGGGATGGTAATCTATCTCTATCAGAAACAAAGTGCTGGTGGCCACATCATTTGCTATCTCAAGCAGAACCTTTTATGTTTTAGTTGCTTTTGTTTTAAAACAGAAAAAATAGAATGATGCAAACCAAAGGTGCTACTTTCTAGTTAGATGTTTCCAAAAGCAATTAGCATTAATATTTTTTACAAACAGATATTTCATGATTTATCTCTACAAAATACTATGTATGTGTGTTTCTTAGTACACATTAATTGTTGAAATACCAGCTGGTGTAACAATAATACCGTTTGGTCTTTGTATAGTCTGGTTGCTGCAAGCCCCCCTCAGACTGTGGCTACGTCTACAACAATGAGACGTTTTGGACCAACGGAGGAGGACTGGCAACCAACACTGACTGCAATAATTGGAGCAATGACCAAGGGCAACTTTGCTATTCCTGTAACTCTTGCAAAGCTGGTGTGTTGGCTAGCCTCAGGAAGAGTTGGAGGAAGGTCTCAGTGATCAACATTATTGTATTAATCATCCTGGTAATCGCTTATGTGATTGCCATTGCAGCATTTAGGAACAATCGTCGGATTGATAATGATGAACCTTCTGGCGAGGCAAGGATGACAAAGGAACGACCTAGTAGGATCCAGCTTTACTAAGATGGGGAGGAACAGGCACTCTGAAGCTTAGTTTGTCAAGGATTTATTTTGGGGGGTTTTGGTCTTTTACTTAGGGCTGGCTTGTCATGGACTAATGAACTTGTTAGGTTTGGTTTTGGAAAGGTGGTGGTATTTGTAATCTCATGGTGCTCTTTTTTATTATTATCACTATCATTTTAAAAGGGAAAGATGTTACTTGGTATGGAGATTGTGGCGGGATAGGATTTCATTTACCCGCTGTGAATTCATGTACATAAATCATTTGTAAGATTGCTCTAGTAGAACTCAAATTTCAGTTGGCTTTCCAGGACAAAAAGACCCAACATTTAAACGTTGTAAAGAAGAGCCTTGATCATGGTTTTTTGGGAAGCCAATCAATGACCAACATTTAAATATTGTAAACAAGAGCCTTGATCATGTTTTTTGGGAAGCCAATCAATGTGCAGATGCTTTAGTTAAGCTTGGAGCTTTCAATCTTGTTCTTTTGTCATGCATGATAATCACCGCATGTGATGGAAACACTACTAGACTTTGATAGGATTGAGCTTTCCTGATTTGGATCTGTTAATGTCTAATATATGCTCTCAGCAATTTTACAACATAGCGTAGGTGATAAGTACTTTTTATTTTTTATTTTTTTGAGAAGTAGGTGATAAATACTTGGTGGTCTTAATTTGAGCTCATTACTTATGTTACTTTTTTATCAACCTATGACAGCTTGCTTTCTAGATTTTATTATGAAAATATTGTGCTCAAATCTTTATTCTTTTGAAATTGGAGCCCATTATTGGATAATTCCGAAATGATATATATTTATACCAAAATATTTGGATTTAGTAATCAAATCTGAAAGAGAAAGCAAAAAATCATAGGCGACAAAAAATCTGAAAGAGAAATATTATATTTACAATATTTTCATAACAAATCATAGGTGGCAGGTTGATATTTAATGTTATGAGTAGGTAAATAAATAATTTAAGTTATGAATTCAAATTAGAACTAATAATAACTTATTATTTATGATTTGCTATGAAAGTATTGTGAATGTAACACTTAATCTTCAAAACGGAATTCAAAACTACGTTGGGAGTTTTATGAATTTCATGAGACGTTGAGAAAATTGCTGGGGTTTGTTATTTACTTATTTTAGAACCTAGCGCCTGAAGAAGAATCTGAGAAATTGAACCATAAACAAAGTAACGCTAATTGAAGATTTGTGCAAAACTGAAAACTGGGCTACAAATTACAAATAACGAATCGCACCGGCGTTTGTGAATGGTATCTCGATAGAAGCACCAGATGTCTCCGGACCGACAGACATGCAACAAGAAGCACATGAGGATTCTGTTCACAAGTTTGTCGTTTTGACAAGCCAATGGTTGCATCTTACGTTAACACATGCATGCTTCAAAACTGAGAAACTGCCACAAGAAAGGACACAAACAGCCAAGAGCCAAGAGGCCTCTGATTTAGGATCAAACGGTTTCTTTACGTGCAGATGAAGAATCGAAAGAAATAGAACAGAGTACAAGGCAAGGAACATTAGATTAGATGACACCAATTCCATAATCATACACTTGGAACTTTCATTAGAGAAGAGAAGGAAATTGAAAAGGTAGCGTAGGGGGGGTGAAATTTTTAATGCAATGAATCCCCCCTCCCCTTTACCAGCAACTATCCTGGACAACTTTCACACGCAAAAAGAAATTAGGAATTTTTGCAGCCAGTGAAGGATTTGTAAGCTTGTCAAAATGTGGCACTGATACCTGTCCTTATAAATCTAATAAGAGCTGAGCTTGTTGGGGGTAGAAGTGCATCACTAAAGAAGTCAATACAAATGCATTTTCAAATTTCCCACAACATTTTCTTTTTGGCCAAAACTAGTTCTCCACATTTTGCTAACCCCAAATATTTTGTCCTGCAAAATTTATTTGGATGAAGATGTCTAAGGTACACACAAGCAACTTATCACTGGATTAAGGAATAGTTTCCTGAAATACAGGTAAACTCTCCCCATAGCAAATCCTATTCCCTACATCTCCCAGACACAGGTGAGAATGGGGAAGCCTACATTTTGATCTTATATTTCCCTAAGATATTAAAAAAAATGATGACTAGAGGTGTATTTACACTTCTCAATTGCTTATATTCATTACATAAAGATACAGGTTGTAGGCAATGTTCCTCCAAAATACTATAATGTACATTATGCATTTCTTAATACCTTATTCATTTGACCAAAAACTTCCATTAAATTTCTCAGACATCTTAGAACTAATTTCCTTAATCACGTCCCATAATTCAAAAATGCTGCAATTCTACCTCTATTATTGTAGCATGTATCTGAGGTTCAATAACGTCATGAATTTTCATTAGGAAGGCCATCCCTTCCAATCAAAGGGAATAGGAGGGCAGGAACATCCGCTTGGGAGAGAGGATAAAACCAACTCGTGTGCCTGAGTGCAGCCCATTCAAAAAAATATTCTTGCGGATTTACAAGTATCAACTACTAGACTTTGATATGAGCATCAATTTCTTGCTTGGACTTTCAATTTGAACAATTAACCCCATGCATTTTAGGTGTTGTGACAAATCAAAACCCTCCATGAAATATTCCAGTTAAAGGTTAAAAAATGGTTTCTGCCATGTCATCAATATTTTTGAACTACAATTATTACTACCCCTTATTATTGAAAAATAAATTAAAATTAAAACTGTTTCAACTTAAAAGAAACAAATATGGTTTGCCAAAACAAAAAGAAAAAGAAGCAAATCATTCTCAAAAAAAGAAAAAGAAAAAAGAAGCAAATGTTGATTATTGTTAAATAATCACTGAATCCTGCCTGATTTTCTCAATTATGGCCTAATTCTTAGTTCAAACTATTTCATTTAGAGTTTTATTGAGAAATTAAAAACAACTGAAAAAGATGATAACTCAGAAGCAAATATACCAAACTTTGTCATTTGTGGACTTGTAGTTCAACAAAATTGGCTCAACAAAGTGTAATTTAATAAAAGGTGTCATGCCCTTAAATCTAACTAAAGAGATCAAACCAAAAACACTAAAAGAGTCCTTAATGTCCATAATAGAAACAATTTCCTCCGTTTTACATCTTTGGATGGTGAAATCCAATGGGCATTTGGTTCTCTTTCAGAAAGTCTTCTTCATAATGGTATTTTAAAAAAGTATATATTGTTGACATGAAGAAACCATACATCAACCTTTAATGATAAAATTAATGGAATGTTTGATTTGTTGCAAACCTAAAATGTAGGGGGTTAATGGTTCAAATTGAAAGTCCAATGACTAAATTTACACACAAGTCAAAGTCTAGAGTGATATGTGTAAAAACCTCAACTTTGTAACTCAAGAAATCTTAATTAGACCAAAACCAACTGCTTACTATAAAGGAAATCAAGGCAAAAACAAGACTAATACTAACTAGACTAAGACCTCGTTCAATTCCAACTAGGCCTGGCTTCAATTTCACATCATGTTTTTGAGTAAATTTGGTCTTTAAACTTGCTTTTCCAAGAGCTTCTTGTTGCCTGCACCAGCATATTAGGCATTAGACTCATTAAAAATACTATAGAAAAGGAAGAAGATCCATTTCATAAACTGAAAATACATGTAAAGTGGTGTGGAATATCAACACTTACTTGGTTCTGTTTTCCCGTATCATATTATCTTCACGGCATTGTTCTGGATGCCATCTTCTGATAGCTCGCTCTACAACAGTGTATTTTTCCAAACATGATGGAGAGGCAACATCATTACCATTGTTAGTGATCCTAAGAACCAAAAGTGTCTTCACAACACTTCCACTAACTCGAGTAGTGCAATGAAGATCAGACCACAACCTCAACCGGCCATTTCCCTCGTCCTCTCCTTCCGATAACACAAGCACAGCATATTCAGAATGGACCAGAGACGGGTGGTGCCGGTAGGCAACAAAATCCACTCCATAATTCAAACCTGACTTGACAACCCAATTCTTTATCCGAAGATGAGAATAAGCCTTGTAGAAAGCAGGGAAATTCGGTTTTCGTGATATCATGCACTGCCATAGCTCTACATCATTCTTTGGACACTTATCATCACCTACAACCTTGAGACACTTTAATGAAAAACATAGGTAAAAGGCTTCTTCTAGACCCAGCTGAAACCACTCATTATCCTTTTCAGCTGTAACAATGCGTTTACCAAAACACGCACGGTCAAGAAGATCGGTTTGCTCTGGTTTTACAGCTATGAGTACAGTCCACCCAGTGAGCAATCCATGAGCATCTGATTGAATTAGCGAAGACTGCAGCTGGGATACTATCTTTGACATGGGCTCTGCAAGAGCTTTAGCTTTGAAGCCCTTCCCTTTCCATCTGGGCTCCATTTAATGCTGAAGAAAGATTAAATCATATGCTAAGCTAAGCTAAATCAACCAAACTTACTAACATATAGGAACTTGCCAATAACCAAAATAACTTAACACAGAAAGCCTTTTTACCAATATAACACAATATTAATGTACACCATAAAGCAAAATTTCTCACAGGCATTTTTACAAATACTAGGAATACAAATGAAAATTCTCCGAATGTTACAAGCATTTGGAATTTCAAAGGACATGTAGTAGTAGTAGTAGTTTCTTATATGAACGTAAGAATAGAACTTCAAAGAATTTATTCAAGTATAAAATTTTCGTCATCTTAATGGTCCTAACTGGGTTGCACAGCCACAAAGAGAGAGGAAAAGAGCAATACCTGATATGGTTTGGCCAGAGAAGGGAGGCGGAGGTTTCTGTGGACGATGACGCCGTTGCCAGAAGAGGGAGGCGGCGTTGCGTGGAGGAGGACGACGGGTAAAGGGCTCAACTAATCTCTCCTCCTCCTTTCTCTCTTTCTCTCTTACGCCGTTACGCGTTCTAGTTTCCAAATTCGGGATTTTGATTTGGTATTACCAGTTAAGAACCGGGTCAAGTATTTGGAATTAATGGATTTCTGATGTGTTAAATATATTTTTGTAATTTTTTAATAAAAAATATGCTACATCATTAGAGAAAGATGTCATGTTACAATACTCACTACTCCATTAGTCAGGTAAGTAATGACACTAATGGCAATTAAAAAATAATTTGTAGTGCTCATTTTTTATTTTTTTAAGAGAAACATATATCTACAATATTTTCATAATAAATTCTAAGTAACTGATGTTATTTGCTGTTACTAGTAGAAAAAAAGTAATTCCAATTGTGAGTTTAAATTAAAACTAATAACAACTTACCATTAGAATTAATAGAAGGAAAAAATTACACTTTAAACTATACCTCATAATACACTTTACACCATAAATTTTTGAATGCACGTTTTTTTTTTGGTTAACTTGGATAGAAATTCAAAGTTTAGGGTGAAAAGTGTAATCATTAATATAATTTAAGGTGGTAAACTATAAATTCTTATATGTTTTTAAGAGATTGAGAAGATGGACAATTTGATCTTTTCACGTGGTACCATATTTTTCCATCCAAGTTAACAACAAACTTGATATTAGGGTGCAAAGAGTAACAAGGATCATAGTTTAAGGTGCAAAACGTACATTCGAAAAATTTAAGGTACAAAGTGTAATCAATTGTATAGTTTAAAGTGATAAAATGTAATTTCTCTTAATAGAAATATTGTGAAAATGTTGTAAATGTAACACTTCTCTTTTTGAAACTTGAGGACTAATAGAACTCATTTAAAACTTGAGTAACCAATTGCATCATTTAAGTAAACTTCAAGGATTAATAGTATATTTGGGTATTAGTGATGATTCTTTTATTATACATGTGGCATAAGGAATGGTATCCATTTGTCACAATTACAATTTCTAAGACCTAATTTTTATTATATAGTATATGATTATAGATATTGCATTTTGTAACCTTCGTTAAACATTGCAATGGGCAAAACTACCACTTTAAGACATAAGGTGATTTTGACCGTTGAATTTCTAAATTATTCATTGAAAACAAATATAGAAGTCCTAAGAATCTAAATAATATATTATATGCTTAAATTGAACCGCTAAATTAAAAGTTATAGTCAAATGAAAGTTTAACAGTTAATACAAATTTCTATGATTAAGACTAAACACATGTGATTGTAATTGATTCTTTAGAGAATTAATTCATTTAATTGTCATGTGACATAATCTCATTAGTCTGGGTTTAGGAAAAAAAATGTTGGAAAAAGTAGTTTTGCATCTCATACACAACAAGCATCGGAAAATTAATGGATCTACATTATTCACATGAGATAACATGGAATGTCTGAATTTTAGAAATAAATAATAGAAAAGCGTACCTTGATGTAGTAAAATTCAAAACAAATAAGAAGATTAAACTTGGGAAAACCTTGATCTTCACACTAATTCCACATAAAGCCAAGATATGTGGTCTCTCAATCAGGTCTAGACGTTTTTTCTTTTCTCAAAAGCTTGTGTTCTTCCCAAAAACTTTTTTTTTTCCTCAAAAGTATAAATAACTAACAGGGGCAGCTATTTTATTTAATAACTTTTATTAAATAATTAACTGATTATCTAATTGGGTTGACCTTTTATGACAACTCAATTGGGTTAAGGGTTATAGTGTGTGGCTTAGGATGGGATCAAATGGACAAATAAAGTTTTAACTCTAATGAGCTTCCGGCTTATCCGTCAATTTTTTACAGGCCCAAAGTTACAATTAATGATATTTAATAAAACTATAAAAATATAATTGCACTCTAAGCTTTATTAATAAAATTATATCACCAGACTTTATTATCTAATCAATTAACCCCTTCATGAAAATATTCATAATAACACATAGTCATCAAATATAATTGTCACTTTGAAAATTACTATCTCTTGATCCTTGAGTTACTGATTTAATCCTTTAAGTTATTTATATATTTATGAAATCAAATTTTATAATATATAAAGTTGAGTAACTCTTTACTAAAGTGGTTAGACCTAATACTCTGAATAACTAAATCAATTAAACTTATCTCAAAAGAATATTTAAATCTCTAGAAAGAGATTATTTCTTGTTTATTTAGGAACAATTTATCTCGCTTTTTACTGAATTTTTTTTTTTTGCTGAAAGTGTGCTAAAGTATACTTGTATTTCGAAAAATTGAGAAAAAAAAAATGAGGTTTTAAAAAGCTGTACATAAAAACTAAAAGCTGAAAACTAAGCTTATAAGCTCAACCTAAACAGACACAAACATCTTGAGAATATGCATCCTCTCAACACTACGTGTGGTTGCCTAACATACCAAGGTTTTGACTATTAGATTAAATCTCATTTTTGATATATCAAAGTAACTTACATTTCATGATTGGGTTCATAATCATCTCTAGATTGAGAGTTTATATAAATGAAAGTTGTGAGGTTTATTATCCAGTTGAAAGTCGTTAATAGAGTAATTAATCTCACTGCAATTCAGTTTAATATTTATTATACATTTAAGACACATCAACATATCAACTAAAAGTTTCTAGTTTCATGATCAAGACAAATTATCTGAGTTGACATATTATAATCTTTAGAGATGAAATGTCTAATTTCATCACCGACTATGAACTTAGTTTGAGTTTTCAAAGAACTTATGATTTATATATTCTGTGACTAAATCATATAAATGCATTTTAAAAACTATATGATAATATTCAAATGTTCATGCTACTATTATTTTAAATAATAAAACAATTTTTATTATTTTAATACATAATGGCATACATAACAACATACAATAGGATTTTCTAATCCTACCAAAAAATTCACCATCAAATATATGATCATTTTTAGTTCTAACGAATATATAGTCTAGGTTTTATATTTTAATCAAATATATTAAAAATAAGTGCTTAATTAAAATAAATTACTACTTCCTAAATATCCAACAATCTTATTTGGTCCCAAAACGGCTAAATTTAAGATCGCTCAATAAGATGGAACTCAAAAACGGATTTGAAAACATTAAAATGGCTAAGAAAAACAAGAGAAAAACAATTGTCAGACTCATGTAGGGGTGATTTTAGCATAGTAATTAGTAAACATTCGAATTAAGATAAGCCTTTTTTCATATTAAAGTTGTTAAATCTGAATTTTTTTTCTTCTAATGATACTATTTTCTCTTCAATCAGAAGTGTGAATCAAAAGTTATGGTGAAAACACCAAGATATACTCAAACTCTAAAATTCAGCCGTTTTGACTCGATTTTTGTGATTCCAACTCATATCCAACGACTTTTGGAGATAAAGATTCAAATTTCTCAGTTTTGGAGAGTCCCAAACTCATCCAAACTTGTCAACTAAGGCCATCCCATCCCTCTATAAATAGAATAGGAATTCATAATTCGAAGCACACAATTTCCTAAAAAATCAAAGGTAAAGCTAGTAATCCTTTTGTGTCTATTTGGGAACAATTTATTTAATTGAAACTAAATTTTTTTTACTGAAAGTACTGTAAATAAAGCTAAAAAGTAGCTGAAATAGTACAATGGGACCCATGAATAGTACTAAAAAGTGCAATGAGACCTATGAATAATAGTAAAAATTAGCTAAATAGTAAAAAAACTGACTTTTTAAGTCATGCCAAACGCACACTTCATTTGGCATTGACATGTAACCAACTCCCTATTGCTCAACTCTCTAATCTCTAGAACCCTACAACATTCCCAAACTCATCCTATGCAAGAAACTATAGTGCTAAGATCATCTCTTTTACCCTAAACTAATCATCAAGGCTCATACATGTAGGGGTCGTTTTTCATTTTCTTTTGAATTTTCTTTAATTCAACAAGAAAATATGTTTGTCTTCAATGATATAGATAATTTAGAATCAAAGCAAGCTAGATTTCAATTGAAAGTCATATGTTGTTTTGGTGTTCAATACTATTTTTTTCATAACCCTAGATGCTAAATCTTGTTTTTCAGTAAATGGCATGCAATTTGCTATCTTTTATATGACATGTTGAATGATTAGATGACATGACATGATAACACCACGTCTTAATTTAACATCAGATCTAAGATCAATGGTTCATAGATTATAGGTCATATAAAATGTAATTATCATCTTTTTAAAGTCTAATTAGGACTTCAAGCCATGAAATTTTTCTTAGATTGTATCTACGACCAAGGCTATATAATTTTCTTATTATATTTGAATGGATGTAAATCAAACATTTTTTATCAATAAAATGAAGAATTATTTTAGTGTTTTTTTTTTCATAAATTAAAATAAGTGATAACTCAAAGTGTACAACCCTTAATCAAGGGGACAAATATCATTAGTCGATCAAACTGCCCATTTTAAGAGACTCTTAACATGAGCTCACCCACTCACGTGGGATTAGTCAAAATACAACTAACCTGCAACCTTGGTCTCTCATGGTGATATCTTAACCAAAAAAAAAAAAAATCATTTCTTGGGGCCTAAATTTACTAGACTTGGCAAAGCGAGTAGGTTGGGTCAATCGGGTTGACTTGTATTTTTCCACATAATTTTTTTATTTTTTTTAAAAATATTTATCACTTGGTAAGTTATATAGCAAATTACACGATGTGAAATGCATTATTTTAAATTCACTACCTATATCAACAAAAGAACTTAGCTCAATAAATTGATATTTGTTCAATAATTATAAAATTATACAAATCCTAATATTGTTAACCAAAACATAGCACAAACACAAAAGAATCTGGTCTACCCTTTGAAAATCTAATTAAAACAAACACACAAGTTTCACTTCTACACAATATCACCACCTAAAAATAGAGAATAAAATTACAAATGCCTTATTAGATAACTAATTTGACAAAGAATAAAAATATATAAGAAATTTACAATCTTGAAAACTAATTTCATAATCTAATATCTTAAAAAATAATCTAATAGTCGTGTTTAATTTTAGATACACTATCACTTTGTTTCAATTCGGAAATATATATCAAAGTTTGATTGTTTACTTATTTATATATAATACCTTTTATGAATATCATGTCATTGTTAAGTAACATACAGTCTAGGAAACATCATCTTTTATTTTGAAAAGCTGTTTATTTTGGCTATGAACCATTACAACATTGATATTTTTTTTTTTCACACTGATAAACATTTTTCATACATCTATAATTTCAAAATATGTGTTTTTTACCCTACTTCAACCAGATGACATGTCTGATGTGGTACTAATATTATATTTGTGAATTGAGTTTGAGTTATGTTTTGTAAAGCCCAAAAACAAACAAGTTAACCAACCATGTCTTTCTTTATTTATTATTTTTTTTTACCAAAAAATAAAAAATAAAAGTTCTAATAAACGAACTGAATCATGAATTAATCAAGTCAGATTGGGTTGACCCACAAAAAGGGTCAAGTCACAAGTTAACCTATTTTACTTCGGGTCAAACAATTCTAGTTTGGGTCGGGTTGTATGGTCCCGACCCATTTTGCCACGTTGAAGATTTACATTTTACCTTTAGATACAAAATGTATTTAGAGAGCAAAATGTATTTAGAGAGAAGGTTTTGGATTCCATATTCAAATATTAGTTTAAATGCATGAATAAAGTATGAAAGGAAAATTTTATTTTTTTATGAAATGTATTGATATAGATCTTAAAGTCAGAATTTTGTAGCATATAATTGTTTCGTCTGTTTAGAAAACCTTATTTTGAAATGAAATTGATGGAGAACTCACAAAGTGTAATTTCTAGCGAATAATGGGGTCACATATTCACGATATATAATTTTTTTCCTATTAATTATACATATGCATTTGATAGGTCTTAAACCCGATACCTCACCCTACATCCAGTACATCCAGCCCCCAGTTGAGCTAGTGCTCATTGGCCAGGACTCACAATAATCGTATCACCTGAAATTATGTGACGATTATCACCTGAAGCAGTCCCAAATATGTGACACACTTATTACCTTTATCACCTGAAGCAGTCCTAAATATGGCACAATTATTAACTGAAATTATGAATGCCTCACTTGCTGTCAAAATCTAATTTAGAATACTTTCAATTATAACGGAGTATCAAATCAAATTAATAGTATGGATTAAATATTTTAGCTGCTGTATAGCTGTGACACTGCAGATATATCTAGCTGTGACACTGCAGATATATCACCAGAAGAATTTAGAACAGACTTTGCACATCAGCGGCAAGCATATACTGCCCAGAAATGTGAGCTCCTTCTATAAGTGCCTCCACTACCTTGTTTAACCTTCTATTCTAGTCACCAAAGTTGGCTTGCCAAGTTTCTGCTTTTGAGCACAGAATATCAGTCACTGAAACTGAATTATCTTTACAAAAAATAATGCAGATATGCATTTCCAGAGTCTTAAAATTAATCAGGATATACTTTTAACTTGAGGTAGTGACAAGACGGATCTCAGACACTTGTACAACTACAAAAAGAGCTATCACGATTAAATTTCCACTTTTTTATAACTGCAAACCTGCAGTTTAGAGGAGGTGATTATATATTTACAGTGTCTAGAGGCCATTTCTAGAAGACAAGATTATAACTCAGTGCATATATATTTCTGAGACTACATCCACAAATTCATTGAGAGTAAGTAAGAGCCTTCTTTGACTCTACGGATCTGAACTATTCATCAACTAAGTCTTTCTGGAAAATAAAGAACACCTAAATACAACAAAATGGAGCTGCCATCACTAGGCGGATGTTTGTTGAATCATGGAAATGTATTTCGATTTATTTTAATTCATATGGCACCATTGTTTTCATGAGATCAGAAAGTAGTCCAATTTCCTTTAAGTACATGATGAAAATGTTGATTATTTTAGGTATTTTGAGAAATGAAATCATGAACATCGTGAAGTGTCCAGTGACCCATTACAAACAAAAAAAAAATGTATAAGGAACAAATATATACCAATGAATGATGACTTAATATCCGAACATGAGTAAATGTAATTGGGCAAGAAACAAGAACATGGAAGAATATATGGAAAACAAATTCTGTAACAACCTAGTTAAATTCAATTCTGTCATATTAAAAAAGAAAACAAAAATGTTGACTTAGTATCCATAAGAAAAATGGCCTCTTAACATAAAACCTCCTCACACAATCCCTAGATGGAAACCTGCAATTCAACCACATATTCACAGATCATATGAAATCTCCAATGTGGAGTTTGGAAGTTTAGGACTGTCTTACCTCATTTAAAGCAGATTGGGTTTGTTGTTCAACTTCGCGTACTTGTTGCATTGTCATCCCATACCATTCATCAATCCAACTAAAACAATTCCGATGACTTTCCAAAAAAAGAGCCTTTTCGCCCTACAGAAAGCATAAAAAAGCATCAATGAGGTTTTTGCTTTTGGGTGTTTAAGGAAAACTCTGATAATTCTGTCTATTTTATATATGATGATATATTAGGGCAAAATCATGTATCCACCAGCAAAACAAATAATGAAAATACATGAAAATTAGAATATACAGCTAAAGATCAATTCCAGTTAATACCATTGATAATTCAGCAATTCCAAATGCATGTATCTTCAATTTTTCAATTTAAAAAATTAGTATAAAAATGTAAGGAACATTAGTATAATAATGGCAAGTTCCTTGGTGCAATGGTAAGTACTTCTACCCAAAGTGACATGTTGTGGATTTGAGTCGAGATCAGCCTCTCCAAAAAATTGGAGGTAAGGCCACCTACCAAACAATTCTTCCAAATCTTGTAAAAGTGGAAACTTTTTTGTGCACTGGATATGTCTTTTTTTTTTAAGTAATTCATTGTTGTTCAACCAACTTTGTTGTATTAGTCAATAAAGCAAGTCCAAGTTTTTTCCCCCACTTATCATCCATTCAAAGTTTTTCAATCTTTCCAAGATATATGCCACTTCACAAAGTCACTCAGTAGTTTGCTCGATGAAACTTGATAGGGATGACAATGGGGCAGGGCAAGATCGGACCAAGGGTGCCTCATCCTTGCCCCATCCCCTCTTTGGGGTCAGGAAAACCCATATGGGTTGGGTGGGTTCGGGTAAAGTTGGAGGCATTTAGCCATCTTTGATAAGGTGGCTTCAACATAAATGAGGTAAAGATGGTAAAGGAAGGGGATAGACAGTTGCAAGATACTAAAAGAGAGAAAACGCAATTGTTTGTGGGATGGTAATAAAATATGTACAAAAAATTATAAGTAAAACATGTATTAAAAAAATTAAACTACACACACATAATTAGAGTGGGGTGGGGTGGGAGGAGGCATGCAAAACCTGTCCTTGCCCCGACACCTCTTTGGGGTGGGAAAAACCCATATGGGGCAAGTCATTTAATAGCCTGTCTATTTTTTCTATCCCTAAAATTTGCCTTTTTGAGTTGGCCCTTTTCTTTAGTTATTGCCCTTCAAACTAGTCATGTTAGTAGCCTGTCTATTTTTCAAGAAAAGGTATTGCCTCTCAATCAAGTTCCTAACACAATCTATAATTTTTTCTTTCGATAAGTGTTTATATTATTATAGAAGAACAGGTAAAAGTTTTGGAAGAGTGAAGTTTTGGAACAGGTATGATGTGGGTGATGGTACTAGAGTGAAGTTTTGGAAGCACGTGTGGTGTGGGGATTATTCCCTCAAAGAGGCTTTTCCAGAACTTTATAGCCTTAGCACAACAAGGGATTCTTCAGTGGCGGAGGTTATGGGCTGGTCTGGTGGGCAGCTGCATTGGAATTTTCTTTTTCGTCGTTCACCACAAGATTGGGAGGAAGAATCTTTTGATCGGTTCATGGACATTGTTTACTCTTCGCAAGTGCGGGGGGTTGGCCTTGATAAGATTTGTTGGAAGCTAGCTAGGAGTAGAGGGTTTGAGGTTAGTAGTTTTTATCTCTCCTTTTACCCTCCTTCCCTTTCGTTCCCTTGGAGGATGGTGTGGCACTCAAAGGTTCCCCCAAGGGTGGCTTTCTTCTCATGGTTAGCTTCTTTAGGTAAGATTCTTACAATTGATAACCTTCGCAAAAGGCGTATTGTTGTTCTTGATTGGTGTTACATGTGTAAGAGGAGTGGAGAGTCGGTGGATCATCTTTTGCTTCACTGTCCCTTAGCCTGGGAGTTGTGGTCATTGGTGTTTTGTTTGTTTGGGCTGCATTGGGTTATGCCACTTAAGGTTATTGAGTTGTTTGAATCTTGGCAAGGTAAATTTGGGCGGCATCGCAATATAGATTTTTGGAGACTTGTGCCACACTGCTTGATGTGGTGTATTTGGAAGGAAAGAAATACTCGCTGTTTTGAGGGATGTGAACGGTCCTTGCTAGAGATTAAGTCTTTCTTCTTACACACTCTCCTTGGTTGGAGTGTGGCTCTGTCGCATTTTTCTTGTATTTCTCTTCCTCTTTTAATTGATCATTGTAACTTGGGTTCTTGATTTTTGCCCCCAAAGTACATCCCCAATGTACTTGGGTTGGCTTTTTTTGTTTCTTAATAAAAAATTTTTAGTTATCTATCAAAAAAAAAAGAAGAACAGGTAAAAGTGACAAAGCCCAATTTAAGAACTACATTTTCCATACATGCAGAGTTGCATCAACCCCCCAACAGCAGCAAGATCTTAAGAACTGGAAGGCAATAGCCAGGAAAAATCCAAATATGCATGCTATGACATCCTTCATGGATGACAGAAAACCAGTTTAGTTAGTTGCTTCAATTGGTGTTATCTTATATACTCAACTCCTGTAGAAGCATCCAGCACATTGTCCCAAAATAAATCAACTATTAGACAGGCTACTATGTCTAGGGAATTGCAAACTAAGTCTAATGAAGCTCTACAAACATTTTGAAAACCAAGGGAAAAGATAAATAATGTTCAGCCTTTTGGTAACTTCCATACTGCACCAACATAGATGAAACAAAAGTTTCCTGCCTTCTCTTGTAATTAGATGTCATCTGCTGATTTTGTTAACAAAAGAATTGGCCTTATGCACAAAATTAAATTGAGCATAGAACATTGATTCTTCAATCTTCATTATAAGTAATAATCCAATTGCAAGTGTATATTTAAATTCAAATTTAAAATCTGCTTAAGTCCTATTAACATCTTTCAACTTACTGATATATGGCATGTTATTAGGGTAAGCAACCCAGGAAAAGTGTGGGCATCTGCCTTCACTAAAAAATTTGTATTGAAATCAATATCTCAAGAATTTTTCAAAGCAAAGAGGTTTTACCGCTACTAGAGCTTGTTCAAGCCGGTATCCAAAGCCCCAGTATGGTGCATCAATTGTTACCAATTTGTATGCTGTCATAACAGGATCACACCTATCCTGCAAACAAATTTCATGAACAAAGTAGAAAATATTTTTAAATGAGGGTTTAAGAGACATGCAAATCATAGGAAAACAACAATTGTTTTGCAAGATAGTTGATCCATGAAACTGTGATAGCCAAAGAAAATGTTATAGCTTGACTTTGAATAACTAAAAATGTCGTATTCAGGGCAAAAAGCTCCCACTTTTGCGGAGACTGAGAGTAGGGATTGGTAGTAGCTTTATCCCAATTTTTTTTTTTTTTAAGAGGAAGACCCACAATCTATCACTTTTAGAGGAAAGCACTTGTCATTGCACCAAGGCCCGACCTCTTGTGAGGGTGAATAACTAGTTAATAAAAAATGAAAACCGGTCTACATATTTTATCTACAAATTTTTGAGCCTTATGTAAAATGAGGTGAGGGATCTAGGGACTCCCCCCAAAAGGGGAAGAGAAAGAATGGGGCTTTCTTTGAAGGAGAAAGCTACAAACAATGGGATGATTCTTGCAAAAGCCATCAAAGAGGGAAAGTGAGTTACCAACATGACAGGCCCACATGACAATTAGAAAGAAAATAATAACTGAAAGAATTAAGCCAAGTTCCTTGAGTAGCAGCAGCCATACAAATATGTATTACAGGATCAAATAACATGTAACAACCTGCCATCCCTCCAAAAGTGGGCCACGGCCAGTTCTTTCTGATTTGAATTTGGTGAAGTCCACATTGTTATTTCCGACTAGATAACTCCAATAATTCGTTTCAGTAGAAGCTATATCAATATATTCCACTTCCCTGGTTGCTAGTTGTTCTTCACTTAGACCATGCACCTAGATTTTCAGCTACACAGTTGAGAAAGGCCAAAATAACAGACAACAAATAACAAACAAAAAGTTGAAAAACAGTGCGAACTTATATTTGATTGAGATTGAAGAAAAGTTAAGCCATGCAATTGCTAATAAAAAGAAACAGATATAAAGTGGCCAAAGAAACAAACAGTTAATTGTCTTTTCCAGTCTGATCAGTGTGTGCATGCCTCTATCTCCTCTGCGTCAATTAGTTAATTGGGTACCTTTGTTTATGCCCACAATGATGGTATGGACAGAAGGGCTTTGTGGACAGACTTGGACCCTATTAAAATTTCTGTTGGGCATCTTCCTTGGTTACTAGCAGGAGATTTTGATGTGGTTTTATCTTCTTTGGAGAAATCTGGAAGGGAACCTCTGAGTATCTACAAAAAGGTGTTTGCCGAGTGTTTGTGCTCGGTTGAAGTTTTGGTACATAGTTTTTCGGGGCCCATTTTTACTTGGAGTAATAGAAGGGATGAACAGGCTTTTGTTGCTAAGAATCTTGATAGAGTTCTTGCTAATTTAGCTTAGTTTAATCAATTTAGCCAGGTGGTAGAAGAGTTTGAAGGTGGAGTATCTGATCATTGTTACCATGATTACTTTTGGGGATAAACCAAATTTTGGTCCAAAGCCTTTCAATTTCTTTAGGTTTTGGGCTGATAATGGAAATTTTCTTGACTGGGTTAGAGAAGCTTGGAATGGTGTGTATCATGGTTCTACAATGTTCATTCTTTGTACTAAGCTAAAAGCAGGAAAAGCTTCTTTGAAGAAGATAAATGGTAATCAGTTCAATTGCTTGTCTCAAAGGGTTCTTAAAGCTAGGATGGAATTGGAGCAGGTGCAAAGTCAGCTTCTTTCCTTCCCTAGTGTTGAGTTGGTTAGCAAAGAGAGGGAATGTTTGCATCATTACCTTTCATTGGTTACCTTTCAACGCCCCTAGGCTGGAGTTGGAGCAGGTGCAAAGTCAGCTTCTTTCCTCCCCTAGTGTTGAGTTGGTTAGCAAAGGGAGGGAATGTTTGCATCATTACCTTTCATTAAGTAATGCAGAGGAATCATTTATGAAGCAGAAATCTAGAAATACTTGGATCAATCATGAGGATCAAAATACTAGCTTCTTCCACAGAGCTTTAAGCATTAGGACAGCAAGGAATTCCATTAGATGCTTGGTGAATGATGGAGTGAGGATAGAGGATACTAAAGCTATTAAAGAGCTTGATGTGAATTTCTTTAAGAAGCTTCTTGGCCCTCCTTCAAGCAAGCTTAATGATGTTGACATTGGAAAAATTGACTTGTTTCCTGTCCAAATTTCCAGATAAAGATATTTTACGAAGCCTGTGTCCGGCCAGGAAATGAAGACCATTTTTTTTCTCAATCAAAGATGATAAAGCCCCTGGCCCTAATGGTTTTTCTGCTTTCTTTTATAAAAAGTCTTGGCCTATATTGAGGAGGATGTTATTAGTGCAGTAAAGAGCTTTTTCAATACTGGCAAGTTGCTTGGTGAAGTTAATTCTACTAACATAAATCTTGTCCCAAAAGTCCCAAACCCATCAAAGATCGGAGAATTTAGGCCTATATTTTACTGCAACCTTATATACAAATGTATTACCAATATCCTTGCTAATAAATTGAGACCTTGTGACCTCGTGATGCAGGAGCAAAACCAAAATTATTTTAAAATTTATATTTTCAGATTTAATTTTTTTTATTTAGCTCATAGGAAATTGGATGGTTGTAGACTTTTATTCAGATTGTTATTAGATTTGAGATTAGATAGG
The DNA here is from genome assembly GCA_030445155.1 of Quercus variabilis. Lineage (NCBI taxonomy): Eukaryota > Viridiplantae > Streptophyta > Magnoliopsida > Fagales > Fagaceae > Quercus > Quercus variabilis. The sequence goes on from CP129445.1 coordinate 38,552,951, forward strand.
GATTAGTGTTTGAGTTCAGTTAGGATTAGTTTTCATTAGTTATTATCTTTTATCTCTTTATTTCCTAGAAGCTCTAGCTCTATATAAGCTTCTGATTTATTTGTATTTGAGAAGAGAATATTGATTAATGAGTTTCAGATTGGAGATTTTCCAATCTGTTGGGTGCTAATTCCTAACACCTTAGATGCTGATGCCTAAGTTTTTTTTGCTAGGTGCTGATTTTAAGCAACCCCTAGGTACCAATTCTCAGGGTTTATCTTCTAATTTCCTTCTTTTGCTGATGCTGATTCATAGACTGGTGTTGTATGTGCAAATAGAGCGGGGAATTGGTGGATAACTTCCTTCTTCATTGCCCTATAGCATATGAGCTGTGGACAATGGTATTTAGCTTGTTTGGAATCCATTGGGGTATGCCGCAATGGGTTGTGGAGGTGTGTGCCACATTGCTTAATGTGGTGTATTTGGAGGGAACGGAATGCTAAAGTTTTGAGGGATGTGAATGTTCTATTCTCAAGATTAAGTCTTTCTTCTTTCATACTTTGATTGAGTGGAGCTTAGCTCTACAATCTTTGTCTTGCTCCTCTATTTCTGATCTGTTGGATCTTTGTAATTTGGGTTCTTGATTGTTTTTGTTCCTTTAGTACATTTCTAGTGTACTTTGGTTTCTTTTTGTTTTCAATAAATTTTTTTGTTACTTATCAACAAAAAAAATTCTTGTTCTTTTACTTTCTCTTGATTGTCTTGCATCAATTTGGTATCAGAGCAAACCAGATCTAATTTCAAAAAAAAAAAAAAAAAATCCTCGTTTTTCCTTTTCCACCCATCACAAAACCATCTGTCAAATGTCAAAACCCAAATTACCGTGCTCAGCCACCCCGCCATCGTGTCAGCCATTTCAATTGGTTGTATCCAATACCTGAAATTTGGTCAGATCTCACTGGTCTTTCAAAGTTCCACATAAAACTAGACTCAACCAATTCTAATACAAGATCTGACCCATCATATTGAAAGCCCAAAACCAATCAGTGACTTCCCTTTGACGTTCTGCAGTGCCAGGCCCAAGCTATAGAGCGCATCAGCTTGAAGTGCAATGCTCAGGTTCAACTCAAGTGTGCAAGCTCACATTCTTATCACAGTTTTTTTTTTTTTTAAGAGTTTTATTATTTTAGCGCACAATGGTAGCAGTTCAACCATCTATTTTTTATGGTTATCAAGATGACAACCCATGAATTTTCAAATTTTGGATATTTGCGGTGGAACAATTCTTTGCACAAGTGCATTTATCAAATGACAAATAAAATGTGGTATGCCAAAACAAGAGTTTCTGGTAGAGCTTTGAAGTATTGGAATCATTATGAGAACTTACACTTTCGAAGGCATTGGTCGCTAATTACTTGGGAAAGCATGAAAGAAGACCTTTGCATTGTATATATCCCGCAAATTTTCACAAGAATAAAGAGTCAATTGCACAATTTGATCATTATGGTCATTTCCAAGATCAAAGTCATTCATGAAATATCTACCGTATGTCAAGACTTAGAAGATCTAATAAAAAGGATTCAAGACTTGTCTCTTCAAATGAACCAAAAGGAGACTCAACTTGATTCAATGGGGGTATCAAAAATGATAGATCACAATGAGATCACTGATTCCGACATAGAAGACAATGTTGGTAATGGAATCTTGGTAATGAAGGGAGATCAAGTACCACCATAGTAGAAGCCTACTTGAAGAATCACTCATGGTGCATGAAGATCTATAGTTTGATGAAATCAAGAAGGCTGATAATCCAATTCCACACATTGAGTTTGTGATTCCAGAAGAGTTTCATGAAGTGGAGTATAAGGTATATCTATTTTCAATGCTTCCGAAGACGATTCCACAACTGCAGCAAGTGTTATGTATAGAGTTTTCATCCTTCAATGCTTTAAAACTCAAGGTCAAGTTTTCTCTAACCAAGGGAGCATGATGTAGGAGCAAAACCAAAATTATTTTAGAATTTATATTTTCATATTTGATTTTTGTATTTATCTCATAGGAAATTGGATAATTGTAGACTTCTATTCAAATAGAGATTAGATACGGATTAGTACTTGAGTTCAGATAGGATTAGTTTTCGTTAGCTATTATCTTTTATCTCTTTATTTCCTAGAAGCTCTAGCTCTATATAAGCTCCTGGTTTATTTGTACATGAGAAGAGACTATTGATTAATGGGATTCAGATGGGGGATTTTCCAATTTGTTGGGTGCTGATGCCTAAGTTTTTGAGTTTTTTTTTTTTATTCTTATGGTTTATATTTTAATTTTCTTGTTCTTTTATATTCTCTAAATTGTCCTGCATGAACTTGCCTTGCTGATATCATTAGCCTTAGCCAAACAACATTCATTCCCAATAGATGCATTGCTGAACATATTCTTCTAGCCCAAGAAGTTGTGAAGAATTATCAAAGAGCAAAGGGTGTTCCTAAATGTGCTATAACGGTGGACTTGATGAAGGCTTATGATTCTATCCCTTGTGACTATATTCTACAATGCCTCACTGCAGTTGGAGTTCCTGCAATCTTTGTGGATTGGGTCAGAGAATGTATTTCTTCTGCCTCTTTCTCTATTGCATTGAATGGTAGTCTTGTGGGGGATTTTAAGGGTGGCAAGGGTCTCAGACAAGGGGACCCTTTGTCATCTTACCTATCTGTTCTTGGGACGGAGGTCTTCACTAGAATTATGCATTGCAAAGTCCAGGAGGCTGAGCACTTTAAATTCCATCCAAATGACCTTCTAATACTTAGTGCAACTAAGGTGAACTCTATCAAAGTTATTGAGTTAGGTATTGAGGAGTTTAGAAGATTTTCTGGCCTTCGTGCTTATCCTTTTAAGAGTGAGATTTTCTTTGGGGGGAATACTGAACAGCTTGAAAGAGAGTATTCTGAACATCGTCTTGTTCAAGAAGGGGCATCTTCCTGTAAGGTACTTGGGTGTTCCTCTCATTCCTGGTAAATTGAGATACCAAGATTGTTTGCTTCTGTTGGAAAAGATCACATGCTAGAGTCTCCTCTTGGGCCTCCAAAGTGCTGAGTTTTGCTGGCAGGTTACAATTGATACAATCTGTACTGTTCAGCATCCAGGCCTTTTGGTCCAATGTGTTTATCCGGCCTAAGAAGACTAAAGGCTATAGACAGAAACTTGCTAGTTTTCTAGTTTTCTATGGAAGGGTTCAGATGGCCAAGTGAAAGGGGCAAAAGTAGCCTGGGATGTCATTTGCTGCCCTAAGAAAGAAGGTGAGCTTGGTCTGAAGAGAGTGGAGGAGTGGAATAAATTTGTGTCATGAAATTTCTATGGCTTCTCTTCACTCAAGCTGGCTTTCTTTGGGTAGCTTGGGTCAAAACCTATCTTCTTAAGGGCCAAAGCATATGGAGTGTCAAAAATCCTCACAATTGTCCTTGGGGGTGGAGAAAGATTCTAAAACTTAGTGTGCGTTTGGGTATTGATGAAAAATGAAAATTATTTCACTATTCATCTTATTTTTGCTACTATTCATAGGCCCTACTGCACTTTTTGGCACTATTCATGGGCCCCATTGTACTATTTCAACTAACTTTTACCTTTATCTACAGTACTTTCAGCAATAATTTTTCAATTTTAGCAAAATAAGTGGTAGCCAAACACACTCTTAGGAGTCTTTTCAAACCTCATTTTAAAAACCAGGTGAGAGATGGAGCTAATATCTTATTGAGGATTGACTTTTGGAGCCCTGAAAGCCCCTATGAGAAGTTTGGTCATAGAGTAGTGTATGATGCAACAAGTAGTGTTAATGCAAAACTTACTAGTTTCATCTCTGACAGAAATTGGGATTGGGGTCATGCTAGATCAGAAGATTTGGTGACTATTCTTAGCAAGTTACCTATGCTTGAGATTGGTTAAGTAGATAAGCTAGATGGCTCCCTTCAGGTTCTGGTATTCTTCCTGTAGCTAATGCCTAGGATCAAATCAGGCAGCATAGACCTATGGTGGACTAGTGGAAGGTGATCTGGTTTTCCAAAAAAAATCCAAGATGGGCTTTCATAGCATGGCCAGAAATGAAGGGTAGGCTATCTACCAAATAAAGTTTGGCTGATTGGACTATTACAAGTGACCTTCTGTGTGTCCTCTGTATGTCTGCTCTGGAGAATAGGGAGCACTTGTTCTTTAAATGCTCCTTTTCTCATAGAATTTGGGGTGAGTTAATGTATTGGTGCTGCCAAGATAGGACTGGGGAGATAATATTGTGGCCTGGGCTGTAAAGAGTTGAAGTGGTAAGTCTTTGAAGGCTGATTGCAGTAGGCTAGCATTTAGTGCTGCCATATATCAATTTTGGGCTCAAAGGAATGCTATCACTTTCTAAGGCTTGGTTAAATTTGAAGATCAAATTGTGGAGCTTGTTAGGGAGCAAATCAAGTTTTAAATTCATGTGTTGTTAGCAGAATCCATTCTTAAGCAAGTTCACCCTGTTTCTTCTAGTTATTAGGTGTATCTCATGTGCTGACATTGCTATCTGTTGTTAGCCTCTGCTTGGGGCTTGAGGTTGTATTTTCAAGCCTTTTGGCTTGCGTGGATTCTGTATTTGTTGCTGGTTTCCAGCTGATGTTTCAATAAAAATTTTGCTTGATTATTAGAAAAAAAGAAAAAGAAAAAAAAAAGGGACAAACAAGAAAGAAAACATAGAATCCAATGCAAAATCATACAATTTAAGAGATGGAACTCCTAGTCTTCCTAGTCTCTAACACCCCCCCCCCCCCCCCAAAAAAAAACCCAAAAAAGAAAATTTTGCTACTCTAGATAAAGGTACGATTTTTAGTAAATTGGTCAAAGAAGAGAGAAACTTACATTTTCTGACTGCCCATTGCCAGATGTATGAACAGTTTCAATGGTTAACTGAAACCTGGGAAAATATGGGCACTACAGAAATGTAAAACCAATAAGTATGCTCTTCACTATATACTGAAATATTTGCACAAGAACATTTACTGAATGGGAAATTAATTGGGGAAGGTGTTACCTTCATTACTGGGTAATGTGGCATCCATTTGCAAATTACCAAAAAGAAAAAGAAAAAAGCATATTAATTTAAGTTCTAAAAGGAACATATTACACAGAGAATGATATCATGATGATGTGGCGAACCTGATTTGCATTTTGGGAATGCATTCCAGGCTTCCTCTTGCATGATGAGAGCATCTGCTGGAGCAAAAGTAGTAAGCCAAGAAGGAACTTTGCTGCAATAAGAATTGCAAGAGTAAGAGATTGTAACAGTTGTAACCATAAAGTTCATATCCACAGTAAAATAAGTCTCTAGCAGTGATTCACTTAACAGAAATGAACTTAATCAGAAAGAAGAAAAAAAAAATCTGACAGAACTTGTAAGGACTGATTCAACTGAATGGCAGCAATTACGATCATTAGAATCAAAATAATTGCATTGATTATATAACCACTAGTACTGATCACCTAGCCAAACATAGGAATATGGCAATGAAATTTTTTGAAATAACAGGCTCATGTAAATTTACAATAGATTGTATCAAGCGTGCTATGTGGCAGTCATAACTCATAATGCTATTAGTCCAATATAAAGCAAACACCTTTGTCTAAGATTGCACAATAGTCACCCTCCTAAAATTTCAGTTCAGCCATTGCTCTTCAACCCATGAAATGCAGCCAAAAGAGTCTGACTTTCTAAGTCAATAAGGCAATAAAGCAGCTCAAATTTTAAGGGAATATTAGCTAAATAACTGATTATAAGAGGGCCTTGAAAAACAAAGGAAGCCACTTTCACATGCCAAGTCACAATTCAATAACAAATTCATTCTACCGTACTTAGCATTCACCGCCTTACCTTTGTAGGCGATAAACTTTATTAGTGTATCGACCCTTTCCAAGTACATCATCTTCAAAATCTTTATTCTCCAAGACTTCTACCCCTTCATTACCAGTTGTGTGCTGTTGTGACATCTTCATGACCACGTACGTATGAGCTACATGATACTACATCATCGCAAACGTGCAAAGTTTGTAATTAGTGTCAATCTCACAATCCAGTTAGGAACTAGACTGGGCATGAAAAATTTTATAGTACCTCTATGATCATAACCGTGTATTTTCAAGTGTTCTAATCTCCATCATTTCTTCATGAAGATAAATAAAAGGGCTAAGATTAGAACACCTAAAATGAACAATTCTGATCATAGTGGATATCATACCCTACCATAGAAGACCCTTTATTATTACACATTTTGTAAATTTTTGAAAATTTAAGCACATTCTCTTGGTTTACCTCTTCCAACGACATGGGCATGACAATCCGACTTCACAAAAGAACCCCAGTTGAAATTTAATAGGTTAAGGGAAACCTCCAAAAACAACAGAGAAATTTACTTGTAATAATTAACAATTGCAAAAAGAAACTAAAAATAGCACTTCTTCATAACCATAACCGTTACCGCACATTACTGCATAAAACTAGCGTAAAATAAAAATATCAAAGTATCAGACTAATGGGTGTCACTGATATCATTTGAAGTCGCTAAAATTAAACTAAGAAAAGGAACTACTGCTCGACAATTTTATCCGAAATGGGTCAACTATATATTAAGGCAAAAACTACATAACAAGAATTCAATTATTAATTTTTCTTAAACTATGAATCCTAAACTTCGTATTGAGTAAAACATAAACAACACTAAGCCCACTTACAAAACAACATTAGTAAAAAATTCAATTCAAAAAACAAAATCATGCAAAACAAATTGTACAAAAACTTGAGAGTAATTTGGAAGACAGAAAAAGGATACAATTCCTTGACATGAACCATCTCTTGTAGAATGGAGCGTTCAAATGTAGAAAATATTAATGTAAAGCTGAGAGAGAGAGAGAGAGAGACAGAAAAGGAGAGTATAAGAGAGAAATAAAACGAGAGAGAATATAAAGGGTATGTTCGAGTGAACGCGAAAGACATACGAGGAATATGCTCTTAGCAGTAATAGAAAGGCGCGCTTAAAGAAGAAGCGAAGGCTTTAGCGCAAACGTAAACGCCAAGTCGTAGAAAAAGTTCCCGACTGCTTTCTTTTGACCGTTTAGTGGGCTTTTCACAATTGAAATGAAAGTGGGAGGAAAGTTCTTTTTAAAAATTATTCTAATTCTTTTTCACCGTCCCAAACAGTGTATCCATTGCCTTTTATGTCTATATAATGCTAATGACTTCATTAATAAGTATGATATATAGTTTTTAGGAGTATATTTCTAAGTAATATTTTATGATATTGGTTTTGTTTTGTAATTACCAATACCGACATCTCACGAGACTTGGCTATATTTTAAACATTGGTTTTGAATTGACTAGTCTTTATCATTAAAAGGTCCGTTCAATAAAGCTACCGTAAGCCAAAAGAAAATAATATAGTCATGGACAGTTTTATCATGGAATCTTACTCACATGGACAATTCCAATTTTATTGAAATTGATTTTTTTTTTTTTTTTAAATGAAACCTTTTAAGTTTTAATTGTATTTGGGATGTGAATTTAAAAGTCACTGGTTGAAATTCTATCATATCTTAAAAAAATTTGTACTTGAGACAAATTTAATAAATCAATAATATAGAATATACTATATAATAAGAGTTGGGTTTAGACCCCGTGGTTGCGCCAAATGACTTCACCAAATTGCAGAATTTTTTTTTTATTTTTATTTTTAGATTTTTAAAAAAATATAATTTTTCTTCTCCTATAATCTCTAAGTTGATAAAAATCTTAATTTGATTACAATCTAAATTCTTCATCTAATCTTTTTTTTTTTTTACGTGTAGTGTATTATAAAAAAAAAAAAAAGCAACAACATTTTTTTTTTTTAAATTTCTACACTACGTGTTCTAATGTATCAAATTGCAGAATTTTTTTTAGATTAAAAAATATATATATATATATATATGTGTGGGGCCCGAGGGCCCAGAACCCCCGGCCCACCTTTAGGCTGGCCCAAGGCCCAAGCCGAGGAGGACAATTATCCCAGATAGTCGGCCTAAGGGTTTTAGCTCTTCTCAGACCCGAGCCGAGGACACACCCCTTCTCGGCACACCTAGTCTAATCCAGGTAGGGGGCAGACCCAGAATAGGTGGTCACATCCACACTTAACGAGTATGCCTGATCCTCCAGGCTACATTAATGATGACAAGACCCTTCACTAGAAAAACCTTGGGAGCAACAACCCCCAGTATAGTGAGGAACCTGTCTGATGGGACAAGTCCTGAACCAGTAGCCCGGATGGCCAACAGCTGTAAGGCCAGGATCGAGCTAAAGGGCGTATATAAGGCAAAGACCCCCCCTTGTGAAGGGGGGCCTCCTCGGACGCCAGCCGAGGAGCAACCCCAAGCGAAGAGCAATAGACGAAAAGTTCAAGGAAGACTGGCGAGGGACCGGCCGGAGCCAAACCCTTTGCCCCACTCTCTACAAATTCATTGTCGGGGGCCCACCTCCGAAAAAGGAGCCCCTACAATTGGCGCCGTCTGTGGGAAGGGTTAGAGCACCGGCCGGCGGAATCGGCGGTCGTTCCAAAGTAGTTGCTATGCAAAGTTGGCGGTGCAAAAGAAAAAAAAAAGGAGAACAAGAGAAGAGTTGCAGTACGAAAGGAAAATTCAACAGCGAAATAAAGGAAAAGTTCTTTATTATTGCAGAAAAGATTACAAGTACAACAATCTTTATTATTTCATAAAAGAAAAGTTACAAATACAATCAGAGGCTCAGACAGGCATGTTTTACAAAAAATCCTACCAATTAATCCTACAATCAGATGCCCAGGCGGACCGGTCTTGGAACTGGCCGGGCAAGAGGCTCGCAAAGAATTAATATCAGGAATGAGGGAAGTGTCAACCCGTGCTTTTATTGGCGTCAAGAGAATGGGAGAACTTGACAGTAAAAGCACGGGAAGGGGGGCTGGGGGCTGGCTCACCTTCAAACCAAAGCTTGAACAAAGTGAGGAGCCGACCCCGAGACCCCGGAACACCTTCTCTCGTGATGCTTCCTCGACCCTCTCCAAACTGCACGAGCACCGACCATCGGAGACGGCAATGTTCGGGCACCAGCCGTGACGGGAGTTCGCGTGCCTCCTTCGTCGGAGGTGCGCTCTGCGGAGGGACGTTAGGTACTTCAATGACGTCCCCCCTGGCCACCATACGAGGCCCTGCCAGTGTTACGCCTAAACTCTGCCGCGCCGGCAGCCCAGTGGGGGCTGCGGCCACGGCGGCCCTTAACTCTAGATCTCCTAATTGCGGTCACAACCCTGGTGGCGGTGTCAAAGGGGCTCAGGAAGGTGAAAGTGTATATTTCTGTTCGTGGTGGAGGATTCATAGAATGAGGAGAAACACTCCCCCCAGAACGCCTTTTATGGAGGGCGAAAACCAGTGGGAGTTGAGCCGCGCGGAATTCGAAGGGGGAATTGTCAAAGGGAATTAATTCCCACCCAATTCCAAGGGGATTGCCAGCTGCCTGATTCGTGTTAATTCACGAGGGCATTAATGGAGGCGCGTTACGGGCACCGAAGCGTCAAACATGGAGCGCGGAAGGCCAAGCGACGCCTCGTAAACCAGAAAGATGAGGAACACGAACTAGAAGCAAGATCAGCCCCACGTGCGAAGTCACAATCCGACCCGAGGAAAAACAGCTCACAGGAAAAGACCTGCGGACGTCTTCACACCAAAAACAAAGTCCTCGGATCCGAGGACAAACTCCTATTGGAGGCAGCTGTGCAGTAGTGGTACAACGACTCTTGCTCTAGCAGCCTGCAAGGGGCTAATGGGAGGAACTTCTACCCGACGAGAGACTGAGTTGCCCAAAGAGGTGAACACTGTGTCCTCATACTCGGGGACAAAGCCACTTACAAACGATGGCAGCAATTGTACCTAGGTCTTGCATGGTCCTCGGACTCAAGCCTACGGGGAGCTGGCCACTCGTACTGAAGGCAGCAACTGTACCTAGGTCTTGCATGGTCTACGGACTCAAGCCTATGGGGAGCTAGCCACTTACAAACGATGGCAGCAATTGTACCTAGGACTTGCATGGTCCTCGGACTCAAGCCTACGGGGAGCTGGCCACTCGTACTGAAGGCAGCAACTGTACCTAGGACTTGCATGGTCCTCGGACCCAAGCCTACGGGGAGCTGGCCACTCGTACTAAAGGCAGCAACTGTACCTAGGTCTTGCCTAGTCTACGGACTCAAGCCTACGGGGAGCTAGCTATTTACGACGGAGCCAAGGTACTGCTCGGTCCGAAGACCTATTCCTGTGGAGAAACTAACTACCTATTGAAGAGCCTAAGGGTCGATCCAGCCACTCAAGGAAGAACCAGCTGGCTGAAGGCCTTCCGGAACATAGGGGCCGAGGTTTGCAAAACCCTCCTCCCCGTCCGAGGAGACGTGCAGCAGGGTTTTGAGGGGCTATTGTGGGGCCCGAGGGCCCAGAACCCCCGGCCCACGTTTAGGCTGGCCCAAGGCCCAAGCCGAGGAGAGCAATTATCCCAGATAGTCGGCCCAAGGGTTTTAGCTCTTCTTAGACCTGAGCCGAGGACACACCCCTCCTCGGCACACCTAGTCTAATCCAGGTAAGGGGCAGACCCAGAATAGGTGGTCACATCCACACTTAACGAGTATGTCTGATCCTCCAGGCTACATTAATGATGACAAGACCCTTCACTAGAAAAACCTTGGGAGCAACAACCCCCAGTATAGTGAGGAACCTGTCTGATGGGACAAGTCCTGAACCAGTAGCCCGGATGGCCAACAGCTGTAAGGCCAGGATCGAGCTAAAGGGCGTATATAAAGCAAAGACCCCCCCTTGTGAAGGGGGGCCTCCTCGGACGCCAGCCGAGGAGCAACCCCAAGCGAAGAGCAATAGACGAAAAGTTCAAGGAAGACCGGCGAGGGACCGGCCGGAGCCAAACCCTTTGCCCCACTCTCTACAAATTCATTGTCGGGGGCCCACCTCCGAAAAAGGAGCCCCTACAATATGTTTTTTTTTTTTTTTTGATCTTATCTTCTTCTCCTATAATTTCTAAGTTGATAAAAAAAAATTTAATTTGATTACAATCCAAATTCTTCATCTAATCATTTTTTTTTACATAAATTATATTACTACACATCCAAAAACAACAACGTTATTAGTATTTTTTAGATTTTCAAAAAAAAAAAAACATAAATTATATCGTAATCTAAGAAAAAAAAATTATATCATATATACGCGTTAATCAACTTAACATTATATATATATATATATATATATATATATATGTTAAAATCAACTTAAAATTTTAGCATTATTATTTCATATTTTTTAGATTTTCAAAAAAAAAAAGATATAATATTTTGAGACTTTTTGTTCATATCAACTTCTTCAATGTAGAGTGTATATATATATCAAATAATTCATAATAAATACCTACTTGTGGGGGAGTTTTTTTGCTCTAAGAAAACTTAGGAGTACTCCTTTTAGGCAATTTTAGGCTCTTGTCCCACATTGGAAGGAAATCCTTCCTCTTAGCACCTTATAAGGCATGAACTAATGGTTGAAGAGTATCACTAGTTTGGACTCCTTTTAGGCAATTTTAGGCTCTTGTCCTACATTGGAAGGAAATCATTCCTCTTAGCACCTTATAAGGCATGAACCAACGGTTGAAGAGTACTACTAGTTTGGTAAGTTTTTCCACATTGGAAGGAAATCATTCCTCTTAGCACCTTATAAGGCATAAACCAATGGTTAAAGAGTACCACTAGTTTATAAGGTATGAACCAATGGTTGAAGAGTACCACTAGTTTGGTAAGAGGAAGGATTTCCTTCCAATGTGGGACAAGAGCCTAAAATTGCCTAAAAGGAGTCCAAACTAGTGGTACTCTTCAACCATTAATTCATGCCTTATAAGGTGCTAAGAGGAAGGATTTCCTTCCAATGTGGGACAAGAGCCTAAAATTGCCTAAAAGGAGTACTCCTAAGTTTCCTTAGAGCAAAAAAACTCCCCCACACTACTATATGATTTTTTTTTTGGTTCTATTCTTCTCTTCTTCTACCTACAACCTTATAGGTATGTATTTGTTTACACTAATTTTTTATATATTTGTTTACCCTAATTTTTTTTCATCAAATTGAATAGGTTGTGTTTATTTTTTCTCTTTTGTTTAACCTAAATTGGTTAAGTTTTATCTGATATATGGTTATGGTTTGAGAATCAATTATTAATAAATTTGATGATAAATTGTTCTATCTATTTTATTATTTAATTTTACTTAAATTCAAAAATGTTTCCCTATTTTATTTAGTTTATACACAAGACTTGATTAAGCCATGCATCGCGTGGGCATAACACTAGTCATATACTATATATAACAACTGAGATATGAAATGAGCATTGAGCACATAACCACACAAAAAGCAATGTAGAGGCACATTGGAATTCAAAAGAAAAAAAAAAAAGTTAGCTAATGTTGAATCAGCATCTTCAAATGCACATGGTTGGATTGTTTTAGATTTAGATATTTAAGTTAGATTTGGTTTTAATGGGTTTAAAATAAATTTTGTTTTGAGTATTTGTATTAGATTTGGGTTAAATTAGTTTTTGGTATCTGCCTATGGTGTTTGTAATTAGACTTGTAAATGGAGATATGTGTTAGGTGTTTAGTACGTGGTAAAAGTGTAATTAAATATTATTAAAAAAATTATTTTCTAATGAATGTAAATAAAAAGGTTCCCCGCACATAGTGCGGGTTAAAAAGCTAGTGTGTGTATATATATATATATATATAAGTAAAAATCTCATGTGAGAGTTCATGAGATTCTGTCAAGTGGCATATTCTTCATTTAAGCTTCTACCTCAACAAAGATTACATTTATATCAAAATATTAGTTTATTGAATGTGTCGTGGGTTAAAATGCATATATTAATTATTTATAGTTGTTTCTCCAAAAAAAAAAATTATTTATAGGTGTGCACTAATTATATATATATATATATATATATATATATAGTTTATTTGGTTATGTTTTTTTTAAGTAAGAAGGCAAAAATCTCATGTGGGGGATCATAAAGTTTTGCCATGTGGCCCAATTACACCATATAATAAATATCAATAATATGGAATGGATTGGTAGCAAAATAATATGGAATCGATTAAAATAATTTTATTATTATTTAAATTACAATTTCCTCAAAAAAAAAATTATAATATTCCTACATTGTTCTTTAATCCTTTAATTGTTCTTTACTTTAATTTAAAATTTGTAATGGACATGAGTGCACAACTCTAAATTTTCATTTTTCATAATGAATTCATTACTTTGACTAATTTCTATGACGCACTATATTTCCTTATCCTCTTGAGATTAAAAAAAATTATTTATCCCCTTAATTTTGTATTACTATGTTTTAGGTTCTTTGATGCTGGATATCAAGAACATGTCAAAGGAAGATAAGTTGTTCAACCTTAGGCACAGTTGGAGTTAAAGAGGTAGGCAATGTGTGATCTACCTTCTGCTATGTTTGCTGCAAATGCTTTAGTGGGCTACAAGTTCAATAAGCGCAGTGGGGATGATGAAAAACGTAAGTCCAAAGACAAAGGCAAAGACAAGCAAAAGAAAGATGGCAAGAAGAACAAGGATAAGCAGAAGAAAAATTTGGGTAACAATAGCAAATGAGAGAGTTCTACTTTTCAACAAAGCAAAGAACAAGCCAAGTTGAATGTAGGCTGCTTCATATGCAATGGCCTTCATCAAGCAAGAGACAGCCCTAAGTGTGAGAAGCTTAATGCAATGGTTGCTGAAGATGAGAAGGGGAAGTTCGATGAAGAAGTTCCCAGCAGGGTGAACCCCTTACAATTGTTGAATGCCCTTAGTGCAGGAGGTAATTCTACGGGGCTGTTTTATGTGCAAGTAGAGATGAATGGAAATGGGGCTGAAGCAATGCTTGATACAGGTGCTACCCACAATTTTGTTGATAAAAGTATGCTCCAACGGCTAGGTCTGAAAGTGAGCAAGTGTTCAAGTAAGATCAAGGCAGTAAACTCCGAAGCAAAACCTATTTCGAGAATTGCTTTTGGTGTAAAGTTCAAGGTTGGTGAGTGGACAGGAAAGGTGAATTTCTTGATTATGAAGTTGGATGACTTTGATGTAATTCTGGGTGATGAGTTCTTTGTGACTGCCAAGGTTGCCTTGCTGCCATTCATCGGTGTGATGTTGATTTTCGATTAGAAGCAACCATGCTATGTTCCTGCTAGGCGCGTGGCAGGAAATAACAAGACTAGCAAGGAGTAAGAGCCAATGGTGTCAGCCATGCAAGTTAAGCATGGACTGAAGAAGGGGGAGATGACTTACTTGGCTGCAATGATTAAAGTCAAGCAGGACAAGTTTGTCGAAGTTCTAGATGCTGTTGTTGGACTGTTGGAGGAATTTGTTGATGTGATGCCTCCAAAATTGCCTAAGACTCTTCCATCAAGGTGTGATGTTGATCACAGGATTGAGTTTGAGTTGGTTCCTGGTTCAAAGCCTCCTTTGAAGGTTCCATACAGAATCTCCCCTATGGAGTTGGCTGAAATGAGAAAGCAATTGATTGAATTGCTTGATGCAGGTTGCATTCAACCCTCCAAAGCCCCTTATGGTGCCCCTGTTCTGTTTCAAAAGAGCAGGATGGATCACTGTGTATGTGCGTTGACTATAAAGCCTTGAAAAAAGTAATAGTGAAGAACAAGTACCAGTCCCTTTGATTCAAGACATGTTTGACAGACTTTGTAAAGCCACTTACTTCACCAAGTTGGACTTGAGATCAGGCTATTAGCAAGTGAGGATTGCTGAAGGGGATGAACCAAAGACAACTTGTGTAACTTGGTATGGTTCTTATGAATTTCTAGTTATGCCTTTTGGTTTAGCAAATGCCTCTGCTACATTCTACAATTTGATGAATGATGTATTCTATGAGTTTGTAGACCGTTTTGTTGTGGTTTACTTAGATGACATAGTGGTATAAAGTGAGTCCTTGGAGGATCACTTGGAACACCTTAGGAAGGTGCTGTCCAAATTGAGTGAACATCAATTGTATGTCAAGAAAGAAAAGTATGAGTTTGCCCAGTAAGAGATTTTGTTTTTAGGGCATAAAGTCAGCAAGGGTCTTGTGATGATGGATGAGAGGAAGGTGCAGGCTATCCTTGATTGGCCTCCACCAAGTAAAGTTGTGGAGTTGCAGTCTTTCCTTGGGTTGACTAACTATCATAGGAAGTTTATTCAAGGGTATTCCAAGAAGGTTTCTCCTCTTACAGATTTGCTAAAAAAGGACAAGAAATGGGTGTAGATAGATGCATGCCAAGAAGCTTTTGAGAAGCTTAAAGCTGCTATGTCGAGTGAGCTGATGCTGCATTTGCTAGATTTTAAGTTGCCATTTGAAGTCCATACTGATGCTTTTGACAAAGCAATTGGTGGTGTGCTGGTACAGGAGAAACATCTAGTGGCCTATGAAAGTAGGAAGCTAAATGATGCAAAACAGAAAGTTTAGCACATGAGAAGGAAATGATTGCTATGGTTCATTGTTTGCTAATATGGAGGATGTATCTATTAGGCCCTAAATTTGTGGTGAGAACCGATAATGTAGCCAATACCTTCTTCAACAAACAGAAGAAGCTGTCTCCTAAGCAAGCTAGGTGGTAGGAGTTGCCACAATAGTATGTTGATGCCTTGACAAAAGTTGAGTCAGATTTTGTAGAAATGATCAAGGAAAGTTCTAAACTTGATGCCACTTACCAGAAATTGGTGCAAGATGTGACTGCAAGCCAATTGTGTAGTTACTGACTTGAAGATGGGTTGTTGTATGCAAATGGTGATAAGCTGTTTGTTCCTAATGGGAAGATCTGTAGAGAGTTATTGAAAGAGACTCATGATCCACAATGGGCAGGACATCCGAGTAATTAAAGAATGTCTGCTTTATTGTCCTGTTCTTATTATTGGCCTAAGATGGAGTTAGACATTGAGTTGTATGTTAAGACTTGTCTAGTTTGTTAAGAAGATAAGAGTTTAACTCAAAAGGAAGTTGGTTTGCTACAACCTCTTCCTATACTGGAAAGTCCATGGACTTTTGTTTTAATGGATTTCATTACTGGTATGCCTAAAGTGAAAGGAATGGGTTTAGTTTTTATAGTGGTTGATTGAATTTCGAAGTATGTCATGTTTATGGTTGCACCAAGTACTTGCACAGCAGAGGTAGCTGCTTATCTGTTTTATAGAAATGTGGTGAAGTACTTTGGTTTGTCTATAGATATTGTAAGTGATAGAGACTCTCACTTCACTGGTCAGTTTTGGACAGTTTTGTTTGGGTTGCTGGGTTCACAGTTGAAGTTTTCTACTGCTAATCACCCACAAACAGATGGTTAGACCGAGAGGATCAATGCTGTGTTGGAAGATTACTTGCGGCACTATGTGACTGCAAGTCAGAAAAACTGGTTGGACTTGTTGGATTCAGCACAGTTTGCTTATAATTTGCACAAGTTTTCACAGCAAGGCAGCCTAGGCAGCCATAAAGAACTCATCACCCAGAATTACATCAAAGTCATCCAACTTCATAATCAAGAAATTCACCTTTCTTGTCCACTCGTCAACCTTGAACTTCACACCAAAAACAATTCCCAAAACAAGTTTTGCTTCAGAGTTTACTGCCTTGATCTTACTTGGACACTTGCTCACTTTCAGACTAAGCTGTTGAACCATATTTTCATCAACAAAATTGTGGGTAGCACTTGTATCAAGCATTGCCTCAGCCCCATTTCCATTCATCTCTACTTGCACATAAGACAACCCCATAGAGTTACCTCCTGTACTAAGGACATTCAGCAATTGTAAAGGGATTCACCCTGTTGAGAACTTCTTCATCAGACTGCCCCTTCTCATCTTCAGCAACCATTGCATTAAACTTCTCACGCTTAGGGCAATCTCTTGCTCGATAAGAGCCATTGCATATGAAGCAGCCTGCATTCAACTTAGGTTGTTCTTTGCTTTGTTAAGAGGTAGAACTCTCTCCTTTGCTCTTGTTACACTAATTTTTCTGCTGCTTATCCTTGTTCTTCTTGTCATCTTTCTTCTGCTTATCTTTGCCTTTGTCCTTGGACTTACATTTTTCATCATCCCCATTGGGCTTATTGAACTTGTAGTCCACTAAAGCATCGGCAGCAGACATAGTAGAGGGCAGATCACGCACTGTCTGCCTCTTTAACTCCAACTGTGCCTAAGGTTGCAAGCCAGACATGAAATTGAATAACTTATCTTCCTTTGACATGTTCTTGATATCCAGCATCAAAGAACTGAATGTCTTGATATATTCTCTCATTGTACCAAAATTGAAGGCATTGACTTTATGACAGTTTGGAAAGGAAGTGAAGGCATTTGAAGATACCTTATCAATGAGGACGTCAGCTTCTTCTGGTGGGGGTGGTTTGTTAGGAGCATTGCGTGTTGCTGATGATGGCATGAGGAATGAGGGTGCTTAGGCAATATTGGGCCAATCACTTGGCTTCATGTTTTCTCAATACACTCATAGCTCCTTATGCCCGATTAGTGATGCTCTTAAGGGCTCTTTAAGGAGGACTTGTCCAGTCTTCCTATTCGAGTTAGATTGATGAGCAGTGATAAGGGGCAACATGTGGAGGCACCTTGCTCCACATGATGCCCTAAGGCCATGTTAAAGGAGGGCCATGGTGGGCAGAGATGGTTGTGATGATGGGTAGGAGCAGGTGGTGCTGACCCTATGTCGTGGTGCATGGCATTGATGGCTTAGTTACTGGTTTCTTGTGTGTGGCCTTGGTAGCTTGAGTGCAAAGTAGGGCTGGGCTGCTGTGATGAATAAATGCTGTGTGCAAGGCATTGGTCTAGTGGGGGCTGGTTGAATGCATGGATAAGTGCTAGTGGGCTGATGACAGTTACTTTGTGTGCTGCTTGTGGGCATATTGTGTGGGCTAAAGTGATGATGAAAGGCTTTGAGCATAGGCCAAGCCTCCCCAAAACATGTGAGAACATGTTGAGTGGGCTACTAGAGGATGGGCAGAGGCCTCATGGTCTACTGAGACATGAGCTGTGCATGTGTAGTGGCAATTACTAAGTAGTTACCAAGTAGTTCCTAACTTTCCTGATGATCAGACCTGCTGTGTAAGGGCTAGAAACGTGGAGAGCAAGCCAAGACAACATCAGTTGAAAGTGTCCTAAGTCAGAATATAAGTGGCAAATTGTCCAAGACCCAGGCAATTACTAGGCAGTAACTGCCATAGCAGTTAGTTCTGTGTATTTAACCCTAAGGTTGTTGGAAGTGTCAGCAGCAGAGTGTATTCTGGCCTTGGGAAAATTCTGTGTAATTCTCTAGGCTTGTAAAAGAGTTTCCTTTGTACTTGAGATTAAGTAATAAAGGTCGGAGTTAGGTTCCCTATAAATATTGTGTGCTGTGTATTTAAACGTCCTTATATAATATGTTCTAAGTATTATTGCAGTGTGTGTGTGTGATGTTGGTTGAGATTAAGTTAAGGACTTTGGGCCATCATAGGTAGAAAATTTGAGTAAAAAATTGACCATGTGACACATAGGGATAGAGAGACTGAGAGAGCTATGAGTAACTCAAATAATGCTAGAAAGTAATATACAACTTATTTGTTTCATTTACAATTTCCAATGATGGAAGAACATCAAATGAATATTTCTTTCCCTTTTTTTTTGTGTGTGGACCTAAGGAGAGTCGATCAAGTAGCGTGTGCTTCAGTTGTTGTCTTCAAGTACATTGCTATCCCTTAAGGTTTGAAGTAATATTTTCAACATTAGAAGGGATACAATGTGGGGGAGTGTATATGCTGCTTCGCGGTCTAGTCTAGGAATTCTCTATTGGTCACATTTACATTGCAAATATATCACTCGTAAAAAGTAGCTTACACTTGCAGTGAGATTTGGTCAGACCTTGCTATAAATGCCTTCACTATCAAGTGATGCCCCATCAAAGTGTTCGTTACCAATCATTAGAGTAGGCTTTGCGAGTCTCTGCTTTAGAGCATAAGAATTAGTCAATGAATACTGAATTATCTAAGATTTCAAAAGAACTCTAGCAACAAAATCAGAAATTCATGGGTACTTCGGTTATGCAACAGATATTAAATTCTATAGGGATGTGTAAAACCCAAGTTTTACACCCTTTAATCCTATTATACCACATTATCTTATCACACATTAAAGAATAGACATAACCACATCCAATAAATTCTAATACCCATTTGAAAATCTAACCCAATTGGAAGTTTATTGAAATGGTATTAGGTGTGGTAGAATGTATTGAGTTTTAAGTAAAATACTGATGTAACAATTTTTTATTGGATGGTATAAAACACTAAAACATAGGTTTTGCAACCCTTCCTTATCAAATTTGGACTCTGCAATAACCAGAGATCATAATTTTGGGACAAGTCATAAGGGAACCAAGGCAGCAGCACATAGGGAGTACTGTGGAGCACTCATACGGAGAAAGAAAAAGAGAGGAAACACAGGGAAACCAAGAAACTTATTGTTAACAACTACCCAAAAAAAAAAAGTATTCACAACTAAATTGCTACTTTCTGTCCTGGAAACATGTAGTGCCTAGGAGCATGAACCCAGAACTTCATTTGAGACATCAACAGATGCATGATAGGAACGAGTATACTACAATGAACTGGTTCAAAAAGCTGCTAATTATAACTCACTATAAAAGTAATTCTTAGGGCCCTTTTACATTTGTTGCAAACAAGAGAAACATTCTTTGAATTTGACTGACTGTAACAGGGGCCTGATTTCAAATTAGTTTCTCATATGTAGCTTCTGGCTGAATATAAAAGAACTGGAGAACTAGACAGAACAGCCATAACTTAGGGGATGCCACAACATCATGAAAATGTATCCATTCCATTGTACTTCACAAGGCACCATGGCTTTCATGATGTCAGAAAATAAATCAAATTAATATAAAGTTAATATTTGATAATGTAGAAAATTCAAGAAATGAAATCATGAATACATCATGATATAACTTCTTTTATCCTGTAAAAAGTCCTTTTCTACATTCTGAAGATTGAAGAACGTGGTCAGTGCCTTATAAACGCGATTAGGAAACAAAATGAACGAATCCATCCTTTATTAGTGCTTATATGACCCCAAACAAACACCAAAATATACTGGACAGGAAAAAACAGATACCAATTATTATTACACAATAATGAAAGCAATATAGCATGATTTCTACGCGGTCCAATTTCAAAATTTTCAAAGACAAAGTTTGTTTGATAGAATACTGACTACGTTATTCAACAAGAATGAAACACGCTCTTACTTGACCTAACCTGCTCTCTCTTGCACACACACACACACATTGGAGTATTGTTTATCACTATCATTGCTAGGATTATTCATACATCAGATACAGTGCTAGCCTACTATAAAAGATACTACACCATGTACATTGTCGGTCCAGGAAAAATATTAGAAAATCTTGTTACATGAACAAAACATAAAATACAAATAAAAAAAGATAGGCAATACAAATTCCATCATCACATGAAAATGAAAAGGTGACTTCATATGTCCAAAAATAGAACATTTCTCCATATGGTGAGCTTATGCACATGTGCGTATAAAATCACATATATTCTTTGGCCAGGGAAGCAAAATAATGTTTGACAACTAAATCTCTAACTTCCATGTACAATGCTTAAATGAAGAACTGCGATTCACACATATATTACTGATTCTAGTAAACTCCTATCATTGAGTTTTGGGAAGCATGGAACTTCTTACCTCATCTAACATAGAGTCATTTTGTTGCTCAAGTTCATATATTTGTTGCAGTGTCATTCCATACCATTTATCAATCCAAGCAAAACAGTGACGATGACTTTCCAAAAAAAGAGCCCTTTCACCCTATACAAAAAATAAAATAAATAAAAAATCACATAAATAACTATTTGCTTTTTTTTTTTGGGGGGGGGGGGGGGGAGATAGGAAAGATCTGCCACTAGTACACCACTAAACCCTAAGAAATTTAATTATTCTTCATGCAACACTGTACACTAGTATTCAATAGAAATAAGTAAATAAAAGTAAGTTCAAAGTTTTCCTTCGTTTCCCACTTAACCATTCTTGGTTTTCTTTCTTCTGTTTTCTTTATTCTTAAATTCAGACAGAAATCTCTATAATATTCAATTACTTCAGTCATTTATTTTTCTTTTCCCCCTTTGTTTTAGGGACTTTGCCTGTTCAAATTGCCCTCCACTTTAGTCTTTGTCCTTGAAACTAGATACATCACAAACCAAAAATTTAAAGAAAATTTTAACAATTCTCAAAATAGTATTGCGGAGCAGCCTTATCTTCTGCAATAGTAAAATCTTAGCAAATAACTGGGAAGAAGTGTAGAATATATGACGTGTAGGGCATTGAGGAATAGAAACTGACAAAACCCTGTACTACACCACAAGCATTGGATTAGGTTTTCCTGCCTTTCAGTTTCCCATATATATACTTAAGTTTCCTTTGTTGATCTTGCAAATTAAATAATTAATAGTGCACATAGTGAAATTTCACCATCCAACTTGATTTAATCAGTATGCAGCAATCCAGTTGCCAACTTATATTTGCATTTAATCTTGAAAGCATTGTTGTCAAAATCTTGTTGGCATCTGCTTACTTATTGGAATATGTATTTCATTACGCCTAAAGAGCCCCATCTCACGAAAACAACTGTAGTCAAAGTAATATGTTAAGAATTTGTGAAGTCAAAGAGGCATACCGCTAGCATAGCCTGCTCAAGTTGACGACCAAAACCCCAGTATGGTGCATCAATTGTCATCAATTTGTATGCAGTCATAACTGGCTTACAGCTATCCTGCAAATGAATTTCAGGATTATTAAAACACAAACTAGTTTTGCATAAGGATTTGAGAAACATGCAAATCAGAGGGTGCACTTCATTATTTTACATAATTTGATCCATAAGATAGTGATATCCAAAAGTTAATTAATTGTGTGAGGTTGACTATCTAGTAAAAAGCACTTAAACAAAAAGGATCATTCTAGAGATGATAATTAAAGTTCTTGTGCAAAATGAGGGAAAGGATCTCAAGGAAGGCAAGAAAAAGCTCCTCAAACAATGGAAACAAAATAATATGGACTGTCCACAATACAGGTGTACATCTAGAGAATTCCCACAAAAGCAATCCTTGGGAGGAGGAGAAGAGGGAAGGGGGGGGGGGGGGGGGGGCAGCGCATGTGGAGAGAGAGTTCAACAGCATAATAGGCCTACATGATAACAAGATAAGTTCTTTTCATTGAGGGAATGCAAGCCAAAGTTCCATGAGTAGTGGCATCTAAAATAAATACAGAGGAACCAAATTAAATTATAAGTACGAAAAATTCCAACCTGCCACCCCTTCAGAAGTGGACCACGGCTAGTTCTTGCTGATTTAAAATTGGAAAAGTCTACGCTGCATCTTCCAACTAAGTAACTCCAACCATCCTTGCCTGGAAAACTGATATCAATACATTCCACCTGCCTAGCTGCTAGTTGTTCTTTGCTTAAACCATGTACCTGGTTTGACAGGTTAACAGTTAGAATAGAATAGAATGATGAGCAACTAAATACATGCAATTGGTAACATCTTGATAAAGCTATGGAGAGGTCAGAGAAACCAACAAGAAAAGAAAGGTAGGATAGAGAATGATGAACATGATGCAGGACAAAGGGTGGGGGGAGGAGGATAGAAAAAAAAAGAAGAAGAAGAAGAAGGGGGAAAAAACCTAAGCTAAGGGTGCTTGGAATCACCATCAAGCTTAGAGAAATATCTCTAATCACAAAGTTTTTATTCAAATTGCACTATTTCAAAGTTTCAAACCATTTCTGGAGCCCCTTTTTAATAGGATTCAAGGATTACATCAAAGCACAATTACATCCCATACAATTTTCAACAACATTAAAGCCAAATTAAAAATTCAAAAATGAAATTTGGAACAAAATATGAAATAATGTTGAATGTGCTCCTGCATCTGAACATCTTAAACACATTCAATTGTAACATATAAAGAAAGCTACAGGATGTATCGTTTTTGTCAAAGGAAACAGAGAGATTCAAAGAAACATTACATTTTCTGAGCACCCATTGTCAGCCCTGTGAACACTTTCAATGGTTAACTGAAACTTGGAAAAGTGTGGGCACTGCAAAAAACAAAACCAATGGATATTATCACTGGGAGAAAAAAAAAAAAAAAAAAAAAAAGAACGAGCAACATTTATGGAATTTTAAAAATCGATTGGGAAGGGGAAAAAAATACCTTGAGTACTGGGTAATATGACATCCATTTGCAGATAAAACCAAAAAGACATTAATATAAGTATTTTAATAAATAAAAGATAAAAAAGACAAAAACATATTATACAAGACTGAAGTCAAGAGGACATGGCAAACCTGATTTGCATTTTGGGTATGCATTCCAAGCTTCCTCTTGCACGACGAGAGCCTGTGCTGGTGCAATTTTCTTGAGCCAAGCAGGAGCTTTGCTGCAGAAATATTTCAAGATTAAGAGATCATAATAACTGTAACTTCATCAAGTTATGAGATCTGATACCTTAAAAAGATTTGTCTAGAAATTATTGACTTTGACAGAAATAGTAAAACTAAAAAATACAAAGGCATCAAACTTATTATGCAAACATTTGCGACTCATCCAATATAGGAAAGGCCATAATAATATCCTGATGTCAATTAGCAATCTATCCAGCACTTTGTAAAGTGCCGAATATGGCATTCAGAATTACAACATTCTTGCACAAAGCAAACCCATTAACCAAAAAAAAAAATACTATTATTGACTTGGTGCATTTTTAGACCACTCAAAAATCTTCTTCCAATAGTGATCAAAGAACTTAAAAGCACATATTTGCACATATAACATGCCAATTCTATGACAACAAATTGTTTCTGCTGCACCATATTATTCTTATCATCTATTAAAACTTTCAATAATTGTGTGGCTCAGTGGCACTATCCAATTCTCCCAAGTGTTAAGGAAAAAGAAAACATGATTTAAAAATATTACCTTTGCAGACGATAAACTTTAGAAGTGTAGTGACCCTTTCCATACGCATCATTTTCAAAGGGTTTGTTCTCTAAGACTTCAATCCCTTCAGTACTTGTTGTGTTCTCTTGCTGCATCTTCAATACCATGTACGACTGTGCTATCTCATACTGCAATCCATACATACAGACATACATAAATGAAGTTCTAAGAAAACCATTAATTCTGTTAGAAATTAAATGGGGTTTTGTTTTACCTCTTCAAGAGATATGGGCATGACAATCCGACTTCAAGATAGTCCCACATTGGAAAGTTAAAAATTAAGGAAACCACATAATAACTATAAGAAGAAAATACAGCACATCTTATCTTAATTATAGTTCTCAGTTAAGACAAAACGCAACCTAAGTAGACAGAATTCACATGAAACGAAAAGTCAAACAATTTACAGGAACATATTTATAGTAAAGTTTCACAACAACGAGAATGATGGGTTTATTTTTAAATTTTCCAAATTTTATTTTCTTTCAGCCAAAGCCCAAAAAAGAAAACGAAAAAGTAGGATACAACTCCTTGATGAGGACCATCTTCACTAGATTTTTGGTAATATGTAATTGGGTTTTTCCAACCAGAGAGACTTGACTGAAATTTTGAGGTGTAGCTTCAAAAGAAGACAGAAGAAGAAAGAGAGAGAGAGAGAGAGAGATGAAGAAGATGCTGATTAAAAGAAAGTGGAAAACGAAAAGAATATGCTAACATTACGTATGCTTTGCACAACGCGTGGTTAACGTGGCTCTCCCATTAGAGAGGGGTTTGCGTAGGCGTGGTGCTACGTTTTGACTTCTTGGTTTCTAGTGTCTACTTACCTAATCAATGGACTTGCACGGCCCATATTAAATCAATGAAATAACAACGACTCAACGAGATACCCCCATCTTCACGTTTTGTTGTTATAGGACAAAATTAAAAGACTATTGAAATACACGATTAACTGGACTAAGTCCCTAGTTTCAGAGTTTTGATACTCAACGTACCTGCTGCTATCTAATTGGGGGTTAAGTGTGATGGGAAAGTTATACACGTGCATGACATGTGGCTTGTGGGCCGACAGCACCGACTTGAGCCGACTTCAAGATACAATTAATTGACTAAACATAGACAAAATCACAATTCAAATTCATAACGCATTTCCTTTCTTTTTCTATATTTCATCATGTACCAAAATTTAAAGGTCAGGATAACGGATACTCTTAAGATACAGTAATTATTAACAAATTATTTTAAAAAAGTTTTAACTTCATTTTTATGGGAGATAGAAAAAATTGTCTAAATATTAATTGTTTTTAAGTTTAACTTACTTTTAGTATTATTTTAACTTGAATCTCCTTTTATTTTAATAAGAGATTATCACGTTATCTACTAATTAAATAAAAAGTCATACTACTATTTGTCATTGTATATTTAAAACAAAATAACATGTC
Source organism: Quercus variabilis (assembly GCA_030445155.1). NCBI lineage: Eukaryota > Viridiplantae > Streptophyta > Magnoliopsida > Fagales > Fagaceae > Quercus > Quercus variabilis. The sequence goes on from CP129445.1 coordinate 38,578,540, forward strand.
AAATTAAAAAAGTACGAGAGGTAATTTTTTTTTTTCTTTTCCCATAAAAACTTTCCTAAAATAGTTCACTAACAAATGCCCTTAGGAAATCTGTTAGCATTTCCCAAAAACCGAAATCATTAGTAAGATATTTTTTGAGAATGAATGTTGTAAATTTTATTGAGAAAAAAAAAGCGAGATTGACTTGAATAGCAGTTGTGAGATGTGGGGGAACATCTTCCATTCACACGAATAAACCTATGACATATATTTAGTAATGTTATGAGCTACAAAATTGTCTTGGCGACATATATGTAAAAATCTAAATCTTCTTGAAGGTCTTTGCAATCAACTTCATTTCTTGTATCAAGCGACCAAAGGGGGCTAAAGAGTCATCCTCATCTTTCAATGAGTTTATTATCACCTCCAAATCTCCCTCAAGGACAATTGAAACAACTCTAACTTCCTGATAAATTTTAAAAGCTCTCACAACTACAATAACTTCTACTTTTGCAATTGAATATGGAAAAGCAATTTTCTAGGACGTGGAGGCTGTAAACACCCCTTGCTCATCTCCAATGACTACCCTAATGCCAACTTGACCCACTTCTTTGAACACTTTTCCAGGCACCCCCCTAGGGGGGGGGGGGGGGGGTGTCAATTGGTTCGAGTTATGGGTGCATAGTAGGGTTGTGAGGCATGACACTTTGAAATCTAAAAGTGTGTCTTACAAAAATTAAGCCAACTGATCAATCGGGAAGGATTGTTGGCTAATTCTTATTTGATTTTTATTAGTCCAAATGGACCAAGAAAGCATGGCAAAAAACTCTAGATTTTTCTCATCATCAATGATTTGTTGCACTGCATTTGTAAAACTATGGAACTGCTTGTTCGTTTGGAAAGCCCACTGAGTATTAGCTTCCCAGACAACGTTTTAAGCATGGGCAAAGACCAATTAAATCGAGTGGATAAAATCTCTTGGAGTTTGTTTGTAATGGTCACCGGTAGGGTCTTCAATCACTGTTCCCCTCACCAGGTTTGTCTTGGCAAGTAGAGGATTTTCACAAGCTATCCATAATAAAACTTTAACCTTACGAGGCACTGACATGCATAAGATCTTCTTCCAAAAGGTCCAAAAACCCTTATTTAGATTGGGACCCTCTGAATTGCATTTGTAAGAAAATGATATCAGGAGTTGACAGCGTAAACGCCATTTTGCACAAGAGTTTAAATTAGGTCAAGAGCTGGCGTAAAATTAGTGTTTTACACTAGCCAATAAACAATCACCACGTTACCCATTAAACAATACAGCTCACTTAAACCCCAAATCAGAATCAAAACGAATTAAGTAAAAATTTCAGGTTTCCTCTCCTTCCTCCCTCTCCCATTCTCTGCTTCCACTTGTCCGAATCTCCACCACACCACACATCGAAGCATACCACCACATAGGTCACCAGATTCGTTGTTGGAGCTTGTAAACATGTTGGAGCCATCATAAGCATGGTGTTGCGATCCAAATGCTTGTTTTTCATGATTTTCCCTTTTTCCCAATTTGGATTTCGAATTATTGATGAGTTTGTTTTTGGGTTTATGAGTTTTTTCTGGAGCCTCATGAATTATTTATGGGTTTTTTTTTCTTTTCTTTTTTTCTTGTATTTTGGTATCTTGATGGGTTTTGATTAGATTCCTAAATGTTAGGGTTCAACTTGTATCTTGATGGGTTTTGATTAAATTCCTAAGTGCTAAGATCGGTTTTTGCTTATTTTTTGTTATTTTCGTTTGTGGTTTTTTTTTCCTTGTATGGGTTACTTTTGTTTGCTTTTGAAATTGTAAAAATTAGTGATTTTTTCACAAAGCTCAATGATAAAACATCACTGATTTTTGGATGTGCTTATAAATTTTTGCCTAATTCTAATATAATAATGCTGTTGTCGTTGTTGTTTTAGTGTTAGGAATACTCATATACTATTCCAATTCATTGTAATGAATAGGTGTTGATGGGGTCTAAATTAAGCTTAGTTCATCCATGATAGTCGTCCATGACAAGACCACGTCCAGAAGGTTTTGTAAGGAAGGAAACCCAACAGAAGGATCACAAACATAAATGGGATCCATCCATGGGTATCGTGATTGTCCAATTTCAAGATAGTTGTCCATGGCCCAAAGGTATGGACGACCAAACAACACTTAGCTAATTTTAAAGAAAAACTTTCTAAAGGATCAATATAATCAGACCACAATTTGCCATTCCAGAATGTGGGGAGGATTCCCCATAATTCGCTCCACTTTCTCCATTAACTCCACACATCTCCCACGATGGTAGTGGATCTGAGCAAGTAGACCCACTCCTAACTCTCTATAAAAGGATCAAGTCCAATTTTATCAAGGTAAGTATTACTATTCATAAAATCACCATCCTTGTGTTCTAGAGAGAAAACTGACTTAACCGTCAGAGGATCCTTGGCCAGTTTACATTGGACGCCCTTGACAATCTTTCTTTTTCTCTTCAGGTCATCAAGCCATCACCATAGCCTGGAGTATTCAACCTACTGATTTTTGTGCATCATCAGTTGGCGTTGTTTATAGGAAGCTTGCAAAGTTTCCAAGTGTTAACCGCCTTGCTTTCCAAGAAAAAAAGGATGCATGGTTCGGACTAGGTTGATGACCACTAGTCCAAAACGCCAGGAGAGTGGAAACATCTCCAATCTCCCAAATTGTGCACGTGCACCACCATTGACCATCCAACAACAGTTGCAATCCATGGCAGCTGTGATGGCAGACTTAACGCAACAAAATCATGAGTTAACTAGAGAAGTCAACAAACAACGTCGACAATGGCGCGGCGAAGAACATAGGCAAAATTCAGAGAATGGAGGGGTAGAGAATGATGCTGAAGGAGGAGATTAGTCCAAAGGTACCATCACTCAGAGGGTGCCACCCTTGGAGAGAGAAATGGATCAAATGAAGAAAGCCATAGAGGAAGGACTCCATGAGGAGAGCAAACATGATCTCGTCCACAGAACTAACTCTCCCTTTATCGCGTCTATCACAAGTCATCCTCTACCCTCCAAGTTCAAAATGTCTACCCTGGACTCATATGATGGGACATGAGATCCTTGTGATCATATTGCCACGTTCAAGACGACCATGCATCTCCAAGGTATTCTAGACGAAATCATGTGTAAAGCCTTTCCTTCCAGGTTAAAAGGCCCAGCCAGGGTGTGGTTTGGTAAGCTACCACCCAACACCATAACTTCATTCCAAGAGTTGAGTAAGTTGGTCGTCAAAAATTTCATCGGAGGCCAAAGGTATAAACATTCCTTGTCCAGTTTACTTAACATAAAGCAAGGAGAAAATGAAAGTCTTCGGGCTTTCATTAGTCGTTTTAACAGGGAAGCCTTGTTGGTAGCCGAGATGGATGACAAAATCCTCTTAGCAGCCTTCTATAATAAGGTTACTTCAGACTTGTTCATCCATAAGTTGTATGACCAAGAGCCATAGACGATGGCTGAGTTGATACACTTAGCCTAAAGTTTCATGAATGCTGAGGACATGATTATTGCCAAGAAAAAGAAGAAGGCCGAATGAGTGGAAAATGGTTATATATATCATCTAGAGCAAGGCCTTCATCCAAAGAAAGCCAAGATAGGGGAAAAAAGGGATCGAGATGACAGAAAGGCAGGATCATCCTCATGATGATATTCTAATTACACTCCCCAAATACCCCACTTGAATAAATACTGATGCAAATCAAAGACGACGAGTCCTTGAAATGGCTAGAGAAGATGAAAGGAGATCCTAGTAAACGGAACAAAAGCAAGTACTATTGTTTCCATCGAGATCACAGATATGACACAAACGAGTGCTACGACTTGAAGCAACAAATTAAATTCCTTATTAAGTAGGGAAAGTTGAAGAATTTCCTTAAACGAAACTACAAGAAACTAGGGGTTATTTATTCTATAGTCGTAAGGATAACAAAGTTTTTATTAGTACAAATGCTAAATTCTTGGAAAATGACTATATGAATAATTTTACTCCTAGAAGTAGAGTTGTATTGACTAAAATGAATGAACCTGTACATGAACAACCAATAGATGAAACTAGGGATGATGTGGTTGTATTATATACACCACAAGATACTACTCATGAAATGTCTAGTACACAGGTACCTCGTCATAGTGGAAGAATTGTTCGGCCTCCTATAAGATTAATAGGTTTGGGAGAAACTTATGAAGCTATCTTAGAAGAGGCTGAATCGGATCCTTACACTTATAAAGAAGAAATGAATGATATAGATGCACATCATTGGGTCAAAACTATGAAATCTAAATTAGATTCCACGTATTCCAATTAAGTTTGGGATCTTGTAAAGGCACCTAACAACATGAAACTTGTTGGTTGCAAATGGGTTTACAAGAGGAAGAGAGGGATAGATGGAAAGGTTGAAACCTTTAAAGCAAGGCTAGTAGCGAATGGGTACACACAGAAAGAAGGTATTGATTATGAAAAAACCTTTTCAACAGTATCAATACTTAAATCTATTAGAATTCTCTAATCTATTGCTACTCATTATGGTATGCAAGTTGAAAAGGTCCATTTATGGACTTAAGCAAGCATCTAGATCATGGAACATCATATTTGATTAAACAATCAAGTCATTTGGTTTTGAATAAAATCTTAATGAACTATGTGTGTATAAAAGACATCAAGATAAAGTAGTAATGTTCCTAGTGTTTTATGTTGATGATATTCTACTCATTGGAAATGATGTAGGGGTAATGTCATCAGTAAAGATTTGATTATCAAGCCAATTTGATATGAAGGACTTGGGTGAGGCTGGGTCAAGTTTTGGCGAAATCGCAAGAATAAGATGTTAGGCTTATCACAAGCTAAGTATATAAATAAGGTTCTAGAATGGTTTAGCATGCAAAACTCCAAGAAATGATTGCTTCCTTTTAAACATGGAGTTTCTCTGTCTGATGACCAAATGCCTAAGACTCAAGAGGAAGCAGATATGATAAGACAAGTTCCTTATGCTTCTACAGTTGGAAGTCTTTTGTATGCCATGCTTTGTACTAGACTAGATATTTATTATTCAGTTGGCATGGCCAACCGATATCAATCAAATCCAAGACCAAAACATTGGCAAGCTGTAAAGCATGTTCTCAAGTATTTACAGAGAATGAGAGATTATATACTCGTTTACTGATGTGAAGATTTGATTTCCATTGGCTATATAGATTCAGACTTTCAATCAGATTTAGATTTCAGAAAGTCCACATCAGAATGTGTTTTCACCTTGAGAGGTGGAGCTATAACTTGGAGGAGTGTTAAGTAATCTTGTATTGCAGACTCCACCATGAAAGTTGAGTACGTTGCTGCTTGAGAAGTAGCAAAGGAAGCTGTATGGTTCAAGAAATTCCTTTTTGAACTTGGTGTAGTGAGAATGGAACAAGTTTCCATCACATTGTTTTGCGACAATAGTGGTGCAGTTGCATAATCAAAAGATCCAAGGAATTGCAAGAAAGGAAAGCACATTAAGAGAAAGTACCACATCATTAGAGATATTATTGTTCGTGGAGATGTGGTGGCAGTAAAGATTGAAAGTGCAAATAACTTAGCAGATCCCTTTACCAAAGCCTTGCCTCTAAGGACTTTCAAGTTGCATTTGGAGGAAATGAGAGTTAGATAAGTGCACAATGGTCTTTAGGGCAAGTGGAAGATTGTTAGGTTTGGTGTCCTTAAATCCTATTGTATGATGCATTGTATGATATTATGTATAACATGATATATGACTTAATATTGTAATTAATTAAGTTGTTTTATTATTATCTGAAATAATGGTAACATGAATATTTGGACATTATCATATAGTCCACAAGATGCATAGTATGTGATTTATTTGATTTAGTCACAGAAGATATAAGTCACAAGTTCTTTGTAAACTTAGAATTTTAGTTCTTAGTTAGTGATGAAATTGGAAATTTCATCTGCAAACACTATAATATATCAACTAAAATAATTTGTCTTGATCATGGAAGTGGAGACTTCTAGTAGATATGTTGATATGTTTTAAGAATTTAGACATATTAAATTAGACCGCTATGAGATTTATTATTCTCCTAACAATTGTCATATGAATAATAAATCTCATGACTTATATTTACATGAATTCTTAATCTTGAGAGAATAATGGATCTGATCATGAAGTGTAGGCTGTTTTAATATATCAAGAGTGAGATCTAAAGTATCAGTCAAAACCTTAGTATGTTGGGCAGCCACATTTAGTGTTGATGGAATATATATTCTCAAGATGGAATTCATAGTCTCTTAACGGAGATATAAAATATTCCCTTGAGATAAATTTAATGAGTTTAGTTATTCAGAGAGTTAGACCGAACCAATTTAGTAAGAAATTACTAAAGTATATATTTATGAAATTGGATTTCATAAATATATAATAAATAACTTAAAATGATTAAACCGGGTACTTAAGGATTAAGATGTAATAATTCACAAAGTGGCAGTCTTCATTCATGACTTTGTGTTACAACGAATATTTTATGAAAGGGTTGCATGTGCAATAAAGTCTTGGGATATAATTTATTAATAAGGCCTAGAGTGCAATTATATTTATATAGTGGTATTAAATATAATTAATGGTAACTTTGAACTTGTCAAGAGTTGATAGAAATGCCCAAGGCCCATTGGTGCTAGTATTTTATTTGTTCCTTTTTGGTTCCACTTCAAGCCACATATTAAGCCCAATTGGAAAAGCACAAAAAGCTAGCCTAATTAGATAATCAGTTATATGTAAAGAAACATATATAATTGAATATGTATGAAATGGTTTGTATGTTAGTATTGGACACTCTTCGATTCTCTCTAGAACATACACATAACTGATTGAAAGACCACACTTCTTGGGCAACAAGTGGAATTTGAGTGAAGATTGAAAGTGTTCTTAAGAACTTCTGATCTTCGGTTTTGAATTTCACCTTATCAAGGTGCACTCTCTTGTTCTCATATTCTGAAACTTACTTGACACATATTATCAATTGTGTATGAAGTAGATCCATTTAATTTTTTCCGTTGCGTACACTCATATTTCCAACAGTTATTACTCTGACAATTGCAAATTATACAACTAGAAGAATGTTAATAGATAATGGGAGTTCAGCAGATATCCTTTACTATTTAGTCTTCCAGCAAATAAGAATTAACAAAGAATTACTTCATCCAATGAATGTGCCCTGATCGGGTTTGGAGGAATGAAAGTTTTACTAGTAGGCACTATCTCCTTGCCAATTATAGTTGGCTCTTACCGCGGCAAATCAATAAGGAAGTAAACTTCCATGTTATGGCTTGTTCATTTTCATATAATGACATCATAGGACGACCAACTTTGAACAGTTGGAAGGCTACAATGTCCACCTATCACTTGTCCGTTAAATCCCAACAAAATATGGCATTGGAGAAGTACAAGGAGACTAGTTAGCTGCTAGTGAGTGTTACTTAGCAATGTTAGTGATGGACGAGTAAATGCAGGCAATGAATTTCGAGGAAAGAAGAATAGTGGTTGAACCGATTGAAGTATTGGAGGAGGTTCCATTAGACGAGTTCAACTCGGAGAAGTTTACTAGAATTGGGACAAGTATAGAAAAGAAGACGAAGCAAGAGCTCATCCAATTCCTCAAGAAAGCATGAACGTTTTTTTCTTGGAGCCACGAAGATATACCTGGGATTGATCCAAGTGTAATTACTCATCGTCTAAATGTGTCCTCGTCTTATAAGCCCATCCGTTAGAAAAGGAGAGTGTTTCCCCCAAAACAAGACAATGCCATCAAAGAAGAAGCTAGAACTTGGTAACAGTAGAGTTCATCTGCGAAGTTTACTACCCTGATTGGCTAGCTAATTTAGTGATGGTTAAAAAAGCTAATGGTAAATGGAGGATGTGTGTGGACTTTACAAATTTGAACAAAGCGTGCCCCAAAGATAGTTATCCCCTTCCACGCATTGACCAATTAGTAGACTCAACAACTAGACACTAATTGTTGAGTTTCATGGACACATTCTTGGGGGTACAACTAGATCAAGATGGACGAGGCAGACTAGGAGAAAACATCCTTCATCACAAGCCAATGTTTGTTTTGTTACAAAGTAATGCCTTTTGATTTGAAAAACGTAGGAGCTACTTATCAAAGGCTAGTCAACCATATGTTTCATTCACAAATTGGGCGAAATGTTGAAGTCTACGTGTACAACATGCTGGTTAAAAGCACGAGAGAAACGCAGCACTTGGATGACCTTCAGGAGACATTTGACACGCTTAGACGATACAACATGAAACTGAATCTAAGCAAATGTGCCTTCGGACTTTCATCAGGGAAGTTCCTTGGTTTTATGGTTTCACAAAGGAGAATTGAAGCAAATCCTAACAAAATCCAAGTGATACTAAGCATGGGGCCCCCAAAGAATATCAAAGTCCAAAGCCTCATTGGACAAGTAGCAGCCCTCAACAGGTTCGTCTTAAAAGCTACTGACAAGTGTTACCATTTTCAAAGTGTTAAGAAAAGCATTTGAATGGACGGACAAGTGTCAGTGGGCATTTGACGACCTTAAATCTTATCTCACTTCAACTCCGTTGTTGAGCCCGTCCAAGCTAGGAGAAGAATTATATCTATACCTAGTAGTGTCCCTTCATACAGTAAGCTCAGCCTTAATCAGGGAAGAAGGAAAGGTGCAGAGGTCTGTCTATTATGCTAGTAAGGCCTTAAGAGGAGCTGAAGGATGGTATCCGCCAATGGAAAAGTTGGCCTTCTCTTTGGTAATAGCAGCAAGAAAGCTCAGGCCTTATTTTTAGGCTCATGTCATCAATGTCTTGACAGACCACCCACTAAAGAAGGCTATGAATAAGCTAGAAGCCAATGGACGAATTCACTCTTGCCCATGATCAGTAGAGTAAAAACCATAGGGCAAAAGAATAGGTCGTCCATGTGGATGGTTCCTCCACACAGTATGCAGGAGGAATTGGAATAATATTGCAATCGCCAGAGAGGGATCATTTGGAGTATACCATCCGTCTGCAATTCCAGATGACCAATAATGAAGTTGAATATGAAACCCTCCTTTAGGGCTTGGAGTTAACTAAGTCACTTGGAGCAGATTCAGTTCTCGTCCAAGGATACTCGCTGCTGGTAATTGGTCAAGTGAATGGAATGTGTGAAGTCAAAGAAGAACGAATGAAGAAGTCTTTGGGCAAAGTAAAGCAGTACATTAAGGGCTTCACAATGGCTCAGTTTTAGCAAATTCCGAGGGAGGAAAACATTGAAGCTAATGTCTTAGCCAAGGTAGCATCTATGGACAAGTTGGTTGGTGATCAAATTAAAGTCCAGTACATCCCAAGTATAGTCGTTCCAGAAGTACATCAAATAGATGGAGTAGTTAATTGGACTACTCCTATCATGTCTTATCTTAAGAACGGACTCCTCCTCGAAGATAAAGAAGAAGCAAGAAAGCTAAGAGTAAGAGCAACAAAATTTGTCCTCATAGATGAGGTACTTTATAAAAAGGGTTTCTCTCAGCCCTACCTGAGGTGTTTGACTCCGGACGAGTCCCATTATCTCTTGAGGGACGTCCACAAAAGAGCCTGTGGAAATCATTCAAAGGCCAAATCCCTCATCCACAAGATAGTCCACATAGACATACGCCACGACATGTGACAAGTGTCAATGCTATAGCAACATACCTAGACGACCATCAGAATATCTCATTCCAATGGTGGCCCCTTGTCCATTTGCCCAATGGGGGCTTGACATCCACAATCTTTTTCCTATAGGGACGAGGCAAATAAAATTTTTGGTGGTAAGGATTGATTATTTTACTAAATGGGTAAAAGCAAAGCCATTGGCAAAGATTACTGAGTAGAACATCAAAAGCTTAATTTGGAAGAACATTATCTGCTGTTTTGGAATTCCTAGAGTGCTCGTCTTAGACAATGAGCATTGTAGACACCAGATTTTGTATCTTTTATGACTCGAGGCCCTGTTCCCCAATGATGCTTGAACTCTAAGGCCTAAGATTAGTTTAGAGCTCAATTAGATATTAAATTGACTTGAGGAGTGTTAAAATAGAAAATCTAAATTGAATAGACTTCAACAAACTTAATCATAATCAAAGCAGCACTAAACCCAGCTGCAATCTTGACCAACTGCAACATTACCTTACTGCCCCTACTGCAACAGCACTGCAATCCTGACTAACTTCAACATTACCATGTTGCCTTCACTCCAGTAGCACTGCACCGAGTTGCAATCTTGATCAACCTTAACATCACCTTGCTGCCTTCAATCCAGCAGCACCAAATCTAGCTGCAACATTACCTTGCTGCCTTCAATCCAGCAATATCATTCCTAGCCATCAACAATCTCTAACGACCTCATCTAAAAAGGTCTTCAAGAAAACCCATTACTTGTGCATGCCCTTACAGTACAAGCCTATGCACTCGGGAGGCTAAATGTTGAGTACTCTTTTTTTGGCCCATATGGCATTACTTCGTTGATAACCTATGCCATATCAACATATTATTGATTTTTTGGGTAAATCTCTTTAAAGCCTAAAATAAGCTCATATCTCATTCAATTACATGGATTGGGCTCACATGGCCTGTGAGATCTTTACTTTAAGAGGCAGATTCATGGTCCACATTTCTTCATCAATTGGGATCATAACCCATGACATCATCAACATCAAAGTATAGATCGGGCTTAAGTAATGAATCAAAACTCATGGCCCATATTACCTTTCTTACACTCATTGCAAGCGGCTTCTTCAACAAGAGCTCATATTTACACAAAATGATAACAAAACCCAAGATACGTCATCTCATCTTCGGCTTATAATCCAAGCACATAAGTCTCTTCAGGAAAACTTTGGGAATCGTGATTTGGAGGGCCAAGAGGTATGTTCAATAAAGCTCTAGTAGTTTAAAGTTGATAAAAGAAACACGTTGCTTGGCGTGTCTTCTTTAACTTCCTGAACTCTAACGAGTCCATGTGCAGTAGGTAACATATGGTAAGCATCTTTTATCATATAGCACTTTAGATGATAAAATTCTCCATTACTCTTTTTCTAAAACTCAATATTCATCATGTGACAAATACTCAATATCCCCAGCCATCTGAATGCTGAGAAAATAACTATTCATTCAATCTCCAACTATTGCTATACAAATTTAGAAACTTCATTATATTATTTTACATAAGCTATATTACTACTTTCAAATAAAATCCAACTCAAACACATGGCCTAATCTGATTGGTTATCTTTAATCTTCAACTATATACAAAATATTCATGATATCTCTAATATTTAGTTGTTATCTGCCACAATCAGATCACATATTTCTCTATCAGCTGCCAGAGCAGAGCATTAAATACTCTTCTTGCTCACCAAGATTATGTCATAACACAATAAGACCTTGACTAAATTTCTAGAGCTTCTTTAACTTTCAATCAATCTTTCTATTACTTGTTAAAAATGTGTTGTAATGGAAATTTGGACCAAAACACAAACACCTAAAAAAGGAAACATTTCCAGCAGAACCCCAGCAATGTATTCAGCACTTATCACCTGGTTAGAAGTGATATCATTAGCCATATAATGTTGAAATTCCAGCAACCAGCTGCTATACCCAAAATAGAAAGAGATCTTACCATTTTTAGCCAAATCCATAAAAACAAATGCTGAATGACCTCTCCAACAGTCTGAAATCACCCATCTAGCATCATTTTCCTCTGCCCCAAGCAACAGCTGTCTTATGACAGCTGTGCTATCACATCTTTTCCTAACAGTTGGGACAACCTTTTTAGAACAACTGTGACAACTGACTCAGCAACCTGAGCATTACTGATTTTTCCTCATTTGGCTAAAAACCAAAACCAACTAAGTAACTATTATTTTCTTGCCAAAATACCTTCATTTTTTGTTGCTTTTTCCTTAGTAGCTCTTACCCAAAACAGCAAGAACACCTTAAAGCTAAACATACCATTTTTGGCCAAATCTTATGATAAATTTTCTAAAACTTTTTTGCTCGTTGGGACAGATTTTGGCTGATTTTCTTTGCTAAAATATCCCCTTTAACTCAGCTCTAAAAGAAACCCTTCATTAACAGCTCAAAGGGGACACCAAGGGAGAAAAACAACTTTCTCATGAACTTACTTATTCCTTCTCCCTCTAATGATCTTCTTAAACTCTCAATGAAGTTCTGAGCTTCTAAATTTTTAGTTTCTAAATGAGGGACTAAACTCTTCAACCCTTAGCTCACAAATGCCTTTCATAAGTCTTCATACATCCTCCAGTAGAAAATCCTAACAGTAAATCCCAGCAACATTGCAAAACACACTACAACACCATTACTCTCTTATACTCATTCTCTCACTCTCCATATCCAAAAAATATGTCTATCTTACTGCTCCTATCTCTGAATACCTAAACATATCTCTATACTCTTCTCTTACAAAATCTCTCCTCTTGGAAAGCAATCTCTACAACTTCTCCAGCGATTATAATCTCATATTTTAATATATTTAACCTCCATATCTCTCATACTTCCATATATCATACATATTACAAATATTACATCCCACAAAATATCTATATCTTTTACTATCTCCACACTTTTCAAGAGATATCAAATGATGACTTGCTTAATTTGGCATAATTTATCACTTCTCAACTTTAAACTTTAGTCTAATTTTATTTATTTTTGTTGATTTTAGACTTCATTATTGTTATTTAAATTTTATTGTAGATTTGAAGGAAATGAAGATTTAAACAAATAAAAGAGACGTGAAGCAACTAGAAGGTTTTTGGGCGGACAAGAGTAAGGTTTTGGGCTGAAGAGAGGAATGTTTTGGGCTGAAAAAGGGCAACACAGTTTCTTCTAAAGAAAAGAAAAGAGAGTGGGCTTTTGAGCAACATGTTGGGCGTTTTAGGGTGCAACACGTTTTTTTCCTGAACTGAAAAAAGAGGCACTGAAAGAGAACTGAAACAGAAAAGAAAAGAGGCGCTGAAATTGAGCAGAGAGAACACGTTCTTTGCTGGACAGAGAGGTTGAAACTGAAAAGGGAGGTTGAACTGAAGCAGAAGACAATGAAACAAGAGAAAAACGCTGAAACAGAGGGGCTGAAACAAAGGAAAACACTGAAACAGGAGGCTGAAGCTGACGCAGAAAGAAAGGAGAGGCTGAAGCAGAAAAAAGACTGAAGCTGACGCAGAAAGAAAGGGGAGGCTGAAGCAAATTTTTGTGCTCATTTTTTCCTTCAAATCCTCTCAGAAACATTATGGCGAATTAGCTTTTTTTGAGTTTAATTTTCAGCATGAACTAAATTTTCTTTATTCTAGGAAAACGATGTAATCTAGTTCCAAACTATGCTTGCTTTTCTATGTTAATTTGAATTAATTCTTTTCATGTTTGTTTGATTTATTCTGAGTTTATTGCTTCTAATTAACCGGCCATTAATTAGATAATTTTGATCTTGTGATTTGCTGTCGAAAAAGGGAATTATAGGATAGATCTTGAATATTTCGGCATAGGTAAATATAGAGATCAAAAGACTTGTATGAACCTATGTAGTATTAAAATCATTGGTCTTAATGCTTTCTTGCTTTATTAAATTGCATACTCTTATGTAAATTGATGAACAAGAATGTGTCCAATTGACTGTCGAAAGAGACTTTTGGATATTTTTTGGAGATTGCTAACAAACAAAGAGAATTAAATTCAATTAGCTAGATGAGTAAAGCATAGTGAGGGATTAGGTGAAATTGATTTCCTAGAAGTATTCTTCCCATTAATTTGATCTTCGAACAACATATTTTTTCCCTCTGCATATTTTCTTTAAATTGATTTTATTTTAAATTCTAATTACAAAAACCTTAGTGACTTCTCTAGATAAAATTGAGATTAGCATAATTTTGGTATTTGTCAAAAGTAAGTTACCAATTCCTGAACACGATACTCTTCTCATCACTTTACTATAAGACTATGATACTGTGCACTTGCAGTTTTGCACCGATCATCAAATACTCGTACTAAAAGCCCTTCTTATGGAAGGCATAAACTTCCAATACTAAAGCCCTTCTCCTAGAAGGCACCAAGATCTCATATTAAAGCCTTTCCCATGGAAGACACAAATCCATCTTACATAAAACCTTTCTCTTAGAAGACACAAATACTCCATACAAAAGCCATTCTCATGGAAGGCAACACTATTTATAACTTCACAACAACTAAAAGAGTATTGTCAAGGGGAAAACTCATTTAAGTGGGCAAGCTTAACCAACCCCTACACATAGCTAGACATACTCTCTCTCTCTCTCTCTCTCTCTCTCTCTCTCTCTCTCTCTCTCTCTCTCTCTCTCTCTCTCTCTCTCTCTCCAGTTGCACCCATTTTTCCCCCTCAATCTTAAAGTTATCATGGCAAACTGCTTCTCTACCATGGTCACTCTGTTGGATATTATTAGCTCATAGAAGCTCTACAGCTAGGGCTGCAAACCATCAGAGATAAGTGACTCTGCTTCTATATCTTTAAATTTACATCATTGAATATATGATTACTTCACATTTAATTACATATTACTTTATTCCAACTACTATTACAACTATTAACCAAGGCTTAAACTCATTTAAATGCATGATAAGAGGGGTAAGCTTAACTAGCCTCTACCACTGGCATTCTGCTGAAATCCTATCAGCTTACTGATGCTACACGGTTGGAGCTATAAATCATACAAAAATAAGTGACTTTACTTTCATATCTTTAAATTTATATCATTGAGTACATGATTACTTTACCTCTAAATAAATACTACTTTATTTCAACTGTTATTACAACTATTAATTAAAGCTATCATATCAAACGCATATTATATATTTATTCGACCATTATCGTGATTCTTAGACTTTGGCTTTAATGGTTTTGTAGACTTAAAAGTATGCCAGTAGCCATTGGACTACATGGCCCAATGTTGAGTTCTGGATGCAACTCTCCAAACAGAACCCGGGCCTAGTAAGGTCATCCCTCCAACGGACCACATGTGGCTGGGTAACCAAAAAAGGCCCCCGAACACACATTTGGCCAAATAGAGCCAATTTCCTTAGTTTGTGTGTTTCAACCTGACATAGTAACCAATAAGATGGTTGCTATGTCAACACCTCAAAACTTACTCCCCCTTGATGTTGAATTCGAGCTTTATAGGCTTGGGAAATGAATTTGGTTGAAATGTTAATTCAACAGACCTAATACCCTCAACAATGCTTAAATAGGGTCATTGAGCCCTCAATTTGTCCCTACAAATGAAAAAGGCCTATTGTATCATATGGGGAAAAAATGACGTGCTAAACATTGATTATAAAAATTCATATTATTCACATATAAGTAATATATACGTTTCCCCCCTTTATATATATATATATATATATATATATATTGTATGTTGAGTGTCAACTTATAATTTACAAATACACATGAATAATATAATGGTTAGGTTAGTTCAATTATTTTGGTTAATAGCCAGTAACTTGTGCAATATACTAAAAAATCTAAAAAAACATGATATTCTCTTTGTTCCCCCCCCCCCCCCCCCACACATGCAATTTGATAATTATGCTAGTTATTAAAATGCAATCATTATGAATGTATTTGTATATGGAATTATAATTTTTAATTCCATTATGTTATAGCCAAGACGACTAGAAAATACCGTTCATGTCTGCAAACCGAAATGAAAACCCCCCTACTCCAACTTAGATAAAATTCATTCTAACCTATTTTGGTGAATTTCGATTGAAATTGGAGTTTTGGCCGGTATGAAGTTAGCATTTTTTCCCCTCACTTTAAACATAACTTGAGATTAATTCTGTCAACAAATGATTTTAGAGAAAAAAAAAAAAAAAAAGAGGAGAAAAAAAAGAATATAACATAAATTTAGAGCCATAGTGTCATGACTCATTAGATAATGACATAACTAATGAGATTTATTATTATTATTATTAATATTATGAAGATAACTGATGAGATGTAAATAATAAAAAAATAAATAGGATTAGAGAAGTTAATGCTTGTGGCAGGTCGTCCGGAGTGGAGTTTAGGTGAAAAGGAAGCTTTCTAGAAGTTTCATATTTTATAAATATCCCAACAATGTTAGTTTATTTGCAAATAAAACTCAAATTTGATTTTTTAAAATAATTAATCTAATCACTTTTGTGGACCCCAAACCTACCGTGGCTGTGAAATTGAGTGAAGGATTTAGGCCCCCAATTTATTTATTTGTGGGCTTTCTAGCAATGCTATAGGTAGGGCTCCAAGCAACAATTAACTAGTCCTAGATGTATCTTTTTGATAACCTCTCAGCCTATAAACCTCACCTTCTCACAGTTATTCATCCTCTCTTGTTGCCCACAATCCTTTCTTTTTGTGTTTTTCCCTCTCCTCCCTCTGTTTTTCCTCTTCTTTTCTCAAATAACCCTCAGGGCCAAAAATCCCTTTATTCTCTCTCTTCCTTCCCCTTTTATAGTATTTCTTTAGTGGGGTACTAATTGTTATTGGTTCACCAATTGACATGCATTCCCACTTCCGTCAGAATCCCAATGAATCATCATTTCTTCTGAGGATTCTCTTGAAACTTGTTCCAGACGCCAAATAGTGTTCAATAGTGGGTTCCCTAAAGGCACTAACAACTTTCGGCTACTGACCTTAGCTTGGCCAATTCTTTGTCAATCCCCCATTATCTCATTGATTGGCATTAGGCCGAGCACTATAGGATTTTCCCCAAACAATAACTTCTTTGGTCCAATACACATATTTTTGGGCTGAGCTCATTCCTATTGAGATTGAGATCCATTTCCCTCTTATGGGTTGGCCTTGGCTACTCAGGTTGATCTTGGGCCTCAGCTAAATGGATTGGTATTGATTTTCTGGGTCCTAACCCCCCACAACTTTATTATGACTTTCTTTTAAAACACTATATTATATTCATTAATTTATAAAATTTGACCTAATAATAGCAATGAATAATAATATTTTTACTAAATTGCAAATTACACCTCTAAAATTTAAGAGTATTTGGATTTTACATCCTAAAATTTCAAAATTGGAATTTCACCCCCCTAAAGTTATATTTTATTTGCATCAGCAACACTCCATCTATATTTTTCGTTAAGTACCACATAAGCTTGCCACTCACTTTAATTTGTCCCATAAAATTATGCCACGTCATTTTTGTTTCCTAATTTTTTAAAAATAATTTAAGTACAAATGATGTGGCATCATTTTATTGAATAAATTAAACACGTGGAGCAAGCTTATGTGGCATTTAATAGAAATTGTGGATGGTAGGGTTGCTAATGTAAATGAAATATAATTTTAGGAAGTAAAATTTAAATTCTGAAATTTTAAGGTGTAAAATTCAAACACCCTTAAACTTTATGGATGTAATTTATAATTTACTCTAACATTTTTTTTACTAATAGCAATGGGTAATCTTTAAATAGTATGCCAAAAAAGGTCTGTACTGAAATATTTTGTTATATTAGACAAACTCGAACGAACACGAAAGCGGGATTTAGAACACTGTATGGAATTATTTATCTATTTTACTATTTAAAAAACGTTTTGTTATTTAAATGTTATTGGTATTCTATATTTCCTATTTTTAACTCAAAAAAACAAATTAAAACGATATAATTATAATGATGATATGAAAAATTGTGAAATTAATGTTCATTATAACGATGAATAACAAATGAAAACAATTATAATTGCATTCTAATATATTAAAAAACGATAATTTTATGAAATTAAATGGTTTAATTACCTTAAAAAAAAAATGAGTGTAAAATAAAGTAAACAGACTTGAAATAGGCTAAAAAGCCCACTTATTATTGATTCAAAAATCAGAGAAGATGGGTCTGGATTATGCTTAAGACGAGATCCGACCCATCATGATAATAAGAAAAGACAAGATACCAAAACCCTAGTAATCGTTGTCGTGTACGGCCTCCTATTTTCTCACTCACTCTCAATTCTCAAACTAAATACTAAATACACAGTCATCTCTCCACTTTCGCAAAAAGCAAGAACGGCCTTATTTGAAATGTCCTTCAACTCCAACTATATAGCTTCAACAAGAGCCTGATTTCGATTCCTCAGAAATTCTAGCTTCACTTTTCTCTATATAACGCTACTTTCCTGCTCTGAGAGTAGAGCGAGAGCCACTCACTTATTACAACGAAAGTAAAGTGACCATGGCCTATTGCGTCGATTGCCAAAGCCTCTCTTCAAACTCCCTTCTCTCACAATCGGCTTCGTTTTTCTCTCTTTCCAAACCCCACTCGTCGAAACCAAACAATTCCAGGTTGTTCTTTCGCTTCAACAAGCTCTGCGGTGCGAGAAGCTCTGCCTCTCTAAGCCTCTGGCGTGGCAACTATCGCCTCCGGCTCAACTCGGTTCGGAACCAACATGCAGTGTCCGGAATCGATGTTTCGGAGAAAGTATCGCCGAAAGGAGCACCGAAATTGGGGAAAAGGACTGACTTGAAGAAGATTCTGATCATCGGAGCCGGACCCATCGTGATTGGTCAAGCGTGTGAGTTCGATTACTCGGGGACTCAAGCATGCAAAGCTCTCAAGGAAGAAGGGTACGAAGTCGTTTTGATAAACTCGAACCCGGCGACGATCATGACCGACCCGGATATGGCCGATAGGACTTACATTACTCCGATGACTCCCGAGTTCGTCGAACAGATCATCGAAAAGGAGCGCCCCGACGCTCTATTGCCCACCATGGGCGGCCAGACTGCGCTCAATCTCGCGGTGGCGCTAGCCGAGAGCGGCGCGCTCGATAAATACGGCGTCGAATTGATCGGAGCGAAGCTCGAGGCGATAAAGAAAGCCGAGGATAGAGATCTCTTCAAGCAGGCAATGAAGAACATCGGTATCAAAACGCCGCCGTCTGGAATTGGAACGACGCTTGAAGAGTGTATCGAGATTGCCGGCGAAATCGGCGAGTTCCCGTTGATTATTCGGCCGGCGTTTACTCTGGGCGGCACCGGAGGCGGCATTGCTTATAACAAAGAGGAATTCGAGGCCATATGCAAGGCGGGGCTGGCGGCGAGCGTGACTACGCAGGTTTTGGTGGAGAAGTCTCTGTTGGGGTGGAAGGAATATGAGCTTGAGGTAATGAGGGATTTGGCTGACAACGTAGTTATCATTTGCTCCATTGAGAATATTGATCCTATGGGGGTTCATACCGGGGATTCGATCACGGTGGCCCCAGCTCAGACACTGACTGATAAGGAGTACCAGAGGCTTCGAGATTATTCGATTGCTATAATAAGGGAAATTGGAGTTGAGACTGGAGGTTCCAATGTGCAGTTTGCTGTTAATCCTGAGGATGGTGAGGTGATGGTGATTGAGATGAACCCAAGAGTGTCAAGGTCATCGGCTCTGGCGTCAAAGGCCACCGGGTTTCCCATAGCCAAAATGGCCGCCAAGTTGTCGGTTGGTTATTCATTGGATCAGATTCCTAATGACATTACAAAGAAAACCCCGGCTAGTTTCGAGCCTTCAATAGATTATGTGGTGACAAAGGCAAGTGTTTCTGCATTTTATTCTTCTACATTTATAAATGTTTAGTGTTACTGCTATTATTATTATAT
Organism: Quercus variabilis; assembly: GCA_030445155.1. NCBI lineage: Eukaryota > Viridiplantae > Streptophyta > Magnoliopsida > Fagales > Fagaceae > Quercus > Quercus variabilis. Next base: position 38,598,241 of record CP129445.1, read on the forward strand.
TGTTATTGTTATAAAAAAACCAACAGTAGCTTGTTTTTAAAGTAGTAATACTATAAATTAAGTTATAAGACTGATGGGTGACAGGTGAACTAAGTTAATTTTGAAAAATTTTTTAAGTGAATTTGAGTGCATGATTGTTTGATGGTCCATCCAATTCCCACATCGGATAAGTGATTTGTTATTGCTCATAATTCGTTCTATTTTCCTTGCACCTTTCCATATTTGAGAAGTGCCCTGATATTCTTTGCGTAGTTTTGAAGTTTCTACTTCTGACAATGTGGCAGGCATTGATCTACTAAACTAGAAAGTTGGTCTTTAAAAGGTGGTTCCCTGGAATTGGTAGAGTAATAAAAGATAGGGTTCATTATGCCTTGAAGCCATTTTGAACACCCTACATTAATTTGCATTGCATGCCTTTATCTGCATATGAGAGAGAGAGAGAGAGAGAGAGTTTTGACCTTAACGTTTTATATATTCATGTACTTGGCATAGATACTTTGACCATGTTTGTATAGACTATAAAATATAATGCTCCTTTTTCCATCACATTTCTTTAGTCTAATGTACATTTTCAATGATGTTATGATCGACCCTATTTTCATATTTGAGATTGCATTATCCATTCGCTTATGCTAACTTCCACTAATATGTTTTAGTAGGATTCTACATTGGTGGGAAGGAATATAATTTTTATTGCTTATGTTGTTGTAATAAACCAATTGTCTGTTAAGCCATGTGCATCTTTTTGTACTTGGCATATCATTCTATCATGCCATCTCACTCTCCTCATTTTACTTGTTGCTTTTCTTTGTCATCAACATTGATCATGCCATGCAGATCCCCCGGTTTGCTTTTGAGAAGTTCCCTGGTTCTGAACCAATACTGACAACCCAAATGAAATCTGTTGGTGAGTCAATGGCAGTTGGCCGCACATTCCAGGAGTCCTTCCAGAAAGCAGTTCGATCACTGGAATGTGGCTACTCCGGATGGGGTTGTGCAAAGATTAAGGAACTTGACTGGGACTGGGACCAGTTGAAATATAGTCTTCGGGTACCTAACCCAGAGCGTATCCATGCCATATATGCTGCAATGAAGAAGGGCATGAAGGTAGATGATATTCATGAGCTGAGTTACATTGATAAATGGTTCCTCACACAGCTTAAAGAGCTGGTAGATGTGGAACAGTTCCTCCTGGCACATAAATTGTCTAATCTGACAAAGAACGACTTGTATGAAGTGAAGAAAAGAGGTTTCAGTGATAAGCAAATAGCCTTTGCAACTAAATCCACTGAGAAAGAAGTTCGGTTGAGGCGGCTCTCTTTAGGTGTGATTCCAGCATATAAGCGGGTAGATACTTGTGCAGCAGAGTTTGAGGCGAATACTCCTTATATGTACTCCTCCTATGATTTTGAGTGTGAATCAGCGCCCACCCAAAGAAAGAAGGTTTTAATTTTAGGTGGAGGACCAAATCGGATAGGTCAAGGAATTGAATTTGACTATTGCTGTTGCCATACATCTTTTGCCCTCCAGGTTTGTGCCTTTGACTATTCTATCCTCTCTCCTTCCCTCTTTGTAGCACGTTTTCTCATTAAGAGAACCAGATTAGTCTACCATGCCTGGACAAGTTTATTGACATGAATAGCAACATGCTACATGCTGAATGGCATTGCTATTTATACTTTGCTATTTAGTGATCAAACATACTAATTACCAGTCTTCTTGATGTGGGAAGCGTGAATTTTTTTTTTAAAAAATTTAGTTTTGTTTAATTTTAAAAGTCAATTGTATTATTATTATTTTTAAATTGTTCCATTGTATTTTGTTTTTGATCTTATTAGTTAATTAATTAATTAATATTTTTTTTCTAGAATTAAGATATTTTTGTAATTCAATAACTTGGATTTTTCTAAGCCAATTAGAATTAAATCATAGTAGTCTCCAATGGAGACAACTTTCAGTTTGTTTGATTAATTAAATTTCTGTTGAAATTTTCTCATTGGTCTGATTCAAGCCAACTCTGGATTCTGATTCCTAGGTTTTGCTTTCTTGTTGCTGCCAACTCCAAGAAAATCTAGGCGCTGATTCTTTGGTTATTTTATTTTAATGTTCTTCAATTTTCGGTGTTGAATTAGTTTTGGGTAGTCCTGCGTCACTTCTATTATAAGCTATTGAGATAGGCATGTTGAACTTCTGATATAGAACCAGAAATAGATTAATTTAGTTAGATACTTTATGTATTTATAATTGGCGTAAATGGTTGGATTTCCACCTCAATCAATATCTGTGATTTATCTGTTTTAACTCAGATTGGCTTTGGGTCATTCTACTGCATTGCCTGTCATAATGGTGATTTAATTCATATGATTATAGGAACCAGTCTAAAAAGGGGTCCACTTATTTTTTATTTACATGGCATAATAGAATATATGAACCAGTCCAATTTTTTTCTGTATAGTTGTCTCTTTTCAATAAATTTTTTATTACCTATAAAAAAAGGGAATACATGAACTGAAACCTGGTTTTAACTGTGTTGTTGCCCTAATATAGTTGCTCTTCATCGCATGCCATAATTATTGGTCATTTAACTCTTGATTGTAGGAACCAGTCTAAAAGATGTCCTGTTCATAGCAAATTTAGATGAAATGACATAGTCTCAGAAACATGTTTATACATGGTCGTATTACTTTAATATGATTACTCTCCAGTTTCATCTTTGAATTTTCTTCTTTTCTCTTTGCAGAAAGCAGGATATGAGACAATCATGATGAATTCAAATCCTGAAACAGTGTCCACTGATTATGACACAAGTGATCGTCTATACTTTGAACCCCTGACAATTGAAGATGTTACGAATATTATCGATTTGGAACGACCTGTTGGCATCATTGTGCAGTTTGGAGGTCAAACACCACTGAAGTTGGCTCTCCCAATCCAGCAGTATTTAGATGAGAAGAAGCCTGTGTGTGCCAGTGGGGTTGGGCATGTATGCATTTGGGGTACATCACCTGATTCCATAGATGCAGCTGAAGACAGAGAGAGGTTTAATGTAATCCTGAAAGAGTTAAATATTGAACAGCCAAAAGGAGGAATTGCCAAGAGTGACTCTAATGCCCTTGCCATTGCCAAGGAAGTTGGGTATCCAGTTGTTGTCCGGCCTTCCTATGTATTGGGTGGCCGTGCAATGGAGATTGTGTATAGTGATGACAGGCTTGCGACATACCTGGAAAATGCTGTTGAGGTGGATCCAGAACGTCCTGTATTGGTTGACAAGTATTTATCTGATGCCATTGAGATTGATGTTGATGCACTTGCTGACTTAAATGGAAATGTGGTCATTGGTGGGATCATGGAGCACATTGAACAGGCTGGGGTCCATTCTGGAGACTCAGCTTGTATGATTCCAACACAAACCATCCCATCTTCTTGCTTAGACACAATTAGGTCTTGGACTATAAAGTTGGCGAAAAGGCTAAAGGTATGTGGTCTCATGAACTGTCAGTATGCAATAACAATGTCTAGGGAGGTTTTCTTGCTTGAAGCAAATCCTCGTGCTTCCCGTACTGTCCCATTTGTATCGAAGGCTATTGGGCATCCATTGGCTAAATATGCTTCCCTCATCATGTCTGGGAAGTCCCTTCATGAACTAGGTTTCACAGAAGAGGTAATCCCTAAGTATGTGTCAGTCAAGGAAGCTGTCCTTCCATTTGAGAAGTTCCAGGGCTGTGATGTGTTGCTGGGGCCTGAGATGCGCAGCACCGGAGAGGTGATGGGTATTGATCCTGTGTTTGCTGTAGCATTTGCCAAGGCTCAAATTGCAGCCGGGCAGAAGCTTCCACTTTCTGGCACTGTGTTCCTCAGCTTGAATGACTTGACAAAGCCCCATCTTGAAAAAATTGCAAGGGCCTTTCTGGCACTGGATTTTAGTATTGTTTCAACTTCAGGGACAGCTCATGTTCTTGAATTAGCAAAGATCCCAGTGGAGCGAGTGCTAAAGTTGCATGAGGGGCGGCCACATGCTGGTGATATGCTTGCTAATGGGCAGATCCAATTGATGGTGATTACAAGCTCTGGTGATGCGCTTGATCAGATTGATGGAATGAAGCTGAGGAGAATGGGCCTTTCTTACAAGGTTCCTGTAATAACAACTGTTCCTGGAGCTTTGGCAACTGCTGCGGCAATAAGGAGCTTGAAGTCCAGTACTTGTAAGATGATTGCTCTTCAGGACTTATCTGATGTTGAGGTCAAAACAGGGGGTATCAAAGATTTGCAGTCAGTTCCTTCCTCTCTATAGACTGACTAGGGATTTCTCTGGTAATCTACTTTATCCTCCTTTTATTTGATAGCTTTCTAATATGTGTCCATCATTGTTGCTTGGGACAGACTTTTTATGTAGTCGATTGTTTTCACCAAAATATGGGCTCTCATCTTCCTATTCCACAACACCCACCCCCCCCACCCCCCCCCCCCCCCCCCCCCCCCCCCCCCCCCCCCCCCCAATCTCTTTTCTGTGATGTAGCTGTAATTTTTGAGACTGTTATTCAGGACAATAATTTGATGTTGAGGCCTGAGAGGGGTACGTTGATGCAATTGTCATTTGTTAGCGCTTAATTGCAATATGTTAATTACTTATCTTTGAAAGATGTCTACCGTACTGCTTCTGGACACCCATAGAGCTAGAAATCTAGATTTCTAGGTTCTAAATCAGGAGCCTGCTTCAGCTTACCATCACTCAATCTTAATTTCTGCTGGTTTAGAAATCTTGGTAGATGCCAACGAGATATAGCTCAACTGACACTTTCTTCTCTCATAATAATGGGATGGGGGGTGGCATCATGGGTTCAAGACCCATTGGGTCTATGTGTAACTTACCAATATAAAAAGGTAAATTATAATTGGGGTCTGTGTAACTTTCCAATATAAAAAGGGTAAATAGTTAGTCCCTTTATAAGGCCCTGTTGCTTGGACGACTCCACCGCAAGACTGTTACAAGGTCAACGTGGATGGAGCTCTCTTTAAAGACTTGGGCTACTGTGGAATTGGGGTGGTAATCTGCAATGACAAGGGTCAGCTTATGGGAGCTATGTTCAAGGCCCTGTTGCTTGGACTCCACCACGAGACCGTTGCAAGGTCAACATGGATGGAGCTGTCCTCAAAGACTTGGGCCACTGTGGAATTGGGGTAGTAATCCGCAATGACAAGGGTCAGCTTATGGGAGATATGTCAAAAAGATTTCCATTCCCTCTTGGCGCTCTGGAGGTTGAAGCAAAGGCGGCAGAGTGTGGGGTTATATTTTCTTGGGAGCTGGGACTCAAAAAAATTATTTTAGAGGGGGACCCCAAGGTGGTAATGCATTCTGTGGCTGATTCTCATCCTGTTCCTTTGTATATTGTGGTGGCTGGGACAAAAGCTTGGCTGTCTTTGTTTACTTCTTGGAAAGCAGTTTTCACTAGCAAATAATCTAAACTCTGCTGCTCATCTCTTAGTTAGATATGCTAATGTAATCTCTGATTGTACAATCTTAGCTAGATATGCTAATGTAATCTGTGATTGTACAATGGGTGGAAGATACACCACCTATTATTGCATCTCAGATTGAGATTGATGTACTATCTTTGGGCTCTTGCCCTGTTTAATGAAATCAGTATCTTTCTATCAAAAAAAAAAAAAAAAAACTGTTGCATCATTTACACAAATGTTAATTTGGTCTATAACCTTTTAATTATGTCAATTTGGTCTCTTTAACTTTTTTTAAAGTTGACCTCCTTTATCACATTATTAGTGTAGGGGCAGGTTTTGGATCCTAGGCTCAAAATGTAAATGGATTAAGGCCCAAAGAGTCCAATACAATGAATTTGTAGAAACTGAGTTAAAAACTAGGCTTCAATGAATGAGACAATGCTCACAGTGGGTTTAAGATTGAAATAAAATAAAGGAAAACAGGTTCTGCGCAGAAAAATCCTTCCTTAGCAAAGTCTGAAGAAAGTAATATTGGAGTATATTCTTCTTAAACTTGATTATAATTTCAGTTCTTTGTACTATAGTGTTTCTCCAATTTTTCAAATGAACCTCCCCTGTCCCTGGAGGATCTCTCGCACTATATAGACCACTGTTTTAAAAACCGGATCGGACCGGCCGGTCCGACCGGTTCAACCGGGAACCGGATGCCAATCCGGTCCGGTTAAAAGTCCCATAACCGGTCAATAACTGGAAAACCGGCCAAAAACCGGTCAAAAACCGGGGTTGAACCGGAAATTGGAAAAAAAACGGTTTGATGTCCGGTTCGGTTTTTAAAACCATGATATAGACTCCTTTTTCTCATCTTGGTCTTACATTTGTTGATCATGCAGACCATTATTCGAGTGCTTGTTTTATCAGACACCTTTTCAAGTTTTTTGTGAGTTGTGGCAATCAAGACAACATTGTTCAAGGGTCTTCTCCATATAAATGCGGTCAGAGTGTTTGGTGAGGCGCATTAAATGTGGTGGTAGTTATCATCTCTCCAATCATGTCAGGGCTAACCCTCTCTTTGAAGTTCTTTCTTTACAGTGTGGCCCCCTCCTGCAATGTGCCATTGACGTGGTCATGGCTCGCCTCTTCGACCTTACCATCTAAGTGTATGGACTCCTTGGAACTGTATTGGCCTCCTTGGCCATGGGTATGACACGTAACATGATTTCCTTTTTAAGTTTTCGTACTCACAGTTTGCCTCCCTTTATTTGCAAAGGATCAATGGACTCTATTCACGTAAATATATTATTCTCACGAACATTATAAATGTATTGCTGCAAAGTGAATTCGCCAAACTGAATTTAATCAGGCTATCCGAGTAATAGGGCTATATATAACGAGATGTTCTAAAGATTCTACTCGACTTGCAAAACCACAACAATACAAAGATCTGTAATTGTTTTTTTTTTTTTTTGGGGGAGGGAAACCAAAATCTTTAATTGGGTGGGGTAAAAGAATCACATCTCTATAATGTCCAACACCTAAAAAAATGGGCTTAGAATAATCAATGGATTGTGTTAACTCCTTATTTTGCCATCTGCAAGGAGAGAGAGAGAGAGAGAGAGAGAGAGAGAGAGAGAGAGAGAGAGAGAGAGAGAGAGAGAGAGAGAGAGAGAGAGAGAGAGAGAGGTTTTTTTAGAATTTTCCCAAACTTGAACTATGAACAGAAAAAATGGTTTTTTTTTTTTTTTTTTTTTTTTTTTTTTTAAATTTGATGTGGCGATATAGTTGTAGTTGATGTGGCATAGAAATCATTTTTTATTAGTTCGTTTGACACATTAGATTTTTCCATCTAAGGATAACGGTAGTGTTCAAATTGACACGACACTAAAAAGGTTAGAGATCAAATTGACACAATTAAAAAATTAAGGACCAAATCAACATATGGTGTAAAGGATGGGGATCAACTATGTAATTTACCCATTACAATTTATCCTCTTGAAGTTTGGCCCAATCACAATTTGTCCACAAACTTTCAATTTTAACATTTGATCCATTAAAGTTTGGATTAAACCAAAAAAAAAAAAAAAGTTTTTAGTATTCCGTCCAAATTAATAGATTTTGCATTTTTTAGGAAAAAAATTATCTAACTTGGATTATTTATTTATTTATTTATACAAGATAGAATTTCTATTGTAGTCTAATTTAAGTGTATATGTGTGTAAAGCTTTCTTTTGAAGACTTGAACCCTAGCCCTTACCTCCCACACCCCACAAGCATTTATAATGGTCGAGTGATCGCCACACCAAGCGTGCGCGGTGGTGTTATCTAACTTGGTTCGAAAAAATAACAATTTAGCTCCACTAGCCTTTTTAATTGTTACATTTTGACCCTTAAAAGTTGGGTTAAATTGAAATCGTTAGGGTTTTAGGGGTATTACACAAAACCCTAATTGTTTTATTTTAGTCCAAACTTTAGGTCAAATGTAACAATTGAAAGTTTGTAGAATAAATTATGGTAGGATCACAAGGTGGTAAATTGAAATTTTCTTTTATATATATATATATATATATATATATATATATATAAGATGGGTTTAAGCTGTACCTATAGGCTGTAACTTCACAAAAATTACACTTTTTTTCACTTGCTATGTAATTATTGTTCTAAAATTTAATGGCCAATGCATTAATTTATTCTTTATTTTCCAAAATCTCGTGCATTCTCTCTCTTCTCACTCAGAAGTCCTTCCCTTTCTCTCTCTAAACTCACCTCCACTGCTAGAGCTCTACTCTCTCTGCCGATTCTAATGACAGCAAGGTTGTGTGGGCTATAAAACCAATTGGGTTTATGAAGTTTCTGTTCATATTATTTGTCCTATTTAGAGTTGAGATGTCATGTCTCAGAAAAAAAAAAAAACCTGCACGGATGGGCTTCAAGAATTTCAAAGGCGAAATTGCTAAGGTGCTTGCAAACCTTTTAGAGCTTCTCTATCTCTATCTACCAGAGAATCTTCATTTTGGAAAAATTCCCCTAGAATCAGGAATTTATAAACTGGTGTGGGCTATAATGTTGGGTGCAAGTTTAGAACAATATGGCTAGGAGTAGAATTTAGTGTTTATACTTTTGTAGGTATGTTACTATAATGCTAGATATGAAAAGAAAACAGAGTGTTGCTGCATAACTTTCATTACAATATTGTTTCTTCTTTTTTTTTTTTTTTTTTTTTTTTTTTTTTTTTTTCGGATATTATTACTTCATTTACAACTCACATCTATATATAGATGTGTTAGGAGTTTAGGATGACTACAAGCTTCAAGAACTCTACAGAAGTTTGCTTCATTTCTCTTTAATTGACACTTGTCCATGAGGTGTCTACTTGCATGCTAGCTTGGTGCTGGATTCTTCATTTGTTGACACTTAGATTTCAGTTACTTCTTACTTTGACACATAGGGAGCCACATGTCAATTGCAAATTACATTTTAACACCCCCTCTTAATTTGTAATTCCCACATTTTTCTTGAACTCTTCTAGTTTTTCGGAAGTACCAACTTTTGTAAAACCATCTGCTAGTTGCTCATTTGTGTTGACAAAGTTGAGCTGTATTTCTTCTTCTTGCACCAATTTTCTGATGAAGTGATGGCAGAGTTCAATGTGCTTTGTTCTACTTTGATACACCGGATTTTTGGTCATAGCAATGGCTGACATGTTGTCACAGTAGATGATGATTGGCTTCTCTTCACTCTGTTGCATGTCTGAAAGAATTCTTCTTAGCCATATAGATTCACATGCTGCATCTATTGCTGCTATGTATTCGGCTTCGGCTGATGATAATGCAACAGTTTTCTGCTTCTTTGAGGACCAAGAAATTGGTTTTGTACCTAGGCAAAATAAGTAACCAGAAGTGCTCTTGCGGTCATCAATTGAACCTGTCCAGTCGGTATCTGTATATCCCACTAGCTTGTTGTCTTTTTCTTTCACATATTTGATGCCAAGTTTCTTTGTACCTTTTAGGTAGCGTAGAATTCTTTTTGCTGCTGTGAGGTGGATTTTGCTTGGTTCATTCATGAATCTGGAAATAAGGCTGACTGGTTGCACAATATCTGGCCTTGTGTTTGTTAAATAAATTAAGCTTCCAACCAAACTTCGATAGTTTCTTGCATCAACTTTTTCTGCGCCATCATCTAAGTGCAATTTCTCATTGAATGCCATTGGGGTGGACACTAGTTTGCAATTGTTCATTTGGAACCTTTTAAAAGATATTTTTCTTGAGAAATAAATATTTTTCCTTTGCATTGACGTTCTTGGATCCCTAGAAAATATTTCATGGGACCTAAGTCTGTCATTTCATATTCTTTCATCATTGCTCCTTTAAATTCTGCAACCATCTCTGGGTGTGTACTTGCATAAATAAGATCATCAACATATAAACAAACTAAAAGAAAATCTTTTATACCTTTTTTCTTGACATATAGTGATGGTTCACTTGGACTTCTTTGGAATCCATTTTGCTGAAAATATGAGTCAATTTTGCTATTCCATGCTCGTGGCGCTTGTTTTAGTCCATATAAGGCTTTTTTGAGATGATAGACCTTATCTTCTTTTCCTTTCTGCACATAGCCTAGAGGTTGTTCCACATATACCTCTTCTTCAAGTTCTGCATTTAAGAATGCTGCTTTTACATCAAGCTGGAAAACTTGTAGCTCCATTTGGGCTACTATGGCCAGGACAGTTCTGATAGTTTCCATGCGAGCAACTGGTGCAAAAGTTTCATTGAAATCCACACCCGGTTGTTGTGAGTAACCTTTTGCCACCAATCGCGCCTTGTGCTTCTGAATTGAACCATCTTCTTTGTACTTGGTCTTATAGACCCATTTTAGCCCGATTACTTCTTTGTCTTCAGGATGATCAACAAGTTCCCATGTGTTGTTCTTTTCAATGGTTGCAATTTCATCATTCATTGCTTTTATCCAGACTTCTTCTTTAGCTGCTTCTTCAAAATTTTGAGGCTCACATGCAAAAAATGCTACATCACAGGATTCATAAATTTCTTTTAGAGACCGTACTCTTCCTAGTGGAGTTTCAAACTCTGAAGATGTTCCAATTGAAGGACTTGCTCTTGCTGATGGGCTGTGGCTTGGACTTGCACTTGGAGTTGATTGAGAACTTGAACCTTCTTGATTTGTCACTAGTTCAATAATCTCTAACATCTTAGGCCCTTGATTGGAATCGCTTTCCCAATTCCATGTTGCAAATTCATCAAAAATAACATCATGAGAAATCACCATCTTGTTTGTTTTGGGATTGTAAAGGCGGTAGCCTTTTGATTCATTGCTGTAGCCGACAAAGATGTTCTTTTCTCCTTTTTCATCAAACTTTTCTCTTTCTTGTTTTGGAATATGAGCATAAGCAACACACCCAAACACTTTTAGTTGATGGACTTGAGGTTTTTGTCCATGCCAAGCTTGATAAGGAGTCTTGTTCAGAACGACCTTTGTAGGAGACCTGTTTAAAATATAAACAGCAGTGTTAACTGCTTTAGCCCAAAAATTATTTGATAGCCCTTTCCATTTTAACATGCTTCGTGCCATTTCCACAATTGTACGGTTTTTTCGTTCTGCCACGCCATTTTGTTGTGGAGTATGACAGACTGTGAGTTGGCTTTGAATGCCTTGCTCTTTGCAATATTTTTGGAAGGGTCCATAAATAAATTCTCCACCACGATCTGTTCTGAGAGTCTTCATTTTTCTGCCACTTTGTTTCTCTGCAAAAACTTTAAACTGAAGAAAAACATTAAAAGCCTCTGATTTTTGTTTAAGAAAATATACCCACATCATTCTAGTATAGTCATCAACAAATAAGATAAAGTATCTATTATCATTGAGTGATGGGGTTCTTGTTGGTCCACAAATATCAGCATGCACCAATTCAAGTGGTGCTCGGGCTCTCCATGCAGTTTTTGGAAATGGGAGCCTATGCATTTTTCCATAAATACAGCCTTCACAAACTTGATTTAGCTTAGCAATAGGAGGCAATCCTAGAACCATATTTTTATCCTTCAACAATTTGAGGCCATTATAATTTAAATGTCCATATCTTAAATGCCACAAATATGCTTCATCTATTTTTTCAGTCTTGAAGGCAAAATTCTCAGCTAGTGGCATAGTGAGAGGAAAAACATTTTTAGAATTCATTTTTACTTTTGCCACTATAGAATTATTCTTCTTATCTATGATTGTCCCTTCATCATCATCAAAATTTATTTTGTAGCCTTTCCTTAATAGTTGTCCAAGACTTAAAAGATATGTAGCTAAACCAGGAACAAAATGCACATCATAGATAAGTTTAGAGTTACCTCCTTTTGATTCAACAGCTACTACACCTTTTCCTTTGATGTCATGAAATTTTCCATCTCCAAGCTTCACTTTGGATGTGTAGCCTTCATCAAGACTCACGAAAAATTCTTTGCTTCCTGTCATATGATTACTGCAAGCACTATCCAGATACCATGTACTTCTTGGTTCTTGTTGTACAGACATACATGAGAAAAACACTTGTGCATTTTCAACTTTCTTAGTGAAGTTGGCATCATGATCTTCTTTAGCACTTTTATCATCTTTATACTAGCAGTCTCTTTGAGAGTGATTTGGGATTTTACACTTAGTGCATCGAAAATAACAATTTTTGGACTCATGTCCAGATTTTTTACAGATTATGCATTGAGAGTCTGAGTTACTAGAAAAATTTCTTTGGTTTGAAAAACTTCTTTTTCCTCTGCCTCGACCTCTGAAATTCTGTTTTCCTCGTCCTCCTCCAGTTTGATTCCTTTGTTGGGATTATTTTCTTGTTCATTTTTTGTGTTTTTGTTGTCTGTACTTTTCACTTTAGATTGAAATGCTTGTTCAAAAGATTGAGTAGAAAATCTACCCATCCTTTTTTCATGTGCTTCAAGAGATCCACAAAGTTCATCTAGTGTAAGCTTTGATAAATCTTTAGCTTCTTCAATTGCAACAACCACATGTTCAAATTTTATTGACAAACTTCTTAGTATTTTCTCTACAATTTTTTGATCATTTATATTATCTCCATAGCCTCTAATTTGATTTATTATTGCTGAAACTTTAGAGAAAAATTCTTGCACAGTTTCATTTTCTCTCATTTGCAAGTTATCAAATTCTCTCCAAAGATTCTGTAGTTTAATAGAAATTACTTTATCATAGCCACTAAATTGCTTTTTCAAAATTTCCCATGCTTCTTTAGATTTAGTTGCACCAGAAATTCTAGGGAAAATAGTTTTGCTTACCCCTTGCTGGATGAAGAGTAGAGCCCTTGCATCTCTTTGCTTGTTTTGCTTGTACTCCTTTAGCTGCTCTGCTGCCAAAGTTGACAAATCTTCTGGCTGTTCATAGCCTTCTTCAATTAAATCCCACAAATCTTGTGAGATGAAGAGTGTCTTCATTTGTGTGCTCCAAAAATCTAAGCTCTCACCGGTGAAGATGGGAACAATGTTTTGGGCATAGTTGAAGGTGGCTGTACTTGTACTTGCTGCCATGGTTTATGGTTGTCTGGTTTATAGTTCTATGACAAAAGGGGCTGGCAACCTTGCTCTGATACCAAATTTGTTGGGTGCAAGTTTAGAACAATATGGCTAGGAGTAGAATTTAGTGTTTATAATTTTGTAGATATGTTACTACAATGCTAGATATGAAAAGAAAACAGAGTGTTGCTGCATAACTTTCATTACAATATTGTTTCTTTTTTTCGGATATTACTACTTCATTTACAACTCACATCTATATATAGATGTGTTAGGAGTTTAGGATGACTACAAGCTTCAAGAACTCTACAGAAGTTTGCTTCATTTCTCTTTAATTGACACTTGTCCATGAGGTGTCTACTTGCATGCTAGCTTGGTGCTGGATTCTTCATTTGTTGACACTTAGATTTCAGTTACTTCTTACTTTGACACATAGGGAGCCACATGTCAATTGCAAATTACATTTTAACATATATAACCCCAAGTCTCAAATGTTCAACGCCAATGAAGAATATCGAGCCTAATTTTCTCACCCCCACTTCCATGAACATGGAACCAATTTTTTTCGTCTCTTTCTTCTATTTTTACAGGTTTCTTTTTAAGAGTGTGTTTGTTATTTTTCTTTCTCACAATTAGATCTTTTACAATCTACAGTTAAAAAGATATGACACACAAAATCTTGGTAAATAATTTTATTTTAGATTTTTTGATGGCGGCTGGGGTAATTTATTCGTAGTTTATTTCTTAAGAGTGTGTCGAAAGGATTTTGTTTTGGTGAGGTTTCACGTCATTAAAAAAAAAAATGCTGGTTCTTATTAAATTAGTTATGGCTACTGTACGTCTGTACCTATTTGGTTTTGTTCAGTCATTTTGAATGTCATCTAAGTGTATTTTTAACATTGCTTTGCTTTCATACAACTTGGTCTACTCTAAGTTGTTAACATTGTTCAAGATGTATCTAACGCAAAGGTTGATAATAGATATTTCAAGACTACCTACCAAAAAATATTTTTCCCAATGAAAATGGTTGACTAATTTGGATCATTTTGATTTTTCCCCTTTGATTCAAAGTTTGGATTTGGACCCTTCATATTACGTAGCGTTTTGAAACAAGCCTATTCATACATGCCTTGTTGATGAGGTAATTATTAAATGTCATCTAAGCTTTCATGTGTGCTAGCTGGTCTAATAAAATTATAAGATGACATCTTAATTATGCCAAGTCAATTAAATTAATGGTGGTAGGTTGTAGTGTTGGAGCAATATATAGAATTGGAGAGAGAGAGACAAAGAGAGTGGTGGTGGGGATTGGGGGTGGAATTTTGGCTGGGCTTTAGGCTGTCATGAGTGGTGGTGGGAGTGGGGTTTGGGCCAAGATGCTTGGAGGGATGGGCTAGTGCGTGTGGTGAAGTGGGCTGGTGTTTGGGGTCTGGTTAATACTAATGTGGATTAAATTAAATATATATTCCTAATGCGGACAAAACGACATAATTTTAGTATAGAAAAATCAAGTTGTTTTGAGTTAAAGTGGCATCTACTTCTTCAATGAATTTAGATTAAATGACTCATATCAAAGTAGTATGTAATGTTTAGAGGTGCAAATCTAAATTCTTAAACATTAGGAAATAAAATCAAAAGATTCCAAACTCTAAGAATGTAAATTGCAATTTGACTACATTGGCTGAAAAGAGATGCTCCCATTATACGGTTCTAATTCTAATTGAACCAGTATTTTTAACGTGGCATTACAATGTTTTAGACCTTCAGTTATTCTGTAGCCATCTTCCCCCCTAAGTTGCATTGACACGGACACGGTTACGAATACGACACGGACACAAATACAGGGATACAATAATTTTTGAAAAATAAGGATACGACACGGCGTGGACATGGCAATAAAATAATTAATTAAATTTTACATTTAGGAAAATTTTTAAATATATTTAGACATAAAATACGTTTATGTCTAGAATTTAAATTATGTAAGAACTACAAATAAGTAAACTAACACTCAAAGTAATACAATAATATACATAAAATGTTTAGAGTACAAACCAAAAGTTTTATTTATTTAATAAATAAATAAAACTATAGCAGGACACACAAAAACAAAAATCACTAAATTCATAAAAAACATTATAATTTATAAGGCAAAAGGTTGAGTAAAGAAAAAAAAAATTATATATATATATATATATATACACAGTATAACATAGTGAGAATGGGATTAAAAAACAAACGAGTGAGAAAGAAAATTATAAGTAACACGGAAAACTAACAGTACACCCAAAGCAAATAAAAGAAAGAAAAAAAAAAGAGAGAAATCACAAAACAGAGAGAGAGAGAGAGAGAGAGAGAGAGAGAGAGAGAGAGAGAGGGGGCACAACGACTATCTATGGAGTTCGCTGACTCGCCAATCGGCCTGACAAGGGACAGAGGGCAACGAGCAGAGGGAGATTTGGGTTGTGGGTTTCATGGTAATGATTTCTCACTTCTCACTTCTCAAACTCAAGCTTTTTTTGTTTTAGGGTATATTACAAAATCAACGGTAATGATTTGTCCATCTGTCAAAATTTGTGATTTTTTTTTTCCTCTACTGGTGTGTCTACCGTGTTTGTGCTGTGTCAAAGAAGTGAGGAAAAAAAATAGAAAATAAAAAATAAAAAAAAGGACATTGCTCGGACACCGAAGTCCGACGAATCGTATTGGTATCCATGTCCAAAACGTGTTAGACACCAGTACGTCGCCAAAAATGGTGTGTCGGTGCAACCTAGCTTCCCCCTCCCACCTCTCTTCTATTCTTTTTCTTTTTCTTTTCTAAAATTACATCAAACCAGTTTATTGCCTTCTTCCTTACTGGAGCATGTGCATTTATTCAAAAGTAATATGCATAATGCATATAAAGTGTTGGAGCATGTGCATTTTTTGGATATGCATAATGCGTGTAAAATGTTGAACATTTACATAGCTTAAAAAAAACTTTAATCGGTGCCGCCCGTAGTTATATTGTATAGAGATTAGCGGTCAACTTAAGCCCACCATTTGCTCAAAAAAAAAGAAAAAAGAAAAGTTAAGCCCACCTCAACTGAAGAATCTGGACCTTCTAGAGATGAAGCATGAAAATCAGTCATGGATGCTGCATTGAATAATTCTTGACTGTTGCTGTTGAAAGGTCGATAAATATTTGTTTAAACTTATCACAAAAGAAAGGCAAAGATAACCTGTTTCAAATTCTGTTATCATTATATTGAGAATTTAATTAAATGCTAGTATACTACAATAGCTAGGCACTAATACAGTACCAAAACCTGCATTATTGCTAGCTGCATGTCAGTGTTCATAAGCCCATAATTCTTCTCATTTCCTTCTCCTTAATTATTTAGTAATTAAAAAAAAGGCATACTTCTTCATTATGTGACAGGTACTACTATAGCATAACTTTGAATAATTTAGGTTCTCCAATATTATTTTAGAATCATTAAGCAGGCAAAGAAAATGTTAAGGATCAAATTGATACAATTAAGTTAAGGACTAAATCGACTTATGGTGTAAAAAATAGGGATCAACTATGTAATTTACCCATTATAATTTATCCTCCTCTAGTTTGGCTCAATGGGGGTGTCGCCTTCGAATTGAATAGTGAGTCTTTTTATCATAATTTAGTCAACAAACTTTCAATTTTGACATTTAACTCGTTAAAGTTTGGATTAAACAAAAAATAAGTTTTTAGTATTCCTTCCAAATTAATAGATTTTGCATTTTTTTTTTTTGGCAAATAAATTATCTAACTTGGTTTGAACCAATAACAATTTAGCTCCATTGGCCTTTTTAATTTTTACATTTTGGCCCTTAAAAGTTGAGTTAAAATGAAATCGTTAGGGTTTTAGGGGTATTAGACAAAACCCTAATTGTTTTATTTTAGTCTAAGCTTTAGGTCAAATGTAACAATTGAAAATTTTTAGATTAAATTATGGTAGGGTCACAAGGTGGTAAATTGAAACTTTCTTTTATATATATATATATATATATATAATGGATTCAAGTTACACTTGGTGTAACTTCACCAGAGTGATACATTTTTTTAACCATAGATTGTAAACAGTGAGAAGGGAATCACTTGATATGTAATTAATGTTTAAAAGTAATTATGTTCTAAAATTTAATGGCCAACACATTAATTTATTCTTTATTTTCCAAAATCTCATACATTCTCTCTTTTCTCACCAAAAGTCATTTTCTTTCTCTCTTTAAGCTCACCTCTACTACCAGAGCTCCACTCTCTTCGCTGATTCTATTGACAGTGTAAAGTTGTAATTCTCAATTATGTTTTGTTGGCTTTATTCCATGACAAAAAGTGTTGTAATTGTATTAATTTATTTCTTTATATTTTGTGGGATTTAATTGTAATGGGTTTAGTGTTAAATTGGTGAAGAAATATGAAAAACAGAGCAACTCGCGACTAGCTTGCAGGTGAACAACTAGCGAAAGTTCACGTGAAAAGCACATGTTGGAAGCTGAAGAGTTAAGTGCCAAAAGGGATCTTGTGACTCATTTCGTGACTTGGCCAACCTACGAGATACATTGCCATCCTATTAAGTGTGTTTTCCTCCTTTCTTTACCCACACTATAAAAGCTCACATTACACACGAAATTATAAGGAGACTTTTAGAGAGAAAACCCTAAAAATACACTTGAGAGTTAGAAATTTTAAACTCACAATCATTTACACATTTCTCTTAGTTTTTCTCTACTCCTACCTCTCTAATTACATATTTTTGAGAGGTTTTTAGCTCAAACACATACCTCACCTAATCTGAGTGTTAAGAGTTGTTTTGGTGCTTATGGGAAGCATTGGATGAAGCCATTCTTTGGTGGATGCAATTTGAAGCTAATTGCGTGATCCGAATAAGCAGTGAAGAGAAGACTCAATGAAGTTCGTTGGGAACTAGAACTCGGAGGGTTCAAGTACATTGGGTAGATTAGGCTTGGAGGGTCTTTTTGATATCCTTGTACTCCAACTTTATTCACTAGTGGATCATTTCAGCTTGGAGGGTCATGGAGAGATTTTTATGCCGAGTACTTTAGTTTTCCTTTTTGATAACATTTCTTGGTATTATCTCGTATTTGCATTCCTCTTCCTTTACTTTTTGTGCTTTACATTTATTGTTTAATATATATGTCTATGCATTAGAGTGTAGTTCCGGTTAGTTGTGTTTTATTTATTCTTATTCCGCACTTAGTTGAATAGATTAAAACCAATTAAGTCGTAATATTAAAATTAGGGTCTAAACAAGTTTTAGTATTTTACACTATTGAGCTTTCAGACAACGAGGTTGCATGGGCTATAAAACCTATTGAGTTTACGAAGTTTCTGTTCATATAATTTGTCTTATTTAGAGTTGAGATGTCACGTCTTAGGGAAAAAAAAAAAAAAATTGCAAGGATGAGCTTCAAGAATTTCAAAGGTGAAATTGCTAAGAAGCTTGCAAACCTTCCAGAGCTTCTCTATCTCTATCTATTCATTTTGGAAAAATTCCCCTAGAATCAGGAATTTATAAACTAGTGTGGGCTATAAAACCCCAAGTCTCAAATGTTCAACGCAAATGATGAATATCGAGCCTAATTTTCTCACCCCTATTGCCATGAACATTGAACCAATTTTTTTTCCTCTCTCTCTTCTATTTTTACAGGTTTCTTTTTAAAAGTGTGCTTATTATTTTTCTTCTACCTCCACAAACCATTTAGGACAAACTAACTAGTAAACTTCAATAGTGAGTCAGAAACAATGAATCTTTACTTTGTTCTGAATTTTAGAACATTAATTATATAGCAAGTGGTTTCTTTCTCACCATTAGATCTTTTACAATCTATAGTTAAGAAGATGTGCAATTTTTGTGAAGTTATACCATATGTAACTTAAACACACACACACATATATAAATATTGTTTATTACAAAATCTTGGTAGATAAATTTATTTTAGATTTTGAGATGGTGGTTGCAGTCGTATATCTATGATTTATTCTTTAGGGGTGGGTCCAAAGGATTTTCCCTTTGTGAGGTTCCACATCATCTACAAAAAAAAAAAAAAAAAAAGAGATGCTGCTTCACATTAATTTAGTTATGGCTTTTGTACTTATTTAGTTTTGTTCAGTCATTTTAAAAGTCATCTAAGGGCACATTTAGTAAACTGTAATGGTAATTACATAGGAATAGAAATAGGTATTACAAAGAATACAATACGTTGTAATGTAATACTTATTACTATTCATTTGTTCGATAACAACACAATAATAGAACCATGAAGATAAGAGAATAAAAGCATTTTAGATCAAACTTAAGATATAGTTAAGAAAATATCTTTCTCATATAATTATATATCCTAAAAAAATATATATATTTTTTAAAAAAATTTGAAAGACAAATTAGTTATTTTTTTATGATTTTTTTATTTTCATAATTGTTATGTGCATGTGGAAAGTTTGTTTATTTGGAAATATATTAATTTTAGAAATTAATATACCTACTAAGGAATAACTATTATAACCATTTTAGAGATGAATAGTTATTCCTCATTTTAAAGAATAACTATTTATAAGGAATGATTATTTTCTATAATAAAAATATAACCATAATTACTGAATAACTAAATCATAGGAATAATTATTACATTATAATGTCTATTATAATCTACCAAACATATTTTTAGGGTATTTTTAACATTGCTTTACTCTCATACAACTTGGTTTACTTTAGGTTGTTAACCTTGTTCAAGGTGTATCTAGCACAAAGACCAATAATAGATTTTTCAGTACTACCTACCAAAAAAAAAAAAAAAAATCCCAATGAAAATGGCTAACTAAATTGCAAATTACAGAGTTATGGCCCATTTAGATTAAGGGGGAAGGAGAGAGATTCGATGGGAAGCAGCATCTCTTTTTTCTATTCTACTCTACTTCCCCTCAATCCAAACAAGTCACTAAAATTTTGTGTCATTTTGATTTTTCCCCTATGATTCAAAGTTTGGATTTGGACCCTTAATATTATGTGGTGTTTTGAAACAAGCCTTTTTGTCCATGCCTTATTGATGAGGTAATTATTAAATGTCATCTACAATTTCATGTGTGCCAGCTGGTTTAATAAAATTATGACATGTCATTTTATTTATGCCAAGTCAATTAAATTAATGGTGGTGGGTTGTAGTGTCGGGGGCAATAAATCAAATTTGAGAGAGAGAGAGAGAGAGTGGTGGTGGAAAAATTGGGGGTGGAATTTTGGCTGGGCTGTAGTGACGAATGGCAGTGGTAGTGGAATATGGGCCGAGGTGCAAGGAGGGCTGGGCTAGTATGTGAGATGAAGTGTGTACGTTTTTTGGGGTTTGGTTAAGGGATGGGCTAGTGTGTGTGGTGAAGTGGGCTGGTGTTTGGGGTTTGGTTAAGGGATTTCAGATGTTGTGAAGTCTCGTGGGTCTAATATGGGACTTCTTGGTGGCTTGAGAGAGAGAGAGAGAGAGAGAGAGAGAGAGAGAGAGAGAGAGAGAGAGAGAGAGAGAGAGAAGGGAATTGGTAAAAAGAAATCAATTAATACTAAAGTGGATTAAATATATATATTCTTGATGTGAACAAAATGAGATAATTTTATTATAAAAAAATCATGTCATTTTGAGCTAAAGTGACATTTACTTCTTCAATGAAATTAGATAGAACGACTCAAATCAAAGTAGTATGTAACGTTAAAGGTGTAAATCCAAATTCTTAAACATTAGGGACTAAAATCAAAAGATTCCAAACTCTAAGAATGTAAATTGCAATTTGACTATATTGGCTGAAAAGAGATGCTTTCATTATGCAGTTCTAATTCTAATTGAACTAGTATTTTTAACGAGGCATTACAATGTTTTAGACCTTTTGTAGAACTGAAAAAAGGGAAAACAAAAGAGTAAGGTAATAATAGCTTGTGTGTAGTTTCAGTTATTCTGCAGCCATCTTCCCCCTCCCCCCTCTTCAATTCTTTTTCTTTTTCTTTTCTAGAAGTACATCAAACCAGTATATTGCCTTCTTCCTATTGGAGCATGTGCATTCTTTTTTTCTTTTTCTTTTTTTGATAAGTTGGTGCATGTGCATTTATTCAAAAGTAATATGCATAATGCGTATAAAATGTTGGAGCAGGTGCATTTTTTTGAATATGTATAATGCATGTAAAATGTTGAACAGTCACATAGCTTTAAAAAAACTTTAATCGGTGCCGTTGTTTTATTGTATACAGATTAGCGGTCAAGTAAAGCCAACCATTTGCTCAAAAAAAGAGTTAAGCCCACCTCAACTGAAAAGTCTTGAGCCTTCTAGAGATGAAGCATAACAATCAATCATCGATGCTGCATTGAATAATTCTTGACTGTTGCTGTTGAAAGGTCTATAAATATTTGTTTAGACTTATCTAAAAAGAAAGGCAAAGATAACCTGTTTCAAATTCTGTTATCATTATATTGAGAATTTAATTAAATGCTACCTACTCATGCTATAGTATACTACAATAGCTAAGCACTAATACAGTACCAAAACCTGCATTATTGCTAGCTGCATGTCAGTGTCAAAACTTATAACAGTCAAAAAACCCATAATTATTCTCATTTCCTTCTCTTTAATTATTTAGTAAGAAAAAAAAAAGGGCATATTTCTTCATTATGTGACAGGTACTATATCATAACTTTGAATAATTTAGGTACTGCATTATTTTAGAATCATCAAGCAGGGAAAAAAATAATAATAAAAAAGGAGATCCAAAAACATAAAGCAGGGCAATAATCCAATACTTGTTTAAGAAAGGGAAAAAAAAAAAGGCTTAATCCCTGTGATAATAAATTCCAACATCCTGTACTTTCAATTGTATGTCTTTGATTTTAGTAGCAAGAGGACCAGTCACCCAGCCTTCTGTATCCCATAACAATGAACAATATAATATTGTTCCTCCTTTTACTAAACAAGCATTTTCTGTTAGGAAATTGACCCATGCAACATGTGGATTTGATCTTCCCCTAATGTACACTCATCAAATTAACGTGTCCGCTAATTTGGCGGCCTTAAGTCATCGAAAGAGAAAAAAATGAAAGAATTCTAGGACCCTTTTGAGGTTTACTGTTAGCGGTCTACGTGGAAAAACTTTGCCCTCGTCCAATGCCTTATTTCTGCTGTAAACCGTGTGGGCCTTAATTAACCTAAATACTACTAGTAAAATGGAGTTCATAAATATAAGCTAAGGTCAGGGAAGCCCTAGATTCTAGAACACTGACAACTTGCAGAACGTGTTTTTTTGAAATTCTGCTAAAGATCATCTAGTTTTGCAACCCATTGGAATCTGCCAGTTGGTGATGCGTTGATGTTTTTTCATCCATGCCATGCTCTTAGCACATTAATTCGGTATACAGCTTAGGTTTGTGTCATTAATCAAGAAAAGCTTTTGGTCAAGTCTCAAGAATGTTTTGGTCATGGTCTTCGTTACGCATGTTGCAAAGTTGCAATTGGTCATGTTGCCCCATTTTTTGGGGGATCACAGTGACTTGAAATAATTGTTTATTTCGTAAGAGAGACCACCCCAACTGTTGGATGTGGAAGATGAAGCACTATCCTCATAATCCAATTATTATGACTCGAAATCAATTTAGTCTTTGTGGAATTTGCATTTATGAAGTGTGCAACCTACTTTTTTCCATCATAAATACAAGAAAAAAAGAGCATTAAGTAAGGAAGACCAGATGGAGAAAAGTACTGATGCCGTATGCAGTAAGTGCACCTGGGAGGGCACATAAGTAAGCCACCATGACCTGTCCTTGCTTGTGACTATGACGGTATGACCTCAACCTTGAGAAGGACTATTCATACCATGATTTGAATAGTGACTCGAGGAAGTAGTAAAAAAATTCTATTGCATCTTATGTCATTTTTAGAGAATAAACAATTCAGCTCCTTTTCATGGAATTTTAAATCAGTACCTTTTCGTTCATTTCAGAGGGTGAATTTGCTTCTTTACGCTGAAGCAAACAAAATGATTGATTGTAGTACTCTTGGACATATCACAAAGCAATCAAGGTGGAATCTGGCGTGTTTGTTTTGTTTTTTCGTACAACAATCACACCTGCATACTTATCTGCTGGAGGCAGATTACAATAATTACAAGAAAACTCAGTCTTAACGATCCGTTTGGTTGGAGGATAAAAAAGTGAGAAGATAGAAAAGTTGAGAGATAGAAGAGATTTTAATTTCTCCCATTTGTATTTGGTTGGAGGGTGGAAAAATGAAATGACAGAAAATAGAATTTGTATAAATTCACTCTCATGCTCTTATTACATAACTTATTTTATATAAATATTTTATAAAGGAAAAATAAAAATAAAAAACTGGTTCTATGTAAATGTGAGTAGCAAAGAAACCCAAGAAGAAAAAGGTTCAACAAAACCAAAAACAGAGCCAAAAAAAAAAAAGATTTTAAACAAAAAGAAAAAAGAAACAAGGTTTAACATTAGACAAAAAACCCATAAAAGGGAAAAAAAAATAATAATGCAGCAAAAGGAAAAATAAAAAAAGTGTTAACATTGAATTTACTTAGAAGAGTAGAAGGGGGTAGAAATGTCATTTTCATTAAATCACTTCCCCCTTCTTATTTTCTTTCCAATTTGGGGGAGTTGAAAAATGGTGGGCCATGGGAGAAAATAAGTGGGTCCCACCATTTTCTCTCCTCCAAAATCACTCCAACTAAACACCCTTCCACCTAAAATTTCTCATATTTTTTCTTCTTTATTTTCCATACTCCCTATTTTAACTTCAACCAAACATAGCCTAAGAGTAACGAAAAGTTTCTTAACCTAGCAAAACTCATATATAACAAAATATAAACTTAAATAAAAAGTATTACTAGTGACAATAGAAATAAATTGGCCCATTAGTTCTTCCTCTTTAGACAGGACATCAAAACATACTTTACATGCCCTTCCACTAGCATGTACATGATATGTTCAAAGTATTTCTTATAACAATTATATCAACTCATCCACATAAAAACCTTGAGTGTCATGTAGGAAATTGGTGGGTTCACATGACATTCTCTCATTTGAATTGTTTATATAAATGACTTACTATAACGGTTACAAAAGATACTTTCTCTTCTACTAGGAAAGATTAAAACCTTAGGAGGTGTTTGGTTCACTGTGATATGCCTTTGATATGATGTAAATTACGATGATGTGACATTAAGATTTTTGATTTATTTTATTTTATTTTAACGTTATTATAATTTAAAATTACAAAATATATCACATTATCTTAATCTCATCACATTTTTAAATAATGTAACATTGTATTCTTATATTGAGATTACATTAATGTAAAATTACAATAACGTAATATTACAGCATAAAGTAACTTTATGACAGACCAAACACCACATTAGTAGTTACCATGATAACGAGTCTCTGTTCGTGTTAGTTTTTTTTTTTTTTTTTGGGGTCCAAGTTTTTGGATCTATTTTCATTCACTCTTAGGTGGGAACTAAAGCTTTATACACCGCTGCCTGATTCCAATATGAACTCATATTTCATTATACCAACTACTTTGAGTTTGGGGGTAATGGAGACTATGGAGTAAACCATAAAGTAAAGTTCGCTTGTGCTTTCTATTGTAAAGGTCCACACGGAAAAGACTCTTGGAGCAGAGAGGCACGGGTAGTGGGGTGGAGGTGGAGCATACAAGTCCAAATATTTCCACCGCAAAGTGGAAGCTCAGATTTTCCAAGAAGTGGAAAACTTGATCACTTAAGATTAGAAGCCCGAAACTAATATAATAATAAACAGCATATGCTTTTAGCAGCACAAAGTCCTAATTAAAATTTAGATAATGAGAAAGTATTTATTACACACAAACACACGTACTGATTTCAAATGCTTTTAGGAATATGTGTAATACTGTGTAAAACGGTATGTTTTGCAAACAATTTTAGTGCTTGCATAGTTATCGTATTTGTTAGATTGAAAAGGGTCACAATCGTGAATGGCAGATAGCTTATTTTTTAGGACAAAGTAACTGAGAGTATTCTATATCTTTTTACTTCATGTGCGCAACGAGCTGACCAGCTCTTCACCAACCTCTACCCCACGTTGGCCCCAGTTTCTTTTTATCTCTCCCACTCTCACACATAACAAGTCACAAACTCTCGCAAACATTGGGATACTTGGTCGTTCTCAATATGGATTAGTCACTTGGTGGTTAGAGGAGTAGAAAGATAGCACTGTCTCAGTGTTGGCAGCAAGCCCAATGGGTCAAATTAAAAACGATAATCTAACTGAACTGGATGGACTTGAGCCACTTGGCATCTTTAAAATGGCTGAGATTACAAGTAGGTGTGCGTGGACCTCCTGATTTTCAGGCAATTTGCAAACCAACTAGATTTATTAGTTCTTGGTCTGAGACAGAATTAATGAAAACTAGTTTGGTCTTTGGTCATGAGTTAAATCTACTGGGAACCTCGATAAGGGTGCTTACTGGTCATAACTTATAAGTCTCTGCTCGTGTGTCAATTCAGTAGAATCAGTACCAAATGGTTTCTATTTCCACTTAGATCTTTTTTGATAGTAGAACAACGATTTGCTAGCATACTTATCGGAATATGACTTTTCTGCTTTTTTGTTGAAATTTCACCATGACTTAATCCCAAAAATGTTGGGGAGAGAGAACCCAAACAGGAACCACATACATGAGTGGTGAGCTTAATGGTCTTTGAGCGTGATATAAACTCAAAAGTTATAAGTTTCATCCAGCATACTATCAACTTCTAAACTCAAAAATTATAAGTTCTATTCAGCACACTATCAGTTCATGAGATTTTTGAAGTGTTTTATGGGTAGAGAATGGATGAAATATCATTTCTTTAATTTTTTTTTTTTTTAAAAAAGTAAAGTCAGAGAGAGAGAGGGGAACAAATTTTTCCTTAAGAAAGCTATTTTTTCATTGGAAAGTTAGGCAATTTATGAGAGAGTTTGTTAGGATAAAATTTTCATGGAGATTATTTTTGGTGAAAATAGGGGAAGCCCAAAGATAATCTCTTAATTTTTGCAGGATGGAAATGGGTTACTAAAAAAAAACACAAAAAGAAAGAGCAATGATAAAATGGTTAAGCAAAAGATCTCACTTTACTTGGAAACACAAAATAATATGAAATGTGAAAAGAAGACATATATCGTATAACAGATTAATGCTGAAATTCATCTTAAGAGATTATATCATTTTTCTTGTTTATTTGAAATCTGAACTAACACCGTCCCTTCCAAGTTCCAACTCTCTTGGATACATTCATTCTTTCCAAATGTTATAATCTCAGTATTGACCAATTGCAGCCTACCCAATTTGATTAGTTATAAGTAGATGAAAAGTTAAAGAAGTATCTAATGCAAAATGCTCATTTTACCCTTAATTTTTTGTCTTTTTTTTCCAAAGTTGTTGTGGGAAATCAAATCACACTTAATATGACGCAAAATATTTTTAAAATACTTTTTTAAAGTTTTAAGATTACTGGAATAAGTTGAGGCTATTAATTTTTTTTTATATATAATAAAAATGAAAGCTCACGTCTCTATTTATTAACTTATTATATTTTCAAATCTATTTATTTCCCTCTCTTTTTAATTAATTTATCTTTGATGGGCTTAAAAAAAAATTTATTGGGAAAAGATTGTCAAACTTGAAGAGTTATTCATACAATAGGCCAAAAGAGCACAAACCTAACTAGATATAGCCGCAGCCAACGGTAAAATTCAACTGCTGGCGTCAACATATCATTTGATGACGTTCGTTCCCGGGCTCCAATTTTCTATTTATACTCACATTGCTCTCTCAAAAAATCCCACCTCTCCTCGCAGTCTCTCTCTCTTTCACGCACAAAGACACACATACAAAGCTAAATTAAGCTAAGAATCTAAGATGGACTGCAGTGACACAAACACTAACTCTACCACTTCATCAATCCCACTCTCACATTCTCCTTCATCATCGTCCTCTCCTTCTTCTTCTCCTCCATCTCCACCTATTGTGATAAGCCCTTGTGCGGCTTGCAAGATTTTGAGGCGAAGATGTGCAGAGAAATGCGTGTTGGCCCCCTACTTCCCTCCCACTGAGCCAGCCAAGTTTACCATTGCTCATAGAGTGTTTGGTGCTAGCAACATCATCAAGTTCTTACAGGTATTTTTCACTTTTTTTTTTTTGTAGGTGCTAGTGTCTTTCAGAACTCTTGATTAAACTGTTCTAACAGATGTGAGAGAAAAAAATTGTTAAAATTGATAAAAAAAAAAATATAATAACCATGATGGTTTTACTTGAAACTGTACTTTGGGAACTTATTTGCCAATTTCTATATGCTAAAACTAACTTCCATAGCAATATAGGTCAGGCTAAAATTCTGAGATGATGTTTATGTGGGTATTTATGCAAGAATCGGATTCAGCAAAAAAACAAAAATTATGTAAGAATAGAATTTGTGTGAAACTGTCCAAGATATTAGTTAGATTGCATGCCTGGTAGTTGATGAGATGAACAAAGTCACACGGCTGCTTCAATTATCAGAGTTTTTAATTAGCTTATACAATTGAGTCTCTTTGGAGGACCCCGCCTACGCTGGTGCCGTAGCTCGTTTGAGTAAGGATAGAAAATGACCACTCGCAACTGTGGTGAACCTCACATTAAACATGTTTGGTGTTAGTTTGAAAAGTAAGCAACCTGAGTGTAGTTCGTTCTTAGTGTGAAGAGACTCGTACAAGGTTCTAAAATTTCCACATAGCCCATGTTACTAGTCAGGAATCAGCATCTCTGACACAAAGCATGTCCATATTATAGAACAAGGGACATCACGATTTCCATGTTTAATTTCACAAAACTTGCTAAGTCGTGCGGTTGTGATTGGTCTACTATAGAGCATGTGCTTCTATAGTTTCTCAACTAATTTCAATTATTTGAGCTGAATGCTTTATGTTGACCTTTTCTTTTATTCCAAATAGCCCTCTATGTTTTAGTTATTCATATCTTTACCTTTTCACTTGCTTACCCTTAAAAGTGATAATTGAATTTTCAGGATCTCCCAGAATCCCAGAGGGCTGATGCAGTGAGCAGCATGGTTTATGAAGCCGGTGCAAGGATCAGAGACCCAGTTTATGGGTGTGCAGGGGCAATTTGTCAGCTTCAAAAACAAGTTAACGAGCTCCAGGCACAATTAGCCAAAGCACAAGCTGAGCTTGTCAACATGCAATGCCAGCAAGCCAACCTTGTAGCCTTAATTTGCATGGAAATGTCACAGTCTCCACAGGCAACGGTTCAACAATCACTTGAGAGTAATTTCATCACCAGCACTCCTAACAGCTACCAGAACAATCCATGCTTCCTGAATGAGGATAACAACCCATGCTCATTGTGGGACCATCCTCTTTGGACATGATCAAAATTATAATCTATATATAGTAGTAGTGTAGCCAAATAGTTCCAACTTTAATCTCCTAAGGAGAAGTTGAAGGACATTATTGGATTAATAAATTTTAACTTATATATAGTACGAACTAGATGTCATATTATATGAGCAAATTAGTGGGGGCGAAAATGTAACAATCTCTTTGTTAAAGCTAGGCAAAGTAGATGGGTTTTTTTTCTTCTATGTAATCTTGCAGTATTGGAGAAAAAAAGATATGTTTGTTCTGAAGTCCATTTGGGTGCGGATTATTGGATCTTAAACCAACTTTTTGGTCACCTACTATAATTGTGTCAAAATTGATGCTTCACGAATTCCTTTTCAAACTAGCTTTTGACCATTTCTTGCTTTTGGTTTAGTTATATGCGGTGGGGTAAAACTTAAATGTTTTTTTTTGGGGGTAAAATTTAGTCACTGTTACTTAATTAAGTTCAATACATTAAATTTCTCATAGTTATATTGATGAATAAAGCACAAATAATATAATATTTTTAAGGATAATATATTAAATTCAATACAATGATGTGTTTTGAATTTTATTAGGGAGCCAAATTTATTATACCTAAGTAATTGTATCTAATTAAGTTCATCCTATATGATAACCTTGAACACTCTTTGAGTCTTCCTGTATGTCGGGTTATAAATTAACCTTAGTTAATTAATTAATTACTCAAGTTGATTAATTAGTTCAATTTCAAGTAAGATTTAATTAACACACAACCAAATTGCCAATCTAAAGTCAAGTGCAGCGAAAATAAATTTGATATGGTGATATGATTACAATAGGGAAAACCTTCATAAGAAAAACCCCAATGAGTGATTATTAAGGACTCAATTTTGAAAAATCCGCTAACAAGAGTCGAGGTTACAAGTATAAAAAAATCTTATCCTATCTTGAAATACCTACCTACCTATAATAGAATCTACTGATATGAATGAAACTCAACTCCAATCCAATTGGACTTCTTCTTATAGAAAACTTCTTCTTTGCAAGAATCTCATATATGTCTCTAACTCCAAAGCAATCAATGATTGTTGTAGCTTAGGTGCAAAGTTCTTCACAATAACATGGTTTGATGAATCGATAGTAGCTCAATATAGAACTATATGCATAGAGATGCTGCAATAGCTCCAGAGTATGCATTTGTCTCTCTTGATGCTTGATGACGCCCTAAAAATATGGCTTTTATATAGTGCACGAATTTCAAGATGGGCCAAGATATTATGAGTTGGAACAAAAATTATTGTTCTGAATTCCCATAACTTAATAGATTAAGAGATGTCGGGCTAGGTATCGAGCTTCATTAAGTCTTGATAAATCAAGAGGTATCGACAACTTGCTTTCATAGCTTTTCTTAAGTAGTCTTTTAAGTAGTTTTTTGTCTTCAAAATATACCTCTTGTTCATACTTAGACACATTTAAAGTAAGACTCAAATATATAAATGATGTGTTTTGACTTTGATACACCAATATCTAAAAATATGATCCTAACACCGTAATCTATTTTCACTTTTTTTAATTCCACTCCTAATAAATTGTGATTCTTTCTTCTGTGTTTACTGTTAGCGCACAATTTTAACTATTTATAAGCATACCAGAAAAGGGTTACAACAAAGAGCCACAGGCATGAGACACAGAGGGAGGCTCATATCTGATACAACCAAATGAGATACAAAAGGCGGGGTATCACCTTTCCAAACTTGAGTACAAAGATTAACCTTGGCGAACTAAGCAAGCTCGTGCGCAACCTTGTTGTAGTCCCTTTTCAAGTGGGCAAAAGAGCAGAAAGAGAAAAAAGCTTTGGCCTGTAGTATACCTTCTATCAAATGACTAGCTTCATCCCCAGAATTGCCTTGATTAATAGCAAGAATGGCTGCAAGAGCATCTGATTCCATCATGACTTGAGGGAGTTCCATTTCCTGCGCCAACAGAAGGCCTTGCTCAATAGCATATAATTCCGTCCACTCAACCGGGAAATTGGAGGGCAGCAACTTACTTAGAGCTGCTATAACCGTGTCGGTTCCATCTCTAATAACTACACCAACCCCTGAACATACTTCAAAATTTAAAGAGCACGCCCCATCTACATTTATCTAAAACACACTAGGAGGAGGGATAGACCAGCCCTTAGGATTGGACTGCATAAGGGGGAATTCCATCTTAATGACACCATGGTAGTTTTCGATTAATTTGTGAGCCATCTCCCAAGTTTGGAGGGGCAAAAGACAACCTTCATCATGGACAAACAGGTTCCTATTGTGCCAAATCGCCCAAGAAATGGCGAAGAAAAACAGCAAGTGCCGAGGAGGAGAATTTGCTAAAAAATGGAAAGCAAGGTCCTTGAACTCACAGGATTCCAGCAGCAAGCCAAGTGGGCAGTCTTGCCAGAGGGCCCAGACAGAGAGGGCAAAGTCACAATTAATTAAGCAATGAGTTAAGCATTCAACACCCTCATCGCAGATCGGGCAAGATAAGCTGGTGCACAGACCTCTCAAGTACATATTGGCTAATGTTGGCAGGCCATTTAAGCAAGCTCTCCAAGCAAATATTTTGACTTTTTCTGGGAGATCAAGCTTCCAAAGATTCTTCCAAAGTGGCGAAAAGGGGTCACCCGAAGAGTACTCCACAACCTCAAATGATTCCAGGAGATTGACAGCAATAAAATAAGCACTTTTGACAGTAAACTCTACTTTTTTATTCCCTATCCAAATGATTTTGTCCTTGGGTAGATTGAAGCTCAAGGGAATCTTAAGAATAGCGTCTGCATCTACCGGAAGGAAGAGGGCTCTAACAGAGTCAATTTTCCACCACCTAGTATCCGAGTCAATGAGAGAGGAGACCATGGGGTAGTCTTCGGTGAACCGAGGGGGGGTAATGACTTTAAAGGTCGACGGGTTGGAAGCCACTTGTCATCCCAAATATGAATCCTCTGACCATTCCCAACTCTCCAACATGTGTCCCTTTTAAGAACCTCAAGACTATTATAAATACTCCGCCAAGTAAATACCGTACAAGCATACTCTATGAGTGCAATACAAACAATGTAAATACCGTACAAGTAAATGACAATGAGCCTAATCCAGTATGGACTTACAACGTAATGTTGTTTATACTTTATAGTCCCCTCATATTCAAGTTGGGTAGTGGGAAACTAACATTAGTACTATAAATAGTGAAGGTAGGGTACCTAATGTGCTTTAACACCTTTAGGTTAGTGATCACAATCTTTTTTGTCCCTGTTGCCCAGGTAATGGACCACATAATCATAGGTTCTTTAGTCACCATGTAGTTTGATGATATCGTCTTTTTTTGTACAAAGGGACATAAAGTGTTTGTAGCTAACCCAAAAAAAAAAAGTGTTTGTAGTTATGAGATTCCCTTAAAGTTTCTTCCTTCATTTGAGAAAAATGAAAAAGAAAGGAAAAGAAATAGAGAAAGAATAAATACTTGTATGTACTTTGTGTGCAATATTTAGTGTGACCTCAAAACTTATTACTGTCCCAATCTTTTACAAAGTAGCACTCTTTATTATTGATGGTCAAATAGAAGAATCTAATAAGAGGGTTTGGGCCCCATTTAGAGAGACAGTACACGTTGGCTCTAATTAAGATCAACACTCTACAGCAACATCTGTCCGTGTATATCGATCTTTGGTTAATTTTCTCTCAAGCAATGATGGCCCTCTATGTCCCTTAATTCTCAAACGCGGCATTGGCAATAATTCAAATCATGTGAATCCCACGTGAGTTGATATTTTAGCTAGCCAACACCAAAGTGTCACTTGTCGGCACCGTTTATTAGTTTACATTCTCTCTCTCTCTAAACAGTGTCAATTACCATATGAGCCCAACACGCCATTATTTTCTATGCTTGAACGGGAACACATTGCTCTCTTTTGACTCAATCTGTACCTCTCTTTTAGGTGTACCACTTAACAAACCTAGTTGATATGAAATATGGGTTTAAAAGTCAAAATACTAATCCTTTTGATTTAGTTTTCACTATAATGACAAAAACTCATGCGTTTGTATTCACGACATTTCGAAGTGAAATCATGAACTCTAAGAAGAAATGAAGAAGAAATAGCTAACTAAATTTATACGAATGAGATTTGCATGTCACACGTAGATTATTAATGAAAGAAAAATGATATGTTTACAACATTTTTACAATATTTTTACAACAAATCTTAAGTGGTAGATTATTATTAATTGTTATTGTTGAGGTAAAAAAGTAATCTTAGTGTTAAGTTAAAATTTGAACCAATAACGACTAACTATCTATGATTTGTTGTGAAAATATTGTAAAAATTTTATAAACGTAGCACCTCTCATTGTGAAATGGGTATAAGCAAAAATGATGCAAAAGGAGAAGAGGAAACATATTACTTTATCGAGTTTTTCCATAGAGTACAAGAGCCGTAGTGGGTGAGCTGCATTTTAATGACCAAAACTTGGAAAAAAAAAAATTACTTGAAAGAAGTCTAAAGTCTAACAACCCGTTAATTTTGAAAAAGCAACTGCGGAATTGTCTGTTGTGGTTAGGGCTGAGTTGAATGGAATTGAATTACTACTCGTTTAACTCATTAAAAGAAAGGCAAAAATACTATTTTGGTCTCTATATTTTAGTGTCACAATCAATTTAGTTCTTACATTTTAGTAACATTCAATTTGGTCTATGTTATTTTCAAATTGCAGTCAATTTAGTCTCTACCGTTAACTTACTAACGGAAAATGTTTACGTGATAAACGATTTATACAGGCATGACTAATATTAAAAAATAGGCGAAAATACTATTTTGGTCCGTACATTTTGGGGTCACAGTTACTATAATTCCTATATTTTGGTAGCAATCAATTTGGTCAATGTTATTTTCACTTGAAATCAATTTGGTCCCTACTCTTAACTCACTAACTGAAAATGTTTATGTGGCTAATGGATTGCATAGTTGGCACACTTTATGCTTATGTGGCTACTAAAATAATAATATAATATTTTAATTGGTATTTTTAAAAGCCACGCTAGGATCTAAAAAAATTAGAAACAGAAAAAAAAAATCCATAGTAGAGAAATAAAACAAAAAAATTTGAAAATTAGGAGTTTTAAAAAAAATTCACAATTTTTCTTGCAGTTTCGTAGTAGCCAAACACAACAACCTCAAAATTCTTTGAGGAGTTTAACCCAAAATAATCCAAACCCATAATATGTTTGTTAAGGACTTAAACCAAACTAGACTAAATCCCTTAACCATAAAAAATCCCTTTACACCTTTCACAAAAACCAAGATTTAAAACTGGGGAACCACAAAATCTAAACCAGTACCCCAGCCACCATTGTCAAACCAATTTTTCTTTTTCTTTCTTTTTTCTTTTTTTTCAGATCTGCAAATTTTTATATCTCACAAACTCAAAACACAAGAAAGAAAGATCTAGATTATAGTTACATAAATAAATAGTATCTCAAAAAATAAATAATAAATAAAAAGATCAACGCTGAGCTACTCCTCAAGTAGTGCCTGAGATCGAGCTTTTAAGGTTGTTCTTGAAAATGACATTGATCTCTTTAGGACCATCATCGCCAAACCGATCACTTCCCATGTTTCCTTCATTATGTCAAACATTGATGACAAAGTTACAAATTCTAAAGTAAATTATATTTTTCCAAACCGATCTCTAAATAGTTCTAGGAATAATCATAAAAAAATAAATAAATATATCACTCCTAATTCTCCAATGTTTCATTTTGTTAAATTCATTTTATTTTTTCTTTTAAAAATCATTCTATATTTTCAATGTTCTGACATGGATTTTATTATGTGGATGTGGTTTTTAAAATTACAATTAAACTATTTTTATTATTATTTTAGTATCCATGTAGGCATAAAGTATGCCAACTGTGTAATCTGTTAGTCACGTAAGCATTTTCTGTTAATGAGTTAACGGTTAGGACCAAATTAACTTCAAGTTGAAAATAACAGGAATCAAATTGATTGTTACTAAAATGTAATGATCAAATTGACTGCAATTCCAAAATGTAAGGGCTAAAATGGTATTTTTGCCTAAAAGAAATTAAACTATCAAACTCCTTGTTTTGCACGTTAATATTGAGAATATTTGAGATGCATATAATAGTGAAAGTGTGAAACAAGAAATTAAGGAGTGCTATTTTTATTTTTTTTTTTTTTTGAGAGAAAGAAAGGAGTACTATTTATTTCAATTTGTTACGAAGAGAATTTTACTGATCATTTATTATTCTTTTTCATTGGAACATTATTTACCTTCATTTCAAATAAAACATTATGATTATTCACTATTGACAGATTCTTAACAACTCAGTAGGACCATCACTAGTACGTTTAACATGATTATAATATTGATTTATAGTGCATGTTATAAGACTCAATATAGTCTATCAGTAAATGTTTTTGTCTCATGCATGTGGTCTCGTGCATATGCACATGCATGAGACGGTGCAAGAGTCGTGCGACACATGAATGTTATGACGCATCACGCATTAAATGAGATTTTTTGGTGTTCTTCTGAGAACACAACAAAAAAACCAATGGCCCTCTAGACTAATCTGCTCCTTGGAGCACCTAGCATAGGTACTTAGGTTGTTAAGCATAGTGGTGAATTTTTTTGTTTTTATGAGCTTTTTTTTGGGAATACTAGTGAATTCTCAAAGTGTATATGTATACTGTAACTCCTTGGAGCACCTAGTATAGGTACTTAGGTTGTTAAACATAGTGGTGATTTTTGTTTTGTTTTTATGAGCTTGTTTTGGGCATAATAGTGAATTCCCAAAGTTTTTATTAATTTTTTTGTGTGTGTGTGGAAAATAGAAATTTTTATTTATTTTGTACCTTTTGCTCAGTGAGAAAATGGGCTAGATTTTACAGGATCAAACCAATGAAAGTAAAGGACTGATGGAAATAAATGAAAAAATGATGGTCGCTCGGCAAAAAAAAAATTCCTAAATAGAGTAAAAGAACTTTGGATCATCAAATCTCTTCTTTAAAGATTGGGATGAGTTGATGTTAGTTGATACTGTGAAAGGTTTTTTGAAATGACTATGTACCAAAGTAATCCCCAATCTCGTAGCTGAAAAGCAAGGTGCAGGTTAGAGGCTAGGTTCAATGGACAGATATTGGGAAAAAAATTGCCAAATGCCCTTTTCGGACAAAAATAGCAGCTCTTTGCCCTCTTTTCCAAACTAATTAGGGAAATGCTTCTCTTTTGAAACTCGATTTGTGATAAATCGAGTTAAGCCCTATAACAGCGTTTTTAAGGAGCTTATAGTGACATTTTCAGGACCTATAGTGGCGTTTTGTAACTCGACCTCTATGAAATCGAGTTATAAGTAAAAAAAAAAATTGCCTATAACTCAATTTCATGGACGTTGAGTTACAAAACGCTACTATAGGTCCTTAAAGGTCCTTAAAACGTCACTATAGGTCCTTAAAACGTCACTATAGGTCCTTAAAACGCCACTATAGGGCTCTAGGAATTTTTTTTTTAAACTCGATTTATCACAAATCGAGTTACAAACGAGGGGCATTTCCCTAATTAATTTGAAAAATTGGGCAAAGAGCTGCTATTTTTGCCCGAAAAGAGCATTTGGCAATTTTGTCCCAGATATTGGATAAACATTTTTATCCAACTATCGAGGAAAATTATGAAGAGTCATAAAGGGAAGTAGTTATATCTTCTAACTTGGGTGAATTTAGATCTTCTCTAGATTTTTTTTTGGCAAACAAAATGAAATGAAAGTGTTAATGAAGATGGGAAAAAGCTTCCCTTAAGACCCTTATCCTTATTGGGAAATTACCTCAAATTTCAATTGTGACTTAGAAAATCAAAAAGGTTTCCTAGTTGAAGAAAGAAAAATTAATTTGAGTTTCCTTATTGTGGAAGGAAAGACTATTTCTTGGTGTAGAAGGAAAGTCTGTTCCTTGTTAAAGAGGTAATGTATTCTTAGTTTAAGAGAAAATGAGAAAATAGTCTTATAAATAGATAATACTACAAAGAATTCGAGAGCTTTGACCCAAGGGTCCTCCCTATAGGGAGGGGGAAAATAGAGCGTAAAACCAAGAGAAAAAAAATGGATTTTCGCTTGGGAGGAATGCAAGAAGACAGAGAGAGTAAAGTGTTACTAC
Organism: Quercus variabilis; assembly: GCA_030445155.1. NCBI lineage: Eukaryota > Viridiplantae > Streptophyta > Magnoliopsida > Fagales > Fagaceae > Quercus > Quercus variabilis. Next base: position 38,634,877 of record CP129445.1, read on the forward strand.
CTTCGAGATGATAGCCAAGGAGGAGAGAGCAAAAGGTTGTTGCCTTCGAGAAGATAGTAAAGGAGAGAGCAAAGTGTAGCCGCCTTCAAGAAGATAGACAAGGAGAAGAGAGCAAAGGGTTGCCACATTTAAGAAAATAGTCAAGGAGGAAAGAGTAAAGAGTTGCCACCTTCGAGGAGACAATCAAGGAGGAGAGAGTAAAGGGTTGTTGCCTTCAAGAAGATAGCCAAGGATGAGAGAGTAAAGGGTTGCCACATTCGAGGAGATAGCCAAGCAAGAGAGAGTAAAATGTTGCCGCCTTCGAGAAAATAGCCAAGAAGGAAATAGCAAAGTGTTGCCCCCTTCAAGAAGATAGCTAAGAAGGAGAGAAAAAAATGTTGCTTCCTTCTAGATAAATAATTAGTGTGTGTGAGAGTAAAGAAAAACAAGAAGAAGTTTTTCTTTAGCCGTGAGACATACACAAGAGGTATTGTAATTGATTTGAGAATAGTGCATTGATTTGGAGTTTGTCCCGTGGTTTTTCCCTTAAAAATAAAGGGTTTCCCACATAAATATTTGTATTCTTGTGAGTGATTATTGTTTTGGATTACTAATATTGTCGATAATATTATTTAGGACCCAAAAACCCTTAGGAGGAAAATATCTCCTTCTATTTCAGAAAATCTTACACAATATTGTAAAAAGTGATCATACTAGTTTAAGATCTTATGTTGTGGATGAAGAATCTTCTACTTTCTCCTTTTAAACTTTTATTGGATCAGAATTTATCAGTTTTTATAAATTTATTAGTTCTTATTAATTTTTTTGATGTTGACTTTCCTGCAAAGTGCAAAGTTTTTGATTATTTCTAAGAAATATATAATTGTACGGCACCCTGCGCTAGGGCCTATTTGGGCCTGGGAATCCAGTGTGGATGAATGGCCCATGAGAATCGATCTTTTCTGCCGAGAAGCCCATCCCAAAGCCACACAAGCCACAGGCCCAAACTATGCCACTTCAATGTTGCTCGGCAAGTCTGTCCCCCGAGCATTGATGAAGGACCAACTTTCAAATCCCCCGTCCTTTACATATTCGGCAGTTCCTCAGACAGCGCCTTCGCCGAGGATACCTGCAGGAGGGGAAAAACAAGTTCCCAGGTCACTTGCACCGCCTCCCACTACCACCTAACCACCTACTTATGAGTGATAACATTAGATCGCCTGGTGCACTAAACCTGAAGATAATCATAGCCACTCCACGAAGTTTGAGCTATAAATATGAGGAACACAGGAATGAAAGGAGGTGGTTGAAGGTTCAGGAAGAGGGAGCTAAATAGAAAGAAGGAGTAAGAGAGAGAGAGAAAAAAAAAAGAGAGGAGTGGTTCAGGCAGTGTAAGAGAGAAAAGTGATCTCATTGGGTCTCAGTATTGAGAACAGCCCAGTGTAGGAAATCCAAGTCCACTATACAAATAAGTTGTGAGCCTAAGTGAGTCCTAGCTTAGCCCAGTGGTCTTCCTTACGGTGCGCACAATTGGCGTCGTCTGTGGGAATCTCCTACAAAGCAGTGGTTCCGACGATACTCACGCGAGAGGATGGCCGGGAGACATTCCGGGAGTGGTGCAAAAAGTGGTTCGACGAGATTTTCTCGGGGATCCTCTTGGTGAGAACGAAGGCAAAAATGGCTCGAAGATAGGGATCACGAACGGGAGGAAGAGAGGTCTAGTCTCGATGAGGGGTCTTTCCAAACGCAACAAACGGCATCTATAGCATCAGGGAGTAGACAGCACGATGACAGAGACGAAAAGCTTGAACGGTTGCGTAGGTTGGTGAGAGATTTGGAGCTGGAAGCAGAAAATATGCACCGTAGAAGGGAAGAGGATGGCCGAGAAAGGTCCGATGCCAGAGAGAATCGTCAAGGGACAGGATCCAATCAATCTAGATCCAACAGCTGCCGTGAACGATCCCATTCGTGGGAATCTCATCGGCAAAGGGAACGTTCGCGTTCGCAGGAATCCCATCGCCGCCGAGATCGTTCACGATCACGGGGGTATGCTGACCGAGGCTCGAATTCCCCAGAAGAGCGATGGCCCCGTAATGCAGCCATGGATATGATGAGTCGTGCGCTACGAAAAGCTGCGAGGTCACCGTTTTCGGCTGGCATCGAGCGGGCCCCAATGCCAGACAGATTTGTGCAACCCCTATTTAATTCTTACAACGGTAAAACTGACCCCGTAAAGCATGTTAGCCACTATATCCAGATGATGTCCCTGCATACCCACAATGACGCATTGATGTGTAAGGTTTTTCCCTCGAGTCTTGGCCTTACCGCTCTAAGATGGTTTAACGGGATATGGAAGGGCTCTGTTCATAACTTCGCCGAGTTGATATAGGATTTCGGGATACAGTTTGTAACTTGCAGCCAAGTTTCGCAACCGGTAGATGCATTGTTGTCTATGAGAATAAAGGTGGGGGAGACACTTCGTAGCTACGCTGCCCGGTATTGGGAGCTTTACAACGAGATCGGCGGAGGGAACAAAAAGATTGTTGCAAGCACTTTTAGGATGGGGCTGCCCGAGAACTCCGGTCTAAGGGAATCGTTGACCAAGAAACCCCTCGAAGACATGAGACAGCTGATGAGGCGCATCGAAGAATACAAATGGCTGGAAGACGACCAGCTGCAAAGCAAAGGAAAAGTGCTCGTGATAAATCGCCCTCGGTAGAACATCTATTTGCCCAAGATTCGGGGGAACTTTAGGATGCAAGAATCAGAAGCACAGGTAGGGGAGGTGAATTTAACGTTTAAAGAGCCAGTGCATAAGATCGTTGACAAGATTAAGCACGAACCGTACTTTATGTGGCCGAACAAGATGGAAGGTGACTCGTCTAGGAGGAATCAGAATTTATATTGCACTTACCATAAGGATAAAGGCCACACAACCGAGCAATGCCGAGTGTTGAGGGATCATCTCGGGTAGCTGGCTAAAGCAGGACATTTAAAGGAGTTTGTGACGGACGTAGGGGACTGAGGAGCAAGGCTGGGCGCCCCACAGAGAGGGAATCTCCTTCCACCCCCTTTTGGGATAATTGAGGTCATCCACATTGCCCTGAGGGGCCTCACTACAACTGGAGGAAAAGAGATGTTGACTGTAGCATCAATGGAAGGAAGCTCGGTTGTGCAGCCCCCCATAAAGAAGGTAAAAACTACCCGAGATCCGATCGCTTTCGACGATAGCGATTTGGGAAGGACGATTCAGCTGCACGATGACGCGTTGATAGTCACGGCCTGCGTAGAAGGTTTCGTTGTGAAGAGAATAATGATAAACGAGGGAAGTGGCGCTGAGGTTATATACCTAGATCTATTCAAGGGGCTCGAGTTAAAGAACGGGGATCTCTTGAAGTATAGCATGCCATTGGTTGGGTTCGACAGTAAAATGGTTATTCCCGAGGGGCAGATCTCTCTGTCCGTGAATATGGAAGGCAAGGAGGTGGTGGTAAAGTTCATAGTAGTTACTTCATTCTCTCCTTACACGGCAATACTAGGAAGGCCATGGATCCACGCAATGGGGGCTGTCCCATCCATTCTGCATATGAAAGTGAATTTTCCTACTGATCATGGTATCACTGGGGTATGGGGAAGCCAGTGGGTGGCCAGGCAATGCTTGGTCGCCATAATCAATTGCAAGAAAGAGCAGACCGACTAGAAGGAGCAGGCCGAGCATAGTTGCCAGTCAATGGGAATTCCTTTATAGCAATTATAGAATTTGCAAGAGGAGAAGGGGGACACGTGCGCTGAGAAGCTGGTCAAGCTGAAGGTATTACCAGATGTAGACAAGCACTTTCAAATTGGAGAAAGCATGGACGACCGGGAAAGTGTAGAAATGTTGCTGCTCCTAATACAAATTATGGATGTGTTTGCATGGAGTCCATATGAAGTACCCGGGGTAAATCCTGAGTTCATCGTCCATAAACTTGGGGTCGACCCCTTGTTCACTCCTAAGAAGCAGAGGCCAAGGAGATCATCCTGGGAGCATGTAGAGGTGATGAAGGAGGAAGTCTGAAGACTGAAGGATGTTGGGGTGATAAGGGAATCTTCTTCCCGAATTGGTTGGCTAATACCGTGGTGGTGAAGAAGAAGAACGGCAAGTAGAGGGTTTGTGTGGACTTCACAGACCTGAACCGGGCATGCCCAAAAGACCCTTTTCCCATGCCAAAAATTGATCAACTAGTGGACGCCACGTATGGGCACATGAGGATGAGCTTTCTGGACGCTTTTCAAGGGTATCACTAGATTGCCTTAGCACCCGAGGATTAAGAGAAAACGGCATTCATCTCCCCAGAGGCCAATTATCACTACACGATGATGCCCTTCGGGCTAAAGAACGCCGTGGCCACATACCAACGAATGATGACGAGAATGTTCAGAGACAAGATAGGGCGTACGGTTGAAGTGTACATCGACGACATGGTGGTAAAGAGTAGGCAAGTAGCCCGGCATATGGAGGATCTTCAAGAAGTATTTGGGGTTCTTCGGCAGTACAAGTTGCGTCTCAATGCTGAGAAGTGCGCATTCGGTGTAGGGGTGGGAAAATTCCTGGGGTATCTAATCACCAGCCAGGGAATTGAGGTCAACCCCGACCAAATTGAAGCGATAACGAGACTGAAGCCACTGAGCAACCCGAAAGAAGTACAAGTGTTAACCGGGATGCTAGCTGCCTTTAATCGGTTTATCTCCAAATTCGCGGATCGCTGTTGACCGTTCTACCAACTGTTGAAGAAATGGACCGGATTTTGCTGGAGTGAAGAATGTGACAAAGCCTTTATGGATTTGAAAGATTATTTGGTGTAGGCACCCATACTTACCGCACCGGAACCGGGTGAGGATGTATTCATGTACTTGGCAATATCCGAGCACGCCATAAGTGCTGTGCTACTAAGGGAAAAAGGAATCCAACAACCCGTGTACTACATCAGCAAGACTCTAGTTGATGCCGAGACGAGATACCTACCCTTGGAGAAGCTTGTGTTGGCCCCAATACACACCACCAAGAAGCTGCTGCACTACTTTCAAGCTCATACGGTATATGTCTTGATTGAGTATCCCTTACAGTCACTATTGAAAAGGTCTGACTTCACGGGCCAAATAGTAAAATGAGGGACTCGACTTGGTTCTTTTGACATACGGTATAGACCACGAAGCTCGGTGAAGGGCCAGGTCCTTGCAAATTTCATCGTTGAGTTTTCGCCGAAGCAGAATGGGGAGATAGTTTACCATCTAGAGGTTCTCCCATGGAAGGTATTCGTGGACGGGGCGTCAAGCTGCACGGGGGCTGGTGCGGGGGTTGTCATAATCGCCCCAGAAGGAATACGATTGGAACATTCGTTTAGGTTGGGTTTCAAGGCGTCCAACAACGAGGCAGAATACGAAACTTTTCTGGCTGGACTGAGGACAGTTTCGAGCTTATGTGCTCAGGAGGTGGAGGTATACTCAGATTCGCGTCTGGTGGTTAATCAGGTGCAAGGTAGTTTTGAAGCCTGAGATTTCCGGATGAAAGCATACCTAGAGCAGGTGAAATAGGCTATGACCAGCTTTAGCACAGTAAAGGTATTCCAAGTGGCTCGGACGTAGAACAGACACGCTGACTCCCTCACCATGTTGGCATCGTTAGTAGCTGAAGAGATACCCCGGCTAATTAAGGTTGAGCTTTTTTCGGAGCTGAGCGTCAGGGTGTCGAGTGGTTCGGGAACTGCAGGGATCGATGTCACAGTCGTCACGACCTTCAGGCCGTGCTGGATAGACCCCATCATTAATTTCCTAGTAGAGGACCGACTCCCGGGTGATGAAAAGGAGGGCAGCAAGATACATAGAACGGCTCCTCGATATTGGTTGTCAGAAGACCAGACTTTGTATCGAAGGTCCTTCAGAGGACCGTACCTCTTGTGCTTACACCCAGAGAAGGTCGGCGAGCTTTTGGCGGAGCTGCATGATGGAGTGTGCGGCAGCCACGTGAGGGGACGTTCATTAGCACACCGGGCAATGACTCAAGGGTTTTGGTGGCCTCAAATGTAGAAGGACACCGCCGAGTATGTGCTTAAGTGCGAACAGTGTCAGAAGTATGCCCTTCTAATCTATCAACCTGCTGGCCATTTGAACCCGATCAGCAGTCCTTGGCCTTTTGCACAGTAGGGGTTGGATATCATTGGCACATTCTCTCGAGCGATGGGTAATTGAAGGTTTGTGTTGGTGGCTGTCGACTATTTCACCAAATGGGCGGAGGCGAAAGCTTTGGCCAACATACGAGACGTGGATGTGAAGAAGTTTGTATGGAATAATATAAGAACAAGGTTTGGGGTGCTGAACTCTCTCATATCAGACAATGGGCTGCAATTCGACAGCCGGGCCTTCCGTGAGTTTTATGGTGAACTCGGTATAAAAAACAGGTACTCAACTTCGGTTTATCCCCAGAGTAACGGTCAGGCCGAAGCTGTAAATAAAGTAATTGTGAATGGGCTGAAGAAAAGGCTGGAGGGTGTGAAGGGGAACTGGGTCGAGGAGTTGCCCAAAGTCTTGTGGGCTTACCTGACAACTCCCAGAAGGTCCACTAGGGAGACCCCATTCTCTATCATGTACGGAGCGGAAGCCATTATACCAACCAAGGCGAGCCTGTGCAGTGCATGAATCGCGGGATTCGATCCTGTTCAAAACGATGAAATGATGGTGGGATGCTTGGACAAGTTGGAAGAATGCCGTGAAATGGCGACCATACGGCTCGTGGAATATCAACAGAAGCTCGCCCAGAGATACAGCCGAGACGTAAGAACAAGGGAGTTTATAGCTGGAGATTTGGTTCTCAGAAGAGCCGTAGGGAACATGCGAGATACTAATGCCGAGAAATTGGCGCAGACATGGAAGGGGCCCTACAAGGTGACTACGGTGGCCGGCACCGGGGCTTACTACTTTGAAGAGCTAGACAAGAGACCATTGCCCCGACCGTGGAATGTCCATAATTTGAAGAAGTACTATCACTGATAGGCGATACACCGAGCATGAAGTTAGGTGAGGTGTCTTGTATATGTGTTGTTAGTAATAGAAATGATGTTTGCTCATGCATATTGGTATTGTTCTACACCTGACCCTCGGTTCGAGCCTATCACCAAGTAGGTGGAAACCTTAAAAATTTATTCTAAAGACAGACACCTGACCCTTGGTTCGAGCCTATCACCGAGCAGGTGGAAACCTTAAAAAATTTTATTCTAAGGATAGACACTTGACCCTCGGTTTGAGCTTATCATCGAGCAGGTGGAAACCTTAAAAAATTTTGTTCTAAGGACAGACACTTGACCCTCGGTTCGAGCCTATCACCAAGTAGGTGGAAACCTTAAAAATTTATTCTAAAGACAGACACCTGACCCTTGGTTCGAGTCTATCACCGAGCAGGTGGAAACCTTAAAAAATTTTATTTTAAAGACAGACACTTGACCCTCGGTTTGAGCTTATCACCGAGCAGGTGGAAACCTTAAAAAATTTTGTTCTAAGGACAGACACTTGACCCTCGGTTCGAGCCCATCAGCGAGCAGGTGGAAACCTTAAAAAAAAAAAAAAAAAAAATCGCTTTAAGGACAGGAACCTGACCCTTGATTCGATCCTATCACCGAGCAAGTGAAACCTAAATTTCGCTAAGGATGGAAGCCTGCTTCTCAGTTCTTAACTCATCTCCGAATAGACGAAAATCCTACAAGTCGTCTAAGGACGGAGATCTGTCTCCAAGTTGATACTCTTTACCTAACAGAAAGAAACTATTGCCTATATTCTCCGAGGAATCTTGGCCTTAGCTTGAGTGTCCCGGACGGAAAACCGTTCCCGATCAAATCTGCGTTGCCAGGCAAGGGGGGACCTTACAATAAAGAAGCAACCAATGAAGATTGATTGCTTGGTCAAAATGAACGCATCCTATAGTAAAGCATTCACAAACATAACTTAAAATAGCATATAAAATTTAAACTAATGTTTGGTTGCCAAAACTCAGCAGCTCAGAAGATAAATAAAAACCCAAAGGAAATAAATTGTTCCGTCACCACAGGCCAGTGACGTAGGCAATCCAATTTAGTTAATTTAAAAAAAAAAGAAAAAAAAAAGAAAAAGAAAAGTAAAATGCTAGGAACCCGGTATGGCCGTTAACTTCAGAGATCCGCGGCTTGAAAAAAGGATGGATCCTTGGGAGGTTGATGGTCGGGGGAAGAAGTTGGCAACTGGGCATTCCCCCCGATCTTATCCCCAGCGTGAAAGTGGCTAGTTGCCTCCAAGTCAGTTGGCTTCACATGGGAATCAATAACATTCACCAGCTCCCTCATGCTGGTGGTCTCTTCTTCGTCAATAACAAAAGGGGCGTTCTATGCGGCAGTTAGGGGGTTCGAGAAGGGGATTTTGCCATGATCCCTCAGGGAGGAATCCTTGGGAACCCCCATGGCTTAAAGGGCAGCAAACCATCCCTTCTCAAAACCAAGCAAGTGAGCCTGGCGAATGACCGGCTTCGCCGAATTCTCTGCATTCGCGATCCCCTCATCGTACCACTTGCTTTCACAAGCTTCCAACGCCACCATCGAGTCAGCCAGTTGTGCCTCTAACATAACGTTTAAACTCTGGGCCTCTGCCAGCTTAAGCTCGGTTCCTCCCAACTGCACTTCAAGCTACGTGGACCTCCCTTCGGCTAGAGCCCGTGCCTTCTCAGCTGAAGTAACTTTTTCCACTGCGTCCTCGGCGAGTTTCAACTTCTCCTTCATCGTGGCCTCAGCAACATCCTTCAAAGCTTTTTCCCACTCAACATCTTCAGCAAGCTCCTTCATCCGCCCGTCCACTATATGCGATAGCTACGCGGCCTGACCACCCAATAATGACGTTTGTAAGAAAGAGAAAGTACGCGTATAAGAATGAGTAGTAAACCGAGAATGATGAAAAAAGATGGAACAGTTACCGCTATGGTGTGCCACTGCAATCGCCTTCCTAAAGACTCGTCTGTCCCTTCCAAAAAAGCATGCACGTCTTTGGGCAGAAGAAGGCCACGCGCCAGACTCTGGGCAACGCAACCCCCATGACCTTTTTCCCACATCCGTACGTTGGCCGCAACAGGAAAAGGCTTACCGTTGAGAAGGAAGGAGGGCTGCCATTCCGCGAAAGCCCGGGAAGTAGATGCCAAGTTTACCGCAGCTGGTGCTGCCGGCTCTCAGATTACTATGCCTGTTGATGGCCAGAGGGGCGTTCTGGAAGGCGCATTGCCCGAGCTTGTCTGTGTTTGCTCAGCCGTGCGTTGCCTTTTTCGAACACGGCCTGCTAGGGCAGGGGGAGGCATGGGAACTTGGCCAAGGGTTTGCTGCTGTTGTGTAGCTGGCTAGGCGCCCGAGACAAAGCAGTTGATCATCATCTTTTTCTTGACCACCATGGCGTTGCCTTGGTCGGATTCTGTTTTGGAAGAGCTGATTGATTCTGCGGCTACATCTTCGACCTCCTGAACAGGAGCCCCAAACTCTACAGGTTTCTCAGGTGGAACGGGATTTTCTGGCTTAACTTGCTTGTGAGCCCTTTCTCGGCGTGCTTGCGACATGCTCTCGTTCGAATCATCACGAATGGGCTGTCGCTCGTCCAAAAAAATGAACCGAGGACCAAGAGCACGTGCTTCGCCGACGGTAAATTTTAGTAGGAGGAAGTTTGCGTGCTAGACGTCTATATAGGGGAGGAGGGGGCTATCAACTAACAAGGCTTGGTTGAATCCCTGCCAAGTTGAGTAAACAGGATCTACATCGAGGATGAGATGAGACGCTCGGAGTTATCCGTCCAAGTGAACAAAAATCTCTGACTTGAGCACAAAATTTAGGTCCCGAACATGTACCACTCTGAGATCCAGCTTGAATTTTTTGCTCTCTGCATAGGAAATAAGAGTTAGTTAGTAATTACTTACTCGAACCAAAATCAAAAGAGGCTGAATAGATAATGCTTGGTACCAACCAACATCGCGCAACGAAAATGCGTAGGGGAGCTCCTCGTCAAACCAATTGCCGCTTACCCGTACAAAATCTCTAGTCAAATTCCTATTCGAGTCTGGTAGGCACGAAATGAGTCGTACCCTTACGTCTCTAGTTTTTAAATAATAATCCGATTCAATATTACCACACTAACTATACATAAAATTAATGTCATGATGATTTAGTTGTAACCCGAACACTAGTTCAACCTACTCACGCAACTCACTACCTGATAAAAGTTGGGAGGGAGTTGGGAAGGACAAAGGCTGTAAAATCTAAGTGTACTAAGGATCACAGGGTCAACCGGGAACCTAAGTCCACCCTCTAGAATAGCCATCAAGGAAAAGAAAACTGTGTTTACACCACGGCGCCTTAGGATGTCAATATCGCCCATGTTACAGTAGGCAATGTTGACATCCCTAGGAACATTGTAGGCAGCCCTAAAACTAGCCAATGTGTTTGCAGAAGAAAGGAGGTGGGAGTAACCCATTCTACGGGCGAGAATTCTTAAAAGAAAAGAAATACTAAGATTACTGAAGAATAAAATGAAATGGAGTAAGTAGGAAGAAGAAGAAGAAGAAGAAGAAGAGGAACTTACTGGACTCTAAGGAGGAGGTGTGTTTTGGGCTAGGAGATGAACCACGAAGGAAGAATGCTCGGCAGAGTAAAAGGTTGAATGGTGAGAAATTCAAAAGTAAAGGAAAGTGACAGAAATGATTATTTATAGGGGTAGGAAGCAAGATGAGTAGCATTAAATAATCTGCTGGCGAGAAACCACGCGGATCGTCGCCTTAATTGCCACACACGCGTGACGCCTCGGTTCACAAACCGTCAGGCAATAATGATGGATAAGCCATTAGTCAGGTTTAGACGCGTCTTTTGAGGGGCGTATTAATACGTTCCTCAACTGACGAATACTGACTCTTCGGTCTCCTGGGTGGATTGCTGTCCCTTGGGATCCTTGATTCACCCCGAGAAGGGGACGAATCAAAGGGGGCTAATGTACGGCACCCTACGCCAGGGCCCATTTGGGCCTGGGAATCCGATGTGGACGAATGGCCTATGAGAACCGATCTTTTCTGCCGAGAAGCCCATCCTAAAGCCACACAAGCCGCGGGCCCAAACTATGCCACTTCAACGTTGCTCGGCAAATCTATCCCTTGAGCATTGATGAAGGACCAACTTTCAAATCCCCCGTCCTTTACATATTCGGCAGTTCCTCAGATAGCGCCTTCGCCGAGGATACCTACAGGAGGGGAAAAACAAGTTCCCAGGCCACTCGCACTGCCTCTCACTACCACCTAACCACCCACTTATGAGTGATAACATTGGACCGCCTGGTGCACTAAACCTGAAGATAATCATAGCCACTCCACGAAGTTTGAGCTATAAATATGAGGAACACAGGAATGAAAGGTAGTGGTTGAAGGTGCAGGAAGAGGGAGCTAAGTAGAAAGAAGGAGTAAGAGAGAGAGAGAGAAAAAAAAAAAAAGAGAGAGGAGTGGTTCAGGCAGTGTAAGAGAGAAAAGTGATCTCATTGGGTCTCAGTGTTGAGAACAGCCCAGTATAGGAAATCCAAGCCCACTATACAAATAAGTTGTGAGCCTAAGTAACTCCTACCCCAGCCCAGTGGTCTCGCTTGTGGTGCGCACAATCATTTATACTAAGTATTTTCAATAAAATAAATCTATTTCGTGGTCTAATTCTATGTAATTGGTTATTAAATCAATATAATCAACAAAACAAACTACTTTCCAAACCATACTAATAGACTCTAGCTTGTTTGAAAGCTAAATTTGCTTCTATTGTTTCTCTTTTGCATTTTAAAGTTAGCTTCCGCTATTTCAACCGTTTGTTTAACTTTTTGATGAAAAACAATATAGATGAAGATGTATAATTCACTATTTCACATTGGGGATAATAACTTTCCATGAATTTATTATTTTTCAGTGTGCTTTCTCTTTTAGGGTTGCATAAAATACCAAATTAAAAAATAAAATAAAAAGAAAGCATACATATATCTATTTAACCTTTTGTATAAACTATCCAATTTGAACCATATTTCTTCAAAAAGAAAGCATGCATTGTGTTTGGAAGTTTGAGTGAGGGGAATAGAAGGTGCAAGGAAGGAGGAGAAAAGGGGAGAAGAAGCTATCATACAAATTAATAGTTATACCCATTTTTTAGAGTCTTTTGGTTAAATATTGGTTAAATAAGAGTTTATTTGTGATATGTATACTATTCAACGTTTTTTAGTTGATTGAGGAGAGAGGTGAAATTTGGCAATGGTGTTGTCGAATTTGTGATAAAAAAAAAGAAGGAGAGAGAAGAGGGAATGATGTGACTAAAAGGGGAGGAGAGAGAAAAACAAATTTGACAATACCGTTGCCACCGTTGATGCTACCCATTTCCTGCTTGTGATTGACTACCCATGACTGAAAATGGAAGAGAGAGAAAACTTTTGTATTGTGGCATTGGTATTGCAGAAATAGGAAAGAGGAGAGAGAGAAAAAATTGAATTGTGGCAATGGTGTTGTCAATATAGGAGAGAAGAGAGAGAGAGAGAGAGAGAGAAATTGTATGATGGCAATGGTGTTGCCGAAATAGGAGAGAGGAAAGGGAAAAAAATTATATAGATAATATTATTTAGCTTATGATAATAAACATGTACGTTAATAAATACACACACACACACACACACACACACACAACAACAACAACAACAACAACAACAACAACAACAACAACAATACAAAATAATCAAATTCATATATGGTGACTCAGCAATTTGTCATGCTAAATATCAAACATAACTTACAATACTTGTAATCTTAACCATAATAAAATTAAAAGAAACTCAAATAAAAGATTTATTAATCTAAATTTTGAATAACAATAATTAATAATAACAAAAATAAAAATAATAATCATAATCATAATCGTAGTCACACATACAATATTAACTATAATATAATAATACATAATATTTAAAAAGAATATATACAATAAATTATTTTCCAACCAATAACAACCAGAAAACAGTAAAGATTCAAGAAACTTACTTGTCTTTTGATATCATCTAAATTTTAATGAAATTGAACAAAAAATGTAGGATTTACTTTACTAAATAATAATAACAATAATAATAACATAACAATAACATACACGTAACAATAACTATAATATATATATATATATTTTAGAATCAACGTAGTACCTTTTATTCAATGAAAACCTATCAAAGTCTACTAGGAACAAAAGAAAGAAGCTGTGATGGAGCATCCTCCATCCATGCATTATAATCTAAAACAATTAAAGCATAAAGAGCTAAAACATAAGCAACCATATTACTCTCTCTCTTAACATGAGAGTAGTGTAATTTACTAAAACATCTAGCCAAAACAACTCCAAACCCTGAATTTTGCTCCCAACTGAATAGTGCATCATCAAAATTGACCTTAACCATGTCCAAGATAGGAGCTCTCCAATGAACTCAGATCAGTGTGGACTGTGGCTGGGAAGGTTGCTGCACCACCTAGAAATCCGTTAGGAATTCTTTGACCATGTTTGCAAGCTGATTTGGGTTGCAACAAGGTTGGTTAGCTCTGACTCGATTTCGATGTGTCCATATTGTCCAAACCATGACCGAGAATAACTCTGTATCCTATTTCGTTCTAATCATCCACGACACTCTTTGAAATCCATGAATGCTAGAATTTGGTTCAAATTTGGTTCAGATTCATTTGGGACTAACTTCCCATTTGGAATAAATGCAGCATCAGAATTGGTAATTGCATTGAAAGCCCTCGTCGTTTCTCCCTTTAAATTGTGATTATTGTCAAATATTTCCAAATCTGCCTCAATCTAATTTATTTGGATATCAAATAAATCTTCTATGATTATTGCCGTATGAGGAGTAACTCCTTCCTCATTAGTCTTCATCCCATTAAGAATCCTCATTAAATCAACTGACCCCTATGTTACAACTGGAGATTTTGAGCCAATCTCAACCACTGGACTACTCGCAATTGCAACAGCCTCATTATTGTCATTAATTTTGTCTCTCTCCTTAGTTGTCTCTGTTTCCATGTCAGCTTGAAAAATTGCTACTTGACCGACCTCCAAACCTGGTTCCCTTTCTGCCAGTTTCCTCCTTGCATCACGAAAGTCTTTCCTTGTGAGTGGAAGATTCCTTTCGTAAAAACCAGGCGCAATAATTTCAGGCATAAAACCCATATCCAACTGCATGGCTGAATTCCTCCATATTAGTCGACGTAGAAAGTGTAGTAGACTTCTCTCAAAAAGAAAAATGTTTCCCTAGCCCCACAACAAGTAAACCCCAACAATCTCCACGGATACTCTTGATATCCATAGAGAGACAAAACAACAAACCAGACAAATCCAAAACAAGACTCTCCTTCGTGTAGAATGGACAAACAACTTCTACTATTGAAGAGAAGGAGGATAAACCCACTTCTCTACACAACAGAGAGACATAATCTAGAAATTGATTCTACTACTGTCATCAATTGGCTAACTATTAATAGTGTAAAACCGCTAGATGTTGTTTCCTTAATTTTTTATTGCAGGAACCTTATGAAACAAGTATAGATTGTCCATATATATCACAAAGCTCTAGACGTACGAACACGTTAGCAAAAAGGGATATAACTATAATATAATTGATGAGTCATATTTACATTATTTTTAATAAATAATAACAAAAACATTATACAATATGTTATTATTAATTTCCTTATAAATTGACAATAACAAAGTAAAGAAAGAATTAATTATACAATTTATAGAGAGTTGTGTTGAAGAAAAATTTACTTCATGTTTTATTCTGCTAAATGAAATGTAAAACTTACAATGTTTGTGGTTTAATAACAACAAAATGATAGGAATGCAAACTTACAATTTTTTCCCTCTCGTGTCTCCTATTTCGGCAACTCTATTACCATAATACAATTTTTTTGTCTCTCTCTTCTCTCCTATATTGGCAAAACCATTGTCACAATACAATTTTTTTCTCTCTCCTCTTTGTTATTTCGGTAATACCATTGCCACAATACAAAATTTTCTCTCTCCTCCATTTTCAATTGTGGGCAGTTGGTCACAAGTAAGAAAATGAGCAACAGCAATTGTGGCAATGGTATTTTTGCATTTTCTTTTTTCTCTCATCCCCCTTCAATCTCATCTTCTCTCTTCTCTCGCCTACTTTGTTCTCACAAATTCAACAATACCATTGCCAAATTTCATCTCTCTTCTTTCTCAATTGAAATACTTTGAACAATATAAATATTACAAATAAATTCCTATTTAACCAATATTTAGCCAAAAGACTCATTTTTTTCAATTCAAAGAAATTTGTTGGTATATTTTAATATTAATTGACAATTAAATTGAAATATTTATTCTTTACGCTATTTATTTATATTGATTTTTGTGGTAATTGAAAAGGTGTAAGAGTTTCAAAAATAATGGAGAGTTACTGTATTTCATATAACTCCAATATTTAATTCTAGAAACTTCTACCAACACAATAATAATAATGCTCATTATTCTTAAGTGGGTTTTTTTTATGAGCCCACACACACACACACACACACACACGTATTTTTAGCATTCCTTGAAATACTCATGTCTATATGTATATAAGAAGTGATTTACAATTATACATATTTTGAGAATGGTTGGACAAAGAAGAGTGTTCTCTTGGTAGATTAGCGCAAATTCATGGACTTTATAACGTATGTGACTGGGCTGTTGTATCATTGGGCATTGTGGTAGTGAATCCATTGCACTGGTTGAGATATATTTTTTATATTCTCCTACATTGATATGAAATGCCTTAAAAGAGAGCGAGTGCCACATAGGAACGGAGCCAAAACTTATTGGAGTTAGAAGGGGTGGAAGTATATATATTAAAAAAAAAATCATTATAAAACTCCAAATAAGCATTCATTTAGTATTGACAAACTGTCAACGAAAACAAAGACACAAAATCATTGTTTCTGAATACATTATAATGCAATTATTTAAGAAAAGGAACTCGGCATCTTTTTAAATTTTTGATAACATCTATGATTGAATTTGTACTAATTATCATAGCGATATCCTTTTCAATGAATAAATCATAGCATTCATAAAAATAAATAAATAAAACTCATATTTCATTTTGTTGCAAATGTCTATTTTGATGACATTTATAGTTAAAAATGCTAGCTCCATAGTGTCTCACTTTGTCTTCTCTCGGTTAGGCTACTTAGCCACTTAGGGTTTTTTTTTTTTTTTTTTTTTTTTTTTTTTTTTTTTTTTTTGCCTTTAATGTGTGCATTGCTTTTGGGTAAGGAGGAAAAAAATTTATAATTTTTAAATGTTTGAGTTGTTTGTTTTGAGTAAAATTTGTAATTGATTGGACTTGATTTTTTTTAGTTTTGCTATTAGTAATTTTTGTTATTGTGCAAATTCTTTTGGGTTTGAAAATTTTGTTTTAAATTTTAGATCTATAATTTTTTTATGATCTTTAAAAGGATTAATGATATTTTTAAGGAGGGCGAAGTGTAAATTGCTAAAACTGGTACATATATATAGTAGTATTTTTATTTTTATTTTATTTGGTGGGGCCATTGTCCCTAATATCAATGAATGATTCCATCCCTAGTGCCGCACCTCAACTGAACCATGTACCACGATGATATTTGTAAGGACCAAAAAAATTATAGCCCATGCCCAATGAGAGTAATGGGTTATGCCTTTCAAACCTGGCCTAAATCAATAAAATTTGTAAGAGGAGGGTAAGAACAACAATAGAGGGCTCAACCCGATGACAACTGCAAGGAAAAATAATAAAGTTTATATTCCAAAGCAAAAGAGTATCTGCTCTACAACCATGCTCCCGAGGAGACTAAGTTTGTATAAAAAGTAGTATTGTTCACTTTCTTCTCTCAATGTTCTTCCTTCTGTTCCTTTTCTCTCTTTTTCCATCCCCTTTCCAATGCTCTATCTTTTCCTTATATACCTCTACCTTCATCACATCTTCACCATCCATTTCTACCTAACCTCCCTCCTTTTTTGACACTTGTTACCTTTCACATCTGAAGAAGATGGTTGAAAGAATCTGCTTAGCTGTGGCTTACATTGTTTAGGGCACTTCCTCATCAATGCAGCTGATAAAACTATTGTCTATCATTTAATGCGGATGCAACAGGCTATACCAAGCCAAAGGCTTCCCTACTACCCACTGACTTCGACTCTCCTCAAATCCTAGCTCCTACTTAGAATACCAAAGAGTACTATGATTCATTTCTTCTCCTCCTCGGGTGGCTTCCTCCCTTGGGCCTATGGCTTGCAACATTACCACATCAATGTTGCAACCTTTCAACTTCATCCCCGGTCCTTGGGCACCCACAATATCTATATCTCATTATTCTTATTTCTATAGAATTATTTACATGCCATATGTTATAATTCATATGATATAAAAAAAAAAAAAAAAAATTGAGATAGGAAGTGAAATTTCATTTTGTAAGCTACATGATTCTGAATTATCACATTATTTTTTATTTTTAAACCGATAATCTAATGAAATTTATATAAATTGACATTACAAGGATAAAATTAGTAATTTAAAGAACTTAAATATAAATGAACACCTCCAAATTTGGGGAATTGAAAACGATCTCTCCCGATCCCTTCAACTCTTTTCTCTCATTCCTTTGAAACTATTGGGCTATAAACTAACTCCGGTTAATTAATTCAATTACCCAAGTTGATTAACTAGATCAAATTACATGCAAATTGTGGAGGCACTAACAAATCACCAAATAAACTAAGTGCAGCGGAAATAAAAAAAGACACAGTGATTTGTTGACGAATAAGGAAAACCTCTCGCAAGGCAAAATCCCCACAAGATGATTTTCAAGTCACTACTCCCAAAAATCCACTAATCAAGAACAAGCAGTTACAAGTATAAGGAATTTTATCACTTCCCTGAACTATCCCAAAATACTAACCTACAGTTGAACCTTTACTCCAATCCTTAATTGGACTTGCTCTTGTAAAGACTTCTTCTTGTATGCACAGATCCTAGTGCGTGTCTGATTTCCCAGCAACTGATTGATTATTGTTGGATGCAAAGTTCTTCACTTCAAAGTAAATTGAAGATCTAGAAGCATTTAGTTACAAAATCCTAAGGCGCACAAAAATGCAATAGCTTCTCACAGAGTGTATTAGTTCTTTAACTGAGTCTCTGTGTCTTTGATGACTTTAAAATATAGCTTTTATATGGTCTAAACGTTTAGTGAACGATGCCCTAGTAATCAAAGTCATCATGGGCCGAAATTTAGATCTAAGAATTTTGAAATCGCAAAGCTCGATAGATCAAGATGTGTTGAACTTGTGTTGAGAATCCTTCATTAAATCTTGATAGATGCTAGTGCCAAGCTATTGTTAAGACTAGCGTCGAGCTTCATTGAATTAGCCTTTCTTCACTTGTTTCTTGGTTCAATCTTTATGTCTTTGATGATACCACTTGTTATGTAAGAGTTACATACTTCTTGATAGATAAGACTCATCTTAGATCTA
Source organism: Quercus variabilis (assembly GCA_030445155.1). Classification (NCBI taxonomy): domain Eukaryota; kingdom Viridiplantae; phylum Streptophyta; class Magnoliopsida; order Fagales; family Fagaceae; genus Quercus; species Quercus variabilis. The sequence goes on from CP129445.1 coordinate 38,653,458, forward strand.
CTAAATTACAAGTAAAGTATATTTTGTCAAAAGATAAACTAATACATAAAAAATATAACCCTAACAAAAACATCTAAACAAGCTTAATTAAACATCCATCATCCCTTTTTACGATTGACTCCCCTCTCCTCCCGCTATCTAAACACGCTACTTTGCCATGTTAATTTGTGCATTCTTCGGATTAGTGCATATATTCCCGATCCGAGCAAATGCAACCTCGCCATGTTAAAATTCATTGGGACTAACTAGTATGAAAGAAAAACTAAAAGTAGTTGACCTGAAGCCTGTCTAGTATGAAAGCCTGCAAGTGGAGAAAGTAGCAAAACTACTTTTTTCCTAAATTTCAAATGATTACAAGACATTGTAACAAAGACTAGAGCCTTCGGTGGATGCCAACTTATAGAATGTAGAAATGGACAACCATTTAGGTTCACTTTCACCTCCTAGATGATAGTACATAGGAGCTCTAGTTTTTATTTTTATCTGATAATGATCTTAAAGTATATGAAACAGCAGTACTGTCTTGGGGTTAGATCAATCAACATCATTGCTCATAGTGGTATTAGGTTAAGTGTGTGATCTAAAAGGCCACCTAACCAAATTTAATCGAAATAAAAGTATTGATCGATTCTACTGAAATTGGAGAAAGTAGGAAAAAGTCAAGTTTGAATTGCTAGGGAATGATAAGACAAAACATACGTACAGCATTTCTCAATTGCACATGTAAAGGAAATCCAAGCTCAAAGAATAAACTTTAGAAGAATTAGTCTTATCCACTTTTCAAAAACAAAATATAAACCAAAGGGGCTATAATGGGAACCAAGACATTGTTTTTAAAATGCATGGGTGGAAACACTTTTTCAAGTATTGAATAAGAGACCCCAACAAGATCTTTTTAATCTTCTGATTTTCATTCTCTTATAGACAGGAGTAGGACTAAAGAGTAGCTTTTAATTTGTCTTGCAACTTTTTTTTTAAGCTTTTGTTCTTGTGGTGCATATCCACCTACTTAATGCAAAGTCTTTTTGAACTTTTCTCCTTTCCCACCTCTCTCGATTAACAAAGTAGAGCCCAACATGCTTAAAATATGTTGACTGGCCACTGGTTTAGCTTGTGAAACCGTACGTCTCGTGCGGGTCATGTTATCATCAGCAATCGTAGCGCCGCCGGCTGCTATTTTACGAGACATTCTCAAAAAGTAGCAGAAAGTTATTCTCACAAATGCAGTGAATAAAATCAATCCACGCATTTCCTTGATTCTTCCTCCCTTAATTTCTGTCTTTTCTTACAAACATGATGTTATGATCTCTCTTCATTTCATTTCTGTCATGAGCCCTAAAACATTCATTTCATTTCTGTCACGAGCCTTAAAACATTGTGAAATCAGTAATGCTATGACATTGACCACAACTTTTAACATAGTTTTGCTACAATTTACTAACGTGGTGAGTTATGAGTAGCGAAGTTACGAATCCATAAAAAAAGTTATGGTTCTAACATTTTTATTATGAAATTTGTCAGTGTATTTGATGTATTAGACTTTCTTCTTATATAAGAGTACACTTTAGCTATAAGTTCTGAATACAAAACACACCCTTATATGAATGGAGAACATAATACATCAAATGTACATAAAATGATCATTTTTTTTTTAACGTTTTCCTTTAGAGTTTGCAAGCTCGATATTATATCAATTATCAAGTCCTTATCATATAATTCTCAGGATTAGATTCTCAAAATGAAAAAAAAAAAAAAAAAAAAAAAAAAAAAAAAAAAAAAAAAAAAAAAAAAAAAAAACATGAGAGTAAAATTTTGAATGCATTCAAATCCATTTGCTTCTTGTTAAATTGGTAACAATTTCCAACCCCTTTGATAGGACCATAAACAATTCCCCAATTTCTGACGAAACATACCTGATCAATTCAGCAAGAATAAAAAATAGATCCCTTTTTTTTTTTTTTGTCTCAAACCTCAATTAAAGTTTTCAAACTAGGAAACACTTTTCTTATAAAGAAGCTAATAAAATTTCCTCATTAAATTATGTGGGAGCATTATTATCAACTATCACGAAATTGCATTTATCCCAAAATAAAAAATAAACCTATCAAGAAATGCATAAAAATATTTTCAGGAAAAAGACATGCATAAAAAACACAATGCTAAGTAGATGCATTTCACGTGTACAACAACAATCATATTCATATCATCTATTATTTTCGAACTTCTGAGAAATTTCTTGGCTTGTATGGTATTGTTGATAAGCATTTCAACAGTTAGTTAAGAATTCTTTCAATTAAGAAATCAGTTATTATAATTGGTGGAATTTTTTAACGTCATTTTCAAGCCAAAGAGATTGCAATTTGAAAGGAAAACCCCAAAAGTTAGCCATGCATTTTGGACAAACGATCGAAGGTTTTTCAAACAAAAATTCTTATGTCGTACTTATCTTGAAAATTACTTGTTGAGTTGTCCATGCCGTCAGCTCCATTTTTCTAATGAGAACCGAATTAAGCATAAGCATTGGTAAATAAATTCTGCCATGACCATCGTTTTGCTTTCCACGTGTTTTAATTTTCTTTTACTGGACCCTTTGTTTTTTAGGCCTGTGTCCAGCTCGCCTAGAAAAACAAGAGAATTCCTTCTGTAAAAGTCAACTAAACTAAGGCAGTGTCAAACTTCCATGCAAGCAAAGTATTTTGGACAGTTGCCCCAAAGAATTTCTCTCTCTCTCTCTCTCTCAAAGAGAAATGAAAAAAAGTCTTTAGCAACTTTCTTAATTGTTAAGATAATATGATGTAATTGGTGTATAATATTCATTCATAAAATCTGTATAAAAATGATATTGCATCCAGGTCAAGGATAAGTATAGATTATGACGAGGGATATGACCTCTAAAACTTTACATTTTTTTAATAGAATCATATAAACATATAAGATTTGAAAATTTGGTAAAAAAAATTTATATTTGATCCTCCAAAATTGAAAATTTATATTTAATGTTACTAAAACCAGCAATTGGTTTTAGTAAGAATAAGAATATTGACATATAATGATTTCATGATATGTCTTTCATAGCATGAATATCAACTTAATAACAAGTCTAAAGTAATAATAATAATAATAATAAAATTACAATCCAATGTGTCAAGTAGTAGTGGTATCAATAATGGACTTAACTTTTTTTTAGAGAATTTCAATTTATAGCATCAATTCTTGATAATAGCTAGCTCTTTATCAATGGTAAACTTAATTCAACTATTGTGAGAAATATTATGAAAATTATTGTGTTGTAGCATTACTCTTAACTAAATAAAGATAAAGAACTATTATTAGGAGCGGACGTTATAAGTTGAAACTCTAAAAAAATAAATAAATAAATAAAGATACAACCTTTTGTCTACCATAATTTCTCTTTAATAAATTATCAAGGATTCCTAGGCGTAGTGAATTTATTGATGATGGATTTAATGATTGGAAGAAAGTAGGGGTGAAAAAAAATGTGATTTTCTAAATCATATTGGTGATTCTAACTATATTTATTAACTTAACAAGAAAAAATGTGAGGACTTGATGATATATATCTTGTTTCATCTATTAAAGTGTTTATTCAAAAATTTAGAGATGATAGATGGGATGATTTACTTCCATTGTGAAATAATTTTTGTGAGACACAAAATATAAATATCTCAAATATGAATGTTCATTATGTTGAAAGATCGAGAAAATTTATCTAGAAGATTATTTTATAATTAATAATTAAATGTCATTATTGAGTTTTTTTTTTTTTTTGGGGGGGGGGGGGGGGGCAATACAAGGGATTCTCAATCAAAAGAAAATTTATCAAATCATTTTACTTATTCTTAACTCAGTTTTGAATCTCAAGAGGCAAATGATTCTTTTAGAATTGAAAATATTTATTGGTAGAAGAGTCCTTATTTGTAAAAATTTACATATCATTAAACAAATATAATTGAAAATAGAACTTAATCATTATGGGTATAATGTAGTTCGATATTAAACTTCGGTAAGCATTGAGAAATCAATAGTCTATCAACTTGTTTATAGGGGTGGTTGTTCTTGTATTTACTCTTCAAGTTTCTACGGTCTTCTTTCTAAGAAAACTACAAAATGAGCATTTTCAACTATAAATAAATATTTTCAAAATTAGGGTTTCCAACAAAATGAATAATAAATGATTGAATTAAAATATATTAAACTACAATTATTTTGTATCGTTTCTTTTATTTATATTTTGTTAATACTGAATATACTAGGCTAGTTTTATTTTTCATATATTAATTTAGTTTTAAATTTTAATATTTTCCACATATTTAAATGGTTAAAATTTTCTTGTTTATAGTTTGGCTCTCCACCAAGGATAAAATTTTGGTTTCATCCCCGCTTTCACTAATCACAAGTTATCATCATAATGAATTGTGAAAAGGAAAAAGAAAGATCCTAAAATTGCTCTTTGGGGTGGGGGATTTTCTTGTGGTTGACATTGTCGTATTGTCTTCTAATCTCAAGCTAAAGCCTGCCTCAGCTCGAACACAGAGTTGGGTCAGCCTTCAACTGAAGAAAATTTGAGGCAGTTTGAGGCATATAATTTTTCTTCTTTATAACAATAAGTTAGGCTGGTTTCTAGATAAATGAGAAAAATCAAATCCACACTCTATGAGAATTTGCTATTAAAATACTGCCATAACACCCAATGGTCTTGGAAAATGCAATGTAGTCAACTAATCTATGCTAATCTGCCATATGCTTTTAGTATATATTATGTACGATTTTCATCGACCCCTTTCTTTCCCAAATTTACTTAGCCAAGGGGGAAAACTCAATATCATTGGGTCGCTTTTTCTCCTTTGCATTTTTTTTTTTTTTTTTTTTTTTTTTTTTTTTTTTACAGGTACTCTTAAAATATTTGTTAATAAATAATTTTAAAAAAAAATTAATATCATTTTTATAAAAAATATTAAAAATTATTATAAAAATCGATTACTTTTGTCTTTTCATATAAAATTGTGTTGTGTCTAAAGACTCTAAAGTCTGAACTCAACTAAAAGTCTAAAACAAACCGGTAACGTTTATCATTTTTCTTTTGTGGGGGGCTGGGACCGCTAGGAAGATCTTAGAAAGACTATATGATGGTTGTAGTTGTAGTTGTTTTGGGTTTTTCTTAAATGTGGGTTGCATTGGTTGACTTTTGTATGGTTTAAGCCTTTAAGGTCTTCTACTTCCAACCCAAAGTTTTGTCTGAACTGGGCTCTCTCTAGTCTCGTATGAAGAAAATTTGGTTTTTTTTACTTTTGTTTTTCTTTACAGTAATAGAGAAGTGGGCTAGCTAGTTTCCACATAGATGATAAAAATCAAGTCCGCACTCTATAAAAATTTTAATATCTCTTTAATTTTACCTTAAAGAGTAAAACCTAACGGTCTGTGAAAATTCAACATAGTCAACCAGTCTATGCAGATCTGAGATTTGCGTATATTATATATTTTGTGGACATTTGTTAGGTATTAGAGGTTGGAAAATATACACATTTTGAATAAAAATTGAATTGACCCCTTGATGTAATCTGACTGGTAAGACGGACCTTTCAAAGAAAAAGCTAATTTCTTCCACTTTGATTGTTGTAATGTTTCTAAAGTCTTTGGAGAAGAAGGTAGTCCACCAATTAAAATCTACAGCATTAACGAAATCTAGGTTGCGCTTTGTACTGGTCCCTTGAATTGTATCACGTTTAGATTTACACATTTGATATAGAGCACTGCCAAAAATTTATGTTCCAAAAGAAGCATCTAAAAATGATATATAGCAGAATAAATTGAATATTTAATAAAGGTGGCTTTTGCTCCACTTCCATTTGGTTTATATGATGAAAAAATCAACGGAAAACGTTTGATAGTCTAATCATCCAAAAACATTAAGACAGTAGATTTTGATTAGGTGGAAAATGTTTCCATGGGGTGGAAAACGCTTCCTGACTTTAGAACCGAAGCTGCTAAAGTTAATATATATATATATATATATATATTAAATGTTAAGCTATTTTCCAAGATTATATAGATGGTTTTAAAGTTCAACTATTTTGTATGGTTACTTTTTTTTATTTAAAAAAAAAAAATTAATGTTTGTGAAATAGTAAACGTATACCTTTAAGAATTTAATATCTGAATTGATTTTGTAGTTGCTCTACGTAATATTCATGTTGTGGATAAAATTTTAATTTATATACTTATTTAAAAATTTTAAGAAATATTAATAATTTTTCATGTAAGCCAAATGATAGAAATTTTTTTCAACTCATTTTAAGAGTTGCAGTCAAATACAAGAAAACGAGTCATCCTTCGACCGCGTTTTCTTATCTTAAACAAATTGAACACTAATCTTATTCTAAGAAGATGCGAGGAAAAAAAAAGGGACATTTGAGTGCAAATAGCTTGAGTGTCAGCTGGCCCCCAATTTAACTCTTTTTCTTCTCTTTTCTTTTATTAAACACTTATTAAAAGGATTAGTTGTGATGATCTTATGACTAAGGATGTGACTCATAAACAATTTCACTACGATATGCTTGATCACTAAAAAATATACAAAGCATGCCTAAGCTACTTTAAGAATCTTTTTAAGGTGGGTTTAGGTTTTACATTTATAAAAATTTTATCTATTATCTCCTTCTCCATACTTTTTTTTTTTAGAATACTAAGTATTTTAACACACACATAGGAAGAGAGGAGAAATTTTTTTTAAATAAATTTACAATGGTGTATATCCAAAAGGACCTAACTCTTAGATACACTGAACAGACTTTAAACTTTTATAACTCACACTCGTTTTTCAATGTGGGATTAACTCACTATTTCATCCTTCTCCATACTTAACAAAAAAGAAAAAGCATAAATTTGAAGTTCATATAAATTTGAAGCATAAAGAAAAAGCATTAAATAATATACGATTTGCTCGTTTTTTTTTTTTTTTTTTTTTTCATAAACACCAAAAAGAATGGTTTATATGACATAAGTAATAGAATTTTAAAGATAAAGCTGTTAAATATTGCTATCTTCCCATGTTTTAATAAAATTACTACTACTGAAAATGAAAATATATTAATTGATATATTTTTAATATAGAGTAGGGTGACCAATATGCACAAAGAAAGATAAAAACAGAGCTTTCTTAAGTAGGACTTGTATTTTCAATGAACTTAACTAACTTTATATAGCTTATAAACAATTATAAGTATGAAAGAAGTTTGAACATAAAAATTGAACTCAATGTTAAGCTTCTCAAGCTTAGCAAAAAGTAATTAATTAAAGGTTTTTTTGGATACTACTTATTTTGTTAAAAATTGAAAACTTATTGCGGAAAACAATAAAAAAATAATTTTTGGATTACTGTTCACTCCTCCAACCACTATACATTTGCCTTAATACACTGTTCATATCCTATGAACAGTGCAAGAGACGCTGGTAAAAAAATAAAGAATGAAAACGCAAACGCAGCCATGAAACGCATATCCAAACGTGTACTAAACTTAAAATATTTTAGTATTTGGCTCAACTACTCATTAAATTAAGCACATAAATTCATAGTTTCAATTTTGTTTAGTAATCACGTCGCACTGTAGTTAAGAGGTAACTCATTTTTTGGACAATAGATTTAACTGAGAAAGTGTTTGGACCAATTGGTAATTTACCACGGTAACTCTTTTCTTAAACAATAAATCTAGACGAAAAAGTTTTTCGACCCATTGGTAATTTATCACAATAATTGCAGGGAGATTCACCCATATTCAGCAATGTTTCTAAGTGTGAAGCAACTCTCAGATTTCACCTCAAAAAAAAAAAAAAAAAAAAAAAAAAAAAAAAAAAAAAAGAGATCCAACTCCAGATGATAGCAGACTAGGATGACCAAAAGAAGTCGTTGGCACCTTGATTTGGCCCGAAACTCAAATTTCTATTGTTAGGCCTCCCCTTAATATATTTAGGCTGGAAATTTTCAGGTTTTAACTTGTGTAATGGCCTATGGGCCTTCAAATTTTGAGATGCAATGTTAAAAGTTCAGATAGGTTCACGTGGACGTTCTTGCACTCCCTACCACTTTCAGCTCCTCACTTCTTCTTTTTTGAAAGTTTCAGCTCCTCACTTCTGTTCCTACGTATATCAAATATTTTAATATTCAAAATTTTCTTGGCCCAAATCGCATGACATGAATGGCTTTTAGGGAATGGAATTTTTTTTTTTCAGTTGATAAGTATGAGCATTTTTATGACTTATCATAAAATGTTCTGTTAATAGGTATCTTTAGGCTATTTGTTAATTAACCATTTTATAAAAGTTTTAATATTACTTTCATAAAAAAATATAAAAATGTGTTAAAAAGTCAATTTTTTTTTCTTATAAAAAATTTTTAAAAATATTTCCTAAACCTATACTCTTAAAGCATTTGTTAATTTTTCACTTTATGAGTCCTATTAACTTAAATGTGTGATTTTTTGTTTAATAATTGCTTTCAATTATTTAGTTTATTAGAACTAAAGAATATAAGGATGGAGATGATGATCAACGGGGTTGAATAATATTTGTCCCAATATAATGTGTAGTATATCTTCCCTTCCCTTCCTTTTTTTTTTTTTTTTTTTTTTTTCCTTCAAAAGGGGTGAAAACAGTAGAAACCCTCTGTGTTTGAAGTGATCTAATAGATGAAGATGAATAAATTTACTGCCTTAATAAGTGACTGAATAAACAAAAAAGGAGAGAGAGAGAGAGAGAGAGAATGTAGGGGGAGAGGGGGGGGGGGGTGTTCCTTATGGTAAAGGGCTTAATTAATATGTAAATCTCTAGTTGGCATTTTTGTGATATAATTGTTTTGGGCTACATAAGGATAATGTTCTCCAATGTTGTTCATTTTTGTATTGGTAAATATCGTACCATGTACTCGTAGATAGCTGTCTAGCCCCGGCCCAGGGTGTTTGATTCAAGGATTTTGTAGGCCCAACTCTTTTCTTGATTTTGTCTATTTGGACTCCTTTCCTATAAATGTTTGGAGCCTGATGAGCAAGTTTTAAGTTATTGAGTACTTTCAAATTTCAATTTCTTATAATTTAGTTTTCGAATAAATTTATAAGTTACCGGATGTATATCATTATATATCTACTTTTTATATACTTTTTAATAGTTTTATGTCCTAATGCCATACAACTACTAATATCTACGGAAAACTATTGAGTTTGAACATCTACCTATTATCTAAATTATTTAAAAAAAAAAATCATAGTTATCTTGAGATTGTTATTGTGTAATCTTCTAACTTTTGATTTATTTAATTTAATTAGCAACTGGAAATCAACTTGATTTTTTTTTTTTTTTTTTGGATGGGAAATCTACTTGATTTTTGAGTTATAAGTTCTAGGGGATTAGAATTTCGGTTTCACACTAATCATTGATATCAACGTTTATTTATTTATTTTATTTTTTTTATCTTTAGGCCTCTAAAAATAAATAAATATTACACTAGATGTATATCATTACATCTACTTATCTATATCTATACTATCTATAAGAGAATTCTCCTCTTTGGACTTGACTTTTATATGGTTAAGAAGTACCTCTAGACCCTATGTTTAATAGGAACAAAACTTAAAAATAACCTGGTAAAAAATATCTCTAACTCCACATAAATTGCCTATAAAATAGAATATTCTCCTACTAATCCATGTATTCAAAACAAACTTATCCAAAAATTTAAAAAAAAAAAAAAAAAAAAAAAAACTTCTCAGTCCATTTTGATATTTCCTTCAAGACCACGTTCCAACTTTTTTTTTTTTTTTTTTAACTTTATCAAGACTCACTGGTTTCTTTTATTTATTAATTTATTTTTGAATTTCCAATTTCCTTAATTCTTAATCTCACATACACTAGACAACAACAACAACAAAAAACCAACCTATGGGAAACCTATTCTTAATCTTGCGCACACAAAGTTCGTGTGATTAAACTAGTATGTCCTAATACCATACAACTACTAATACCTATGGGAAACCTAATTTGTTTGAACATCTACCCATTATTTTAATTATTTAAAATAATAATAATCATTCATAGTTATCGTGGGATTGTTATTGTGTAATCCTCTCACTTTTGATTTATTTAATTAGCAATTGGAAATCTACTTGATTTATGAGTTCTATCAATATATTTTTTTAAAGAAAAAAAATTATAGTTATCATTAACATGCATGTAATCCTTAAACCTAATGCCATACAAAAACTAATACTTATGGAAAACCTAATGAGTTTGAACATCTACCAATTGTTTAAATTATTAAAAATAATCATAATAATCATTGTTATTATATAATTCTTTCACTTTTAATTTATTTAATTAGCAATTGGAAATCTACTTGATTTAAGAGTTATGAGTTCTAGAGGATTAGAATTTTGGTTTCAGACTAATTGTTTATATTAACATTTTAAAAAAATGTTGATATCGTTAACATGTAATCCTTACACCCGATGGACTTTTTTTTTTTTTTTTTTTTTCTCTCTCATATCAACTTCTTCAAAACTCTATATTAATCTAAACTTCAAGAAGTTTAGGGTATTTGATTGCATGTATGTATTTATTTACTTTGATTTTTTTAATATAAATATATAATCAAATTGAATAGGTTTCATGTATTTGTTTCCTTTTCTTTAAGCTAATTTTCTTAAGTTTGATCTAACTTATATGCTTATGGTTTTACAAATCTCTTATTTGCCTCTTGAAAGATCTATTATTTTGTATATCATATTTGAATTATGACATGGGTTCCAATAATGATATGTTGTTTCCAATTTTTATTTTGAGGTCAATCTTCTTTTTGGCTTCTTATTAAACATGTATTTGGTACAATTTATTAATTATTTTCATTAAATTTGTTTTGCATACACTTCATTTTTTTTTTCTTTATATTAATTTGATGTTAAATTGTTGATATCAATTTGAATTTTTTTATTTATTTATATTTTTTATTAGAATCGATGGACAAAATCAAATATATACCGTATTAGATGATTAGGGTTGATTTGGTGCTACTTGATGAGAAGGTAAGTTTCGAAGTAAAATAATGAAGTTTCTTTTATGTCTTCAACTAAAATTGAATTTTTATTATTATTAAGTTTTCTCTTTCTTTTTTTAGGATAACGTATTAATCTATATATATATATATATAACAAAAGCTTTTGCTAGCTCCACAATTTTCTACATCATCTTTTTTTTTTTTTTTTTCTAATTCTTTTTAACTTTTTGTTATAGTATAATTTATCAATTTAACTCTCCCAATAGTATACAAATACAACTCCCCCATCAGCCTTCACATCACCTTTTTCTTTTTTTAACATTTTATTTAGAATCATCAATTTAGAACCCTAATACACATCTAAACACCACAACCTCTTTGTTTTCTCATATAAGCTGGCACCCCAAAACTCAGATCCTCTCGCTGCTGCCGCCACCATGGATCACCGCCACTGCATCGTTTCTCTTTGCCTTTCCATTGTCGCTCAATCTAGCCCATCATATTCTATGTCGGCAAATTATTTGAGGTAATTAAACATGTTTTTAACTCTCCTTAATTCCTATATATTGCTCTCTCTTTATCCGCTTCAATTTTTCATGTAATTTTGTTAGTTTGTAGCTGTGGGTTGCTCTGGATTTAAGTTTTTTTATTTTTTTTTTTTTTTTTTTTTTTTTTTTTTTTCCCGGAATTTTGTTAGTTTGTGGTTGTGGGTTGCTTTGGATTTTAGGTTTTTTTTTTTTGCAGATTTCCATTTTATCTCCTTCTTCCTTTGTTGTCAAATCTATGGCAAAGAAGAATCATGAAATTTTTGTAATTAGATTTTCTTTTTCCCTTTTTTTTGTAAGCAAATTTTATTGGATTTTTGGTTTCTTGGGATTCTTCTATTTGATTTCAATTCTGAGTTTGTTTTGGTTTGATATATAGTGTTATTGTCGTCTTCATTTACATTGGTTTTCCCTTTTTATAAATTATTATAATCTCTGGGTCTTCTTATATGATAGCCTATGGAATGTTATGTTGGGGCTGCCGCTATTTTGGATTCCGTGGGAATTTTTTTTGAAGGTTGGGGTTGGTTAGTATAGTTGTTTGACATTGCTGAACATGTTTTTGATAGATGCTCAGGTGTTTGTTCTCTGATTCTTCTTTGCCAATTCATTTGTGGTATTTCTTGAACATGTTTGGAATGCTCAGGTGTTTGTTCTCAGATTCATTTGTAATATGCCTTTTGTTCTCTCTTTAAAAGAATTCAGCTACAAGAAATTACAAAAGGCTATGGTTTGATCTATAGTGTTATTGTCGTCTTCTTATATGATAGCCTACGAAATGTTACGTTGGGGCTGCTGCTATTTTGGATTCCGTGGGAATTTTTTTTTGAATGTTGGGGTTGGTTAGCATAGTTGTTTGAGAGTTATATATGATTATGCAAGATGGGCATGGTATTAGATATTATAAATTTAAGGCAGAGATTCAAAGAGATGGTTGAGAGAGACTTAACAAATAGCAAAATGAATACCTCTATCATTATGCAAAATCAAAAGGCATATTACAGATTTTTAATCTTTTGACTTCATAACCGAACTTGTCTGTGTATGTGGTGTCATAGTACCTTTTAATTGGAGTATGTACATGAAATCTTTTAACTTCATAACCAAACTTGCCTGTTTATGTGGAATCAAAAATACATAGGTACCTACAAAAACCTCATTTTATGTTTTCAATTTTTTTGGCACAAAGGAGCTTGCACAGGCCTTGAGAGAAAAAACAACCCTTGGTTATATTGATGCTGGTGTTGCTACAACATGGTACTCTCTTTTCATTAAGTGTTGTTTTTCTTACACGTACACAAGCTATTTTATAAAATTTGTAAGTGATTTTTTGTTGTTGTTCTAGAAGTCATAATACATGGAGAGTGGTAAGGAGGAAGATAAGTAGGGAATGTGATGATGTATTGTTGATTTAATCAGGGTGAGATGTATTTGTTGGCCTTGGTTTCTCAATGTCATTTTTTGTGTGATGTAAAGGGTCGGCTTTTTCAAAGCCCAATTTGATGTAAGCCATGGCTTTTGTGATGGGTGGAATTCAGGAAGCCTGCAATGATATTTAAATCTTTCGATGGTATCATATACATAATACCAAGTTTTGTATTTTTATATTCCTAGTATTTGATATATTGTTTTAACCAATCTAGTTGATTGTATTAGTTGTGGTGGAGGTTGGCTATTATGGTCAAATCGGAACCAAAGGCATGTGGATGAAACTCTAAAGTTAGTAGTGGATTTGGTGCAAAAAACCTGTACACTTGCTATGGAATATATGGAAGCTTAGAGAAATAATCAGTCTAGATAGCCTGTTGAAGGGTGTACATGGCCTCTGTGGATTTGGGGCTTCAAGCAGTTGAGGTAGAGTGTGAATTTAAAAGTCCAGTAGATGAAGTAAAGTCAGCTGGACCTACCAATTTGAGCATTGGCCACATCCTTCCTTAATGATGTTAGACTACTTCGTAGTTGGTTCTTCTACTAAACAGTGATGTACCTGCTCAAAAAAAAAAAAAAAAAAATACACCCAAATGTATTTGTGGCATTTTTTAGTGGAATTCCTGGCTTCCTGTTGGCATTTTTACTATAGTGTTACTCCAAAAAATTTTAAATCAGATTTTTTTTTCTATTAAAAGTTGTACTATTACCCTAGTCCATTAAAAATAACTACTCATGTTTTATTTTTAAAGTTGTAACATCTATTGGACAATATAGTATTTTGTGTTTCAATGCATTAATATTGTTCTTTTTTTAAAACAAAAAAATTGTCATATTTGAATGATATCTTGAATTATCACTAACTATATATAGTATATTATTAATGTCATCTCTTATTTGTAAGCATTTCATTTAATTATATAAGTTATTCCAACTAAAATAAAATGAAATGATGATTTGAAATAATATTTTAAACTACCATAATAAAATATTCAATATAAACTAAAATTAGCGACTAGTCTAATAGAAACTCAAAACTCATTCGTTGATAGTTTTAGAGATATAGAAGAAGTAAAAATTTATTGAATTAAATATTTTGGAGTTGCAAAAATGAAGGATGCTTACAGGATTGTGAATCACAAGTACATGATAAGATTTTATGCAACATATGTGAAGTTGTGACAAACAGATGATCACCTTATTGCAAAATAAAAAATTAAATTGGTTCCATTTTATGAGTTGAAGTATCTTGCTAACTTAAACACATCTCTAACAAGTAATTTTGATTATACCTTTATACTTAATATATATTATTATCTTCATAACTGATGATTTTTACTTAAGCACTTTATTGTTTGTAGATGCAATGGGAGCAATCATAGGAATTTCTCCAATGGAAAAGATAGAGATGCGTGAGAAAAAACTGAACAAAAGATTAATCGAACTTCAAGATAATAGTTCTATTAGATCTTGATGAATATATTACATGGATTCAGACTTTTTGTGAAAAGAGAAAATATTAATTGTCTAACAAAAATGTATATGCAAAAGGGAAAAAATTAGAATCACATTTGGGATAAATTTGCAAAGGCAATTAATGAAATCTATGTTTTGATAATTCTATATGATCTATATAATTATCGCATAAACTACCATTAAGACATATATGACTAAGAAATTATTTCTTTTGATATACATGATATCTATTTAAACATCATAAACTATTTATGTATTAATGATTGTAGGGAAATTATCATTGTTTTCTACTAACTCTTCAAAGTTGTATATGAATTTAGATATTTTAAAGCTAACAAAATTAAGAAAAAAGTTAGTACAATTTTAAAATTCCTTATTTTCAATCGTTTAATTTATATTTTCTTAAATTAGTACTTCATGAACTAAAATGGTCTACCAATAGACTATTTCAATATATTGAATTTCAATATAGTCTTAAAGAAACCAAAATCAACTTTGATGAGAAAGATAAGAAGATTGAGTTGTTGTAGCTACCACATACAGTCCTTTACCCTAATGAGATTTCTAAGATGAAAATCAGAAATTTTGACCTTTATAAAGATCTAAAAAGAACTAGATAGAGTAAAAAATTATATTTTGTTGATACTAAGATTTATTTAGAATAATAACATTTAGCGCATGCTTTTATGTAGGACTTAACATTTTATTTCACGGCCTCTATTAAAAAGATCAATATTAAGTATGGATGGTATTATGTCTCCTGTGATGAGTGTCCTAAAAAATTGAAAAAACATGAATCAAAATTGTGTTGAAAATAAAAAAAATTCCTTTAAAGGTCCATTATCCTATGACAATCAACAAAAGTCAACGACAAACTCTAAACAATATTGGCCTCTACTTTCAAAACCTAGTGTTTAGCCATGGCCAATTGTACATTGATTTGTCTCAACTCTCAAGTAACAAGCCTTGAAGGTCTAAAGATTTTAATAGAGAATATTGACAAAGAAGAACAAGAATACACTGAAAACATAGTTTATAAAGAGGAGTTCAACAATCTCCAAAAGGTAAAAACTATTTCTAAAATTTTTTTAATCATTAATATTATTGTTAATAATACTACAAATCACTTACAAAACCCAATATTTATATGGTAGATTCATGAGATACAAAATTCTGATGCAAACAGTTCAATATATGTAACTAAAAAATGTCGTTATAACATAATTGGTGTGTTAGAACTTACAAGATAATTTGTTATTAAAGTGTTATTGTTTCATATTTGAAGGTTGTTACACCAATACAATTTATTCCTTTTGTTATAATAATTATTATTTTTTATTATTTCTCAAATAAAATATATATTCTATAATGCTATGATAATAAGTAGAACATGAAAAAGTGTCTTCAACTTGCATGTCAAGGCTATATCTGAAACATCTTTTTTTTTTTTTTTTTTTTTTTTCATTTACATCAATTAGTAGTTATATATATATATATATATATATATATATATATATATATTCAAAGTTAACCAATATTAAATACGTAGAATTACTTCTTCTTTTTTTTTTTTTTTAAATTCAC
The DNA here is from genome assembly GCA_030445155.1 of Quercus variabilis. Classification (NCBI taxonomy): domain Eukaryota; kingdom Viridiplantae; phylum Streptophyta; class Magnoliopsida; order Fagales; family Fagaceae; genus Quercus; species Quercus variabilis. Next base: position 38,669,550 of record CP129445.1, read on the forward strand.
ATGCTTTCATATATACATGTGTCAAACCATAATTTTTATTCATGTTTTTCCAATTTTTAGGACATTCATCACAGGAGACATAATACCATCCATTCTCAATATTGATCTTTTTAATAGAGGTCATGCAATAAAATGTTATGTCCTACAAAAAAAAGATGTAGTAAATGTTACCATTCTAACATAAATCTCAATATCAACAAAATATAATTTTTTGCTCTAACTTATTCTTTTTCAATCTTTATAAATTTCAAATTGTTATCTTTTCATCTTATAAATATCTTTAGATCAAGGATTGTATGTGATAGCTATTATGACTCAATCTTCCTGTCTTTTTCACCAAGGTTCAATTTGGATTCTTCAAGACTACATTGATATTCAACATATTAAAATAGTCTATTAGTGGACTATTTTAGTTTACAAAATACTAATTTAAGAAAATATAAATTGAACAATTATATAGTTCCAAAATTTCAATAACCCTTTTCTTTATTCAATGAGCTCTTGAATTTCTAAATTCACAACTTTGAAGAGTTTGTAGAAGATAATGACAATTTTCCTACCATCATCATTTATGCATAAATAGTTCAAATTATGATGTCTAAACACATATCATGTATATCAAAAGAAATATATATGTCTTAATAGTAGTTGATGTGATAATTATAATAGGCTGCATAGAATTATCTAAATATAGATCTTCATTAATTACCTCTGCAAATTTATCACAAATTGTGATTCTAATTTTTTTTTTTTTTTCCTTTTTGCATAAACATTTTGTTAGACAATTAAAATTTTATCTCCTGACAAAATGTCTGAATCTAAGTAATATATTCATAAATATCTAACCAACCTGTTATCTTGAAGTTCGGTTAGCCTTTTGTTCAATTTCTTCCCATGGACCTCTATCTTTCCATTGGAGAAATTCTTATGATTGCTCCCATTACATCTACAAACAATAAAGTGTTTAAGTAAAAATCATTAATTATGAAGATTGTGATATATATTAATTATAAATGAAATATCAAAATTACCTATTAGAGTTATGTTTTTGTCAACAAGATACTTCAACTCATCAAATGTGACCAATTCAAAATTTATTTTTGCAATAAGTTGATCATCTATTTGTAACAACTTCACAGATGTTGTTGCATGCATAAAATCTTATCATCTACTTGTGATTCAAACATTTGTAAGCTTCCTTATTTTTGACAACTCAATATATATTAATTATTTTCATTAAAGTTATTTTACACACACATCATATATATATATATATATATATATGATGTGTGTGTAAAATAACTTTAATGAAAATAATTAATAAATTATAACAAATGCATGCTTAGTAATAAGTCAAAACAAAGATTTTCCTCGGAATCAAAATTAAGAGGATGATATCACAATTGGAACCAATGTCATAAACATGTAATTCTTATATGATATACAAAATAATAAATCTTTTAAAAGGAGAATAAGAGATTTGTAAAAATTAATATATCAGTTCTCGTGAAAGATATACCACTATGAAAATTATGTCTAACAATATTTAATCATTGATTCTCAAACCATAAGCATATAAATTAGATCAAATTTAAGGAAATTAGCTTAAACAAAAGTAACAAATACATAAAACCTATTCAATTTTATTATGATAAAAAAAAATGCTAGTAAGGTTGTAGGTACCATAAGTTGGAGAAGGGAAAACTAAACCAAAAAACTGTAAAATAGGCAGGAGAATATATACACACACACACAAAGTCTACGTGAAAGCAATCCATACAAAAATCAAATACTCAAACTTCTTGAAGAAGTTGATTTGCAAATAAATAAATTGTTGGAAAATATAGCTAAATAAACAAGTTTTGATTCAACAATACAAACCCTAAAAAATTAGCAATAACAAAAATAAATAGATAGAGTTAGAAAGATCTCACAAACTATAGAATCACGCAAAATGCATTGTCTTTAAAGGTTGATTCGTGCCACCCAGAGTAGAACTCGGTGTGAATGACTCTCTTGGCCGAACAACTCCCCAAGATTAGACTATAATAATTTCTTCAAGTTGATCACACACTCAAGCAAGAAGAACTAGGAACAACCTTACTTGCCTTTCCTTTTCTTAAAAAAATTGAAGCTGAAATTTTATTTGTGCAACCAAAAAAAAAGAGGATCAAAACAGAGGGATATACGGCTGGAGAAGATGAGAGAAATATGACTTGAATAGATCTAACACTATTGTAGGGTGTTGGCACCATACATCTCACACTACGCAATACCTGATATTTGAGTTTTAAATCAAATATGAATCCATCATTTAATGCTTGTGATGGAAACATTACAATATAGTTCCCCATCTATTTCAGAAGTGACTGAGGACTTTGCCAGAGATCTAACAAAGTAACTTACTCAACATCTTCCCTCAAGAGTTGATACTTACATGGCATCAGCAACACTGCTGAAATACATCATATTAAATAGGAAATAATACTATCACATGGTAATTGACTGTGACGTAGCTCAAATTCAGATGACCTCAGTCTTATTTTAGATCCTGCAGCTTCATGTTGTTCTTAAAACACTTGGCTCATTTTATTTTCAGTTGCTCAAACTTGAATTTCACCAATCATTGCTCTTTATGCAGAGCACCCACGATCTTGGCTCACTCATCTTCAATTGAAGTCACCTCCAGCCCTCCCATGTTATGGATTTTAAATGCTTTGGATGAACATGATCAAGAATATATAACATTTAATATTTTACCTATAGCATACTCACACAAATATTCCTTGATTGAACTTCATAATTCAGTCATGGTTGCTACTTGCTTGCCTTATAGCGTTCTTGTAATTTTTTCCTTTGGATAATAAATAAATAAAAACAAAAACAAAAACTCAAGCTCAATAAGCAATTGGGCGTAGAGCATGTCGAGCATCTTAGCTATATTTTATTTTCACTCCATTTTGAGAGTAAACAATTACTTTTACATTTTGCCTACTATACTTTTTTAAATACACTTTTTAACAAACTTTTTTATTATATCTCAATTTCATTTAAATATTATTTCTCCATTCATTCTTTATTCATTTTTTAATCTTCTTTTATTCATTCCTAACCATAGGGTTGTTCATGGATCGGACTAGGTTGGGTTTGTGCCCAACCTAGACTTGACCTGAAAATTTTGGGTGGATAAAAACACAACATGAAACCGACCTAGAAGATCTCGTCGAATCGGCCGGTTCGGGTCTCGTCGGTTTCAGGTTTTATCATTAGGGTCGATATTTGGCTGGATCTGTCGAGATCTAGCCAATATTTGGCTGGGTCCGTCGAGATCTGGCTGATATTTGGCCAGATTCGCTGAGATCTAGCCAAGTCCATTTAGATTTGGCCTAAATTTCATCGGATAACAATGAGATCTCAATAATATCTCATTGAAAAATCGTTGGAAGAATTGATGTATTCGGGTGGGTCAGGTTTCACGAGTTTTGAAATAGGAGATCCGTAATTGACATGTTGGGGTTGTGTTTAGGGAGGTTGGGACTCACATCCGATCACCGGAGTTGTTAGATTAGGTGGTGGTGGGTCGGGTATAGGCAGGTGGATGGGTTTCTTGGACACCCCTTCCTAACCACTATATTTTATTTTAAATTGCCAATAGTTGTATTTTTTAAATCTCCCAACGATCATATTTTCTAATAATCTCCTTTTTTTTTTGGCAGACATATTTAAATTTCAATTATTTTAGTCTTGTGCAAGTCCTTAAAAAATTAATCAAATCTATATTACTTTTGATATTTATCAATGGTAATACAATTCATTTGTTTATTAATTTTTAGGCAAAAATGCTTTTTTGGTCCCTACATTTTGGGCCGATTCTTGATTTGGTTCCTAAATTGATTTTGCTCCTAGGTTAGTCTTGATTTCAAAAAATCGTTTTTATTTTGGTCTCTACCTTCAACCCAGTAATGAAAACCTCCTACGTAGTAGATGGAATGCCCTGTTTGTTGATGTAGCACTGACATGACCATTCAAATATTATTAAAAATAATTATTTGGCATTTTTAAATGACACATCGCATTTAATTTTTTAAACAAAGCCACGTCAAAAAATTTATATAAAAAAAGAAATTAAACTTTTAAAAATAAACCTTAAATCTAATTTAATTAAAAAAAATTATTACTTATCATTATTAATTTTCATAAGACCATTACAACTTGTTCTTTGTGTTCTTCTCAATTAAACCCAGCAACAAAGAACTTAAACCCAGCAACCAATAACTCAAATCCATATCACAACAACACAAACGAAAAAAAAAAAAAGAAAAAAGAAAAAAAAAATGGAGATCAAACACAAACACAGACCCAGATCACAAATAAAGATCAAACACAGACCCAGATCACAACAACACAAACGAAAAAAAGAAAGAAAAAGAAACAGAGATCAAACACAAACATAGACCCATATTACAAATAGAGATCAAACACAAACTAAACCCAGATCACAACCCAAACCAAAATCATTAGCGAACCCAACCACTAATCCAAAAAATAAGCCACAAAAAACAAGTTACCATTAAACACAGAAAAGAGAGAGAAGCAAAAATAACTACAAAAGGCATAAACAAGAATCAAGCAAACATAGCAACTACATACAGGATAGGTACAACTCATATATCATAAACCTAGCCTCAACAAAAATCCCAAAAATTCTAAGCATCAAAGGACATTAATAAGTAGAAGCTAAGCATGGATAATGAGGTAAACTAGTAGTAACTTGAGCTATAGATATCAAGGGCGACAGTGCTTTTCTTCACTGGAAAAGGCGACCTCATCACTGAGATTAGAGAGAGTTTGGATCAGATCAGAGTTTGGCAGATCGATAGATGAACGAGTTCGACGGTGACGACATCATCACTAAGATTTGAGAGAGTTTGGGTCAAATCGGAGTTTGGCAAATCAGCGAAGATGAGATTTTGAGAGAGTTTAGGTCTGAGAGAGATTTCGTCGAGGGTGAAGAGAGAAAGAGAGAATTAGAGATAGAAAGAGTTTAGAGTTTGGGCTTGATCGTTGATGAGGTTAAAAGAAAAAGAATTAAAAGGATAATTTTTTATTTTTGTTTTTTTAAAAATAATTTTAATTAAATTAGATTTAAGGTTTTTTGTTAATTTAATTTCTTTTTTTATAAATTTTTTGATGTTCTTGTGTTCTTGTGATCAGTGTTCATGTTCTTGTTTATTTTTATTCAAATATGAATTGATGTATTTTTATGTTTTAAATTTTTTAAATTTTGTTAAAATTGATTTTTTTTAATTAAATGTTGACATGGATGCTGACATTGTATTTTTTATTATTACTTTTTGGCTACGTCAATATTTAATATGTCACCTATACACTCCGTTTACCACCTAAGATTTTTCTGTTACTAGGTTGACGGCAAGGATCAAAATAAAAACAATTTTTCAAAATCAAAGATTGACTTAAGAGCGAATCAATTTAGGGACCAAATTGAGAATCAACCCAAAATATAGGGACTCAAATTGCATTTTCATCTAATTTTTATCTTTTTATCTTGGCGTAAATGCTCTTTTCGTCCCTACATTTCGGGGTCATTTCTATTTTGGTCCATACGTTTCTATTTTACCACTTTTAGTCCCTAAACTAATTAACGCGTGACATTTAAGTCCTTACCATCAGCCAACTAATAGGAAAAATTAAACTCAATCCCAGGACTTCTCAAACCCAGATTGGTCTATAATTTCCTTATATTTTGTTTTCTTTACTCTATTTAGTACCAAAAATGCTGAGTCCTTCCAAATCTGAATCTTAAATCAATGTAAAGTTTTCTCATTTTTTGGTTGTCTATGCTGAGTCCCATTTTTTGCGTCGAATTCCAATTGGGTTTGAAGTCTAATCCCAATTTTCCTTGTCTGCAAAGCCATCAGAGTTCACAGATTTGATTCTTTGCCTCAACTTGATCATTGACAAGAGAAATGCTTCTTTTTTTCAATCTGGACATTGAGAAAGTCACTTAATTTATAAGTCTTGTAACCTCTTTCTACAAGATTTTTTTGTGTTCACATCTGAAAGCTTGAAATTGAAAATTTCTCTATCAAACATGGCCAATCTTGTTCCTGCATGTACCCAATCCACCAAGGCAAAAATCTCCCTCACGCCGGTGAAGCCATACCCACCTCCAACATCTCCGATCTGTCGCTGGCGAAGCTAATCTATGGGTTTGGGTTTTGATTTGTGGAGGAGGAGCATTACTGATTTGGGTCTGGGTTTTGAGGAGCGAGACGTGTAGGTTGTGATTTGGGTTTTGGTGGTGGTCGATTTGAGATTTTAGGTTGTCACGGTGGACATCAACGTGGGGTTGTGGTGCTATGGATGGACCTGGGTTCGTGGGGCAACAGATCAAGGTTCTCTCTTGATGCGGAGAAAATGATGGGAACAATGGATTTCGTTGGAAAAATGAACTCGACCTGGGTGAGAGAGAACGATGGTGTTGGAGCCCCAAATCGAAGTGGTCGAGGTTGCTTTGCATGAGGAGTTTTCCATTGAAGAAGGAAGGTAGAGAACATTGGTGCTTTTGTGTTGTTGATAGCGGACTTGGGTTTGTTGATGGTAGATTCGGTGCTGTTGATGGTGGATTTGGGTTTGTTAACAGTGGATTTGGTGTTGTTGATGGCGAATTTTGGGTTTGTTTATGGGTTTTTTTTTTTTTTTGCCCTTGATGTTCTGGGTTTGTATGTGTTCTAAGTTTGTTTGTGTTTTGAGATTTTGCCCAAACTGTTCTGGGTTTGTTTATTTGTTTGTGTGTGTGTTTTTTTTTTTTTTTTTTTTAATTTTTATGCGGATTTGTATATTTTTCTAGATTTATGGGTTTGATTTCCTAGAGGTTTCAATGTTGATTGTGTTGGAATTTTTTGTGCTGAGATTGATTTTGAGTGGGTTTGTCAATTGGGTTTGTCTTGATTTGGAGAAGAACATGAAGAATGAAGTTCATGTTCTGGGTTGGAGGTTTCTGGGTTTGACATTTTTTTGGGTTAGAGGTTTGATGATTTTTCTGGGTTGGTTTTCTCATGTGGGTTTGGGTTTGATGATTTTTTTCATGTTCTGGAGGTTTGGTGGAGGATAGGAATTTTGTATGAAATTTTGCATTGTTCTGAGTTTGATTGGTTTTGGATACGGGAAGAACATGAAGAACAGGTTCTTGCATGCCACACTCAATTACATCACACAATCTATAGGTTTCTAGGTTTGATTTTTGGGATTTAATTTTGTTTTTTCATCTAATTAAAATTTAGATGCTGATGTGGTAATTTTTTAATGTCAAAATAATTTTTTTAATTATTATTTTACTATGCAGTCAGCCACGTCAGCATTTTCATGTTCTGGAGGTTTGGTGGAGGATAGGAATTTTGTATGAAATTTTGCATTGTTCTGAGTTTGATTGGTTTTGGATATGGGAAGAACATGAAGAACAGGTTCTTGCACGCCACACTCAATTACATCACACAATCTATAGGTTTCTGGGTTTGATTTTTGGGATTTAATTTTGTTTTTTCATCTAATTAAAATTTAGATGCTGACATGGTAATTTTTTAATGTCAAAATAATTTTTTTAATTATTATTTTACTATATGGTCAATCACGTTAATATTTTCTATTAATTGAGTGACCGTAAGAGCATCCACAGCAGTGGAGGCAAAATTTTAGCTATTTAGCTACACTAAAAATCACTTTATTTATTATACCTTCATACGTGCTACAGCAGTGGATCTATTTTACCTTCTAACACAATAAAATAATATAAACATTATAATAAAATAATATATCTATCTTAATAAAATAATATATCACACCCCAAAAAAAATCAACAGCACCACCCACAAACCCCACTACCATCAGCCACAACCACAGCCACAGTCACAACCACCATCACTACCAACCCCACCACCACCCGCACCGGCAGTTCACAGCAGAAAAAAAAAAAAAAAAAAAAAAAAAAAAAAAAAAAAAAAAAAAAAAAAAAAAAAAACACCCCACCACGAGCAAGCACTCCGATCACCAACACAGCACAGCACAATCAACCACCACCACCAGTCCACAGCAAAAAAAAAAAAAAAAAAACTCAATCAATAAATGTGAGAGTGACCGACGAGGGGGTCGGTGAGCTTGGTTAGGCGATGGGGCTTGGGGTGGGTCGGCGAGCTTGGTTGGTGGAACAGACCGGCGATGAGGAGTGGCCAGCGAGTGGCTTGCAGGAGCTGGGTTGGTCGAGAGAGGTGAGAGTGATTGAGAGTGGGTCGGCGAGCTTGGTTGGGCGATGGGGCTGGGGTGGGTCGGGGAGCTTGGTTGGTGGAACAGATCGGCGATGAGCAGTGGCCGGCGAGCCGAGGAAGTGGCCGGCGAGCTGAGGGAGTGGCCGGCTTGCTAGTTGCTAGAGAGAAAAAAATTGAGGAAGAAGAAGAAAGAGAGAAGCCGGAGAGAAAGAATGGGAAAAGAATATTTAATGGGAGATGAGAGAGAAATGTAATAAAAAAATATTTTTTTTTTTTACCTGTGAGCTACAGTACACATCTAAATATAGATGTGTACTGTAGCTGTGGAGCTAAATTTTTTAGATTTAGCTCCACTGCTGCATGATTTTTTTGTGATTTTGAGCTAAAAATATAGCATTATACCTATATAGCACCACTGCTGTGAGTGCTCTAAGGACTTACGTGTCTAAAGGCCAAAATAATAAGCACGCAAAGAACAATTACGCCATTTAATCTTTAAGTAAGATTTAACACTTTCTAAGTTTTCTTACCATTAAAAAAAAAAAAAAAAAACCGCATATGGTCATTATATTTAACACAGAGATAGAGAGAGTCCGGGAGCGATCGGTGTTAACTGTGCAAAGCCGCATCGTCCGTTTCACTGTCCTCCTCGCCACCACCAAGAACAATGGCCACTTCTCGGTCCTTGTACCGTACTACTACCCAGTTCTCCCAAACCCTTCGCTCCTTCTCTACCACCACCGCCACCGCCACCGCCACCAAGCCCTCACATCACAACCACCACCAACAAAACCACAAGTTCCTAGAGTCCCATTCCTATGTCGGTAGCTGGTGGAACTCCGATCGGCCACAGGACCCCAAGGTCGCCGAGCGCAGGCTCGCCCTGCTCCGCCGCGACTACGCCAAACAAGTCAAGCAGGTCCGCAAGGAGTACATCCGCGAGGTCGAGCTCATGCGCCTCGAGCAGCAGCGTAAAGACGAGGCCAGGAGAGAGGCACTTCGATTAGCCAATGAGGAAAAGAAAAAGCTCAAAGCCGAGGCCGCTAAGCTCCGAGCGCATGAGCGCGAGCTCGCAGAGAAAGAGTTCCGCCAAACCCTAGTACGTCTTCTCTCTCTCTCTCTCTCTCTCTCTCTCTCTCACTGTTTTTATCTTAAATTCTTTATTTTGTGTTTGGTTGCTAAGGAAATGTTGGAAAATGGGGGGGGGGGGGGAGTGAATTGTGAACCTCTTTGCAGATTTAAGTTTTTTGTTTGTTGTGATTAATGTTTGGTTGCTGAGAAAATGTGGGAGAAGAATTTTGAATAAGTTGAATTGTAGGTTTGTTCATAAATTGGGACAGAATTTTACGAACAAAATTCAGTTACCATTTTGGAGTCTTTACAAGTGTTTGTTGTACAAATGCAGTTGAAGGAAAGAGCTGAGAAGCTTGAAAATTGGAGGATGAAAGAAACAAAGAGGGAAGAGAAGAAGAAAGAGAAGAAAGAGCTGCTGCACCGGAAGAGTTCCTTGTGGATTGACGAATCTGAATTGGAAAAGAAGATACTTGAGGCTATTGTTGATACTACACCCCTCTGATTCTTTCACTTTTCATTTTTGTATTTTTGGATGGGAATACTTTTTTACTTTTAGTTGGAATAATGTTTAAGAAGCATAAAACAATCAAGGCTCTGTCCCTTTTTTATTAACATTTTGAAGCCTCGAAGCATTTTTTGTGCTAGAATATGTAGCTTAGTCATGTTTTGTGTATTGGTGTTTATCAATGTAGCCATTTAATATGCAGCTTTGTTTGAAATAATGTTTTAGCTTAATAGATTGAAGAGATTTCTTTTTCAGAGAGAGGGGGAGGGGGGGTGTTTTGTAGGAATTAAGTTCTCTTTCTTTTGGCATGTGAGTGTATGGATGTGGTCGCTTTTATGAACATATAGGTCATCCCTTCATATTGATCGGTGGGGCTTATAGTGCGTGATCCATTTGCATAGAACTATATATATAATTCTATCTGACTGTGCATGTGCTAATAGATTTTTCCTCTATGGCTGCTTCTGTTGGCCCTTGCTTTAAGTGCCTGCACTACCTTGGATTCTGTGGAGCCAAAAGTAATGGTTGAAACACAAAATCATGTGATGAGGTATAAATTTTTTGTCAACTTGGATTATGCATCATTAACAATGGGAAGATTATTCTAAAAAAAAGATTGTTTTTTATTACATAAATCTCTTGATAAATTCGACAGGCAACCCTAGGGTTCTTTGCTTTATCAAGTGATCTGGAAGATGATGTCAATCACCTTATCAACAACCTTATCACTCTCTTATGTGAAATTCTTCTCATATGGTATTCTATAATCAAAAGGTCTTTGCTTTTCCTGACTTGGATATTCCTTTGAAACAATAATGTTTCTTCGTCTTTAGAAGTTTTGGTAAAATGCAATATATTAAGTGATTAGATAATTTGCTTTTGCCGTCACATTCTATATTTTTAACTTGATTTTTTTGAAAAAATTTAACTGGAAGTGTATTATTGTATTGTTCAAGGTTGCTTTTTTTGAATAAGAAGTTCTAATTCTGTGGAAGCACTCCCAGTTGCTGAGGTTTCTTAATCATGCCTGTGTAATGTGTCACTTCTTGCTTAATAATGCTTTTGAGCTTGAACACTATGGCTGTTTCATGCGTCTTTCAGCATGTGAGTGCATGTACCTGGTAAATATTATGAATATATAGCTGATCCCTTCGTACCGATCTAATTTTAATTGAAAGAGTGAAGAACAGTGGAGCTTATAATATGATCCACATTTGCACAGAACTAAGTATATAACTCATCTGACTGTGTATGTGTTAATAGAATTTTCATGTAAGATTTCATATATACCTTTTGTAATTATCAAAATTATAGAACTCAGTGGAGAGAATGGGAGAAGTCGGGCAGAGCATCAGTTGCATATGTTGATTGATCAGTATGTTTATTGATCTGTGGAGAATCAGAGAATAGTTTGTCATGCAGTGCATGTGATGCTTATCCTGTTTCAGACGGTTTGCATCAGTGGATATCGCTTCCCAATTATTTGTTTCTTTCAGTGTCTTCTGCTATTTTATTTTATTTTTTATAAATTCTGTTCAACTCTGTACTGCCAAGTGCCAAGTCGTGAAGCATTGTCATGTATCTTCCACATTCATGCAGGTCGTTTTTAAATTCTGCTTTTGAGCTTTTATTGAGAGTATGGGCAGTTTCACGGGATCTAAAGGTTTACATTTTTTTTTTGGGGGGGGTTCTTTTGCTGGTATTCACTCGCTCTGTACACTTTTTGAACCTTCGTTTTGTAATTAAAACTATACCTTGGTATTAGTTATGTTTCCATTTGTATTTGTTACCATATCTTAACCTGACAATTTTTTTCTCCCTGCTTTAAAATTGGTCTGGTGCTAAATTATTCTTACTCTGTTATATTTTTTTTGGATGGATCATCCTTCTCTACTTAACATTGAGTCTTGTGCAGTCACATTTGGTAGAGTTGAAATAATATGTCTTCCTCTTTCCTATCACGTTGTTTTAAAACTTTTCTTTTATTTAAATTTTTTGTGTTATTGATTTTGCAGTCTGATGTTGAAAGAATACTTCTCTGGAAAGTTGAATCATCACTAGAAAAAATGCCTTATGTACATGAAATTTTATGCGTGTATTATACTACCTTTTTTTTTTTTTTTTGGTTTTAAACTTTCTAGCAATCTTATAATGTTTTTGTCTGGCTGATTGATTGAATGTCCTATCATGTCTTCCATTATTTTTTATTTGCTTGGAATTTTTAGCAATTTACTGAAGTGATTGGTTTTGTTATTTCACTTAATTCTTGTTTGAAATAGGTTCACATATCCTCTGCAGAAGCCTTAGGTCAGATGGTTGGCATTATCGCCTGGACAAAATTAAAGTCAGCTTTACCTAGACTTGTCCCTACTTTTTTGGAATTGTAAGATTTGATACATTAATAATGCTTCAAGTTTTATGTTTATGATGCTGCACTGTGTATATGTTGTGTCCTATCTTTGGTAGAATAGTTTCCTGAATTGGGGTTATACATATATATTCTCAAAAACATGCACATAGAAAACCCATCAACAATATCATGCATATATATGAAAGTCAAAAGGGATGACATTACTATTTTCTGTGCATCAGGTATAAAAAGGATCATGATATTGCCTTTATGGCAACATGTAGTCTCCACAACCTCTTAAATGCCTCTTTGCTGTCAGAAAATGGACCTCCTTTGCTTGATTTTAGCTAATGGACTCCTCATTATGCTTGTTTGTCTTCCCTAGTAATCGTTTGACGATGTTGGACTTCTTTAACACCTTTCACATCCTGATGTAAGTGTACTGCATTCCTTTCCCTGCCTTGTACTATAGCAATATGAGTTTTAGCCTTTAAGGTAATTTAGCCTTGTAACATTTTTCCTTTTAAGGTGGGATTTATTTTGTCATTCTAGGGTAATTTGGGAGAAGTGGGAAACTTTTGACAGAACTGAAGAGAATGTTCCTAGAAACATGATTCCTTGTAGCAAGTCCAGTTATTACTTAAAATGTAATTGGATTTTTACCATCTCGCTAAGATTTTTTTGATCTTGTGACATTGTTTAGCAACCTTTCTCTTGACATAGGAGCTTTTACCGTATTCCCCACCCTTCACCAAAAAAGGAATAAAAAATTTCTCATGAGCTCCTTTTGTTCTTACTAATGGGTGCTACATAGGGCCTTATAATCGTGTTTATGATTTTATTTTATAATGAATTGATGGTCTTTTCTGTTTAAACTTTGTTATGTTGACATATCTGGGAGGAAAAAAACCCTTGATTGCAGTAGATATAGGTGTTTTCTTAGGACTGGGGAGGATGTAGAATTCATGTTGTGGGTTTCTTAGAATTTAGAGGATGCTCTATATGAAAATACTTGGTATAAGCTCTTCTTCTATGTCTTTCTAGGCTTTAACTATGTACTGTAACAATTTTCTTTTATACAGAAACTGTTACTAGTTCATAGACTTTGTAAATATTACACAACATTAAACAACCATTCGGTCTCAAAACACTTTACAAATATTACATACAGCAGTAATTGTTTTGGTGCTGGTTTATTCTTGTGATGGCTTGCAGGAGCTCACAGTTATCCTGTCAAGTCTTCTCCCAGTAGTTTGCATTAGTAGTGACAGCAAAGAGCACTCTGATTTCTCAATGGCATTGAAGATGTAATTACCAATTCTGTTTTGTGTAAATTCTTTCATTATAAGAACCTCCATTTCTTCTAGTTAGTGTTGAAGTCCACTACTTTTTCAAGCTTTCAAATTTGTTGAATTTATGGGGGTTTATTTTTTCTCTTTAAATTAATTTTATCCAGTGCTTTGACTTTTTTTTCTTCTTCATAGGACTGGCAGCTAGTTATTATTTGGTTCGTTTCTGAAATTTTTGTTTCTAACATTTCCTGTTTTCAATTGGAAGGATTAACGTCTCATTTTCTTCTCCTGGTTTCCCTGCTACCCCTCTCCCTTGGCATTGTTATTACTAAACAGTTGTAGCTATGCTGATGGATGTTGTTTCTTGCCTTAAGCAGTGTTTATCATGTCAGTGTGCTGTCTTACATTTGATGATGATATTTATTCTAATTTGGCACTGGACATCTAGATTTTATATTTGAATGCATGTTTGCTTTGTGACAGACATTTAATGAAGTTCCGTGCTCCTCCAAGTTATCCCACTTCAATTTCCATTTGAAGAGGCGGCAGGAATACCAGGAGGATGTGACAATCTTGACAAGCTGCCTTCTATAGAATTGGGCACAAGTTTCTTCACATCAACCGGTGGAAATTTTGTTTGAGAAGCTGACACCACAACCAAGCTGCATAATCTCTGACTTGTGCTTGCCTTGGACAAGTGATATTGCTCGCAAATTTCACATTCCAAGGATTTCTTTCCACAGAGGTAGTTGCTTTTGTCTCTTGTGCTTTCACCATTTACGTGTTCACAAGGCTCAAGAGAAAATATCCTGAGTCAGAGTATTTTATCTTGGCTTGCTTGCCTGACCATGTAGAATTTACTGAATCCTAACTGCCTTTTCCTAGAGATTCAAGAATGAAGAGACTTAGTGAGAAAATGGTAGCAGCTAATTTAGCTCATATGGGGTCATTGTAAATACTTTTGAAGAGTTGGAGTCAGCATACGTCAAAGAATACAAAAAAGCATGGGAAGACAGTCTGGTGTGTTGGCTCTATTTCGCTTTGTAACCACACCTCTTAATGTCATCTGACTCAAACCAATCATCAACTGTGCCATTGATTTTGGGCTCCCTATCCAACTAGTCTAACTCCAATTTCCTCTCCATGAGGCCTGCTTGCCAGAAGGATGTGAAAACATCAATACAGTCCGCTCATGTGGCTTAGGAACTTCTTTGATGTTGTTAGTAAGTTACAACTTCCACTAGAACAATTACTTGAAGAGATGAAACCTAGTCCAAGCTGCATAATAGCTGATTCTCAGCAAAAAAAAAAATAAAAATAAAAATAAAAGATGCATGATAACTGATAAGAATCTTGCTTGGACATGTGATATTGCTACCAAGCTTGATATACCAAGACTTTTATTTGATGGAACAAGTAGTTTCAATCTCATGTTGTCATAATATACTTGCATCCAAGGTCAATGAGATTGCTAGCGTCTCTGATTTAGAGCCTTTTGTTGTGCCTAGTTTGCCTGATCAAATTGAATTAACTAGAGCACGGTTACCTACGAACTTGAATACAAGCTTGAAGGATTTCAAAGATCTTCATGAAAAGATAAATGCTTTAGAAGAAGGAGCTTATGGGGTCATGGTTAATAGTTTTGTTGACTGTGACCAAAATATGTTAAAGGGTATGGTAAGACAAGTGGAGATAGAGTTTGGTGTATTGGGCCGGTTTCACTTTCCAACAAGGCAGACTTGGACAAGGCTTAGAGAGGTAACAAGTCCTCAATTGATGAAAACCAGGGCCTCAAGTGGCTTGAATTGTGACCTCAAAACTCTGTTGTTTATGCTTGTCTTGAAAGTCTTTCTCGCGTTATATTATCAGAGCTTGGTTTAGGATTAGAAGGGTGTGACCAGCCATTGATCTAGGTGATTAGAGAAGATAAAAATGGGGAGATTAAGAATTGGATAATGGAGGATGGCTTTGAAGAAAGGACAAAAGCAACAAGCCTCTTTGATCTGGGGTTAGGCTCCACAAGTACTAATCTTGTCACACCCTGAAATTGGAGGATTTTTGACAAATTGTGGTCGGAATTCAACGCTATAAGAGATTTATGCTAGTGTGCCAATGGTAACATGGCCTATGTTTTTTGCTTATCAATATTTTTAATGAGAAGTTGGTGAGAGAGTGGGGGCTAAAATTGCTATTCCCTTAGGGGATGAAGAGAAGTTTCGGGTATTGCTGAAGAGGGAGGAAGTTAGGGAGGCGATGGAAAGATAGCGACCAAAAAAGAAAGAAAGGGAAGATACACAAGAGAGAGCAAGAAAGCTTGCAAAGATGGCAAAGACAGCCATAGAAGAGGGAGGATCTTTTTACCTTGACATTGCATTGTTAATTGAAGATATCAGGAAACTATCCATGGCACTTAAGGCTCATGAGATATTTGTGGCTGAACTATCTGAATTATAAGTAGCTTGTGAACTCTCATTTTCTACTTTTTAAGAGAAATTTCTAAAATTTTAATATAAGATGATCTTCCCAATTTTATAACAAACTGAGAGAATCATTTTTTAAAGATAAATAAGAAGATAACTTTTAAATTTTTTTTTTTTTTTTTTTACATTATTACAATTAATGGAAAAGGATCATATACATACATTATCATAAATAGTGACACTTACATATTTGGGATGTTAGTGTACCCTTCAATATTAGCCAATAGGCTCAATAAAAGTTATTAAAAAAAATTAGATACAACTTTTAGGTGTAGTACATTAAATTTCCAATTAATTTCAAATTCATAGCTACAATAACCTATACGGTACAAACAATATTATCTTTTCCGATAAAAATTAAATTCAATACACATATGCTTAAATTTATTTTAGAATTCTAAGTCACTGTACCTACAGAATTGCACATGTATTTTATCTAAGTCATAATATTACACCACCAAATGAAAGTTGATCATGAGTTATGATCACACACACGTGCGCAAACAATTATATTACTTTGTTTAGTTGTCATTAACTTTGTAGTGGGGATTGTATAAAAAAATATTAATAAAAAGCTTTGTAGTGGCGCTAGGTAACTGTGTTAACATGTTTTGAATGGACTACATTTAAAATGACAATATATCCTTTACATTAAAATAAAGTCCTTTTTGGTATTTCTTCTTTAAAAAAAAAAAAAATCCTTTTTGGTAATTTGCATCCATAACAAAAAAGTTTATAGTTTTCAAATTGCAATTTTTACATATTTTACGAAATATTTAATTGTAGCTTTTAAAATCGTGTTTTTAAAATACACATTTTAAAAATATTTGTGGGGCCCGAGGGCCCAGGATACCCGGCCCACCTTTAATCAGGCCCAAGGTCCAAGCCGAGGAAGGCTATCCCCCCAGATGGTCGGCCTAAAGGCTTTTAGTCATTCCAAGGTCCGAGCCGAGGACACACCTATCCTCGGCGCATCTAGCCTAATCTAGTTAGGGGGCAGACTTACTGCAGAAGGTCACATCCACACTTAACTATTCTGCCAGGCCCTCCAGGTTCCATCAATGCTGACAAGACCCTTCACTGAAAAGCCTTGGGGGCAGCAACCCCCGGCATGGGAAAGAACCTGTCTGATGGGACAAGTCCTGAACCATTAGCCCGGATGACCAACAGCTGTAAGGCCAAGATCGAGCTAAAGATGGTATATAAGGTGAAGAACCCCCCTGGTGAAGGGGGGGCCTCCTCGGACCCCAGCCGAGGAGCAACCCCATACGGAGAGCAAATAGACGAAAAGTGCGTAGAAGACCGGCGTAGGGCCGGCCGGAGCCAAACCCTTTGCCCCACGCTCTACAAATTCATTGTCGGGGGCCCACCTCCGAAAAAGGAGCCCCTACAATTGGCGCCGTCTGTGGGGAGGGTTAGTGTGCCGGCCGGCGCAACCAGCGATCGTTCTAAGGCAATTATTACTCAGAAGTTGGCGGTGCAAAAAAAAAAGAGAAAAAGCAAAAGCAAAGAAGAAGAAAAGAATGGCAGTGCGAAAAGAAAACTCAACAACAATTGAAAGAAGAAGTCCTTTATTAATTCGCAAGAGATTACAAGTACTACAGTTCTCATTATTTCAAAAAAAATTTTACAAATACAATCAGAAGCTCAGACAGGCATGTTTTACAAGAATTCCTACCAGCTAATCCTACAATCGGAGGCTCAGGCGGACCGGTCCCGGGACTGGCTGGGCAAGAGACTCGCAAAGAATTGCTGTCAGGAATGAAGAAAGTGTCAAGCCGTGCTTTTACCAGCGCCCAGAGAATGGGAGAACTGGACAGTAAAAGCACGGGAAGGGGGGCTAGGGGTTGGCTCACCTTCAAACCAAAGCTTGAACAAAGTGAGGAGCCCCTAGACCCCGGGACGCCCTCCCTCGTGATGCTTCCTCGACCCCCTCCGAACTACACGAGCATTGACCTTCGGAGACGGCAATACTCGGGCACCGGCCATGACGAGAGTTCGCGTGCCCCCTTCGTCGGAGGTGCGCTCTGGGGGAAGACGTTAGGTATTTCAACGACGTCCCCCCTGGCCACCATGAGAGACTCGGCCAGTGTTACGCCTAAACTCTGCCGCGCCGGCAGCCCAGTGGGGACTGCGGCCACGGCGGCACTTGGCTCCAGGTCTCCTAACTGCGGTCACAACCCTGGTGGCGGTATCAAAGGGACTTAAAAGGGCGAAGGTGTATACATCTGTTTGTGGGGGAGAATTCATTGAATGAGGAGAAACGTTCCCCCCAGAACGCCTTTTATGGAGGGCGAAAACCAGCGGGGGCTGAACCGCGCGGAATTCGAAGGGGAATTGTCAAAGGAAATTAATTCCCACCCAGTCCCAAGGGGATTGCCAGCTGCCTGCTGCGTGCTAATTCACGAGGGCATTAATGGAGGCGCGTTACGGACACCGAAGCGTCAAATAGGAAGCGCGGAAGGCCAAGCGACGCCTCGTAAACTAGAAAGATGAGGAGCACGAACCAGAGGCAAGATCAGCCCCACGTGCGAAGTCACAAGTCGACCCGAGGAAAAACAGCTAACGGAAAAGACCCGAGGACAACCCCCTACCAAAAACGAAGTCCTTGGATCCGAGGACAAAATCCCATTGGAGGCAACTGTACAGTCGTGGTACAAAAGCTCTTGCTCCGGCATCCTGCAAGGGGCTAGGGGGATGGACCCCTACCCGACGTGAGACTGAGTTGCCCAGAGAGGTGAACACTGTGTCCTCACGCTCGGGGCCCACATGGAAACGATGGCAGCAATTGTACCTAGGTCTTGCATGGTCCTCGGACTCAAGCTTACGGGGAGCTGACCACTCGTACTTAAAGGCAGCAACTGTACCTAGGTCTTGCATGGTCTACGGACTCAAGCCTATGGGGAGCTAGCCAATGGAAACGATGGCCGCAATTGTACCTAGGTCTTGCATGGTCCTCGGACTCAAGCCTACGGGGAGCTGGCCACTCGTACTTAAAGGCAGCAACTGTACCTAGGTCTTGCATGGTCTACGGACTCAAGCCTATGGGGAGCTAGCCAATGGAAACGATGGCCGCAATTGTACCTAGGTCTTGCATGGTCCTCGGACTCAAGCCTACGGGGAGCTGGCCACTCGTACTTAAAGGCAGCAACTGTACCTAGGTCTTGCATGGTCTACGGACTCAAGCCTATGGGGAGCTAGCCAATGGAAACGATGGCAGCAATTGTACCTAGGTCTTGCATGGTCCTCGGACTCAAGCCTACGGGGAGCTGGCCACTCGTACTTAAAGGCAGCAACTGTACCTAGGTCTTGCATGGTCTACGGACTCAAGCCTATGGGGAGCTAGCCAATGGAAACGATGGCCGCAATTGTACCTAGGTCTTGCATGGTCCTCGGACTCAAGCCTACGGGGAGCTGGCCACTCGTACTTAAAGGCAGCAACTGTACCTAAGTCTTGCATGGTCTACGGACTCAAGCCTATGGGGAGCTAGCCAATGGAAACGATGGCTGCAATTGTACCTAGGTCTTGCATGGTCCTCGGACTCAAGCCTACGGGGAGCTGGCCACTCGTACTTAAAGGCAGCAACTGTACCTAGGTCTTGCATGGTCTACGGACTCAAGCCTATGGGGAGCTAGCCAATGGAAACGATGGCAGCAATTGTACCTAGGTCTTGCATGGTCCTCGGACTCAAGCCTACGGGGAGCTGGCCACTCGTACTTAAAGGCAGCAACTGTACCTAGGTCTTGCATGGTCTACGGACTCAAGCCTATGGGGAGCTAGCCAATGGAAACGATGGCCGCAATTGTACCTAGGTCTTGCATGGTCCTCGGACTCAAGCCTACGGGGAGCTGGCCACTCGTACTTAAAGGCAGCAACTGTACCTAGGTCTTGCATAGTCTACGGACTCAAGCCTATGGGGAGCTAGCCAATGGAAACGATGGCCGCAATTGTACCTAGGTCTTGCATGGTCCTCGGACTCAAGCCTACGGGGAGCTGGCCACTCGTACTTAAAGGCAGCAACTGTACCTAGGTCTTGCATGGTCTACGGACTCAAGCCTATGGGGAGCTAGCCAATGGAAACGATGGCCGCAATTGTACCTAGGTCTTGCATGGTCCTCGGACTCAAGCCTACGGGGAGCTGGCCACTCGTACTTAAAGGCAGCAACTGTACCTAGGTCTTGCATGGTCTATGGACTCAAGCCTATGGGGAGCTAGCCAATGGAAACGATGGCCGCAATTGTACCTAGGTCTTGCATGGTCCTCGGACTCAAGCCTACGGGGAGCTGGCCACTCGTACTTAAAGGCAGCAACTGTACCTAGGTCTTGCATGGTCCTCGGACTCAAGCTTACGGGGAGCTGGCCACTCGTACTTAAGGCAGCGACTGTATACAAGGGGCTATCTATTTTACAACAGAGTCAAGGTACTGCTCGGTCCGAGGATCCATTCCCGTGAAGAAATTAACTACCTAATGAAGGGCCTAATGGTCGATCCGACCACTCAAGAAAGGACCAGTCAAACCGACGGCCTTCCGGACCATAGGGGCCGAGGTTTGCAAAACCCTCCTCCCCGTCCGAGGACACGTGCAGCAGGGTTTTGAGGGGCTATTGTGGGGCCCGAGGGCCCAGGATACCCGACCCACCTTTAATCAGGCCCAAGGCCTAAGCCGAGGAAGGCTATCCCCCCAGATGGTCGGCCTAAAGGCTTTTAGTCATTCCAAGGTCCGAGCCGAGGACACACCTATCCTCGGCGCACCTAGCCTAATCTAGTTAGGGGGTAGACTTACTGCAGAAGGTCACATCCACACTTAACTATTCTGCCAGGCCCTCCAGGTTCCATCAATGCTGACAAGACCCTTCACTGAAAAGCCTTGGGGGCAGCAACCCCCGGCATGGGAAAGAACCTGTCTGATGGGACAAGTCCTGAACCATTAGCCCGGATGACCAACAGCTGTAAGGCTAGGATCGAGCTAAAGATGGTATATAAGGTGAAGAACCCCCCTGGTGAAGGGGGGGCCTCCTCGGACCCCAGCCGAGGAGCAACCCCAGACGAAGAGCAAATAGACGAAAAGTGCGTAGAAGACCGGCGTAGGGCCGGCCGGAGCCAAACCCTTTGCCCCACGCTCTACAAATTCATTGTCGGGGGCCCACCTCCGAAAAAGGAGCCCCTACAATACTAATTTAAAAAAAAAATGTAATTTTCAAAACAATGTATTCAAATAGATCCTAAATTTTATAAATGAAGACCAAAATCTTTCTAGTCTAGACTAGGAAGCTTTCACTCCAAAATTTGATTATACTAGCTTATAATCTCATAGTACACATTAGTACATATAAAAAATAAGACTTTTTTTTTATCAGATAAAAAAATAAGACCTAGAAACATATTATATTAAATGAAGTACCAATGTTCATTTTTGAATTTCTGTCTACTCCTAAAAAACCGTTGTAATAATTTGCAGTATAAACTATGTATTTGGTTATTATTTTTTACATAATATATCAATTTAGTCCATAACCTCTTAATTGTGTCAATTTAGTTTGGAACGTGTCAATTAAATCTATGATGTTATTTATTGGAAGGAAATTGCTGACCTAACAATCGACGAAAATAATAAATTAACTTTTGTTGATGTAATAATAAACTAATTTATTATTTTTATTGTTTGTCATGTCAGCAATTTTCATTTAAAAGAAAACAACGAAAGAATAAATTAACAGGACACTGAAATCGTGTAAACGATAAAAATCGTAATTTACTTTTTATTTTTTGTTGTATTTATCTCTTAAATTTATAACAGTAAAAAGTAAAAACTAAAAATTAGGAAAGAAAGTATATTTCTGGTCAAAAAAAAGGAAATATACATCTTCATTTAAGAGAAAATGACATTGATACTAAAATTATGTAAAGGATAGAAATTGTAATTTATTTTTTATTTTTTGGTTGTATTTATCTCTTAAATTTATAGCGTAAAAACTAAAAACTAGGAAAGGACGTATACTTCTGGTCGAAGGAAAGGAAATATACCCGTATAATAAATTAGTAAAGATAAAGAGGCGTGTGATTTCCATTTCCTGAACATGAAAAAGACGATTTGACCCTTACTTTCCAAACAAAGAAAGACAGGGCTTGCTTGCTCATTCGGCCCATTTCTCAAAAATTGTCAATGTCGAACAGAGACTCAGATCACCGGGAAGACGACCTTCAGTCAATAATCCTCGAGCAACGCCGCGAGTTCATGGCGGCGCAAGCCCTAGACTCCGACCTCGACTTCGCCTTCCATCTCCAACTCCAAGAAGCCCTCGCCGCCTCTCTCGCCCTCCAACCTTCCACTTCTACTTCAACTTCCTCAATTCTCGAACCTCAACACACCTCCACCACCACCAACACAGAAAACGACGGCGTTTCGAGCTTCGCTGTTCTCCAATCCGACGAACTGGCGAAATTGGTGCAAGAAGTGAAGGACCGGGAAGCGAGCGAGTTGGAGATGCGGAGAGTGAGGGAAGATCTCAACCGTCGGATCCACGACGAGAAATTCGCGCGCGAGATACTGAGAATTCCGGAAGATGACTGGAAGGAGTGGGGCGACAATTACGAAAAGCCCCTCCTCGGCGAGGGTTGCTCGAAATCGAAACCAGTGGTTGACAACAACAACAACAACGACGCCGTTTTCAGAATTTACACGAAAGGCTTGGTGAGCGTGGAAGAGATTAGGGGTGTGAAAACTGCGTTGGCGGGAATAGGCGTGGCGATCTGCGATCCGAGTGATAATGTGATATTCGAAGTGAAGAAACCACTTGTGGGAAATGGAATGAGCAAGAATGCTGCGGAGGCCAAAGCTTTGATCGATGGCTTAAATGCTGCTATCGCTTTGGAGTTGAAGCGTGTCACTGTTTATTTCGACTACAACCCGCTTTACCAATTTGTATGCATCTCTCTCTCTCTCTCTCTGTCTCTTCCTCGGTTTTCGTGTTTTATTTTTTTTAATTTTATACCTGTTTTATTAGTTTTATTTTATGTATGAATTAAATTAGAAAAGTCTGCCAAAATGACACAATTTTTGCCACTGAGAAAAAGTTGGGTCAAGGTGAGAGTGATCATATACTACTTTGAGTCAACTCCTTCATAGTGTGCCCACAAATGAACTGATAGTTATTACAAGTGTCATGAGTCTTGACACTTCAAAGGGTTTTTTTTTTTTTTTTTTTAAAAATCAAAGCATTGGTAGTTATGAGCAGTTTATTCACATTTATTCTTCATGATTTTAGTGCAAAAAGTGGGAAATGTGGGTCTATAATAGTTACATTTGGGAGAGGCTTAAGTTCATTGCTTTCTGTGCGCTAGACCGAGATGCTGTCACAGGGAAAATTTTGGACACATGGCAACATCTTAGTGGCTCTGCTGCACAGGGCACTAAACCCAAGCTGAACCCGTGTACCGTGCTCTCCAAGTGTGCTTGTTCCCCTCCTTCCTTACCATGGCAAGCCTTTGTGAAATAATTCTGATGAGAAGAAAGAAGAAGGCGTTAAAAGGACCCTCTTGGCCCAACCCTAGACACTCTTAAGATCCTTTTTCAAATCAAACCTGCTCGAATTTCGAGTCAAGGGATAGATAAATAACCACATTCCATTGCACTGATCGGGGGCATTCATTGTGACTGAGGGGGTCGAAGACCAAGAAGTGAGTTATTTATCAGCCGAGCATTGACTCTATAGGAATGTTTTAAATTTTAATCGAGTGCGCTGTAAAATTAACTCCGGGAAGGTAGAATAGAAATTAGTATGATGAAATATAATAAAATAATATGATAAAGTCGTCAAAATGAACAAACAAGATGTTCAATAAAAATAGAGGAGTTTGAAATATATTATTTTTCCTATTTGATCCTTTTTTGTGTGGAATTAATAAGATTAATATGTGAGTATTTTGGAGCATTTAAAAAGCGAACCCCAAAGAGTTTTATTCTCCAAATAATAGTATAGATGAACTACTTCGAAGGTGACTTCAACAATCAAATGTGAGCATAATTACGATAAAAGAAATCTGTCGTGATCCATAATAAAATGGCTGGTTATGATGGT
This sequence comes from Quercus variabilis, assembly GCA_030445155.1. Lineage (NCBI taxonomy): Eukaryota > Viridiplantae > Streptophyta > Magnoliopsida > Fagales > Fagaceae > Quercus > Quercus variabilis. The sequence goes on from CP129445.1 coordinate 38,693,613, forward strand.
CACGGCCATCCTCATTTTTTGGGGCTTGGGACCAGCTGTGAACAAAATGTGTGACACTAAGGAGTGAGGACAGGCACAGGCAGAATTGGTGAATGATAATATTTATATGTTATATTTTGAAGTACCACTTTGAGAAGCTCGTTTTTTAGAGTTGTATGGCGTCTTTTTGTTTGGAAAATGCTTTTTGATGATTACTTTAATGATGGTGTTTATAATATCCTTTAATTCTAGAAATGTTTTATAGTTTTTACAACTTTGTTTTGGTCTTAAATATTTTAACATGCCCTCTTTATTGAGGTATTGTGTTTTACCAATGCAGGTTAGTGGAAGATGGCCACCAAAGCAGCGCAAGATTGCAGTGCTAGTAAATCAGGTGACTCTTCTCCGAAAAAATTTTATGTATTTCAACCCCAAGCTTGTGGCACGGAATGATGTTAAATTTGCGTTTAAACTTGCAAAAGATGCAATAGTGTCTCAGGTTACCAGACCTGCAGAATCTAGCCATGGCAATAATCTAAATGAGGCTTGTGTAATTTGTTTGGAAGATGCTGATGTCAGTCGGATGTTCTCAGTTGATGGCTGCCTGCACCGGTATTGCTTTTCTTGTATGAAACAGCATGTTGAGGTGAAGTTGCTTCATGGGATGGTGCCCAAATGCCCTCACGAAGGCTGTAAATCAGAGCTGCTTGTTGACAGCTGCAGAAAGTTCTTGCCACCCAAGTCAATTGAGACCATGAGCCAACGCATTAAGGAAGCTTCAATTCCTGTTGCAGACAAAGTTTATTGCCCAAATCCAAGGTGCTCAGAGTTAATGTCAAGAAGTGACATTTTGGAATATAGCAAAGATTTTCTGGATGTTGAACGATCTGGAGCCAGGAAATGTGTAAAATGCCATGGCCTGTTTTGTATTGATTGCAATGTCTCTTGGCACAGTAACATGACATGTTTTGCCTTCAAAAGTTTGAATCCTCATCCCCCTGCAGAAGATGTAAAGCTGAAGTCTCTTGCTACAAGGAATCTTTGGCGCCAGTGTGTTAAATGCAACCATATGATTGAACTTGCTGAAGGTTGCTACCACATGACTTGCAGGTATTCCCTTCTATCCAAGTGTCATTATTGTTTTTTTTTGGTTGCCAAAGGTCATTATTGCTTTTCTTTTTAATGCATGTAAGTAGCATCTTTATTTACATATTAAAAATGTAGCTTCTAAGTACGTATATTTTAAATCCATTGTTTTGCATGTGGACTACACAAGAAGAAGAATATAAGTTTAGAGGATTATATATCTCTCTTTGTGGCCAAGTCTACATGATCTTGATGCCATAACTAGGTCTTCTTCTGTTTTTTTCTTTGCGATTACCTGCTTGCTCCTATATTCTCTGTTTACATTACCTATTAAGGAAGTGGAGACTGTAGATGACATTTGTCTGTAAAAACAGATATGGTGGCTTAATTGGAGTCCTTGGTGTTGTCATTAAAACCATTCTCTATCTTAACTTGTTATAAAAGAAACTTGGCCATCAAGGAATATGTTTATAAACACTGTGGCTGAAATGAGAATGTTGGAGAAAAATATGCTTAAGATTGTTTTGTCATGCACACTGAGGACCAAGTCAGAGGCATTAGAAGAATTATAAGGCAACAAAATAAGGTAGATTGAGAATTGGAAGGCTTGATGGTCGTGGATTCAATGGAAGACAAGGTTGTACATAGAGATGAATGAGACTAATGTTACTACCATCTTGTTGCTGTTGTGTGTGTGTGTGTGTGTGTATACACTGTATAGGTTTCCCTCAACCCCCCCCCCCCCCCCCTTCTCCCGGCCCTTTTTTTTCCTCACCAAAAAAAGGAAATCGTTTAGAGTTCATTCCATCTAAAGTTAGGTTCTGCATATTTATTAGTGATTTACTACTTGCAAGTTAGAATGGAAGCCTATTTAGATCTACCTAATAACCATTTATTTTCTTTTTTTATGATTACCTTTTGTAGTTGATTATATTGCTGCTTGTGCTTTTATTGCTTTTCAGGTGTGGGTATGAATTCTGCTACAATTGTGGAGCTGAGTGGAAGAACAAGAGAGCGATGTGTTCTTGTCCACTTTGGGATGAGGATCACATTTGGCTTGAACAGGATAGAGACTTTGATGAAGACGAAGAGGATGAAGATGAAGATGATGAGTACTACGACTCTGATTCTGATTACTATTGAGCAAATATCTTCCCTTCAACCACCCCCCTTCCCCTTTTCCCTCCTCTCTTCTTTTCAACTGCTTGCTCACAAGTCACGAATTTTTTCATTTCATATTTTAGTAGGGACAATGAAAGAAAGCATGAAAAATGAATGAGCAAAACAGAAAAGTAAATTTGAAGGAGACGGGATTAGGCTATTTTGTAAAAAGCATTCATGTTGACTATTTGACATAATTTTGAGAAAGTATCTTCTGAGCCCACTTTATGGAGTAGGCCTCTCACAAGTACGTTGGCCCCATTGGCTTGTGAGAGATCCTCTCCATAGAGTGGACACGTTATATAACTTCTGCATCTTAAGAATGTTGAGTTATGGTTTGGTATTGCTGTACTGTGTGGATGATTCTGCTAGGAGAAAGGAGCTATTCCTCCAAAAAAGGTTCCTAAATTAAGCTGGACTTAAAGGAGTAATTCCCATAATAAAAGGTTGCTAAAGCAGTTAGATATAGGCTAATTTCATTTTAATGGTGAGTTATGTATCCCTGACTGCGTCTTTGTTTTACTTTACACTTAAACAACACACTTTCATAACATGTCTCGTATGCAACTACTTCGTGAGAGTTGATAGAATCATAGAAAGGTTGCTTAAGCAGTTAGATATAGGCTAACAAGTCTCATATTCAAGTCTTTTAGTTTGAATTCTTTGCCATGCATGCGAAGTTAGCATGGGACCTAGAACCTCTCCACCTTTCTTACTCAATCTTGACAGCAGAAATTGTCTCCAGGAGTTGAAACCCTGCTGTTTGATTCTATTTTATTTCTTTGTTTATAAAAAATATGTATTTCAATTAATAATAAATTAAGTGCCTTTAAAAAAAAAAATTATGAGTGTGTATTAAAAACACTCTTATCTTCTGTATATATTAAGAGAATTCGGAAAATTAATTATTGCTTTTTTTTACTATAAAAAATACATCTAATTTAATTAATCTAAACCAATCAAAATGAGGTTAAAATAGTAAATTCTATCCTAAATAAATTCCTATCCACGTTGAAACACTACTTTTACTTCTACTTCTACGATGAGATACTATCTCACGTTCTTTTAAAAAAACCTACCCGGCCACCAAAAAAAAAAAAAAACACTTCCCACATTCAAATAATGCTCTATCAAGGGTAATTCTACGGTACTCATTTTCTTTAGGAGGTACGGTACCCATTAATGAGTAACCTGTTATATCAGGTTACCAAAACATTACATTTGATGGTATCATCATCACATTGTGTAGTACTAACATCACATGTGACTGTACTTTTGTCACATTCAGTGATTCCTTTATTTTTTTTCTCACATTTGATGATACCATTCTCACATTGCGTAGTACTAACATCACATGTGATTGTACTTTTGTCATATTCGGTGGTTCTCTTATTTTTTTCTCACATTTGATTGTACCATTCTAATATTGTGTAATACTAACATTACACGTGATTGTACTTTTCTCACATTCGATGATTTATTTATTTTTTTTCTCACATTTAATGGTACCATCTTTACATTGTGTAGTACTAACATCACATGTGATTGTACTTTTGTCATATTCGGTAGTTCCTTTTTTTTTTTTTTTTTTTTTTCACATTTTATAGTACTATCCTCACGTTGTGTAGTACCAACATCACATGTGACTGTATTTTTGTCACATTCGGAGGTTCCTTTATTTTTTTTTCTTACATTTAATGGTACCAGTCTTACAAAGTGCAATACTAACATCACATGTGACTGTACTTTTGTCACATTCAGTGATTCTTTTTTTTTTCCTCACATTTTATGGTACCAGTCTCACAAAGCGCAGTACTAATATCACATATGACTGTACTTTTGTCACATTCAATGGTTCCTTTATATTTTTTCTCACATTTGATGGTATTATCCTCACATTATGCAGTACCAATATTACGTGTGATTGTACTTTTGTCACATTCGGTGGTTCCTTTATTTTTTTTCTCACATTTGATGGTACCATCCTTACATTGTGTAGCATCAACAATACATGTGACTATACTTTTGTCATATTCGATGGTTCTTTTATTTTTTTTTTCTCACATTTGATAGTACCATCCTCACATTGTGTAGTACTAATATCACATGTTATTGTACTTTTGTCATATTTGATAATTCCCTTATTTTTTTCACATTTTATAGTACTATCCTCATATTGCGCAGTATCAATATCACATATGACTGTACTTTTGTTACATTCAATGGTTCCCTTATTTTTTTTCTCACATTTTATGGTACTAGTCTCACAAAGCGCAGTACTAACATCACATGTGACTGTACTTTTGTCACATTCAGTGGTTCCCTTATTTTTTCTCACATTTTATGATATCATCCTTACATTGCGCAATATTAACATCATATATGACTATACTTTTGTTTCATTCGGTAGTTCCCTTATTTTTTCTTACATTTAATGGTACCATCCTAACTTTGTGCAGTATCAACATCACATTTGTCACATTCAGTGGTTCCCTTTTTTTTTCCTCACATTTGATGGTACCATCTTTACATGATGCAGTACCAACATCATATGTGACTGTACTTTTGTCACATTCAGTGGTTCTCTTATTTTTTTTTTCTCACATTTGATGGTACAATCCTCACATTGTGCATTACCAACATCACAAGTAACTGTACTTTTGTCACATTCGGTGGTTCCCTTATTTTTTTTCTCATATTTGATGGTACCATCCTTATGTTATGCAGTACCAATATTACATGTGACTGTACTTTTGTCACATTCAGTGGTTCCCTTATTTTTTTCTCACATTTGATAGTACCATTCTTACATTGTGCAATATTAATATCACATGTGACTGTACTTTTGTCACATTCAATGGTTTCCATTTTTTTTTTTTTCTCACATTTGATGGTTCAATTGTTACATTGGGAAGTACTAACATCTTATTTGACCGTACTTTTCTTACATTCGGTGGTACTTTAATTTTTACTCATATTTGATAGTTTCATCATCACATTGGACAATATCAATATTACATATGGCCGAAATGACCTCGAATACTTTTGAAAGGACTAAAATACTCTTGAAACCTAAAAAATGACCAAAATACCCCAAATTTCCTCTAAAATTACCAAAATATCCTTAGAACTTAAAAAATGACTGAAATGACCTTGAAACTTAAAAAATAACTAAAATACCCTTAGAACAAAAAAATGACCGTAATGCCCCCATTACCTAGAGAATGTTTGAAATACCCTTAGAAACTTAAAAAAAAAATGACCGAAATACAACTAAGAAAATGACTAAAATGATCCTAAAATTGAGAAAAGGACTAAAATACCCTCGAAACATGAAAATGACCAAAATACCCCTAGTTAATTAAAATTATCTTCTAGTTAACACTCTATTAATAATATTTTTTTTTTTAAATCTAATAAAAGTTTGATTATTTACTTCTACTAATTTTTTTTTTTTTTCACACTTTTTTGCCAAGCATTTGGTATGAGTCATGTGACCTATCACCATCAATAACACGATTACATTGTGCTTCCAAAATAAAATGCCATACTTAAGATGTCATTCCTGGCTACTTATGAAACTCACCACAACAATTTGTAATGTCATTCCTTTTTGACCTCTTTGCATTTGAGATATTTTAAAATATTTGAAATTTGAAATTTGTATTTTGATAATATATATATATATATATATATATATATATATATATTGGATTGAATAAAGAGTTTTAGTGTGTCTATTTGTCGCTCACTCTCTCTACCTTTCCAAGCGACTCTTTGGCATGGATGGCTCAAATTGTCGTTGTTTATCAATTTTAATAAAACCAATGACTGTGATTTTGTATAAGTTCCAAAATATCATTATTGTCGTCTTAGAGTTAGAGAAATACTTTACATTTTTTTTATATAATAAAATTAAAGGGCAAATGGGTCAAAATATGTTTCATCATTCTACGCCAAAAAATAACCTTAAGAAAACATAATAAACTAAATCAAAAGGTTATAAAAGATGATTCATGACCTCACACACGGGCTTTGATGAAACCACCCATAAACCTTTAATATATGCTTAAATGTTTCCCAAAAATGCTATAGATTTGACACGATTCTTTGGGAACTAATATAAAGAAACCAATACAATAATCTACTTATAACTTTTGCATCATTACATGGTGTTGAGATAGACCATAACATTTAATCTAAAGCTCCATTGAGTGCATGAAAGCATATCACTTTTAGGGATACCAAATATAACATCACCGCCTATAAAAGCTATTACAAAACGCTTGGGAAAAATAACAATTAACTGTATCAATTGGAGGCGAAGCTTCAATGTCACCCTCTGCAGCTCAATGGTGCATAAAGTTTAATAGAAAGTTCTAAGGGATAAACACATTGGAAGCTTAGTTGCTCTAATACAATTACAACATTGCTCTATGCAGAGACCCCAAATATTTATATCAGCTCGGTACAAACAATCAACTCTCACTTAACAATGGTGATTCAATGTCATCCTCTGAATTATTGCTTGAAGGTTCCCCAGGTTGAAGCAGGCAAGCAAAACATAAAGAAATCATCTGAGGAGATTAAGATTCAGAGTTAGTAAAGAGAGACAGAGAGAGGGGGGGGGGGGGGGGGTATGTGCTTACCATGCATATAGATGCGCATACAATACTAAAACCTTTGCAGTTGAAAGGAGCACTGCTAGATAAGAACCATGCTGAAATAAAAATTTAGCCTGTTAGCAATACATATGAATTTATTCTAACACTCAACTAAACATAAGATGAGTTAGTCCACTCAGAAGTCAATGGACTCATTACAAGCGGCGATAACAAACTTGATAATGATTCCACACTAGCCACAAATCCTTGTGCTTTTCCTTGCACAAACAATTGAGCATGCATGTCAATGGAGTGACCATGGTTCAAGTGCTTTGTAATTTATTTAGCTCAAGAAGTAACTCAACATAGAACAAGTTATTTTGATACAGGAGAATTTCATATCTACTTTTATTTCTTGTTTGGCGTACTCTTGAAATTCTCTATCAGGCAAATGAATGCAGCACTTTCATTTGATAACCATAGATAAAAAATCGAAAGAGAAAAATAATTGGACCAATTTGCCAAGAAAGCCGCCACTTTAAACTCAAAACTCACAACTATGTCATGCTAATATGATTCATATTGAACACATGTTGATGAATCTACCTGATTTTTCCCAACTGAGTTCAAAGTTCAATCTAATGAAGTAGAAAACATCCAGGTCTAGATGAATAGTGTGACATATGAGATGATAGCATTCCTCAAACAACGTTATCTAATTAAGTAGCCTCACTCTACGTATGACAATACCGAGAATACAGAAACCAAGTCTTTCTTTACATTGGCAGTAAGAGTGGAAGTTTTTTTTTTGGTGGAAATCATAATTTCCCAGAAAGAATATCAAGAACTATGGAATGCAGAATTGTAGTTAATGGGATCATAGGTATTTTCCAGTAATAAGAATTGAAGTTTGAGCTTGATGCTCTTGAAATAATAGCATAAGTCTACATGTAATTTGACAGGAAAAATTGAAAGACCATTAGAATTAAAAGTTGAACTGAATAACCACATTGAGTATTATTTTATGAAAGAATTGAGTATTAAGCTATTAAGATTATAAGCTGAATTTTATCTTAACTTCAAAGACTTTGAAAGGATTATAAGCTATTAGGACTCCAGTATTAAGAGGCACAGTACACTCAATTCTAGAATAAACTTCTTGATTAAAAATTTTCAAATATGAAAAATATTTTGCTTATTAAGAGGGAAAACAATAAAACAGAATACAACCCAAAGAATTGTTTCATTTTTATAACCACGATGCCTTAGCATTGTTTTATATGCAGAAGACAAATTAACAACCATTACAACACAAACCGGGAGAATTCTTATTTTGATAACTTCAAAGCAACCAAGCAGAGGATTTAAAGAAAAACTGTGGCATATGCCAAGCAGATAACACAATAACATACTAGCAGATATGCTACCTTGATTGATGGCTAAAGAATAATTCACATCTTTAGTATAAGGGCATATCAATCTATTAAGTAAATAAAAGGGAACTTTTGCTCTATAATACACTTCACTTGTGAAATAATTGAACTAAATCCCACAAGCATCAGAATTTCTAAGAACTCATTTTTGTCAAAATCAAAAGCTGCCTTCAGATAATACTACATAGGTAGTAGCATAACCATCAAGTCATTGAATAAAAAAGAAAACATTGTTTCACGAACTATCATTACTCAACGTCATGGATTGGTTAAATTGCAATTATCTTATGAGCAAATAAATCTAGCACTATCTTATCCTAAACTATTGATTAATAAGAAAACCATCAAACCAATATTGAAAAACCCTTTTAAATATTTTGGATTTAAAACCAATAACCCAAATAGCTAAATGTAAAACAATTAACCCAAAATAACAAAAAACCTAAATAATATTTAACACATTTTTTGTTGTTTAAAAATACCTATAGTGGTAGCGATTCTTGCGGTTTTCTCTCTACGGCCATTGGTGGCGGAAGCCAAGCATTGCAGAGATGCATATTTTAGTGTTTTGAAGTAGAAGAAGAAGAAGAACACCCGCTAGGTTTTCAATTTGAGAGATAAGAACGCGAGAATGAAAAAAATCAAAAGACTCTCGTTTGTTTGTCTATGTGTTTCATGCTTTTATACATTACCTACCTAACCGGTTACTGGTTTTCCATTAAAAATAAATGGACGGTTAGGATTAAAATGTGTAAATTCTATGGTCCAGATCTAAGCAGGTACAGTACCCTCCAAAAAAAATAAGGGTATGGTAGAATGATCCCTTTTTCTTATAATCTTCTTTCGCCAGTTCAAATCATTAAATATTAAAAAAAAAAAATCAAACTTCTTTAACAAGGATACCTTTTTTTTTTTTTTTTTGATAGAGCTTTAACAAGGATACTTCTTTACGTTGAAAGAAATTAAAAAAAAAAAAAAAAAAAAAATCAAACTTCTTTAACAAGGGTACTTCTTTGCATTGAAAGAAACAAAAACAAATAGTTACCAAGCACTTTCCTCAAGCATACACTATCCCTCCAAAGCGAAATAAAAACAGAGAGAGAGAGAGAGAGAGAGAGAGAGAGAGAGAGAGAGAGAGAGAGAGAGAGCATTAAACATGGACGAGCTATACACCACACTCACTGAGCAATGCCAAGAGCTCATGGCGGTGAAAACCCTAGACCTTGACGTCAACTTGGCCTACCAACTCCAAATGCAAGAGGCCATGAACGCCTCTCTTGCTCTTCACAACCCTGCAATTGCAAGCTCTTCACACACTCCTTTGCACTTCACTAGTTAGGACTTTGTTTGAGTGGTCTCATATTATGGGTCTTCCGCATTGTATTTCCTTGTCCGATTTCCTTATTTATGTTAGATCTTCCATTTGATTTATTTGTATTCTTTTCTTTGCTGTGAGTTTACAATCGTAAACACATTGCACTTTTGTTATAAAAGGCACTCTTATTATCTATATTAAAAAAAGAAAAAGAAAAAAAAGTCATGCACTGACGACCAAGTCAGAGGCATTAGAAGAATTATAGGGCACAAAATAAGGTGGATTGAGAATTGGAAGGCTTGATGGTCGTGGATTTAGTGGAAGACAAGGTTGTACATAGAGATGAATGAAACTAATGTCACTATCATCTTGTTGCTACTGTATAAATACCCTCCCTCAACCCACCTCTTTCCCCCCAAAAAATGAAATCATTCAGAGTTCATGCTATCAAAAGTTAGGTTCTGCATATTTATTCGTGATTTATTACTTGGGTTGGAAGTTGGAATGGTAGCCTATTTAAATCTACCCAATACCATTTATTTTCTATTTAGAGCTACCTTTTGTAGTTGATTAAATAACTGGGATAAGGATCACATTTGGCTTTAAATAGATAAAGACTTTGATAAAGATGATGAGTACTACGACTCTGATTCTGATTACTATTGAATAGATATTTTCCTTTCACTACCCCCCTTTCTCCTTCTCTCTCCTCTCTTCTTTTGAACTGCTTGCTCACAAATCACGAATTTTTTCATTTCATATTTTATTAGGCACAATGAACAAATGCATGAAAAATGGATGAACAAAATAGAAAAGTAAATTTGAAGGAGATGGGACTAGGCTATTGTAAAAAGAATTTATGTTGATATTTGACATAATTTTGAGAAAGTATATCCTAAGCCCACTTTATGGAATTGGCCTCTCACAAGCATGTTTGCCCCATTGGCTTGTGATAGGCCTTCTCCATAGAGTGGATACATTAGATAACTTCTACATCTTAAGAATTTTGAGTTATGGTTTGGTATTGTTGTACAATGGATGATTCTACTAGAAGGAAAGAGCTATTCCTCTGATTAAAGTTCCTAAATTAGGGCCCATTTGGATTAAGGGGGGAAGGAGGGGGAGTAGAGTGGAATTGGCTGAAAATATTCAAATTTTGGGCCAAATCTACTCTACTCCCCCTCCTTCCCCCTCAATCCAAACGGACTATTAAGCTAGACTTAAAGAGTAATTCCTAATTTCCTATGATAAAAGGTTGTTAAAGCAGTTAGATTTAGTCTATTTTCATTTTAATGGTGAGTTATGTATCCCTATTGTTTCTTTGTATTACTTCACACCATGGTTTTAAAAACCGGTATGGTCAAACAACCAATTTATGCCCTTGTTCCCGGTTTAACTTAGTTTTTGACAGGTTTTATACTAGTTTCGAGTGATTTTACCAGACCAAATTGGTGCCCGATTCCCAATTGAATCGACTAGTACAGTCCGATTTACACTTAACAGTACACATTCATAACATGTCTCGCATGCCACCTTTTTGTGATAGGTGATAGAAGGTTGCTAAAGCAGTTAGATATAGGCTATGCGATGTTAATAACAAAGAACCTTAGACCTCCCCATGGACCCCACCTTTCTTACCCAACCTTAATAGCAAAAATTTTAGTCCGAGACGTTAAATATTGGACTTAACTGTAGCAAGTTTGTAAAATTAAAAACTAATTATTTTATTTTAACTTTTAACTCATCTCTCTCTTATTTCAACTCAACTCAGCCTATCTCACCTCACCCGTCTTCTCTTTTTTCTCTTCTCTTTCTCTCTCTCAAAACCATCCACTTGCTATCATGGCCAACTTGGGCCAGGTAGTAGAGATCGGTGTGGCCAATTTGGCCTAAATTGTGGAGCTTATGAGTTGCCAACTCAGCCTAGGTAGTGGATCTGGCATGACCAACTCAACCTAGGAGGTGGATTCGGTGTGGCTAACCTCAGCCTTGGTGGTGGAGATCCTTGTTGCTTGGGTATGGGTTATGATCGGTTTGGTTGTTGTGGAGCTCATGGATTTTATTTGTTTTGGACTAGGCGGTGGAGCTTATGGGTTTTAGAGGTTTGTTCAGGGTTGGCCAGTGGCTTTAGGTTGTGGGTTTGTAATAGGTCACGGTGGCAGTGGTGGTAGTTTGACCAATTTGGGTTTAGGTTAGGTTGATTTGGAGTGGGTTATTCCAATGGTTTAGGATGGTGTAAGTTTTGTGATTCATACCTCCTTTAGATGACATATCAGCATGTTGGTTCCTTCTCACGAAGGCGAAGTGCACAATATTTAATCTCCTTGAAAGTGGTTTTAGACTTAAATCGACGTGAGCTTAGGAGTACGTGGTGCCTCTTAAAAAGAGGCAAATGAGTCATCACCTGGTTATAGGTCTAGGAACCAAAACATGATTCCATGAAGGTCTTCATACTAGATAAGGTTCAGAGTTAGTGTACCGGATAGGAAAATGTTAGGCACCCCAAGCTTGCCCAGCCATAGCTAGCTTTCATATATCATTACTGGATAGTGGATAAATGGTATCTATCTAATGAGCCTATGTGAAAGCGTGCATGCATCTAAGCCCTAGAGTTTGTCTATGGGTCATGTCAACATATATGGAAAGCATATTAGACATGTGAAAGACAATCAAACATGTGAAGGACAACGGAAGATATAAGCATATGACATTTGATCATGTGAACATGAAAAATATGGGAACATCCAAACATGTGAACATACAAGTATGTGAAGATACGAGAGTGCAAGCATGTGAACATGGAAGCATGTGAGGATATGAACATCAAGCATATGAATGTCTAAGCATGTGAACATGGAGCATACAAGCATATGAGCATATGGACCTGTAAACATGTGAGTGTCTAAGCACATACCTCTTATCGTCCAATCACTTCAGCATTTAAGCATAATTGTCAAAGCGCATGAGCGCATGAATGTCCAACTGCATAATCACTTAAGCCTCCATGCATATAGACAGATCATCCAAGTGTGTGCACATGTGGATATCAAATAAAGGGTTGAATGATTAATGTGAATTAAAGATTAAGTCTTATGAAGGATTGACACTTAATTAGAGTGGAGTCTTCATTTAATCTTGAATGTCTTTCCTTTAATAAACTCAACATCAATTATTAAACATGCTCCTAATCTTTAAATGTGCTCTTGCCTTTTAAAGTGTTCATTAATCAATTGACTTTTATTGCCTTAGATATCAGATTAGTTTAAATTCAAATATCCAAAATTCCAAATCTTTTAGAAAGGATCATCAAATTATATAAGCCATCAATTGCTTTGTCCTTTCGGATTCAACTATTTCTAATATATTAGGCAATATGATCTCTTGATTGTCAACCATTATTGTTTGTCAACTATTTTGAAAATAAACCCTCTAGCCTTTTAGGAAAGACTTGCAACTAGTATCTTATCAATCAATTGTCCTTTCCTTAATTGACTTTTAGGCTTAAATTCAAATTAGTCATCTTTTATCGTTAAAGCTTGATTGTCACAAACTTGGAAATGTTTTAATCTTTGAATTAGACTATCAGGACTTTCCTTATGAAAAATAATCAGATTTAAATATTGACATTCCATGATCATCTTTCAAATTTTGTCTAAGCAATTGCATCAATTCATCTAAAAATTTCTGTCTATTTTACAAAAAGAACTTACTTTTTCTATTTTACACCATCACTTTTACAAAGTACCCACATCAATTTATATATTATACACTCTATTTTATATAAATCATATTTTTTTTCCTTCTTTTATTATTATTCTATTAAAATAATAAAGTATCTCTTATCTCACACATCTCCTCTCCTCCCTTAAACTCTCCGCCTCTCTCTTATCCCTAACCCACAAACTGAACTCTTTGCCTCTTAGATCCCTCATCTCTCTCTCTCTCTCTCTCTCTCTCTCTCTCTCTCTCATCCAAAACCCACACACTCATGCACAAATTTTCTCTGAGCTTGCTCTATCTTTGTCACTGACCTCTATACGCGGCGATGGTGATGGGGTTACTCCATCTTTGTCGGCAACAACATACATGAGCCTCCAACGATTTGGGTTTGGGTTGATAGTTTTTCGTTGAGGTTTATTTTGGGTTTTCCATTTGTAGGCTTGGGTTGATTTTTTGTTGATTTTAGGCTTTGGTTTCATTGATTTTTAGTTTGATTACCTGTTGATTTTGGGTTCTTTTTTCCATTGATTTTTTCTTTGATTTTCCATTTATTTTTTGGTTGGATTATTATGTGTTGTGATGGTGATGGTTGTAGTGGTGTTTGGGTGGCACTGGTTTGTGGTTGTGGGTGGAGGTTGATCAGCTGTGCTCTTAGACGAAGAGAGAGATGGTGGGATGAAGAAGAAGAAGACAGGTCTGACGGGTGAGAGAGAAAATAAAATAAAATATTGATTTACACAGTTACAATAACCATGTAAATATACACGATTGCAAATCAAATTTGCATATGAACAGTATTATAGACCCACTAAAGCAATTACATTAGTTCATGCAAATTTTCCTTCTATTTTGCACAAAAAAATTACTTTTTCTATTTTATTCATCTATTTTTACAAAACATCCACGTCAATTTATCTATTCTACCAATTTATTTAGTAAATATTAATTCTTTCACAAATTTTTATTATTCTCTCCCTCACTGCCTCTCTCTCTCATAGATCCAATCTAAAACCCATCTCTCCCTCACCGCCTCTCTCTCTCACAGACCCAATCTCCCTCTCTCTCACTTTCTTATCAACTAAACAATAATTACAATCCTCAGTTTCAAAATAAAATAACCATAACAAGACTCACTGTGTCTCACATACTCATCCAAGCTCAAACCAGTACTTTCTGTGTGTTTCTTTTTTGGGTTACATTTGAGTCCGAATAGTAACAATGGAGGTGATAGTTGAAGAAGGTTGTAGAACTCTGAGACATAGTGAGTGTCAAATACCAGCAGATTTGGTATGCCCACCAGCTCCGAAGAAGAAGAAGGTGGGTTATGTGAGGAAGCAGCAGGACCCACCCAAGAATGGTTATATTCAGCCACCTGATCTTGATGTTCTCTTTACTATTGCACCTAGGAGAGAAGCTTTTGCTTGGACTTGACTTGATTTTGAGTGAGTATGTGTGTGACTTTATTTCAGCCACCTGATCTCGAGTGTGTGTAAGGACCCGCAAGGAGACGAGAGAAGGAAAAAGAAGCAGACAGAGAAAAAAAAAAAAAAAAAAGAGAAAAAGGAGAGCACCAGAGACCAGAGAGAGAAAAAACTATTAAAATAAGAAAGGGAAGAGTTACAGTAATCATGCATATGCATAGATGCACGATTATTGTAGCAATTGTGCAAAAAAATGAACAATTTTATACAAGTTGATGTGGTGTTTTTTTGGGCTAAAATGTGTAAAAAGAGACCCTTTTCCTATTTTGCAAAATTATACGCAAGCTAATATAATTGCAATTTTTAAGTTAAAATGTGTAAAATGTACAACTTTTTCTATTTTAAACTGACTGGTGCGGTTGCTCTATCCATCTAGGAAAGAAGACTAACTACAAAATTTTTAGGGATTTTTCGTATTTTGAATACATTGCATATGATACAAAACAAAACAAGTAAAACAAATAAGGAAAGACAGTAAAATCTGAGTTTCTAAAAAAGGAAACATGAAAGTATAGACTAATTATTTTATAAAGATTTCGTAAAAAAAAAAAGAAAAAGAAAAAAGAATTGGTCAATTTCAGTCGAATAAAGTTTGGTTGTTTGTGTTTTCGAGAACACTCACACTCATGACTCAACTCACATTTTTCTCTCCAGTACCAACGTGGCACGATCTTATATCGTCTTTAAACTTTGGGGACCACGACCGATTGTTTTCACTTTTTTTTTTTTTTTTGATAAGCCGATCGTTTTCACTTCTTCTTTCCTTCTTCTTCTAATCTTCTCTGGCAAGTTCAAATTATCTAGGGTCCGAGTAACGTTGTTCTATTTATATTGATTGTATTTTAAAAAAATATGCCTGGGTAAAAAATATGTAATATTATTTAAATATTAAAAAAATCAAACTTCTTCAACAAGTTACTTCTTTGCGTTATCAAAAAAAAAAAAAAAAAAAAAAAAAGGGCACTTCTCTGCGTTGAAAGAAATAAAAACAAACAGCTACCAAGCACTTTCCTCAGATATACACTTTCCCTCCAAAGCGAAAGAGGAACAGAGAGAGAGAGAGAGAGCGAAAGAGACCATTAAACATGGACGACCTGTACACCACACTCACTGAGCAACGCCGAGAGCTCATGGCGGCGAAAACCCTAGACTCCGACCTCGACTTGGCCTATCAACTCCAAATGCAAGAGGCCATGAACGCCTCTCTCGCTCTCCACAACCCTGCAACTGCAAGCTCTTCACGCACTCCTCCACATCCACATCCGAAACCCAACGACGACGACGACGTCGTATTCATACCACAATCCCCTAACGGCGACGTTTTGGACATCGCCACGACGCTCATGCTCGAAGACATGAACAGGTTCGTGCAAGAACTCGAGGACCGCGAGCAAAGCGAGGCGGAGATGAGGAAATTGAAGGAGGATCTCGACCGTCGGATCCACGATCAAAAACTCGCCGTCGATATCCACAACATCCCGGACCAACAATGGGAAAAATACGGCGACAATTACCACCGCCCCTACCGTACGCCATCGTCTTCGAAGGCTTTGGTTGACTCGGATTGTTTCAGGTTGTATTTCAAGGGCTTGGTGAGCGAAGAGAGGGTTAGGGGCATAGTGGTAAATGTGGCCGGTGCAGGGGTTGCCATTTGCGATTCAAGAGACAATCTAATACTGGAATCGAGGAAGAATCTGGAAGCTTTGGTAAATGGTGCAGTTGTGAGTAGTGAAGTTGCTGAGCTTCAAGCTCTCATCGAAGCTCTCAATAAAGCTCTGAACTTGGATTTGAAAAGCGTCACCTTTTTCTGTGACGATTACATGCTTTACCAATATGTGAGTCAATAATAACCTTCTTATTATTATTTTTACTTTAATTTGACATTTTTTTTTTAATAGTGTTGGATCTGTCTTATTATGCTAAATTTTCAGCTTTGTTTTGGGGTATGTATGGTTGTACTGATTATTATTTCATTGAATTTAATAAAGTTACTTTGTTTGGCTGTATTGGGTATTTATAGCTTGGTTGGTGGGTCATGGGTGTGGCTTTGATGGTCGAATGTTTGTTGTAAAGGGACATGGGAAATGGAAAAAATAAAAAAGAAGCTAGATTTATAGAAATGTGATAAAAGGGTGTTTTTGTTTTATATATATAACACCACAAGTGGTGCCATTACGGCTGGGGTTTGTATCATGGTCAGTTTTAGTCCCTTACCTTGGAGCCACCACTTATAAATAAATAAATGAAAGTTTAACTGTGCTAAGGTAAAACCTTTGTTATAAGATCTAGACATTTTGACATTCGTTCAGTGGTTGGGTTAGTTGGTTGAACTGCAAAACTGTGAAGGTAAATTATCTTTGTGAATGTGACTTTTGTGATTAAAATGAATATTGGGCACAACAAGTTTCGATTTAAACATATATTTTACAGGTTCTTTGCGGATACATAGTAGGAAAGCAAGTCCTACATATGTTGCTTTATTTTTTAGTAGCAATGTGCAGAAGTTGCAAGATCCCAAACAAGTGGAAAAATGGGAGGCATTCCATTGTTGCAACTTTTCTTCTTGAGCTTTTCAATTGTGCTATCATGATTGGTTGAATTAGCCTCTCTGGTTCAACATTGTCAATTATTAGCATATGCATATTATTTTCTAATCTGTGAACTCTTTTGATGAGGTGTTACCATTATGTTGTTGTTGCAATAAATTTTCATTTTTCTTCTCTAGTATTCAAGTTATGATAATTCTATGTCTGTGTTTGTAAAGCCTAGTAAGCTGCATTCTTCTGATACAAAGATAGAAGTATTGACATTGTGTATCTGGATACAGGTTACAGGCAGAGTACCACCACGGCAGAGCAAGATTGTAACATTAGTCAATCAGGTGGCTCTTCTTCAAAGAAAATTTACATATTGCAACCCATCTCTTGTGGCGCGTAACAATATTAAATTTGCATTTAAATCTGCAAGAGATGCTATAGTTTCTCAAATTATCTGGGCAGAAGAAACTAGCAAAGGCAAGTTGAAGGAGACATGTGTAATTTGCTTTGAAGATACTGATGTTGATAATATATTTTCAGTTGATGGTTGCCTGCACAGGTATTGTTTTTCTTGTATGAAACAGCATGTGGAGGTTAAGTTACTTAATGGAATGGTGGCAAAGTGCCCTCATGAAAACTGTAAGTCAGAGGTGAGTATTGATAGCTGTGGAAAGTTTTTGGCACCGAATTTGGTTGAGGTCATGAGCCAACGCATTAAGGAATCTTCTATTTCTCCTACAGAGAAAGTTTATTGTCCATATCCCAGGTGCTCAGCATTAATGTCAAAAAGTGAGGTCTTACAATATACTAAAAATGTATACATTGGTGCGGAAGAATCTGGAGCCAGGAAATGCATGAAATGTCATTATTTTTTCTGTATCAAATGCAAAGTCCCTTGGCATTTGAATATGACCTGCTATGATTACAAAAGATCAAATCCTAATGCCCATCCAGGAGATGCAAAGCTCAAGTCTCTTGCAAAATCAAATCGATGGCGCCAGTGTTTGAAATGCAACCACATGGTCGAACTAGCTGAAGGTTGCTATCACATCACTTGCAGGTACATTAATATTCCTCCCTCCAATTCTTAGATGGAAGAACTATCTTACTGAGGGAAGAAAGATACTAACAGAAGATAAAGAGTGTGCCTTTTTTAAAAAACTAGATGATTGAATAACTAGCAAATGCCAAATTGGGTATAAGATTAGGACATGGGTAAATCTGTTGCCATGGATAAAACCTACACTTTGATTTCTTTATGCTAAGTCTCTATTTGCTTTGTGATGCTTGCCAATGAATTCAGAAAGTCAAGATTTTTGGTTTCATTGGGTTGGTTTAGTGAAATGGGCCTGCCTATTTTATCTTCATTCTGTGTGTTATAATATTCATGTCTTTGTATTTCCCAAGGGGAAAAAGTCAGGATAAAATCAACCTTGCTCTGTTTCTTGTTTATCCGTCTTAATGTCATATTTGTTAAACAATGCTTGTATTTTACATGCTTGCAATCTTTCTGCAGATGTGGATATGAGTTTTGCTACACTTGTGGAGCCGAGTGGAAGAACAAGAAAGCAACATGTTCCTGTAAAATCTGGGATGAGCGTAACATTATACATGATAACCGGCAAAGATGATGATTGGTAGAGTGAAGGCTTTTGTTGCAGATTGACTGTGATGGTGATCAGTCTGTTTATTTCTCTCACCCTTTCTTCCACTTTGTGTGGTTTAGTTTTTGGCAAAAAGAACAGCAATGAGTATCATGTTTGCTAATGCTGCAGACATATGCGAATACATGCTTAAATAGGACTTGGTGGTGATATTAGACTATAACTTCTAAGGTTTTTTGTTGAATGTTGGCTCATACTGCTTGTCTTCCTTTCTATCACCCCCTCTTCTTATTTTGGAATTGTATGCTTAGGTCATCGCTCTCATCTGGGTTGCAGGTGTTTGATACTCCTTCCCTCTAAGGTTTCCAGATTACTCCCTGGCTTCTTCCTAAAACTTGTTTCAGTTTTTGGATTGAAGTCTTTTTACTCCATCAATCTTCACTTTCTCTGAGAAATCCAATAATTTTCCCTAGCTGCTCAACTGCTCAAGATATGGTCATATATAACAAAGAGAAACTATTCATCCATAGCCTGAGCTATGCCATGGTTTCTTTCTACAAGCTAAATTTCAATTAAAAGTTGAAAAAAAAAAAATTAACTTTTAATATGTAGCTTGAAAAAAAAAATTTATTATAACCATTGCAAGAGTTGAAGTTAAATTGAAACACATTATTAAAAAAAAAAAAAAAGTGCCAACGAAATTTTTTTCAAAATAAATCCAACTGAGGGTTGGATACTGTAAATGAACAGATACGCGTTGAACGTAATGTTTTGCAAAGTGAGGAAGGGAAGGGATGGAAAGGTGGGGGCAGGGTTGTTATTGTGCTTTTTGTGTGTTTGTTGTTTTGAAGGAATTGAAAGAAAAATGAAATGTTTTGTGGATCTTACAATTCTCAATACTTGAATATTGGATCACACTCTCAGCTTTTTTTAAGTTTTTGTTTGTGATGCGAAATGGGTCTTAGGTTTAATTTCCGTGTTCCTAATCCTGAGGTCAGATCTATATGGATATGCCATTTTGGTTCCATATTTGATTATATGATTACCTAGGATTGTATGTTTGATTCTTGCTTTGAGTATAAATGGAGATACCTGGTTGATGTGGTAGAATTTGTAATCGGTAATGTGAAGTAGGTACTACTAATTCAATGCATTTTTGTTATTGTTATATTTTGGTCTTGATCTGTCACTTGCATTTCTAATCTAAGCGGATTGTTCATGATCCAGTATTTGGGTCAGATCTGAATTTTTTTAGCTCATATAGATTCTAAGGGTTTTTTTCCCCCTTCAAAGCTGGGAACAACATATTGCCATTACTCCCATGGGCATGCAAGTTAGAACGCGTTATTTTACTCTTTTTGTTGAATTCATTATCTGCTCGTTCTCTTTGCTTCGGCTAACCTGTAAATACAGTTTTGAGCTCTAAGTTTCTAGGAAATTTAGCAAATGCACGGGGGCTTTTGAAAGGGAATGAAATATTTAGTGCCATACACTCAGGGATGGCTCTACGTTTAAGGCAGCATGGTCACGGCAGTCCTTCTGGGGCAGTTTCATCGCTTCAGGGTCAATCATATCTCTAGAGAGGCGAATAGGTGCACTGACAACCTTGCTCAAGCCGGCAGCTCTCTTGCAGGGAATTTTGTTGTTTTAGATGTGCCACCTAATGATGTATTTTGTAATCTTTTGAGTTCTGATGCTGCTGGTTTGTATTCCTTAAGGTTCACTGCCACAACTTGGCCTTTTATAGCTTCCTAGTTTAATGCATATTCCTCTTTAACCAAAATAAAATAAAATAAAAAAGGAAAAGAAACAATTGTTTTATCCTTGTATATTCTAAACCAATAGAGAAGGTATTTCGGATGACCGCAAGCTATTGGCTTTCCACATTTCTCAGATACGTGTGAAGCATTGATTCCGTCAGGCGAATAGATGTGGGATAGCCTTGCTAGAATGAGTGTTAGTTTAGATAGTGATTTTTCTTCTTTTCATAGTCCACTTGTGGACTTGTGTTTGAGGATGATCTCAATGGGCTGTATGTTAACAGGCTTTGTCCTGATCCTGATGTTCCCCTTTAGTTGGTTTTAATAATTCGTCTTTCACCAAAAAAAATACATGTGTTAGTTGATAGTTATTTTTGCATGCATGTCTCTTGTTTATTAGATTTTGATGTGAATGAAATGTGGTATCATTTGATAGAAATTACTTTTTTGTCAAGAACAAGAAGGCAAGCAACAACCGGAAATGGAATTGGACAATATATTGCTATTAGAAATGGAAGTTTTGACGATTCTTCTTCGGTTAACGAAACTCTTCTAAATGCCACATGCACTGTCAAGCCAACCAGCAAAGGCAGAACTATACATGCAGTGCCAGTATACACGGCTTTTCGGTGGCAATGTATATGATTCGTGCTCGTTTGCTTCATGCCCCTAATAAGAATGTTTGAATTTTTATTTATTTATTTATGATTAATAACACATCAATTTATCAACTCTATTCCTAGTATTACTCTTTTTAAACAACATTGAGGGTTTAGGGGTCAACCAGTGTTTGTTATACCTGTTGTTTGACTCTTGTTCGTGCCATTCTTTAAGTACTAGGATTAATCCTTGTTAGTTAGGTGTAATTTTTTTCTTGAACCTAAGGGAAAGAGTTAAAACAAACCAACCATTAAGTGTGGTGGCTTTAAGATTCTTTTTTAAGATGGTTACTAAAAAAACTTAAATTATATAAAATTTAATAAAAAATAACTGGAGAATGTTGAGATGAGTGTAATAAAGCGAGAGAAAGTCTAAAATGATGAGAGAGAGAGAGAGAGAGAGAGAGAGAGAGAGAGAGAGAGAGAGAGAGATGATATTTTCTACAACTGTGAGCCAAGTTGCTAAGGAGAGAAAAATTGTTATGACTGTAATGCCAGAGAGAGCATAACTATGAGTACAGCCAGGGAAAACTCATGATTACAGTATTTTACCTTCTTTTTAAGGAAAAATGAAATTAGACATTTTTTTTTTGAAGCAAATTAGACATTATATTTATGTAATGGGTTGAATAAGTTACAAATTTGAATAATTATAGATTTTCTTTAATAGGGTTTTTGTAGAATAATTTTTTCACTTGTTGTTTGGTTTAGTCTCATTTTTGTTATTGTAATTTAAGCCCCCCACCCCCCCCCCCCTTTTTTTTTTAAGGAATCATGGATTATGTTTGGGGGGAAATTTATTTTTAGAGTAATACTATGTTTACAACATTTTTCACAACAAATTTTAAGTAACAAACCATTATTAGTGGGTAAAAAGTAATGTTAATATTGAGCCAAAATTAGAATTAGTAACAATTTATTACATATGATTAGTTGTGAAATTGTTGTGAAAATATTATGGATATAGCATTATTATTATTTTTGTTAAATCCAAATTATTATAATTCTCAAGTTAAGGTGTTCAACATTTTTATTAAATGGTCAAAATAAATTATTTAGTATATAATTTTTTTACAAGTATATATATACATTTTTTTGCAAGTTAGGACTCCCTAACATAAATTTAAAGCCACTACTGCATTAATTTACAATTTTTTTTTTTTATGAGTACAATTATTTGTTAATTGATAGATTACGTAGAATTCGACCATATATATTAGTTGAAATTATTCTATTAGACTCTCTTCTAACTTCCCACATGGTCCGATGAATAGATCCACATTGATGCTCTGAATAATTTCACCCATATTAAGTACATAACAATTATGCTGTGTTTTTTTTTAGAAGACTTATGCTGTGTTTAGTTCAACGGAAATTGATTTTCCAAAAATATTTCCCACATTTACTGGTGTTTGGGTTATGGAAAATGTTAGTTAACTAGAATTTTTTTTTTTTTTTTTTTCTTTTGACAGTAGAATAAAGGCATTTATGGTGGAAATAAAGGCTTTTTTTTTTTACACTTTCATTTTCATAAACCATTTTTCGCATCACCCAAACTTATCAACTAAATCTCAACCCTCCACTATCTACCGACCCCCACTAATGTCCCTGATCTCCAGTGGCCAACCTTCCTGCCACTGTTGGTCCCCCAATCACAATTTTTTTAATCTAAAATTTTTCATTTTTTTATTATATTTGTGCTTAGGAGATAGGAAAATGTGAGAAAATAGTAGAAAAAATGTGTTCTATAGCATTTTCAAGAATGCAATTAAACACTTAAAAATAATTTATTTTCTGAAAAATATTTCACTTGAAAATTTATAGTTGGAAAATATTTTTCATCAAACTAAACACAACCTTAATTAGAATATTTACTGGAAAACAACTAAACTAGCTTCTCCTCTCTGGTCTGACCACTTCAAAAACCAATCCTCTTGCCTCTTCTAATTCTCACTTCTATCAGAGGCATTTTATCATTCAAATGGTATGGAACATTTACATGCCACACTAAACTTGGCTCATATTAAGAGTTATTTACATAGGTAATTTCCATTTTCTCCAACTTTCTAGTTCAAATTTCTCTCCGACTCGTCAACTATACATCTTTCTCTCTCTCTCTCTCTCTCACACACACACACACACACACATACACAAACTTTCTTTCTCTCTCAACAACTCAACAAAGCAAAATTAAAAACTAAAATCAAATGAACCAAACCAATCAATCTCAAATTTTAGATTTTTTATACTCATTGCTAGAAACTTTTCCATTCTCTCCAATAAAATCCTCTAAAGAATGCCCATCTAGCTCAAATTAGTTTAGCAAATTCGTTTCAAATCTTTGTAGTTTTTAGATGCTTATCAAGTTTTTATTGTTCTGGTTGCAATATATATATATATATATATGGTTTAGATTAACTTCTTGTAGATGATTTTTTTTTTTCTCAAGGATTTGTCTCTTATTTATAGATTTTAATATTATTTTTTTTGTTTGATTTTGATTCAAGGAGATTTATACATTGGCATTTGTGGTCATGGCATGAATGAAATGGTGTTGAGCTTGGACTACTACTCCAGGTGAAACTCATCCATGTTCTTCATTTTCTGTCTTTTGGTCCCCATGAGAGCCTTGGGTTATGTAAAATGAGTAATGATCTTTCTTATGATTTTCTGTTTATTGGTTATGACATATATGACTTGATCCTTCTTGACCCAACTAAGTTTGGAATTGTGATGATATGAACTATGAAGAAGACATCTCCATGTAGGCTCATGTTTAATTGTGTTCACACTTGTATTTTGTGCAATACTCTAGTGGTTGTTTAGTGAATGATTATTCATTTTCTTTTTTTTATTTAATTTATTTTTAAAAATGCCACATTTTTTTTCACATTTCTTACATGATTTATAATCCACTTTTAAAGAATAAAGAAATATAATCCATTTTTAGCTAAAGAATAACAAACACAATATAGTTCAATTAATATAATATTAAAGTAATTTACTATATATATATATATATATATATATATATATTTAATATGTTGTATAATGAAACAAATAACAATGAAGCAACACTTCTATATCAAGTGGTTATATTTCGAGGATTATGTGACTAATAAGAGAGATCGAGAATAAAAAAAAAGTTTACTCATATATTTCAAGCTATGATATGAGATCTAATAAAAACTAAGGAATATATTGTCTTCAAGCTAGTTACAAGCATTGTATCTTTATGTATATCTCATATGTCCAGTGAGTTTTATTTCATCTTTAATTCATAAATTTGACAATATATATTACATACCTTGCATGATTATCCATTAAAAATAATACAACTTAATTTTCATTTGATTAATTTATTTTCTAAGTAATTTTTAAATCAAAACATGTCATGAAACATATTTTTCATCTAAAAACCATGATTTCATTCATATATTTAAAAATGAATTAATAAAAAAACCCGTGCAAGGCACGGGCCCATCACTAGTTTTTAGTATTTCTCTTTCTAAACTTATCATCCAGCTATTGAGTGAGCCACATGATGTACAAGAAAAATACTCTATTTTTTCCTCTTTTACTCACATTAGCTTGGTGAATGCCGCTACAATTTTAGGGTGATGTGAACAATAAAGATTAGAGAGAGCCAAATTTTTTTCTTTTCATTTTTTTTTTTTTATCATTGAATAGTGATTTTGAATGTAAATTTGTGTTATTTGTTTAGTTATTAATGGTGGTTAAAATACAGTCATATATATATATATATATATAAGTTAGGTATTACAAAATTTTACGTAAACAACTAAATTAAAAGATAGAGCTTTTGTCAAGTGTACCGACATATTTTGCTAAAAATATTATAAAAAAATACACATGATATTAATGGTCTAATGGTTTAGGTTTATTGATAAAACAAGTTTTTTTTTTTAATAATTTTTTTTATTACAATAGATGAAAATTACTTCAATTGACTTACTAATTATATAAAAAATGTCTCATTAAACACTATTGTCACCTTAGGCCACAAAATGTATCGAGCTAGCTTTAGCAAGTAACCAAATTGACTTTTGGAAACATAAGAATTTTTTCATTTCTTTCTTAAAACCAACTCTTGAAAAAAGAAAACAAAAACAATTATAAAACACAACCACAACGTCCAAAAGAGGAAGACCATTGGTCAGTTCTTTGCATTTAAGTTTGCCTCTTCTATGGAAACTATTACAAATGAAATATTCTACAACCTAGCGCGCACTAGTTCTCGAAATGATCATCATATACCTTATTCATGTCTTGGCTGAGATTTAGAGTTTACCTTTTGTAGTCTACCCACCCTCTTACTCTGGGCTGTTATGCTGCACCACCAAAACTGAAAACCGAAAACTTGAACTGGCTAGCATGTCCCCAAGTACTCCAAGCTCAGGGCATTCGCTCCATTCTGTAAGGCCTAATGTAACTGGAGAGTGTGGTTCATGGTATCTACCCACTATAACTAGATCAAAACTGTTCGCCATCTTCTGTATAACATGAGTTGTATCTGCCCCATCTTTCACAGTCTCCTCTTCATGCTTTATTTTCTGATTGCCATTTATACTAGCCCATAATTCATCCATCGCCTCCTTGTCTAGATTATTTTGATAATTGCTTGCGTTGTAACCCGACGCTATAAGCTGAACCACTGTTAGGTTGACATTAGGATGCCCGGCCATGCGAATGCTATATGCAAGTGCCTCTCGATCATCAGCACCACCTATGAAAAGCATGGCAATCAAATATGATGAATTACCTGTCAAAATGCTCGAGTTACCACCAATTTCACCTCGGTCAACAAGAACTCCAATAGAGCAAGGGGCCTTGTTAAGCACATTTTTGTTTATGGTCCTAAGGAAAGGAATGTTTTCTTCGGTTGTTCCATCAATTGCCCATGTTTTGTGAAAGGGAACAATTATGATGCTTGTTTTCTTATCCACTGCAAGAGTACATATATCATCATGCATGCTTGCACATGGCGCAATTGCTTTGAAGTTTTGTATTTTAACACTCCCTTCGCTGTAATTCTCGTAATGATCAAAGGCATTGCTAATTTGTTCAGAATAATCTAGATCAGAAGCTAATAAGTTGTTTTGCTTATCAAGTTTTACAAGGATAGATGCTGCTTGTCCTGTGATCTCAACGAGCTGAAGAGCACAGACAAAAATAGGGTTTTCTTTTGTGGGATTGGACACTTCAATGAGGTTAGTAAATGAAGATACATTCTCTTCTGAATGGATGCAGACCAGCATTCGGAGACCAGAGTTCTGTGCTGAGTTTGTGATTGTCCTCCTTGTGTTAGCCATGTATCTTGTGGAAGGGTCATAGAGGTGACGGATAAAAATTGTGGCCAACCCTGTTGCCATTATCATGTTGAAAATTAAAAGCGTATATGTTTCGATTGTTATGAACTGTCAATGAACAAACAAAACACAGGGTTAATGCACCATTAACATTATCTTACAAAGCAAGCAAAACTTTATTCCTCACTTTTTTTCTTTTCTTTTTGTCATAAGATAATCGTAGGATTTGTAACTAAGTAAACAGAGCTTTAAGAAAAGTACTATAGTATTGTTTTTGGAAAGCATTGAATGTGAAGACTGAAGCGAGCATTTAAGTTAAATTGATATTGACCCTATAGATTCTTCACACTTAGTTGTTTCTTGTGTTACCTGAGCGTCGCGCCACACACCAAGTACGGTGATTTCCATAACGCCTTTGCAACACATGATGAGTGCCAGTGTCAAAGATTCCTTAAAAGGGATCTTAAAGTAGATTGATGGCAAAATGGTGCCAATGAACTTGCCAAAGTAACCAGCAAAAATGATGAGCTCTGTTTTTGCTGCAGACATGTTTGCTATGGAAGAGAGCTGCGTCCTGTACCCACTGGTAGCGCAGTAGATTGGAAGTAGCAACCCAGTACAAATAGCCTCAAGCTTTTTTATTATGGTTGTGCTTAATGTTGGCCCATTTGGCAAAGACAAACCAAGCACAAAAGCACCTATGCGAGCATGTTCGCCAATATACTCTGCAAAAAATCCATTCACCAAAACTATACAGAGGATGGCTATAAAATGATTTTCCTCATTGGCTCTATTTTTTGGTGCGCAACTGTGAATCCATATCACTAGTGGTCTCATTAGGAAGATTAAGATGCAGTAATAACCGACCACCGTTGCTATGAATGATAAAGGTTCGGTTGGGGAGTATTTCAGGGCTGTACCAACATTTCTCACAATAAATGATAGAAACCAATAACCTGCATCACTTGCCAAGGAAATGGAGGAAGCAAATCGGCCAATTTCTGAATTAAGAATGTTCATTTCATTAAGGAGGCCGGTGATGTCAATGAAAGGAGTCAAAGCATTTATAATAATTAAGACTATAAGTACAACTCCATGCTCTGAAGGGATACCATGTTCTACGATCTTGTATGCTGCCACTCCAAATAACAAGGGAATAATAGTCCCTGTTAGAGCGATTACCAGGGCTTTCCTTCCAATGCTCTTTACTAAGCTTATATCAATCTGTAATCCTAATAGAAAGAGGTGAAACATGAAGCCAAACTCCGCAAATGTTAGAAATACCAATTTGGCTCCTGGAGGAAATAATTTTGCGGCAACCACCTTGCTTTGACCTAGTAACGTTGGACCCAGGATTATGCCGGCCTGGGAAAGTAGATTTTTTTAAGTAAATGTATACTTTAAGAAACTTGATTTTGATCCAGCTATATGCATTTTGAATGTGGACAATAATTTGGAAGGACCAAATGCGACAAAATCAATTTTAAAAAATTCCACTAGTAGGAAAATGATGACAGCAATGATAAATGTTTAATTATTTAACAATAATTCTAATACTCCCCGCGTATGTGAGTCTAAATTCCCTATTAATAAGTTGGGGTTCAACATATAGGGTTTTTAATATTTTAAATGAGAGTTAGAATTGATACATGAATTGAATTCAAGATCTTTTACCCTGATATCAAGATAAATTACCAACTGTTCCAAAACTTAAAATATGGACAAAGTTTTGGTTCAAACAAATTTGAAACTATCTTTTCTAACTCATTGTGTGACAAATTATAGACTATCTTTGTGTATTATTTAAACAAATCACATGACTTATTGAAAATGTCATGCGACTAAAATTACACATTAATGATTTTTTCAATTGTCACGTAGATTTGAGTAAGACAACTCCAAACATGATTGAGCCAAACATTTTCCATTAGATAATGGTGATTTTATTTATTTATTTTTTTTGAAAAAAAAAAGGGAGGGGTAGCTATAGGAGCTGCCAAATTAAAACAAGGGAAATGACTTGACATGGACATGAGTTATGTAATGAAACAGACTTACAACAATTTGTATGATGATCTTGGGTGGGCGAAGAGGTCTCAACAAAATGAAAGTGACACCAGAGACGATAAAAATCACAATGATCTCGGCCAATAGAATCGAAGTGTTGTTGTCCAAAGGATAATCCCCGCGCCAGATACCCCTGAAGTTATTTATGTGGGTGTATTGACACACCATTAATTCACCTAGGGCAGTCCCTCTAGCCCTTGTCAACCCTTTTGAATTGTTCATGGCAAGTTCAAATAGTCTTAATTTGTAAATTGTAAAAATTCAAGAAGGATAATGATTAGCTTACACGACAAGACAACAACAAGATCAAAAACATATTGAATCATGGAAAAAGAATAGAAGGTAAGCCTTTAAAAAGAGTAGAAATTGGGGAAGAGATAAAGAGATTAGTGTCGATGGGATATATAGACGAGAAATATGGAAGTGTGGATAGACATTTGCAAGTTTCAAGGTTTTTCTAACTAACCAAGTTCCAAGAGGGTTTCAAAGGACCAACTAGTCAAAACTTCAATGTTGACCTTTGAAGTTGGCCTTTGAAATGGATAGGGTTTTTGAGGTTATTTATTTATAAGATCATTGTAAGGAAAGGGATGTTGAGATTGTTTATTTTTTAAGAACACTATTTGTTACCGTATACACACAGGCAACTCCACTTTGAAGGCAAGGGGGTCAAACTAACATGACCGGAAAAAAAGAAAAAAAGAAGAAGTATCTATAATCTATATTTATATATAGGACAAAACTTAAATATAGTATCGTAGATGCTGTTCCTTAGGTTCCCCTCTTAAGATTCAGTCATGTAGATACTTAACTAAAATATACACTCCCATCCCATGAAAAAAAATCTACATGGCAAAATCTTAAGAAGAGAACTTAATAAACAGCACATAATTATTGTACCTAAAACTTACTCTTATATATATATATATATATATATCTAAAAGTTGAAGTCTATCATTTTCTTTTTTAAATCACATCATCAATCACATCACTATTTTTTCCCCATTTTTAAAAATAATATTAATATACTTTACACATTTTCTAACTCATTATATTCAATTTACCATTAATTATACCATCTTCCAATTTTAACTCTTCCTTTGCCCTTCATACTCTTCATGTGCCACCACTGTAGTTAACTACATTGTTTTTAATGATATAAATTTTCAATTGCTCTTTATCCACTTCCACAAATGTTGCCAAAGTAGCATTAGATTTGGAAAGTCCCTCTGAGGTGTGTTCATTCCCTTCTTATTTTTTCTTTTCCCCCAATTTCGGGTTTTCTATTGGAATTTTCATAGTTTGTGGCTAATATGGTTTTTTGTGGGTTGTTCACAATGTGATCACTTTGGGCTATGGGTGGCTAGGATTTGGTTTGCCAGTTATGAGAAGGGTTTTTAAGGATCAGAAACCTCTACAATAACTTCATATTCATGTTATACAAGTTTAATTTTATATTTGTGTTTTACCCAATCAATTTGTTCACTTCATATTCATGTTGGATGTGGGACCTTACTCAATTTCTATTTCGTTCCAAAAGTCATAAATACTATATTTAGCACATTGTTTCTTATTATATGCAAAACATAACAATTTGATCTTGATGCCTAATAGAAAATAATAAATATGCCATAAAAGGTTGATGAGTTTGTGTGTCACAAGGAAATTGAGAATCTCAACCGAATTGGGGGTTTGATTTTTATTTGATTCTAGCAATGCTAAATGTGGAATTTGATTCTTGCAAGGTTTAGGAACATTGATCCAGATACATGGATGTTTGACAATGAAGATTTCTTAAATGGCCAGAGACAGTTCTAACTTTAAGAGAAAGATAGTTTTTTCTTCCTATTTCTTCACAACAAGCTCTTGGTCCATGTGTTGAGCTAGGGCAGTTTAGACCAAATGGAAAAAATTGATCATTTGAGATGTGATGTGTTTATTCTAATGATGGCATTAGGAAAGCTTAGAGAGCAGTAATTTCCAACACAAATGCTTTATTTCTTACATTTAGTAGGTTCATAATTAAGTTGTTCTCTCATTTAGTAGCTCCAATTGAAGCGGGAGCGTTGTAGCTCAATCGACTCCTGTTGTATCTAATAGAGACATTCGTGATTTAAACTTCAAATCCTCATTTCCCCATTATAACCGTAGAATTAAAAATAAAAATAAAAAACAAAAAAAACAAACTAGAATCATAGAATATCCTCTTTCTCGCTTTTCACTTAGTTCCTAAGGCTAATATTATGATCAATTTGCTCTCAAACCCCTCTTATCATAATGTTGATATGTTACAATAAATGAGCACTTGTACATGCCATAAGTCATGCTTGTTGGTTTGAATTTTGGGGGTTAGTTGCTTGCATGTGCGTCATATTTATTTTGGCAAAGAGATAAAAATAGGTTATTTTTAACCTTTGTCAACAATTGTGACTAAGATAATCTATACTATTTATAACTGATCTGGACTTCTCTCAATGTCGAAAATACCTCATCTAATAACCAATGATTTTTCCTTTTTTTAGGAATAAGGTCAATAACATCGTAGGATTCCCCATAAAATTCTCTTTCATCAATTAGAGTTTTATGTGGTTCAAAAATACCCCTACAATGTTTAAGTAAGGACAAAACATGGGAACAAATACTTAAAATAAAACTCACTACACCACTTTCAAATACATGTTAAAAAAAATCGTTCACCTCACATCCATTTGAATTTATGTCTTTGTTTTATTTGAATTCAAATACTAGGTCTTTGCCACATCTATATCACTTTTATCATTATTGCAGAGAGATGAAAACTCACTAACCCCTCTTTTTTAGTTAAAATGGAGTTCTTTCAAATTAAGGATAACAAAGTCATTTTACAAGTGTTGATACTCGTTTTTGACAAATAGCCCAATAGTAAAAAAAAACCTAATAATGAAGGAAGATGAAGGTTGAAAAGAGTGAAAGAAGCAAAAGGGTTATTGAAGCCCAAGGAAAGAGGTAAATACCTAATGGGCTAACAAGGTAGGAAATAATAGTCAGCAGACTCATGGGCGAAACGAGAGGTAAAATAAAGTAAATGGGCTATGAAAGTCCAAGAAGAGAGGTAAATGTCCAATGAGCCAACGTGGCAAGAAATGATAGCTAGCAGGCCCATAGACATAATAAGAGGTAAAAGTAAAGTAAATGGGCTATGAAAGTCCAATAAAAAAGGTAAATGCCCAATGGGCCAACATGGTAGGAAATAACAGCCAGCAAGCCCATGGGTACAAAAGAGGTAAAAGTAAAGTAAATGGGCTATGAGGGCCCCAAGGAAGAAGTAAAAAACCAATGGGCCGATAAGTTTATGACCACAGCAAGAAAAGAAAATGAGACTAGTGGGCCTGAGGAAATAAGAAAGAAGAACAAAAGCCTAACGAATTGGTTTGGCAAGAACTTATGCCAAACAAGCAAACAAGCCTATGAGGGAATGAGAAGAAATAAGGCAAACCCAGAAACCTATGCACCTTTTCATGGAAGATAAGCACAAGTAGAAAAGACACACAGCAGAACAAGACATGCAGAAATGATATGGAAATAAAAGAAAACAAATGTGGAGGATAGTGTAACGAGCACACAAAGGCTGGAGCACCACCCACTTATACCCAGCCAATACAGGAGAGGTGGGCACATGATTAAGGGATTTAGAGGGTGTGGTTTGGTAATGGGGGGAAAAAGTTTATTTTGGTTTTTCAACTCTAACTTCTTTTGGGAAAAATGCCTTGCTGGGATGACATTTTGCCCAAAAGAGGTAGTAGATGGCTGGGACCACTCAATGCATGCCATAGAGGTAGGTAGTGAGTAAGAGGGGAAAGGTAGGAGAAAGATCAAACAGAAGAAGAAAAGCGAGGTGAGCTTTACGGTAGGTATCACTGCAAGAGTGACCATCACACTATGAATTGCTATGTTTTAAGGAATATCTTCCATGAGATGGTAGCCAAGAGAGATTTGGTAATCAAGAATGGAAAACCTACAGACCAAAGGATGCACATGCTTGAGGTTGCCCTGACTTTCTTTATGGAATGTGAAGATCCTATGGGGGAAGAGGCTGGGAGTATGGTTGGTAGCAGCTCCACACCCTCACCCTTGCAAGATGAAGAAATGACGTTGAGAATCCAGCAAAATGATAAAGTCCATTCCTTTCTGGAAGGGATATGTCTTAGGTCGTTGGCTAGGCGGGAAGCAGCACAGGCCTTAACTCGAGTAGTGGAAAGAAGATAGAGAGTTGCTACTTCTGAAGGAAGTTTATTGTAGGTGTCTTATCAAGAGACTAGAGATTCTATGACCTTCTCCTCAAAAGACTTGGTCAATCGAATAGTCGATGGCAAAAGACCAATATATGTTATTGCCTTTTTGGGAGCTTCTTAGTTTAGTAGACACTGGTGCTTCACCCAACATCTTGCCCCTCCCTACAATGGATGCCTTGGGTATCCCACAAGAGAGAATCATTTGAGAGCCACTCCAACTGCCTGGGATAGGAACATTGCACCAGTCCACTTTGGGGCATGTGTCCTTGGATTTAAGGGTAGGGCCTATCAGAGCGTATACTCTTGTACATGTGATGGATGGTGATACTTCACACCATATAATCTTAGGCTACCCTTGGCTCCATGCTTATAAAGTCGTGACCTCTACTTATTATCAATGTGTGAAAGTTGTTTAGTAAGGTAGGCCTGTAATTATTGAGGCCACTAGGATACCTTACAACAGAATGGAACTTCATTTCGCTAAAATAGCCCTGTACCAGGAATTCGAGCCTAAATGAGGGAACACAATCCTTCATTTCAATGCCACCGTGCTAAGGAGGGATGAGGAAGATGAGGGAGAATTCATAAAGCTTCTGTGCAGGAAATACCAATCCCTTAAAAAGGACCTTAAAATGCTAAATCCGTTAAGTAATGCACAAATGGGTTGAATAATATCCATTTATGTAAAATGCAAACCATTGATCACATCAATACAAGAATGTTCATACAAATGTAAAATTAAGCAGGATAATACCATATTATATTCTAATATCATGTACATTAAGGATTACATTTGTTCTCTTATTACTACCAAACTTCTAAACCAGTGCATATTTTAGTTCAATATGCTAGAAATCTAGACTTTTGTGTAACTTTAGTAGAGAAAAATTCGGTACTCATTGAGTCAGTTTTAGCTCACAATGTTTTGAATTTATCTTCATATGAATAAAGTTACATGTCTTTAAAAAAAAATAAAAAAATTATCCAATTCCCACTTCTTAAAAATTAAAAATAAAAAAATAATTTGAGACTATTGACTATTGAAGGTCTGTTTGGGATCTGCTTCTTTTGCTGAAACTGGATTTTTTTTTTTATTGAAAGTACTGTAAATAAAGGTAAAAGTTAGCTGAAATAGTATAGTAGGACCCATAAATAGTACTAAAAAGCGCAGTGAGACTCATGAATTATAGCAAAAATAAGCTGAATAGTAAAATAAGTTAGCCAAAATAATTTTTGTACACTTTCGGCCAGGGCATGGCTTTGATACCATCTATAACGACCCCATTCTATTTGTCAAAATCGCAATCCGAATTGTAAAATCGCACGATTTTACGATCCCACATCACCAAAAAGTTTAAAATCATAATAGGATCGCAAAAATTGTAGGATCATATATAGGATCGCGTAGGATCGTATGGGATCCTACCAATCCTACCATTTGGCTTGATTTTTGTTTTTTTTTTTTTAAGTGGGATTCATTTGGGTAAGATAATCCACTTAAACCCACAAGCCCAACGGGTTATCAAAAGCCAAATAATGAATTGAAGTCCCAAATTTACCCCTATGACAACATAAAGTCTCAAAAAAACCTATAGTACTTAAGTTTAACGTTTTCAAAAACAAAACCTAAAATATTTAGATGATAGAATGGGATATGACAATGACAATGATTAGATTAGAAGAACTTTAGAATGAGAATTCTCTTTTGAATTTCATATTTGTAATTAGCTAGTTTATCTTAGATTGAGAAATCTCTTTTGGATTACATATTTTAAATTTGTAGTTAGCTAGTTTTTATATGCTAACTAGTCTAACTTATTTTAGATTTGGAACTTAGAATTTGGAAAACATTTTCCATTTGTGTAGATAATATTTTGGTACTTCATTGCTAATTAAACATGTACTGAACTTTTTAGATACATTATGTCAAAAATTAAATATATTTTGTTTCATTAGAATGACATAAAAATGTAGTACGTGCAAATTACATTTTATGATACAATTTTTTTTTAAATGGATGGATTCATATTTTAAGTGATTATATATATAACATAGAAAGTCATTATCAATAGATTTTTTGC
The DNA here is from genome assembly GCA_030445155.1 of Quercus variabilis. NCBI lineage: Eukaryota > Viridiplantae > Streptophyta > Magnoliopsida > Fagales > Fagaceae > Quercus > Quercus variabilis. Next base: position 38,728,701 of record CP129445.1, read on the forward strand.
TTAAAATATGAAAATAAGTAGGATCTTACGATCCATGATCCTAACTATCTCCCATGATCTTACGTAGGATTCCGATTTTGATAACCTTGTTCCCATGTGCTTCCCTAGGCAATGTGGGATTCTATGGAATGCAAAACCCCCATTTTTGGGTCACTACACGGGATGTACAAACTCTTTCTTTTTTTAGCAAAACTTTTATTAAAAATAGGTCACGTGATACTATTCATATATTTAAAAATTATTTTATTACGATGTCTTCAGTTTTTAGTTTTCAACGATAAACGATGTACAAACCGGTCCTTGCATTAAGCAGCATTTTCTCTATTATTTCGAAGGAGGAATCGAAGTTCAAACACGTTGCATATTACATATATTACACAGTCAGAGAGTGATAGTCTCAGGGGAGAGGGACATGAGTGGAGCAGGGAAAAAGGTAACTGAGGCGGCATTTGAGGCATCGAAGAGCATAGATTGGGATACAATGGCTAAGCTTCCCATCTCCAACGAGGCTCGCTAAGAGTTCTCCACTCTTCACCGTGCCTTCGATGAGGTCAACAACACCCTTCGAACCAAGTTCGGTCAAGTACGGTACCTCCTCTCTCTCTCTCTCTCTCTCTCTCTCTCATCGATCTTCTTTTTAGCTAATTACATTGACACCAAGTTCATTCATACTTCATTGCTTCAGGTTTTTGGTTGATTTGTGTTCTACATTTTAAGCTTAATTAATGATATGAACTTTATCCAAGTCAGCCGTTGAGATTGATTTCTTTGTTTTTGTTTATGTAAAAAACCGTAAACAATTTCTTCCAAGTTTTTTTTTTTTTTTTAATTTTTATTTTATGAATGTTTTAGAATTTTAAACTATTTGGTTTGTTATTGTGTCTTACAAATCAGTGTGGGCGTGTTTGGATTGGGTCATTGCAATTCCATCGCTATGTTCAGGTTTACATGGCATTGATCTTTGACGCTCATTTTGTTTATAGAACTTGCTAGAGCTTATGAATTTTATAAACTCATTTTCAAATTATGAGACTTGGAATTGGTAATCTTTATTTATTTTTCTCCTTTTATACGTTGTTGTTTTGTCCCAATGAATACAAAAGCCTGCATTTTTATTTTATTTTTTGGAATCTTTGTTTATTCTTTTGTCGGTTTTGTATTTTTGAAATTCGAGTAATGAATTTGTATGAAAATCATGGTAACACTAACAACTAAGAAATCATATGAAATTTCTGGGCCTTGTTTATATTTATCTATAATCTGATAATTCATTTTGTTAATTTATTTTTTGAATGCTGCAGGAATCTAACCCGATTGACTAAGAAGGGTCTCACATAGTTGATATATCCAAGGAAGCATATGATAGTATGTATTATATGTTGGATATTTTTATAAAAAAAATATTATATTTATTTTGATACTCATTTATGTGTATCAATTATCCCTTAATGTCAGATACGTTGAATATTAAATTTTGAAATTCAAATTTAATTCAAAATTTGAATAGCTTTTATCAATGGCTTTAATCAGGAAATTTATGAACATTAATGTAATATTAATACCATCATTGTCAGTATATTTAGTTTTATTATCTTATTTGAATATGACATAATAATGTCATATATAGAAGAATTTCAGAACTTAAATATACAGTTATTGCTGAATTATTTTATGTTACTATATATACACAAATGTTTACTATTTGGTTTAATGGACAGTGGTCAAACCGTTAGTAAATTGCTAACATATATTCAAAAAGAAAACTTTTGAAAAAGTATTGTAATAGTGGGCCATTAAATGCTTGGCACTGTGACTTTTTCTTTTCTTGTTTAGCAAAGTAATCTATGGGACATTTTGATTCTTTCTTTTCTTGCTCTTATCGTACTAAAGGTTGGCAAAGACAAACTTTTAATCTTGGTATCCGGTTTTATTATATTATATTATATATATATATATATATATATATATAAAGAAGCCATTGATTATATATATATATTAATTTTAATAACGTTTTGACTATTTAATTGATATCAAATGTTTTAATTTTTGGCTAAGGACAAGCAACATATCTAGTTCTATATATATGGAAAGAAATAAAAAGTTTCAAATACACACATTTTTATTTTAGAAAGCTATAGACTTTTCAAAAACAATTTTTTACTGTCGTAAACACTTAGATGTTGTTTTTTACTACTCACAAAACTATTCTATCTTTTACAAAAATTTTTGGGAAAGAAAGTACTATAGAGATTTTATATCCTACAAGCAGTGTAGGCACCCAAGGATAATCAACAAAGGTGGCTGGGCTGTTATATCCTAGGGGTAACGTGTAGAAATTATTTGTCCAACTACATCGGATATATCGTAGACGGCACGATTTGTTTTAAGACAGTGACTTGGTCTACACCTCATCTCTACCACATCTTTTTTGGTAATATTAAATTATGTAATTTCCAAGGAAAATTCAGGTATTATCTTTCTTTTATTTCCAACATTATACATTACCTACGTGCCATTTATATTTATTCTTCATAAAACGTTTTTCGTTATCATCTTGCATGAGATGGGTGAGTCTATTTGAGCGAAAGTCTCCGTACTTAGGTTCTTTTCTCTGTAGTAGGAAACTTCTTCCAAGCTGTAGTCTTCTGTAAGAATGAATGCATCCAATCCTTGTTTATTTTTCTTGCATCTTCCTAAAGCACAAGAAATTTCAGGTCATAGCTCATAAAATAGTGAACCTTCTGGAACTTATCTGCATGCACTATGTCTATGTGTGACTGTAGGGAGCATATAGAGCTATTCAAAAATTAAACTTTTTGTATAGTTGAATTCAGTATTGAATGTTTGGTTAGGTTTTCTTTAAAATTCAGCATATAGGTTTTCTTTAGCTCACCATTTCAATACTTAAATATATAAATAAAAAAAAGAACCTGGGGATTAATGTATATCTTATGCCTCCTACCTATCAAGAAAAAGAAGTTACTGAGATGCATCCTTGATAATTCCCTTAGGAAATTGTGTATAAGTGCGTACAGATGGCCATAAGTTGTCTATTCTATAAAGAGTATTGAAAATATTTTTTTAACTCCCCCTTCCAAAAAGAAAAGAACTACTTCTAGATTAACGATAAAATTTTATCTGCAGAAGTGCAGAGTATACTTATAAAAGAGAACAAGATTTTCTTTTTCAGAGATAATTCCATTGCTTCTCTTCTGTGCTAGGTCTTTTTCTTTGGGGGGGTAGGGGGAGCCTGTGGTTGTAGGAGTTAGCTTTTTTATTGAATTTCAGTTGTTTTTGTAAACATATCAATTGATAAAAGAAAGAAATGTTGTATTCAAATCACTCATATTTTTCTTCCAGATTGTATGTACCTGCAGGATTATTTTGGAAATGCAGTGGAGTAATGCTAGAACAAAAAAATTATATTGGATAAATTCCTTTAATAGTTTAGGTGCCAAATAATAGAACCCACTGTTGTGTTGATTTGAGGTGTTGATAAGGCTGACTTCATCTCTGCTGAATGGGTGAATCTTGCACATATGGAAAAGCTTCATATCAAAATCTTTAAAGTTACATTTTGTTTTATTTTTGTGGGTGATTTCTCATGTATACATCCTATGTACTAGGATTGCACCCCTCTTTTTCACATTTTTTTAATTAAACTTTATTTAGTTACATAACAAGAAAAGACCAAGATAATGGCAGTGGAGAAAAGGTTTTTGGGAATTCGCCCAGCCTTGTCCAATAATCGCTTCATTGGAATCAAACAAGTATAATTAAACGGTTTATGGTGGTATAATTGGTTGATCGATCTGCTTTCTACACTCATTTATTTCCTTTAGTCTGTTAAATTTATACTAGCCCGATTTTGGCACTATATATGTTAATCTGCAGACATTCAGATCCCAAAGTATGTAGACACCATCACTCCTCATTACAAACCCAAGTTTGATGCCTTGGTAATGGCCGCAATTTTTTTTTTTTTTTTATTGGTTCTCATTACTCCTCCTATTCTCTTATTAAAGCTAAATGATCTCTTTTTTTTTTCCTCTTTCTCCGTGCTTTGTTTCGACAAATGTCTAAAACAGCTCATACTTGTTTTGATTTGCATAATTGAAAATGTAACATCCAAGAGGGCAAGAAGAATATCCAAATGTCCATGGATATGATGGGATGACTTCCGGTCATATCTTGTGAGAAACTGAAATCAAGAAAATCTTTTCAATTGGGAATACCTGAATTGACAAATTCTTGTAAGAAAGGTTCTGATGTTGTTTATCTTCTGCTAGGAAACATGAAAAATCAACATCAAGAGGGGTTAAAAATGGTCCAAATGTCTTAGAATCTAATGAAATTGCTCCTGGTCATGTCTAATCAGGATAAACTTTTTCATTAGGAGCTTCAGTGATTGCAGGAAATACTTGATTTTAGTGTTCTTACTACATAGAAACTATCCAGCTACTGTAAACAAGACAGGGAAAAAAATCTTATATTTTTGGGAACATCTAATTAAGTTCAATATATTTTGAATTTTAGTTGGTCGAGCTGAAAGAAGTTGAAGAGAAATCTCTGAAGGAGTCTGAAAGATTGGAAAAGGAGGTTGCAGAAGTTAAAGAGATGAAGGTCAACATTGATTTTTTTTTTTTTTAAATCACGCATTTTCCATGTCTCTCTCACCATTTTGGTATGTATTGGTTTGTGTGCCAACTTAATAGAAAAAGATCTGTATCATGATTGCAGATTTGAGATGCATCCAGAGCTAAAGAAGAAGTTTGATGATGAAATCCGAAATGATTATTGGTGTTACTGAAGTCATCTCTACTTATCACTTTTCAGCTATTAAGCATCTATTGCATTTCAAGTTCTATGCCTTCATCCCCAATTTGTCACATTCCATTAGAATAAAATTAAGCAATTGTTCTTTTGGAATTTTGTAAGCTTGTTCTTGGGAAATTGTGAAAATTTTGATCAATGTACTTGTGTGGAAAAGGATTATCTTCATTTCAAGTCTTGTCTATTTCGATCATTTAATTGTTTTTAATTTTATTCTCTTGATCTAATAGTGTAAGGATTGTCATGTCATTTAATATTATACTTGTACCATAGATCTGGGTTCTGACTTCTTAAAAAGACCGATGACTATTATGGAATGGGCCATATGTATCAAACTAGTCTGAAGTCCAAAGTTCAATTCATTTATGAAATTCTGTTCTTAATTGCCTTTGTTTGCATGACAATTAGATATATAATCCCAAAATACACAAAACAATAAAATAAAAAGGAAACTCCACCCAAACTCAACTTTGGGCCACTGGCCACCTCTTTGAGCTCGGCTGCTATAATTCCAACATAAAGGCAAAAGGTAAACTAAATATATCACAGATTCACCATAGGATAGAAAACCAATTAATAATAAGCTCTACAAAGATGAGTTGGAGAAAATGGTTTGGTATGATTCTTCCAACTCTGATGTCTACAATCAATTATGTGATTGTTGAAGGAGAAGGACCACTCTCCTTCTCCTAATGCCAGAAGCTAAAAGAAGAGTCATGTGATGTGCTCCACACTGGGGCTTTCTTCGTGGTACCCCTTTCTAATTCAAATTTATAAATTCTCTTTTCCCTTGCATTTAGATTTTGGACGGTGTTAGTGCTTTTCAGACTGCTGCATTCCATACTAACAACAATGGCTGTGTACAAGTAATTCATTGCATGGATCCCATGATACCAAAGTACAAACCCACTGATGCACCACTATTTGCTATGTGGACTCCACTCCTAATGTGTGTGGATTTCTTGGACCCAAACAAGGCCTACCTCAAACATAGCTTTCTCCTACCAAGAATCAACCAGCTAGTTCATTCAACACCAGGGCACAAACTCCACACCTTCATGGATGCTTTCTTGAGCTACAACCAAATCCAAATGTCAGAAGAAGACTCGGAGAAGACAGCTTTCATCACCAGTTAAGAACTCTATTGTTACAGGGTTATTGATAGTGATTAAAATACAGTCATAATATATATATATATAAGTTAGGTGTTACGTAAACAACTAAATTAAAAGACAAAGCTTTTGTCAAACGTATAGACACTTTTAGCTAAAAATATTTATAAAAAAAATGATATTAACGGTTTAATGGTTTAGGTTTATTGATAAAAAATGTTTTTTTTTTTTTTTTTTTAAATTATTACAACAAGTGAAAAGTACTCGAATTGACTTACTTATTATGCAAAAAATGCCCGATTAAACACTATTGTTACCTTAGGCCGCAAAATGTATTGAGCTAGCTTTTGCTGGTAACCAAATTAACTCTTTCTTAAAACCAACTTTTGAAAACAGAAAACAAAAACAGTTATCAAATATAACCACGGCATCCAAAAGAGGAAGACCATTGGTCAGTTCTTTGCATTAAAGTTTGCCTCTTCTATGGAAACTATTACAAATGAAATATTCTGCTGCCTAGCACTATTTCTTGAAATGATCATCATATACCTTAATTATGTCTTGGCTGAGATTCAAAGTTTACTTTCTGTAGTCTACCCACCCTCTTACTCTGGGCTGTTATGCTGCACCACCAAAACTGAAAATCTAAAACTTGAACTGGCTAGCATGTCCCCAAGTACTCCAAGCTCAGGGCATTCGCTCCATTCTATAAGGCCTAATGTAACTGGAGAGTGTGGTTCATGGTATCTACCCACTATAACAAGATCAAAATTGTTCGCCATCTTCTGTATAACATGAGTTGTATCTGCCCCATCTCTCACACTCTCCTCTTCGTGCTTTATTTTTTCGTTGCCATTTATACTAGCCCATAATTCATCCATCGCCTCCTTTTCTGGATTATTTTGATAACTACTTGTGTTGTAACCCGACGCTATAAGCTGGACCACTGTCAGGTTGACATTAGGATGCCCAGCCATGCGAATGCTATACACAAGTGCCTCTCGATCATCAGCACCCCCTATGAAAAGCATGGCAATCGAATATGATGAATTACCTGTCAAAATGCTCAAGTTGCCACCAATTTTGCCTCGGTCAACAAGAACTCCAATGGAGCAAGGGGCCTTCTTAAGCACATTTTTGTTTATGGTCCTAAGGAAAGGAATGTTTTCTTCAGCTGTTCCATCAATTGCCCATGTTTTATGAAAGGGAACAATTATGATGCTTGTTTTCTGATCCACTGCAAGAGTACATATATCATCATGCATGCTTGCACATGGTGCAATTGCTTTGAAGTTTTGGATTTTAACACTCCCTTCGCTGTAATTCTCATAATGATCAAAGGCATTGCCAATTTGTCCGGAATAATCTAGATTAGAAGCTAATAAGTTGTTTTTCTTATCAAGTTTTACAAGGATAGATGCTGCTCGTCCTGTGATCTCCACCAGCTGAAGGACACACACAAAAATAGGTTTTTCTTTTGTGGGGTTGGACACTTCAATGAGGTTAGTAAATGAAGATACATTCTCTTCTGAATGGATGCAGACCAACATTCGAAGACCAGAGTTTTGTGCTGAGTTTGTGATTGTCCTCCTTGTGTTAGCCATGTATCTTGTGGAAGGGTCATAGAGGTGACGGATAAAAATTGTGGCCAACGCTGTTGCCATTACCATGTTGAAAATTAAAAGCGTATATGTTTGGATTGTTATGAACTGTCAATGAACAAACAAAACACAAGGTTAATGCATCGTTAACATTATCTTACAAAGCAAGCAAAACTTCATTCTTTACTCTCTTTTTTTTTTGTCATAAGATAATCGTAGGATTTGTAACTAAGTAAACAAAGCTTTAAGAAATGTACTATAGTATTGTTTTTGGAAAGTATTGAATGTGAAGACTGAAGCGAGCATTTAAGTTAAATTGATATTGACCCTATAGATTCTTCACACTTAGTTGTTTCTTGTGTTACCTGAGTATCGCGCCACACACCAAGTATGGTGATTTCCATAATGCCTTTGCAACACATGATGAGTGCCAGTGTCAAAGATTCCTTAAAAGGGATCTTAAAGTAGATTGATGGCAAAATGGTGCCAATGAACTTGCCAAAATAACCAACAAAAATGATGAGCTCTGTTTTCACTGCAGACATGTTTGCTATGGAAGAGAGCTGCGTCCTGTACCCGCTGGCAGCGCAGTAGATTGGAAGTAGCAACCCAGTACAAATGGCCTCAAGCTTTTTTATTATGGTTGTGCCTAATGTTCGCCCATTTGGCAAAGACAAACCAAGCACAAAAGCACCTACGCGAGCATGTTCGCCAATATACTCTGCAAGAAATCCATTCACCAAAACTATACAGAGGATGGCTATAAAATGATTTTCCTCATTGGCTCTATTTTTTGGTGCAAAACTGTGAATCCATATCACTAGTGGTCTCATTAGGAAGATTAAGCTGCAGTAATAACCGACCACCGTTGCTATGAATGATAAAGGTTCGGTTGGGGAGTATTTCAGGGCTGTGCTAATATTTCTCACAATAAATGATAGAAACCAACAACCTGCATCACTTGCCAAGGAAATGGAGGAGGCAAATCGGCCAATTTCTGAATTAAGAATGTTCATTTCATTAAGAAGGCCGGTGATGTCAATGAAAGGAGTCAAAGCATTTATAATAATTAAGACCATAAGTGCAACTCCATGCTCTGAAGGGATAGCATGTTCTACAATCTTGTATGCTGCCACTCCAAATACCAAGGGAATAATAGTCCCTGTTAGAGCGAATACCACGGCTTTTCTTCCAATGCTCTTTACTAAGCTTATATCAATCTGTAATCCTAATAGAAAGAGGTGAAACATGAAGCCAAACTCAGCAAATGTTAGAAATACCAATTTGGCTCCTGGAGGAAATAATTTTGCGGCAACCACCTTGCTTTGACCTAGTAACGTTGGACCCAGGATTATGCCAGCCTGGGAAAGTAGATTTTTTTAAGTAAATGTATACTTTAAGAAACTTGATTTTGATCCAGCTATATGCATTTTGAATGTGGACAATAATTTGGAAGGACCAAATGCGACAAAATCAATTTTAAAAAATTCCACTAGTAGGAAAATGATGACAGCAATGATAAATGTTTAATTATTTAACAATAATTCTAATACTCCCCACATATGTGAGTCTAAATTCCCTCTTAATAAGTGGGGGCTCAACATATAGGGTTTTTAATATTTTAAATGAGAGTTAGAATTGATACATGAATTGAATTCAAGATCTTCTACCCTGATATCAAGATAAATTACCAACTGTTCCAAAACTTAAAATATGGACAAAGTTTTGGTTCAAACAAATTTGAAACTATCTTTTCTAACTCATTGTGTGACAAATTATAGAATACTTTTGTGTATTATTTAAACAAATCACATGACTTATTGAAAATGTCGTGTGACTAAAATTACACATTAATGATTTTTTCAATTGTCACGTAGATTTGAGTAAGACAACTCCAAACATGACTGAGCCAAACATTTTCCATTAGAAAATGGTGATTTTATTTATTTTTTTTTTGAAAAAAAAAGGGAGGGGGTAGCTATAGGAGTTGTCAAATTAAAACAAGGGAAATGACTTGACATGGACATGAGTTATGTAATGAAACAGACTTACAACAATTTGTATGATGATCTTGGGTGGGCGAAGAGGTCTCAACAAAATGAAAGTGACACCAGAGACGATAAAAATCACAATGATCTCGGCCAATAGAATCGAAGTGTTGTTGTCCAAAGGATAATCCCCGTGCCAGATACCCCTGAAGTTATTTATGTGGGTGTATTGACACACCATTAATTCACCTAGGGCAGTCCCTCTAGCCCTTGTCAACCCTTTTGAATTGTTCATGGCAAGCTCAAATAGTCTTAATTTGTAAATTGTAAAAATTCAAGAAGGATAATGATTAGCTTACACGACAAGACAACAACAAGATCAAAAACATATTGAATCATGGAAAAAGAATAGAAGGTAAGCCTTTAAAAAGAGTAGAAATTGGGGAAGAGATAAAGAGATTAGTGTCGATGGGATATATAGACGAGAAATATGGAAGTGTGGATAGACATTTGCAAGTTTCAAGGTTTTTCTAACTAACCAAGTTCCAAGAGGGTTTCAAAGGACCAACTAGTCAAAACTTCAATGTTGACCTTTGAAGTTGGCCTTTGAAAAGGACAGGGTTTTTGAGGTTGTTTATTTATAATATCACAGGAAGGAAAGGGACGTTGAGATTGTTTATTTTTTAAGAACACTATTTGTTACCATATACACATAGGCAGCTCCACTTTGAAGGCAAAGGGGTCAAACTAACATCACCAAAAAAAAAAAAAAAAAAAGTATCTATAATCTGTATTTATATATAGGACAAAACTTAAGTATAGTACCTTAGATGCTATTCCTTAGGTCCCCCTCTTAAGATTCAGTCATGTAGATACTTAACTAAAATATACACTTCCATCCCTTGAAAAAAAATCCACATGGCAAAATCTTAAGAAGAGAACTTAAAAAACAGCACATAATTATTGTACCTAAGTCTTACTCTTATATATATCTAAAAGTTGAAGTCTATCATTTTTTTTTTAAATCACATCATCAATCACATCACTATTTTTCCCCATTTTTAAAAATAATATTAATATACTTTACTCATTTTCTAACTCATTATATTCAATTTACCATTAATTATACCATCTTCCAATTCTAACTCTTCCTTTCCCCTTTATAGCCTTCTTGTGTCACCACTGTAGTTAACTACATTGTTTTAAATGATATAAATTTTCAATTGCTCTTTTTCCACTTCCACAAAAGTTTCCAAAGTAGCATTAGATTTGGAAAGTCCCTCTGAGGTGAGTTCATTCCCTTCTTATTTTTTCTTTTTCCCTAACTTCGGGTTTTCTATTGGAATTTTGATAGTTTGTGGCCAATGTGGTTTTTTGTGGGTTGTTCACAATGTGATCACTTTGGGCTATGGGTGGCTAGGATTTGGTTTGCCAATTATGAGATGGGTTTTTAAGGATCAGAAATCTCTACAATAACTTCATATTCATGTTGTACAAGTTTTATTTTATATTTGTGTTTTACCTAATCAATTTGTTCACTTCATATTCATGTTGGATGTGGGACCTTACTCAATTTCTATTTCGTTCCAAAAGTCATAAATACTATATTTAGCACATTGTTTCTTATTATATGCAAAACATAACAATTTGATCTTGATGCCCAATAGAAAATAATAAATATGCCACAAAAGGTTGATGAGTTTGTGTGTCACAAGGAAATTGAGAATCTCAATCTAATTGGGGGTTTGATTTTTATTTGATTCTAGCAATGCTAAATGTGGAATTTGATTCTTGCAAGGTTTAGGAACATTGATCCAGATACATGGATGTTTGACAATGAAGATTTCTTAAGTGGCCAGAGACATTTCTAACTTTAAGAGAAAGATAGTTTTTTCTTCCTTTTTCTTCACAACAAGCTCTTGGTCCATGTGTTGAGCTAGGGCGGTTTAGACCAAACGGAAAAAATTGATCATTTGAGGTGTGATGTGTTGATTCTAATGATGGCATTAGGAAAGCTTAGAGAGCAATAATTTCCAACACAAATGCTTTATTTCTTAAATTCAGTAGGTTTATAATTAAGTTGTTCTCTCATTTAGTAGCTCCAATTGAAGCGAGAGCGTTGTAGCTCAATCGACTCCTGTTGTCTCTAATAGAGACATTCGTGATTTAAACTTCAAATCCACATTTCCCCATTATAACCGTAGAATTAAAAAAAAAAAAAAAAAAAAAAAAAAAGTAGAATCATAGAATATCCTCTTTCTCACTTAATTCTTAAGGTTGATATTATGATCAATTTGCTCTCAAACCCCTCTTATTATAATGTTGATATGTTACAATAAATGAGCACTTGTACATGCCATAAGTCATGCTTGTTGGTTTGAATTTTGGGGGTTAGTTGCTTGCATGTGCGTCACATTTATTTTGGCAAAGAGATAAAAATAGGTTATTTTTAACCTTTGTCAACAATTGTAACTAATATAATCTATACTATCTATAACTGATCTGGACTTCTCTCAATGTCAAAAATACCTCATCTGATAACGAATGACTTTTCCTTGTTTTAGGAATAAGGTCAATAACATCATAGGATTCCCCATAAAATTCTCTTTCGTCAATTAGAGTTTTATGTGGTTCAAAAATACCCTTACAACGTTTAAGTAAGGACAAAACATAGGAACAAATACTTAAAATAAAACTCACTACACCACTTTCAAATATACATTAAAAAAAAAAAAAATCATTCACCTCACAGTCCATTTGAATTAATGTCTTTGTTTTATTTGAATTCAAATACTAGGTCTTTGCCACATCTACATCGCTTTTATCGTTATTGTAGAGAGATGAAAACTCACTAACCCCTCTTTTTTAGTTAAAATGGAGTTCTTTCAAATTAAGGATAACAAAGTCATTTTACAAGTGTTGATATCCGTTTTTGACAAATAGTCCAATAGCAAAAAAAACCTAATAGTGAAGGAAGATGAAAGAGGAAAAGAGTGAAAGAAACCTAATAGAAGCAAAAGGGCTATTGAAGCCCAAGAAAAGAGGTAAAAACCTAATGGGCTAACAAGGCAGGAAATAACAGTTAGCAGACTCATGGGCGGAATGAGAGGTAAAATAAAATAAATGGGCTATGAAAGTCCAAGAAGAGAGGTAAACGTCCAATGAGCCAACGTGGCAAGAAATGATAGCCAGCAAGCCCATAGACATAATAAGAGGTAAAAGTAAAGTAAATGGGCTATGAAAGTCCATTAAAAAAGGTAATTGCCCAATGGGCCAACATGGTAGGAAATAACAGCCAGCAAGCCCATGGGTACAAAAGAGGTAAAAGTAAAGTAAATGGGCTACGAGGGCTCATAGGAAGAAGTAAAAAAACCAATGGGCCGACAAGTTTATGACCAAAGCAAGAAAAGAAAATGAGACTAGTGGGCCTGAGGAAATAAGAAAGAAGAACAAAAGCCTAACGAATTGGTTTGGCAAGAACTTATGCCAAACAAGTAAACATTCCTCCGAGGGAATGAGAAGAAATAAGGCAAACCCAGAAACCTATGCACCTTTTTGTGGAAGATAAGCACAAGTAGAAAAGACACACAGCAGAACGAGACATGCAAAAATGACATGGAAATGAAAGAAAACAAATGTAGAGGATAGTGTAATGAGCACACAAAGGCCGGAACACCACCTACTTATACCCAACCAATACAGGAGAGGTGGGCATGCGATCAAGGGATTTAGAAGGTGTGGTTTGGTAATGTGGGGAAAAGTTTATTTTGGTTTTCCAACTCTAACTTCTTTTGGGAAAAATGCCCTGCTGGGATGACATTTTGCCTAAAAGAGGTAGTAGATGGCTGGGACCACCCGATGCATGCCATAGAGGTAGGTAGTGAGTAAGAGGGGAAAGGTAGGAGGAAGATCAAACATAAGAAGAAAAGTGAGGTGAGCTTTATTGTAGGTATCACTGCAGGAATGACCATCACACCATGAATTGCTATGTTTTAAGGAATATCTTCCATGAGATGGTAGCCAAGAGAGATTTGGTAATCAAGAATGGAAAACATACAGACCAAAGGATGCATATGCTTGAGGTTGCAATGACTTTCTTTATGGAATGCGAAGATCCTATGGGGGAAGAGGCTAGGAGTATGGTTGGTAGCAGCTCCACACCCCCACCTATGCAAGATGAAGAAATGATGTTGAGAATCCAGCAAGATAATAAAGTCCATTCTTTTCTGGAAGGGATAGGTCTTAGGTCGTTGGCTAGGCGGGAAGTAGCACAGGCCTTAACTCGAGTAGTGGAAAGAAGACAGAGAGTTGCTACTTCTGAAGGAAGTTTATTGTAGGTGCCTTATCAAGAGACCAGAGATTCTATGACCTTCTCCTCAAAAGACTTGGTTAATTGAATAGTCGATGGCAAAAGACCACTATATGTTATTGCCTTTTTGGGAGCTTCTTAGATTAGTAGACACTGGTGCTTCAGCCAACATGTTGCCCCTCCCAACAATGGATGCCTTGGGTATCCCACAAGAAGGAATCATCCGAGAGCCATTTCAACTGCCTAGGATAGGAACATTGCACCAGTGCACTTTGGGGCATGTGTCCTTGGATTTAAGGGTAGGGCCTATCAGAGCGTATACTCTTATACATGTGATGGATGGTGATACTTCACGCAATATAATCTTAGGCTGCCCTTGGCTCCATGCTTATAAAGTCATGACCTCTACTTATTATCAATGTGTGAAAGTTGTTTAGCAAGGTAGGCCTGTAATTATTGAGGCCACTAGGATACCTTACGACAAATTGGAAGTTCATTTCACTGAAACAGCCTTGTACCAGGAATTCGAGCCTAAATGAGAGAACACAATCCTTCATTTCAATGCCACCGTGCTAAGGAGGGATGAGGAAGATGAGGGAGAATTCATAAAGCTTCTATGCAGGAAATACGAATCCCTTAAAAAAGGACCTAAAAAGGCTAAATCCGTTAAGTAATGCACAAATGGGTTGAATAATATCCATTTATGTAAAATGCAAACCATTGATCACATTAGTACAAGAATGTTCATACAAATGTAAAATTAAGCATGATAATACCATATTATATTCTAATATCATGTACATTAAGGATTACATTTGTTCTCTTATTACTACCAAACTTCTAAACCAGTGCATACTTTAGCTCAATATGCTAGAAATCTAGATTTTTATGTAACTTTAGTAGAGAAAAATCTGGTACTCATTGAGTCAGTTTTAGCTCACAATGTTTTGAATTTATCTTCATATGAATAAAGTTATATGTCTTTAAAAAAAAAAAAAATTATCCAATTTCCACTTCTTAAAAATTAAAAATAAAAAAATAATTTGAGACTATTAACTATTGAAGGTCTATTTGGGATCCGCTTATTTTGCTGAAACTGAATTTTTTTTACTAAAATTACTGTAAATAAATGTAAAAGTTAGCTGAAATAGTACAGTAAGACCCATAATTAGTACTAAAAAACGCAGTAAGACCCATGGATTGTAGCAAAAATAAGCTAAATAGTAAAATAAGTTGGTAAAAATAATTTTTGTACACTTCTGGCCAGGGCATGGCTCTGATACCATCTATAACGACCCCGTTCTATCTGTTAAAATCGCGATCCGAATCATAAAATCACACGATTTTACGATCCCATCTCACCAAAAAATTTAAAATCATAGCAGGATCGTAAAAATGGTAGGATCATATGTAGGATCGTGTAGGATCGCATACGATCGTATGGGATCCTACCGATCTTACCATTTGGCTTGATTTTTTTTTTTTTTAAGTGGGATTCATTTGGGTAAGATAATCCACTTAAACCCACAAGCCCAATGGGTTATTAAAAGCCCAATAATAAATTGAAGTCCCAAATTTACCCCTATGTCAACAGAAAGTCTCAAAAAAACCTATAGTACTTAAGTTTAACGTTTTCAAAAACAAAACCTAAAATATTTTGATGATAAAATGGGATATGACAATGATAATGATTAGATTAGAAGAACCTTAGAATGAGAATTCTCTTTTGGATTTCATATTTGTAATTAGCTAGTTTATCTTAGATTGTGAAATCTCTTTTGGATTACATATTTTAAATTTGTAGTTGGCTAGTTTTTATATGCTAACTAGCCTAACTTATTTTAGATTTGGAACTTAGAATTTGGAAAACATTTTCCATATGTGTAGATAATATTTTGGTACTTCGTTGCTAATTAAACATGTACTGAACTTTTTAGATACATTATGTCAAAAGTTAAATATATTTTGTTTCATTAGAATGATATAAAAATGATCCAGTGCGTGCAAATTACATGTTATGATACAATTTTTTTTTAAATGGATGGATTCATATTTTAAGTGATTATATAACATATAAAGTCACTATCAATAGGTTTTTTGCTTAAAATATGAAAATAAGTAGGATCTTACAATCTACGATTTGATCTTATGATCCACGATCCTACCTACCTCCCACGATCTTACGTAGGATTCTGATTTTGACAACCTTGTTCCCATGTGCATCCTTAGGCAATATGGGATTCCATGAAATGCAAAACCCCCTTTTTGGGTCACTACACGGGATGTACAAACTCTTTTTTTTAGCAAAACTTTTATTAAAAATAGGTCACATAGTACTATTCATATATTTAAAAATTATTTTGTTACAGTGTTTTTAGGCGATGAACTATATACAAACCAATCCTTGCATTAAGCAGCATTTTCTCTATTATTTCGGAGGAGGAATTGAAGTTCAAACACGTTGCATATTACATATATTACACAGTCAGAGAGTGATAGTCTCAAGGGAGAGAGACATGAGTGGAGCAGGGAAGAAGGTAAGTGAGGCGGCATTTGAGGCATCGAAGAGCATAGATTGGGATACGATGGCTAAGCTTCCCATCTCCGACGAGGCTCGCTAAGAGTTCTCCACTCTTCGCTGTGCCTTCGACGTGGTCAACAACACCCTCCAAACCAAGTTCGGTCAGGTACGGTACCTCCTCTCTCTCTCTCATCTATCTTCTTTTTAGCTAATTACATTGACACCAAGTTCATTCATACTTCATTGCATCAGGCTTTTGGTTGATTTGTGTTCTACATTTTAAGCTTAATTAATGATATGAACTTTATCCAAGTCAGCCGTTGAGATTGATTTCTTTGTTTTTGTTTATGGAAAAAACCAGATACAATTTCTTCCAAGTTTTTTTTAAAAAATTTTATTTTATGAATTTTTTAGAATTTTAAACTATTTGGTTTGTTATTGTGTCTTACAAATCAGTGTGGGCGTGTTTGGATTGGGTCATTGCAATTCCATGGCTATGTTCAGGTTTACATGGCATTGATCTTTGATGCTCATTTTGTTTATAGAACTTGCAAGAGCTTATGAATTTTATAAACTCATTTTCAAATTATGAGACTTGGAATTGGTAATCTTTATTTATTTTTCTCCTTTTATACGTTATTGTTTTGTCCCAATGAATACAAAAGCCTGCATTTTTATTTTATTTTTTGGAATCTTTGTTTATTCTTTTGTCGGTTTTGTATTTTTGAAATTCGAGTAATGAATTTGTATGAAAATCATGGTGACACTAACAACTAAGACATCATATGAAATTTCTGGGCCTTGTTTATATTTATCTATAATCTGATAATCCATTTTGTTAATTTATTTTTTGAATGATGCAAGAATCTGACCCGATTGACTGAGATGGGTCTCACATAGTTGATATATACAAGGAAGCATATGATAGTATGTATTATACAATACCTATGTGCCATTTATATTTATTCTTCATATAACGTTTTTCGTTATCATCTTGCATGAGATGGGTGAGTCTGTTTGAGCGAAAGTCTCCGTACTTAGGTTCTTTTCTCTGTAGTAGGAAACTTCTTCCAAGCTATAGTCTTCTGTAAGAATGAATGCATCCAATCCTTGTTTATTTTTCTTGCATCTTCCTAAAGCACAAGAAATTTCAGGTCATAGATCATAAAGTAGTGAACCTTCTAGAACTTATCTGCATGCACTATGTCTATGTGTGACCGTAGGGAGCATATAGGGCTATTCAAAAATTGAACTTTTTGTATAGTTGGATTCAGTATTGACTGTTTGGTTAGGTTTTCTTTAAAATTCAGCATATAGGTTTTCTTTAGCTCACCATTTCAATACTTAAATATAGATATATATATATATATATATAAAGAACCTGGGGATTAATGTATATCTTATGCCTCCTACCTATCAAGAAAAAGAAGTTATTGAGATGCCTCCTTGATAATTCCCTTAGGAAATTGTGTATAAGTGAGTACAGATGGCCATAAGTTGTCTATTCTATAGAGAGTATTGAAAATATTTTTTAACTCCCCCTTCCAAAAAGAAAAGAACTACTTCTAGATTAACGATAAAATTTTATCTGCAGAAGTGCAGAGTATACTTGTAAAAGAGAACAAGATTTTTTTTTTCAGAGATAATTCCATTCCTTCTCTTCTGTGCTAGGTCTTTTTCTTTTGGGGGGGGGGGGGGGGGGGTAAGGGGAGCCTGTGGTTATAGGAGTTAGCTTTTTTATTGAATTTCAGTTGTTTTTGTAAACATATCAATTGATAAAAGAAAGACATGCTGTATTCAAATCACTCATATTTTTCGTCCAGATTGTATGTGCCTACAGGATTATTTTGGAAAAGCAGTGGAGTAATGCTAGAACAAAAAAATTCTATTGGAAACATTCCTTTAATAGTTTAGTTGCCAAATAATAGAACCCACTGTTGTGTTGATTTGAGGTGTTGATAAGGCTGACTTCATCTCTGCTCAATGGGTGAATCTTGCACATATGGAAAAGCTTCATAAAAAAATCTTTAAAGTTACATTTTGTTTTATTTTTGTGGGTGATTTCTCATGTATACATCCTATGTACTAGGATTGCACCCCTCTTTTTCACATTTTTTTAATTAAACTTTATTTATTACATAAAAAGAAAAGACCAAGATAATGGCAATGGAGAAAAGGTTTTTGGGAATTCGCCCAGCCTTGTCCAATAATCGCTTCATTGGTTTATGGTGGTATAATTGGTTGATCGATCTGCTTTCTACACTCATTTATTTCCTTTAGTCTGTTAAATTTATACTAGCCCGATTTTGGCACCATCACTCCTCATTTAGATCCCAAAGTATGCAGACATTTAGATCCCAAAGTATGTAGACACCATCACTCCTCATTACAAACCCAAGTCTGATGCCTTGGTAATGGCCGCAATTATTTCTTTTTTTATTTTTTATTTTTATTTTTATTGGTTCTCATTACTCCTCCTATTCTCCTATTAAAGCTAAATGATCCCTTTTTTTTTTTCCTCTTTCTCCATGCTTTGTTTCGACAAATGTCTGGAACTGCTCATACTTGTTTTGATTTGCATAATTAAAAATGTAACATCCAAGAGGGCATGAAGAATATCCAAATGTCCATGGATATGATGGGATGACTTCCGGTCATATCTTGTAAGAAACTGAAATCAAGAAAATCTTTTCGATTGGGAATACCTGAATTGACAAATTCTTTTAAGAAAGGTTCTGATGTTGTTTATCTTCTGCTAGGAAACATGAAAAATCAACATCAAGAGGGGTTAAAAATGGTCCAAATGTCTTAGAATCTAATGAAATTGCTCCTGGTCATGTCTAACCAGGGTAAACTTTTTCATTAGGAGCTTCAGTGATTGCAAGAAATACTTGATTTTAGTGTTCTTACTACATAGAAACTATCCAGCTACTGTAAACACAGCAGGGGAAAAAAATCTTATATTTTTGGGAACATCTAATGAAGTTCAATATATTTTGAATTTTAGTTGGTCGAGCTGAAAGAAGTTGAAGAGAAATCTCTGAAGGAGTCTGAAAGATTGGAAAAGGAGGTTGCAGAAGTTAAAGAGATGAAGGTCAACATTGATTTTTTTTTTTTTTTAAATCACGCATTTTCCATATATCTCTCACCATTTTGGTATGTTTTGGTTTGTGTGCCAACTTAACAGAAAAAGATCAATATCATGACTGCAGATTTGAGATGCATCCAGAGCTAAAGAAGAAGTTTGATGATGAAATCCGAAATGATTATTAGTGTTACTGAAGTCATCTCTACTTATCACTTTTCAGCTATTAAGCATCTATTGCATTTCAAGTTCTACGCCTTCATCCCCAATTTGTCACATTCCATCAGAATAAAATTAAGCAATTGTTCTTTTGGAATTTTGTAAGCTTGTTCTTGGGAAATTGTGAAAATTTTGATCAATGTACTTGTGTGGAAAAGGATTATCTTCATTTCAAGTCTTGTTTATTTCAATCATTTAATTGTTTTTAATTTTATTCTCTTGATCTAATAGTGTAAGGATTGTCATGTCATTCAATCTTATACTTGTACCATAGATCTAGGTTCTGACTTCTTAAAAAGACAGATGACTGTTATGGATTGGGCCATATGTATCAAACTAGTCTGAAGTCCAAAGTTCAATTCATTTATGAAATTCTGTTCTTAATTGCCTTTGTTTGCATGACAATTAGATATATAATCCCAAAATACAGAAAACAATAAAATAAAAAGGAAACTCCACCCAAACTCAACTTTGGGCCATTGGCCACCTCTTTGAGCTCGGCTGCTATAATTCCAGCATAAAGGCAAAAGGTAAACTACATATATCACAAATTCACCACAGGATAGAAAACCAACTAATAATAAGCTCTACTAAGATGAGTTGGAGAAAATGGTTTGGTATGAGTCTTCCAACTCTGATGTCTACAATCAATTATGTGATTGTTGAACGAGAAGGACCACTCTCCTTCTCCTAATGCCAGAAGCTAAAAGAAGAGTCATGTGATGTGCTCCACACTGGGGCTTTCTTTGTGGTACCCCTTTCTAATGCAAATTTATAAATTCTCTTTTCCCTTGCATTTAGATTTTGGACGGTGTTAGTGCTTTTCAGACAACTGCATTGCATACTTACAACAATGGCGGCGTACAAGTAATTCATTGCATGGATCCCATGATACCAAAGTCCAAACCCGCTGATGCACCACTATTTGCTATGTGGACTCCACTCCTAATGTGTGTGGATTTCGTGGACTTGAACGAGGCCTGCCTCAAACATAGCTTTCTCCTACCAAGAATCGACTAGCTAGTTGATTCAACACCAGGGCACAAATTCCTCACCTTCATGGATGCTTTCTTAAGCTACAACCAAATCCAAATGTTAGAAGAAGACCTAGAGAAGACAGCTTTCATCACCAGTCAAGGACTATATTGTTACAGGGTCATTGATAGTGGTTAAAATACAGTCATAATATATATATATATATATATATATATATATATATATATATATATCTATAAGTTAGGTATTGCGTAAACAACTAAATTAAAAGACAGAGCTTTTGTCAAACATACAGACACTTTTTGCTAAAAATATTTATATAAAAAAAAAATGATATTAATGGGTTAGGTTTATTGATAAAACAAGTTTTTTTTTTTTAATTATATCAATAGGTGAAAATTACTCCAATTGACTTACTTATTATGCAAAAAATGCCCCATTAAACACTATTATTACCTTAGGCCGCAAAATGTATCGAGCTAGCTTTTGCTGGTAAACAAATTAACTCTTTCTTAAAACTAACTTTTGAAAACAGAAAACAAAAACTGTTATCAAACATAACCACAGCATCCAAAAGAGGAAGACCATTGGTCAGTTCTTTGCATTAAAGTTTGCCTCTTCTATGGAAACTATTACAAATGAAATATTCTGTTGCCTAACACTAGTTCTTGAAATGATCATCATATACCTTAATTATGTCTTGGCTGAGATTCAGAGTTTACTTTCTGTAGTCTACCCACCCTCTTACTCTGGGCTGTTTTGCTGCACCACCAAAACTGAAAATCTAAAACTTGAACTAGCTAGCATGTCCCCAAGTACTCCAAGCTCAGGGCATTCGCTCCATTCTATAAGGCCTAATGTAACTGGAGAGTGTGGTTCATGGTATCTACCCACTATAACAAGATCAAAATTGTTCGCCATCTTCTGTATAACATGAGTTGTATCTGCCCCATCTCTCACACTCTCCTCTTCGTGCTTTATTTTTTCGTTGCCATTTATACTAGCCCATAATTCATCCATCGCCTCCTTGTCTGGATTATTTTGATAACTACTTGTGTTGTAACCCGACGCTATAAGCTGGACCACTGTTAGGCTGACATTAGGATGCCCAGCCATGCGAATGCTATACGCAAGTGCCTCTCAATCATCAGCACCCCCTATGAAAAGCATGGCAATCAAATATGATGAATTACCTGTCAAAATGCTCAAGTTGCCACCAATTTTGCCTCGGTCAACAAGAACTCCAATGGAGCAAGGGGCCTTCTTAAGCACATTTTTGTTTATGGTCCTAAGGAAAGGAATGTTTTCTTCGGCTATTCCATCAATTGCCCATGTTTTATGAAAGGGAACAATTATGATGCTTGTTTTCTGATCCACTGCAAGAGTACATATATCATCATGCATGCTTGCACATGGTGCAATTGCTTTGAAGTTTTGTATTTTAACACTCCCTTCGTTGTAATTCTCATAATGATCAAAGGCATTGCTAATTTGTCCAGAATAATCTAGATTAGAAGCTAATAAGTTGCTTTGCTTATCAAGTTTTACAAGGATAGATGCTGCCCGTCCTGTGATCTCCACGAGCTGAAGGACACATACAAAAATAGGGTTTTCTTTTGTGGGGTTGGACACTTCGATGAGGTTAGTAAATGAAGATACATTTTCTTCTAAATGGATGCAGATGAGCATTCGGAGACCAGAGTTTTGTGCTGAGTTTATGATTGTCCTCCTTGTGTTAACCATGTATCTTGTGGAAGGGTCATAGAGGTGACGGATAAAAATTGTGGCCAACCCTGTTGCCATTATCATGTTGAAAATTAAAAGTGTATATGTTTGGATTGTTATGATCTGTCAATGAACAAACAAAACACAAGGTTAATGCACCATTAACATTATCTTACAAAGCAAGCAAAACTTCATTCTTTACTCCTTTTTTTTTTTTTTGGTCCTATGATAATCATTTGTAACGAAGTAAACAGAGCTTTAAGAAAAGTACTATAGTATTTTTTTTGGAAAGTATTGAATGTGAAGATTGAAGCAAGCATTTAAGTTAAATTGATATTGATCCTACAGATTCTTCACACTGAGTTGTTTCTTGTGTTACCTGAGAGTCGCGCAATGCACCATATACAGTGATTTCCATAATGCCTTTGCAACACATGATGAGAGTCAATGTTAAAGATTCCATCAAGGGGATCTTAAAGTAGATTGATGGCAAAATGGTGCAAACGAAATTGCCAAAGTAACCAGCAAAAATGACGAGCTCTGTTTTTGCTGCAGACATGTTTACTATGGAAGAGATCTGCGTCTTGAGCCCACTGGTAGCGCAGAAGATTGGAAGTAGCAACCCAGTACAAATAACCTCAAGCTTTTGTGTTATGATTGCGCCTGATGTTGTCCCATTTGGCAAAGCCAAATCAAGCACAAAAGCACCAAAGCGAGCATGTTCGCCAATATACTCTGCAAAAATTCCATTCACCAAAACTATACAGAGGATGGCTACAAATTGATTTTCCTCAATAGGTCTATTTTTTGGCATGAAACTGACAATCCATATCACTAGTGGTCGCATTAGGAAGAGTATGGAGCAGTAATAACCGACCACAATTGCTATTAATGAAAAAGGTTCGGTTGGGGAGTATTTCAGGGCTGCACCAATATTTCTCACAATAAAAGCGAGAAACCAACCACATGCATCACTTACAAAGGAAATGGAGGAAGCAAATCGGCCAATTTCTGAATTAAGAATGTTCATTTCATTAAGGAGGCCGGTGATGTCAATGAAAGGAGTCATAGCATTTATAATAATTAAGACTATAAGTACAACTCCATGCTCTGAAGGGATAGCATGTTCTACGATCTTGTATGTTGCCACTCCAAATACCAAGGGAATAATAATCCCCGTTAGAGCAATTACCACGGCTTTTCTTCCAATGCTCTTTACGAAGCTTGTATCAATCTGTAATCCTAATATAAAGAGGTGAAACATGATGCCAAACTCTGCAAATGTTATTAGTACATGTCTGGCTCCTGAAGGAAATAATTTTGCTGTATATACCTTGCTTTGACCTAGTAATGAGGGGCCCATTATTATGCCAGCCTGGGAAAGCAGATTTTTTTAAGTACCAACATGTATACTTTTAGAAACTTGATTTTAATACAGCTCTATGCATTTTGAATGTGGACAATAAGTTGGAAGGACCAAATGCGACAAAATCAATCTTAAATAATTCCACTAGTAGGAAAATGATGACAGCAATGATAAATGTTTAATTATTTAACAATAATTCTAATACTCTTCTTATGTGTGAGTCTAAATTCCCTCTTAATAAGTGGAGCCCAACACATAGGATTTTTAATATTTGAAATGAGAGATAGAATTTAGGCATATATCGAATTCAAGATCTTTTACTCTGATACCATGATAAATTACCAATTGTTCCAAAACATAAAATATGGTCAAAGTTCTGGTTCAAACAAATTTGTAACTATCTTTTCTAACTCACTATGTGATAAATTATAGACTACCTTTGTGTATTATTTAAACAAATCACATGACTTATTGAAAATATTGCACAACTAAAATTACACATGAATGGTTTTTTCAATTGTCATGTAGATTTGAGTAAGATAACTCCAAACATAGTTGAGCCAAACATTTTCTACTAGAAAATTGTGAATTTTTTTTCCCAAAAAAGAAAAAGAAAAAGTTAGGGGTTGCTACAAGTGTTGCCAAATTAAAACATGGGAAAAAACCTGATATGGACATGAGTTATGTAAAGAAATAGACTTACAACAATTTGTATGATGATCTTGGGTTGGCGAAGAGGTCTCAATAAAATGAAAGCGAAACCAGAGACAATAAAAACCACAACGATCTCGGCTAGTAGAATCGAAGTGTTGTTGTCCAAAGGATGATCCCTGTGCCAGAAACCGTTGGAGTTATTTATGTGGGTGTATTGACACACCATTAATTCCCCTAGGGCAGTCCCTATCGCCCTTGTCACCCCTTCTGAACTGTTCATGGCAAGATGAAATAGTCTTAATTTGTTAATTGTAAAAATTCAAGAAGGATAATGATTAGCTTACACGACAAGACAACAACCAGATCAAAAACTTATTGAATGATGGAAAAAGAACAGAAGGTAAGTCTTTAAAAATAGTAGAAATCGGATATATAGACGAGAAATTTGGAAGTGCAAATGGACATTTGCAAGTTTCAAGGTTTTTCTAACTAACCAAGTTCCAAGAGGTTTCAAAGGACCAACTAGTCAAAACTTAAATGTTGTTCGTTGAAGTTGGCCTTTGAAAAGGACAAGGTTGTTGAGGTTGTTTATTTATAAGATCACTGTAAGGAAAGCAATGTTGAGATTGTTCAGGGCATGTTTGTTAATGTTGTTTAAACAACAGTTTTCGTTGTTTAAACAGCACAATACATATTTTCATAATACTTTTTCACCCACACATATTTCCACAACACTTAAACAACGTTACTAGAAATCTTTTACTAAACAGGCCCTTATTTCTTAAGAACACTGTTTGTTACTGATGATGCCGAAAATATCAACAGTGAGTTGCACAAGGCTCGTATCCTCAATGCGACACCTACACAACAAGAAAAGGAGAAGACCTAACAGAGGGCACCGGTGTGGTGCCGGCCAAATACCCTCCGAAGGTCAAGTTAGAACTTCTTTCAACTCTAGAGTGCTAGAGAGGGGTTAATTGTGCGTACCTCGATTTATGAGAGTATTGGGGCTTTTATAGTAGTAGGGGGTTTACCTTTCTTCCTTGGAGCAGAAGTCTTTTCCATATAGGAATCCTCATGAGCGTAGATTGCAGAGTCCTTTCCTTATAGGAATCTGTCATTGAGCGTGGTGGCCAAGCAAAGGATTCATTGGAACCGTCGGCCTCTTACCCGTCGGTTAGTCTAGTTCCCTACGTCGATAAAGAGCCGTCAGCCTTTTTTGAACATAATTGGCCCGAGCTTCTCTCGGATCTCCCTAACCGTCAGCATGCCTTTTTCCTCGTCAACGCATTCGTCCATAACATCTGTCGTGACTGACCCGTCAGCCTGAGCAGAAGTTGACGGGTTAAGCCCATCATACCTGCTATGATTCTTCCATATCAGTTGCCCCCTACTCCATATCTCTGTCGGCTGTACTTGACGGGTTATGGAGTTTCCATTCGTCACTACCTGCTGTTTTGATCAGGGGAGAGAAAATAATTGAAGCTAACACCCCAGTATTAAATGCTAGGACACGTGGCGTGCTCAGGTTGGCTCCACGTCTGGATGTGGGCGTCGCTTCGTCTTCTGTGCGTTTTCCTTATATATATATATATATATATATATATATATATGGCCCATCTCTCCCTATTTTCACTATTTCACTTTCACTGATTCCTAGAGAGCACATCCGTCGCCTATATTCCGTCAGTTCTACCAACATTCCTGTCGTCACTTCTTCAACCGTTACTCTCGGAAAACTTGTAAGTTTTCTTTCTCTCCTCGCACACTTTCAATTATTTTCTTTAAAGTGAGGTCGTCAACCTAGGTGCTTAGTTTACACCCGTCACTTGTAGGTAGATGTCGAGTGACGCGTCGAGTGACCAGTCGTCGGTCCGCGAAGGAGCGGGCTACGACAAGGTGTTTGGTTCAGGCTCAGGTAGTGAGTCTGAGAGTTCCTCCTGGTCGCCAGAGAGGGAGACGTCAGCCCATGTTCCCGTCGAGGAAGTAGGAAGTCAGGGAAACGGCGGCCAGGAGGAGGAAGTAGGCGAGGAGGGTGAAGTTGGATTAGGGGAGGGGGACAGTGACGGGGATGAAGGTGACGAGGAGTCTTATGAAGGGGATTCTGAAGGTCCTGGAGGTAGTCGTCCCTTCATCCTTCCCAAAGACTGGGCTGTGAATAAGTTCCTTCCAAAGATGACACTTAAAATTTTTAACGAATTACGTACCCGTTTCCAAATCCCTGACCATATTCCTATCCGTCTACCTATGGAGGGTGAGAAATGTTATACGGGAAGAACTGCAGACGTTGGCATGTATGATGCCATGTTTGCTGCCGGGTTAAGACTGCCTCTGACGGCTTTACACCGTTAGCTAGCTGATTTCCTTGGTATATCTGTCAGTCAGATTGCTCCAAACTCGTGGAGAATCTTTATTAGTGCCGAAGTATTGTGGGGTCGTCTAAGTGGAGGCCACCGTCAGCTTTCCCTGGATGAATTTTTCTACTGCTACAAACCCCGGCACCTTTCTTCTTCAAAGGGGATGTATCATTTTACCGTCAGGGAGAAGGAGTTGAGGCTGGTGTCTGAGATGCCAGATTCTAATAGAGCCTGGAAGAGTAGGTTCTTTTTTGTGGAAGGGACGGATTGGGTGTGCCGTCAGGAAGAGTGGGAAACGATTCCCTTTGGTTGTTTTGACAACACTTGGGGGTTTGTTAGGGAGTCAGGTTTTAGTCGTCAGCTTTTATCCTCGTCAGTTTGCTACTTATTTCAATTTATTTTTGAAAAGGTACTAACGTAGCCAAATTATTCTTTTTCAGCTTTCACTCATCCATCAATAACCGAAGAGCAGGAAGATTTCATCCGTCGAGTTTTGGAGATAGCTATAGAAGAGCGATCGTGCCGGGACTTGATTACCCTCGACACTCTTCATACGTACTGCGGGGGTCCTGAACCGACGCCTGAAGCTCGTAGATTGGAAGAGTTTGCCCGTCACCGTAAGTTCCTTGACCTATTCGTTACGTCACTCTTTGTACTTTTAGTCGTCAGCTTCCCTTATACGTTTTTTGCAAAAATGGATGTAGCTAAGGAACGGATCAGGGCTGCCGCTGCCCGTCAGAAGGAGGAAAAGAAGGCGAAGGGGGAGGCGACGTCTACGTCTGCCCCCCAAACCGTCGCTAAGGGTTCCCAGAAGAGGAAAACTGACGGGGTGGTTATTCGCCCGTCGAAAAAGCCAAACGTCACTCCTGGGAAGTCGCCCTCAACGTCAGGCCATGGAGCCGGGAAGGGTATTATGACCTCTTCTGGTCCCGTCCTGCAGGGACCCCAAAGCCTGTTGACGCATAAGGATTTTGCCGTCGAGGCCATTGGAGCACTCATAAGACTGACGGATATAGATCCTTGCGCTCTGCTGGGAACGGAAGAACTGGGGTCGTCAACCTTGTTTGATCTCTCGCGGGTAAGCCGTAAGCTTTACCTTTTTCTTTTTGACTGACGTGCCTAATCTTTTCTTTTTGATAACTGACGGTTATATCTTTTTCTAGGCTTTAGTTCGTGTGAAGGCGCTGCAGGAATGGTGCGTGGCCAAGGAGGGGGTCGTCACGCGTGTTAACAAGCACAATGCCAACATGCGAGACCAGCAGGCTCAGTATAAGGAGGCAGTGCGTACACTTAACCTCGAGCTGAAAGAGGTGAAGGTGGAGCTGGAAGAGGCGAAGCGTCAGAGGGTCGAACTAGAAGGAAAGCTGTTGAACCTTCGAGGACAGTTGGAGACGGCAGGGGCTGACGCCGTTGAGAAATTCAAGGCGTCAGATTCCTTTATCGATTCTTGTGGTGGCTATTATAGCACGGGATTCGATGACTGTCTCAAACAAGTCGCGTCAGCTTTTCCTGAATTGGACCTATCTGGGATTACCCTAGACGATGCTCAGCCTATGACGCCTGCAACTGATGCCGTCACTGCTGGTGTTGACGACTTGGTTGATTCTCCCCCTCATGGAGATAGCAGGGTTGTCTTGGCTAAACCTGCTGCGAACCTTCCAACAACTGCCGTGACTCCTCCTGTGGTGCTGCTTGACGGAGAGGACCCTTCTGCCAAATAGAAAGAATTTTTAAAGTGACGGTTTTTTTTTTTTTTTGTTGCTCATGTCATGTTTTTTTTTTTCTTTTTTATCTATGTAGCAAACAGCCTTATTATGTGCCCTTTGGGCACCAATGTGTAATATTTTGACAGCTTCTTAAATGCCTTTTTTGGGCTTGGATTTGTTTATAACGTCGTCGCTCTTTATTACTTGTATGTAGCTAATTTTGCTTGGTTTATTTAACTTGTATGTTTCGAAACTAGGATTGTGGGCCCTTTCAGTTTAGTGTACCGTCAGTTTCACTAAACCGCCGGTTTCGCTAAACCGTTGGTTTCACTAAACCGTCGGTTTTACTAAGTCGTCGGTTTCAAACTTTGTGCTTTCTAGTGTAAGTTTGCTTAATAACTCCGTCGGTTTTTTGATCATTTTGCTTTAATGATTGTAGAAAGTTTTGGCAAAATCCTACCATCTTGTGACGAGGTCATCTGCCTTATGGTCTTGCCCATTTGCGAACTGACAGATTTAGCCTTTTTTAGACCGTCAGTCTAATGGCTGAGTTTATTGGTTTGTGCATTCCGTCAGTATTTTATTTAGTCTCAATTTTGGTCGTCTTGTCCATTTTATGGACCCGGTCATTTTTATACCGTCGGTTTAGTTGTTTTGTTAATTTTTTGGACCTGGTCATTTTTTAGACCGTCGGCTATTTTGGCTCGTCTAGTTTGTGGACTTGGTCATTTAGACCGTCAGCCTCTCGTCCATTTTTAGACTTGGTCATTTGTTAGACTCAGTTTTTTGGCTCGTCCATTTTTGGACTTGGTCATTTTTAGACCGTCAGCTTTTTGGCTCGTCCATTTTTGGACTTGGTCAATTTTTAGACCGTCAGCTTTTTGGTTCGTCCATTTTTGGACTTGGTCATTTTTTAGACCGTCAGCTTTTTGGTTCGTCCATTTTTGGACTTAGTCATTTTTTGACCTTATATTTGTAAGTAGAAACTTCAGTGATCCTAAGTAAACTCTCATCGTTATGCATTAATATAAAAGGTAGTCTAGAAACAAAATCTGCCCATTTTGGGCTTATTGTAGCAAAAACAAAAGTAGGAGAAACTGCCCGTTGGGCTTATTGTAGCAAATACTTAAGTAGGAAAAAACTGCCATTTGGGCTTATTGTAACAAATACTTAAAAAGGTAATCGATAAGTCTTAGTGTTCTCAAAAAAGGTGTTGCTTTTCGTGTCGCCGCCCCTACTGGTAGTATTTCTGTAAGTGTTCCGCATTCCATGGATATGGTAGCTTCCGTCCGTCCAGTGTCTCTAGATGGTAGGTGCCCTTCCTTTACCATGCCGTAACTCGGTAGGGTCCTTCCCAATTCGGGCCGAGCTTTCCTTGGGTGGGGTCTCTTGCTGCACCCATAACCTTTCTTAGAACGAGATCTCCCACCTGAAGTTTCTGTGTCTGATTCGGGAGTTGTAATTCTTGGCCATGCGGTCCTGGTACCGTACGAGCCTTTGTTCTGCTGCCATCCCGACTTCGTCCACCAGATCAAGCTGCAGACGTATGGCTTCGTCATTCCTCTTTTCGTCATGGTTGTGCACCTTGTAGCTTGTAAGGCCGACTTCGGCTGGGATGACTGCTTCGTTCCCGTATGTTAGTCGGAATGGTGTCTCTCCTGTTGGTGTCCTTGCTGTTGTCCTGTAGGCCCAAAGTATGCTCGGTAACTCTTCAGCCCATATGCCCTTTGCCCCCTCGAGCCGGGTCTTGATAATTTTTAGCAAGGACCGGTTTGTGACTTCGACCTGTCCATTGGCTTGGGGGTGGGCGGGGGAGGAGTAGTGGTTCTGTATCCCCAACTGCGAGCAGAAGTCCCTGAAGGAGTCGTTGTCGAATTGCTTCCCGTTGTCCGAGACTAAGATTCTTGAAATGCCAAACCTGCATATGATGCATCACCAAACGAAGCTCCATACGTTTTTTTTCTGTAATGGTGACCAAGGCTTCAGCTTCCACCCACTTCGTAAAGTAGTCAATGCCGACAATTAGAAACTTCAGTTGTCGTATTGCCGTAGGGAACGGCCCCATGATATCCAACCCCCACTGAGCGAACGGCCATGGTGCCGTCATCGGGGTGAGTTCTTCGGATGGTTGCCTGATGACGTTGCTGAACCTTTGGCATTTGTCGCAGGCCTTCACATAAGCCTCGGCATCCTTCTGCATTGTTGGCCAAAAGTACCCAGTTCGTACTAGCTTGTGTACTAGCGGCCTTGATCCTGAGTGGTTTTCACAGATTCCTTCGTGCACTTCTCTCATGACGTAATCCGCTTCTTCAGGACCTAAGCATCGTAGGTAGGGGCGAGAGAAGCCTCTTTTATACAAAACATCTCTTATCAGCACAAACCTTGCTGCTTGAACCTTCAGTTTCCTCGCCGCCTCCTTCTCATTCGGCAATATGCCGTTTTTCAAAAAAGAGGTTAATGGCGTGGTCCAATCATTTTGAGGACCGAGCTCCTGTACGTTGACGGCACTTATGAGTGGAGAGAGCTGTGTGAAGGAAAGTGTACTATTAATGGTGACCATGTGTTCGGCTGAGGCGGCTTTGGCCAAGCGGTCGGCTTGCTCGTTTTCCCCCCGGGGGATCTGTGTAATTTTGACTTTCAGCTCGTTCATCCTCCTTCTTGCTTGGTCCAGATACTTCTTCATTCTTTAGCCTTTGCATTCATACTCCCCACTTATCTGGTTAACTATGACTTGGGAGTCACAGTAAACGATCACTTTCTCGGCTCCCGCTGCTTTTACGAGGTCGAGCCCTGCTATCAGAGCTTCGTACTCCGCCTCGTTATTAGTAGTGGGGAATTCAAGGCGGACCATACACTCTACCGTATCTCCTTCAGGTGACTGTAGTACGATGCCGGCTCCGCCGGCCTGTCTATTAGAGGATCCATCTATATGTATGCTCCACTGCGGGGATTCCGCTACCCCCTCGTCCTCACTATTCGTGAATTCTGCTATGAAATCTGCCACAACCTGTCCCTTGACAGCGGTGCGCGGGCGATATTAGATGTCAAACTCGCTTAATTCTATGGCCCAAAGTGTCAAGCGCCCGGCAGCATCTGGGTTGCTCATTGCCCGTCGCAAAGGCTTATCAGTTAAGACAATAATCGTGTGGGCTTGAAAGTACGGCTTCAGTTTGCGTGCTGTTGTAACTAGCGCGAAAGCAAGTTTCTCCATGGGTGGATATCTTTCTTCAGCTCCGCGTAACGCCCGGCTGGTGTAATACACAGGTTTCTGTATTTTCCCTTCTTCTCTGATCAAGGCAGTGCTGACGGCGGCTGGGGAGACAGCGAGATAGAAAAAGAGTTTTTCTCCTGGTTGCGAGGGACTCAGCAGTGGTGGGGAAGAGAGGTAAGCTTTCAACTCTTCAAACGCTCGTTGGCATTCAGCGATCCACTCGAAAGACCTTTTTAATGTGCGAAAGAAAGGTAAGCACTTGTCTGTTGCCCTGGAGACGAACCTGTTTAGCGCTGCTATCTTGCCGTTGAGGCTTTGTACTTCCTTCACATTCTTTGGTGGTGTCATCTCCATTATAGCCCGGATCTTGTCTGGATTGGCCTTGATGCCTCTCTGGGACACCATGAATCCTAAGAATTTTCCTGCCGTCACCCCAAAGGCACACTT
The DNA here is from genome assembly GCA_030445155.1 of Quercus variabilis. Classification (NCBI taxonomy): domain Eukaryota; kingdom Viridiplantae; phylum Streptophyta; class Magnoliopsida; order Fagales; family Fagaceae; genus Quercus; species Quercus variabilis. The sequence goes on from CP129445.1 coordinate 38,760,831, forward strand.
TCCTAGATTAAGCTTCATATTGTAAGAGCGAAGGGTGTTGAATGTTTCCCTGAGGTCTTCTAAATGATCTTCTTCCCTTCGACTTTTAACCAGCATATCATCGACATACACCTGGACGTTTCTTCCGATCTGCCGTGCGAACATCTTGTTCATAAGCCTTTGGTAAGTTGCGCCCGCATTTTTTAGACCAAACGGCATTACCTTGTAGCAGAATAGGCCTTGGCTAGTTACGAAGGACGTTTTTTCTTGATCATCATCGTGCATTTTGATTTGGTTGTAGCCGAAGAAAGCGTCCATGAAGCTTAACAGCTAATGTTGAGCCATAGAGTCTACTAGAGTGTTGACTCTCGGGAGGGGGTAGCTGTCTTTAGGGCACACTTTGTTTAGATCGGTGAAGTCTACACACATCCTCCATTTCCCGGAAGCTTTCTTGACCATCACTACGTTTGCTAGCCAGTCAGGGTAGTAGACTTCTTTAATGAAATTTGCCTCTCGTAGCTTGCGGACTTCTTCGGCTATGGCTTGATCCCGTTCTGGGGCGAAGACCTGCTTCTTCTGCCGGATGGGCGGAAAGGATGGTGATACATTCAGCCTATGCACCATGACGGAAGGATCTATTCTTGGCATGTCCTCGTGACTCCAGGCGAATACGTCCCGATTCTCTTTGAGGAATGCTGCAAGTGTTCTCCGGATTGCAGGACTTGCAAGGGTTCCAATCCTTGTTGTCTGGTCAAGTATGGAGTCATCCAGGGGTATTTCTTCAAGCTTCTCGACTGGCTCCGTCGCGCTCCGGTGCTCTTCTATGCTCATGGTTTAGAGGTGATCGTCCATTTCCATCATGGCCACGTAGCACTCGCATGCGGCAATCTGGTTTCCACGTAGCTCTCCGACTCCGTATTCTGTTGGGAACTTGATCATTAAATGATAAGTTGAAGTTGCCGCCTTCCACGCGTTGAGGGTGGGTCGCCCTAGGATGGCATTATAGGCGGACGAATGGTCAACCACGAGGAACGTTACGTCCTTCGTGATTTACTGGGGGTAGTCGCTTGCTGTCACAGCCAACGTGACCGCGCCTAGCGGAAACACCTTTGCACCCCCAAAACCAACAAGTGGGGCGTTCGTTGGGACCAGTTGTTCCCTGCTGATTTTCATCTACTGGTACGCCAGGTAGTACAGGATGTCTGCCGAGCTGCCATTGTCGACCAACACCCGATACAAGTTGTAGTCTCCAACCTGTAGGCTGACAACAAGCACGTCGTCGTGCGGATGGTAAATACGTTGCGCGTCTTCTTCCGAGAACTCGATTACAGGGCTTTCCCTTTGGGCTACATTTTGCACTGGACCCGTCAACTGGACGTTTTGGACCATCCGGAGGTACGTCTTTCGAGCCTTTTTGGACGGTCTGGTAGCCATCCCTCCTACAATCATTCATATGTCACCAACGGGAGGTCTGGGACGGTCATTGTCTCGCCGGGGAGGGTGCTCTAGAAGTGCTGGATCTGCTCTTTCCTTGCTTACGAATTTCTGTAATTTTCCTTGCCTTATAAGGGCCTCGATTTGCTGCTTCAAGTCGTAACAGTCAGCTGTGTCATGACCGTGATCTTGGTGAAAGCAGCAGTACTTGTCTCTAGGACGCTTATTAGGATCCCCCTTCAGCTTTCCAGGGAAGGTCAGAGCCCCTTCGTCCTTAATTTGCATTAGGACTTGATCTATTGGGGTGGTCAGCGGGGTGAAGCTTGTGAATCTCCCTCCCGGAGGCTTAGAACGCCTTTCGTCTCTTCGATCTCCTGTTCTGGGTCTCTTTCTCCCTTGGTCTGGTCGGGCGTCTTCCTGCCTCTCCCTTTTTCTTGGCTTCTCTTTTCGGGCCTGCAATGCGTCCTCAGCATTCATATACTTGGTAGCCCTGTAGAGTACTTCCGACATGGTCTTCGGGTCGTTTTTGTATAGGGAGAACAAAAACTTGCCCTTTCGCAACCCGTTTGTGAAGGCCGCTACAAGTATTTTATCGTCGGCCTCGTCAACCGATAGCGCTTCCTTATTAAAGCGCGTTATGTAGGATCGTAACGTCTCGTCCTCTCTTTGCCTGATACTCATCAGGCATGCCGTGGACTTCTTATACCTGTGTCCCCCAATGAAGTGTGTAGTGAATTGGGCGCTTAGCTCCTTGAAGGTGCTGATAGAGTTGGGCGTTAGCTGGCTGAACCATACCCTTGCGGGGCCTTTGAGTGTTGTGGGGAAGGCCCTGCACATGATCTCATCTGCTACCCCCTGAAGATGCATTAGGGTTTTGAAAGTTTCCAGGTGGTCCAGAGGATCCTTCACCCCGTCGTAACTATCTATATTCGGCATGCGAAACTTGTGGGGTAGGGGGAAGGAGTTCACGGCCACGGTGAAGGGCGAGTCGGTACGGTTAACCAGATCATCAAGATCACTGGAGACTCACCCCTTAAGGGCGTTCATCATGACCTCCATCTGTTCCCTCATCGCCTGCATCTCGGCGGCAATATGTGGTGGAGTCGCATCCGTGAGGGACGGCACGCTCACGTGCTGCCTCTCCGGCCTGTTTGGGGCGTGGCTGCCTTCCGGTCTCTCTTGATTCTTGCTAGTCCCTTCTTGATCTTCTGGTTGGCCATTTAGTGCTGCATCCTTTTGGCGCAGTTGTTCTTCCAAGTCGAGGTTCTGTTTTGTGAGACGCTCTACGGCGGCACCAAGAATCCGAACTTGTCTCTCGAGGGTGGTCGTGGAGGGCTCCTCTCCTTGTACGTCATTAGTAGTCGCCATTAAGCGAGTGAGTACCATGCAACCCTTTAGTCCGGGAAACGAGAGTATGGCTTAATTAATCGTGCTTCCCACAGACGGCGCCAACTGATGATGCTAAAAATATCAACAGTGAGTTGCACAAGGCTCGTATCCTCAATGCGACATCTGCACAACAAGAAAAAGAGAAGACCTAACAGAGGGCACCGGTGTGGTGCCGGCCAAATACCCTCCAAAGGTCAAGTTAGAACTTCTTTCAACTCTAGAGTGCTAGAGAGGGATTAATTGTGCGTACCTCGATTTATGAGAGTATTGGGGCTTTTATAGTAGTAGGGGGTTGACCTTTCTTCCTTAGAGCAGAAGTCTTTTCCATATAGGAATCCTCATGAGCGTAGATTGCGGAGTCCTTTCCTTATAGGAATCTGTCATTGAGCGTGGTGGCCAAGCAAAGGATTCATTGGAACCGTCGGCCTCTTACCCGTCGGTTAGTTTCGTTCCCTACGTCGATAAAGAGTCGTCAGCCTTTTTTGAACATAATTGGGCCGAGCTTCTCTCGGATCTCCCTAACCGTCAGCATGCCTTTTTCCTCGTCAACGCATTCGTCCATAACGTCTGTCGTGACTGACCCATCAGCCTGAGCAGAAGCTGACAGGTTAAGCCCATCATACCTGCTATGATTCTTCCATATCAGTTACCATATACACACAAGTAGCTCCACTTTGAAGGCAAAGGGGTCAAACTAACATGACCTGTAAAAAAAGATGTATCTATAATCTATATTTATATATAGGACAAAACTTAAGTACAATATCTTAGGTACTGTTCCTTAGGCTCCCCTCTTAAGATTTAGCAATGTGGCTACTTAACTAAAACATACACTTCCATCCCATGAGAAAAAATTCACATGGTAGAATTTTAAAAGGGGAACCTAAAGAACAACATCTAATTATTGCACCTAAGCCTTGCCCTTATATATATATATATATATATCTAAAAGTTGAAGTCTGTCTCTTTTTTTTTTTTTTTTTTAAATCACACCATCAATCAAGTCACTATTTTTTCCCCATTTTTTTTTAACTATATTAATATAAGCTTTACACATTTTCTAAATCATTATATTCAATTTACCATTAAATCCGCCATCTTCCAATTCTAACTCTTCTTTTTCCCTGCCAAGAGCCTTGTAGCTGAATTTGCACGTCTCCATGCGCAAAGTGCTTGGGATTTTAGGGGGAAAAGGGTTTGAGCTGCAGGGTTAGTAGCATATTGTAATCATCTCTCCAAAAAAAAAAAAAAAAAATTCTTCATTTCCCCTTCAAACCCTTCATGTGCCACCACTATAATTAACTACATTATTTTTAACCGTATAAATTTCCAATTGCTCTTTGTCCACCTCCACAAAAGTTGCCAAAGTAGTATTAGATTTGAAAAGTCCCTCTGAGATGTGTTCATTCCCTTCTTATTTTTTCTTTTTCCCCAACTTCGGGTTTTCTATTGAAATTTTGATAGCTTGTAACTAGTATGGTTTTTTATGGGTTGTTCACAATGTGATCACTTTGGGCTATGGGTGGCTAGGATTTAGTTTGCTGGTTATGAGAAGAGTTTTTGAGGATTAGAAATCTCTACAATAACTTCATATTTGTGTTGTAAAATTTTTATTTTATATTTTTTTTTTACCCAATCAATTTGTTCACTTCATATTCATGTTGGATGTGGGACCTTTCTCAATTTCTATTTGGTTCCAAAAGTCATAAATACTATATTTAGCCCATTGTTTCTTATTATATGCAAAACATAACAATTTGATCTTGATGCCCAATAGAAAATAATAAATATGCCACAAAAGGTTGATGAGTTTGTGTGTCACAAGGAAATAGAGAATCTCAACTTAATTAGGGGTTTGATTTTTACTTGATTCTGGCAATGCTAAATGTGGAATTTGATTCTTGCAGGATTTAGGAACATTGATCCAGATACATGGAAGTTTGACAATGAAGATTTCTTAAGTGGCTAGAGACATTTCTAACTTTAAGAGAAATACAGTTTTTTTCTTCCTTTTTCTTCATTTGACTTCATTTGGACCAAATGGAAAAAATTGTTCATTTGAGGTGTGACATGTTGATTCTAATGATGGCATTAGGAAAGCTTAGAGAGCAGTAATTTCGAACACAAATGCTTTATTTCTTACATTCAGCAGGTTCATAATTAAGTTGTTCTCTCATCTGGTAGCTCCAATTGAAGCCAGAGCATTGTAGCTCAACCGACTCCTGTTGTTTCTAATGGAGACATTCATGATTTAAACTTCAAATCCCCATTTCCCCATTATAATAGTAGAATTATCAACAACAAAAAAAGTAGAATCATAGAATGTCCTCTTTCTTGCTTATCACTTAATTCTTAAGACTAATTTTCAATCATGATCAATTTGCTCTCAGACCCCTCCTATTATAATGTTGATATGTTAGAATAAATGAGCACTTGTACATGCCATAAGTCATGATTGTTGGTTTGAATTTTGGGGGTTAGTTGCTTGCATGTGTGTCACATATATTTTGGCAAAGAGATAAAAATAGGTTTTTTTTTTTTACCTTTGTCAACAATTGTGACTAAGATAATCTATACTATCTATAACAGGATTCCCCCTTTAATCTGGACTTCTCTCAATATCAAAAATACCTCATCTAATAACCAATGAATTTACTTAATTTAAGGAATAAGGTTAATAACATTGTAGGATTCCCCATAAAATTCTCTTTCTTCAATTAGACTTTTATGTGGTTAAAAAATACCCCTACAACGTTTAATTAAGGACAAAACATGGGAACAAATAAATAAAATAAAACTCACAACACCACTTTCAAATACATGTTAAAAAAAAAAAAAAAACCGTTCACCTCATAGTCCATTTGAATTAATGTCTATGTTTTATTTGAATTCAAATACTAGTTCATTGCCACATCTATATCACTTTTATCATTATTGCAAACATATGAAAACTCACTAACCCCTCTTTTTTCAGTTAAAATGGAGTTTCTTCAAATTAAGGATAACAAAGTCATTTTACAAGTGTTGATACCCGTTTTTGACAAATAGCCCAATAGTGAAGGAAGACGAAAGAGGAAAAGAGAGAAAGAAACTTGATAGAAGCAAAAGGGTCATGAGAGCCCAAGAAAAGAGGTAAACGCCTAATGGGCTAACGTGGTAGGGAATAACAGTCAACAGGCTCATAGGCGCAACAAGCGGCAAAATAAAGTAAATGGGCTATGAAAGTCCAAGAAAAGAGGTAAATGCTCAATGGGCCAACGTGGCAGGAAATAATGGCCAACAGGCCCATGGACACAATGAGAGGTGAAAGTAAAGTAAATGGGCTATGAAAGTCCAATAAAAAAGGTAAATGCCCAATGGGCCAACATGGTAGGAAATAACAGCTAGCAAGCCCATGGGCACAAAAGAGGTAAAAGTAAAGTAAATGGGCTATGAGGGTCCAAAGGAAGAAGTAAAAAATCAATGGGCCAACATGCCCATGACCACAACAAGAAGAGAGAAGGAGACTAGTGGGACCGAGGAAATAAGAAAGAAGAATAAAAGTCCAACGAATTGGTTTGGCAAGAACTTATGCCAAATAAGCAAACAAGTCTATGAGTGAATGAGAAGAAATAAAGCAAACCCAGAAGCCCATGCACCTTTTCGTGGAAGATAAGCATGAGTAGAAGAGGCATACAACAGAACGAGACATGGTAAAAACGGCGTGGAAATGAAAGAAAATAAATGTAGAGGATAGTGGAACGAGCACACAAGGGCCGGAGCACAACCCACTTGTACCCAGCCAATATAGGAGAGGTGGGTACGCAGTCAAGGGATTCAGAGGGTGTGGTATGGTATTGGGGGGAAAAAGTCTATTTTGGGTTTCCAACCATAACTTCTTTAAATGAGAGATAGAATTGAGAATTGTATCGAATTCAGGATCTTCTACTTTAATACCATGATAAATTACCAATTGTTCCAAAACATAAATTATGGACAAAGTTCTGGTTCAAACAAATTTGAAACTATCTTTTCTAACTCATTGTGTGATAAATTATAGACTACCTTTGTGTATTATTTAAACAAATCTCATGACTTATTGAAAATATCGTGCAACTAAAATTACACATGAATGGTTTTTTCAATTGTCATGTATAGGGGTGTGCATGGGTTGGGTTAAGGCGATTTTTTGACCCAACCCATCATGGTGGATCAAAAAAAAATTCAACCCAACCCAACCTATCACATAAGTCCAACCCAACCCAACCCACATGGGTCGGGTTGGGTTAGGTTGGACAAATTTATTATTATTATTATTATTATTATTATTATTAAATTGAGTAGAAAAAATATAAATATAAATACATTAAAAAAATTCCAAAAATTAGTATCAATGTAACTCCTTAAAGGCAAACAACACTAATGACTAAACAACAATAGTAATTTACTAGGATTTGTGTGAACTAATTAGTTTTTATATAGGATAGAAAGATCTAGTTATTTTAAAATTTTGATTAATTCACTACAACAAAATATATTTTCAGTGATGAAAAAATTCGTCACTAAAAGTCCAGTTTTTCGTCACTAAGGACCTTTAGTGACGAAATTGGACTTTTAGTGACGAAACTTGTCTCGTCACTATAGCCCCGTCTCGTCACTGTAGCCCTGTCACTAAAAGTCCTGGTGACGAAAAATTTCGTCACTAAAATATTTGGTACGACATTTCGTCACTAAAATATTTTCGTCACTAAAAGTCCTGATTAGTATGTTTTATAAAGGGAAGTAAAATATTTAGTACGATGTTAATAATAGCAAAGTGGATGACATGAGGCTATTTGCTTATTTTCAATAGTTGAGGAGGGATGAGTTTAGTTAACTTAACTGATAAAGTCTCTTGTCTTTGAATAAAAAATTTAAAGTTCAAATTCCGCTTAAACCAAAAATCAATTGATGTTTTAGTCAAATGATAAAAGGGACATTGGTTAATTTTATAGTTTAGGGGGGACATTGTGATTGACCCAATAGTTAAGGATGGAAAGTTGTAATCAACTCAAATAAAAACACCAAAACTATTACCAATTATACAAAAAAAATATTTACAAATTAACGTGACAATAAATATTGTGAGGATAAAAGCCCAAATTTATATATTGGGTCTTGGGCCCTATTTGAAGATATTGGTATGCCCGAGGAGGAGCAAATGATTAGGAAAGACCCCGGACTGGAGAACAGTGGCGACTCCAGGAATTTTGTCCAGGGTGTTCCTATTCCACTTTGAAAAAATTTCAGGTGATTTCAGTCTATTTCGTGTGTTTCAAGACCAAGGACGGACCCAGAATTTCAAGTTAGGGGAGGCCGTAGATAAGCGCAAAAAAGGAAAAAAAAATTTAAATGCGCATCCATATATTATTAACAAACTATCAACCAATACAAATACACAAAATCATTGTTTCTTAATATATTAATGCAAACATCTATCAATAAAAACAAAAGACACGAAACACTATTGTTTCTTAATACATTTTCTATGAAAATGGAACTCGACACTATGAACTTATTATGCACTACCAACAAGTACTTTTCTTAACTTTACCATTTTTATTCCTTGAAAGTTGAATCAATGTTCCTCTTTCTATTACTTATCTCTATTATTACCCTTTTAGGTTGTTTCAGAGTTCTTAATATATATATATATATAAAATAATTGTTACTTTTATATAAAATAATGAATTTAATTTAATTATTTTTAAAATCTTAAGTAAGGTGGGATTTTAAAAAAAAATTATAATCTTATACTCTTATTCACATTTTATATAAGATTTTTAACTCACTATTTACTTATGGCAATCTTGAAAATAAAGGAGAATAGAGGATTATTTTTTAAGTTGGAATTTCCTAGAAATTTCCTTAATCTCTTCCTTGCTCAACACGTGATTTTCTTTTTCCATCAGATCTCTTTTTTCTATTTTCGCAACCAAATTTCTTCCTCACAGTCTCTCACCAAGGAAGCAATGCCAAGATCTCAAATTAATTCTTTACTCAAATATTCTTTCATACTTTTAGTGGAGAGTGAGTAGACCTCGACCACGGGTCGAGTACCCAGTAAGCTGACAAAACTGACCACTTTATAATCATCACATTTGGGATCATATCCAAACCTGAAAGCAGAGTGTGTATCGCAGGTGAGATTGGAAGAAGGAAGTTGGAGAAATTTTCTCACACAAGGGTTCCACAGAAATAATTGGGCTAAATCATCGGAAAGGCAGAGCAGGCCGTTACAAGTACCGACCACAGTGTATGGAATATGGAAAGGGTAATCAAAGCTGGCGTGTTGGGTGAAATCGGGGTCATCATCATTTGATTGTGAATCTGAGCTAGGGATGGGTCTCACGGGGCGACAGTGGCGGCGCTGGTGTGGCCGTTTCCCGTTTGGGTATGCGACGCCAACAGTTGAGACAGGGACGGGTCTGCGATGGATTTCTCTCGCGTGTGGCGGCGTGACTGGGTCTGTGATGGGTCTCTCTCTTTTCTTTTCTTTTTTCCTTCGTTTTCGCTTGTTGCTTTGCTCCGTTTGGTTTCTTTTCTTTGCTCCTTTTGGTTTCTTTTGCTGGGTTTTTTTTTTTCATCCTTTTTTACATTTTTTTTTTATACTTAACATGGGCTCAGGGCTCTTGACTAGGCTGGCCGGCTGGGATAGGGGGCCCAAAAGGGACCCAAGTCCTTTTTTTTTTTCTTTTTTTTTTGAGAATACGTTTGAGTTGGGCCTGTTGGGGATTTGTTTAGGATTGAATTTGGGCTTTTTCTTGGATTTTTTCTGTTACATTTTTTTTTTCAAGTTCTCTATTACATTTTTTTTTTTTTTAGATTTTAGTTCAAAATTTGTTTGGCATAAAAATTTTGAGGGTGTTCCTATTTTTTTTTTTAGGGTGTTCCTATTTTTTTTTTAAGGGTATACAAATAAAAAAATTTAAATTATTATATATATAAAAAAAAAAAAATTCAATTCAGGGTGTTCCTGGGAACACCCTGAACATTGAGTAGCGTCGCCACTGCTGGAGAACCATGCAAGGAAGTGGTGGAGGAATATAGTCTGAGGAGTATATCCTTCTCGGATACGAAGAATTCTAGTCAAGCAAATACCTTGGTGGCTTGGGCAATCTTTCGGGAAGTTCCATTAATAAGGATGAACTTCATACACGTATAAAGATGATAAGAACAGAGAAATATCTAAGGGAAAAGCTGCTACCACCACATTAAATGTACTGCAGCAACTTTTCTGGCCGCATTTATGTGGAGAAGACCCCTGAACAGTGCAGTCTCAGCTACCACCACTCGTGGAGAACTAAAGAAGATACTTAATGGGACATATACTCAAGTGAATGTTTTGATGAAGAACAAGTGTACGATCAAGATAGACAAAAAGAAAATTATATAAATGTAAAGGACATCTCATAAGGAAGGGAGAGAAAAAGAGAGAGAGGAAGAAAGGAAGAAGGTTTATTGTAGCTCTAAGAATTATATAAACAAAAGTTTGTCTTTTCGGACAACAATTTATTCAAGTTTCAAATTTGTTCTTACACTTATTTATCTGTGGACCCTTTGTTAGACATTGTTGAGTTCACTATCGGCACAGCTCTTTCACCCACTCTCTACAAATTCATTGTATTGGGCTTGTTGGGCTCATATTTCATATTTCTTGGGTTTATGCTACAGTTCTTGACCCTACAAATATAATTGGCACAATTTCAACAATGTAATAAATAAATTTTTAATTACTTTTTATTGTGTTTTAAAGATTGATACATCAATTTGTTCTAAATAAATTTCTTTGAATAATCAATAAAAGAAAAGATACAAAATAACTGTTTTTGAATAATTTTTATTTATCTTTTGAAAAAATATATATTGTAACTAGGTTTTCCATAATTCACCAATGGAGTAAAAGTCATTTTTATCATATAATTATATGTCAATTTATTTAATTAAAAAATTAATTAGTGTTACCAAGAAAAAAAAAAGGGAAACAAACTTTCAACTTTGGGTTTTAAACAACAAACAAGTAAAGCCAAACAGCTTCATAATACTATGTCTTGAATATTGGAAAACAAAAGTAAAAAAAATTGTTTGATGATTAAGTGATGCCTAAACAATTGTTCTCTTAAGTGATGCCTAAACAACCTTTACAAGTGTATGGCCTTGATACTAATTGTAGCTGTATAGTATTGAATTAATCAATGCTTAAAAAACAAATGAATTGATTAAAGAAAAATTAAAGGTAAGCAGCTCAATAAAAATTGTCCTTCCAAATTCCAATGTACTCTTATTATAGAAGCTAATAATTTTACGTATTTATGATGTATGGATTAGTGACATTGTGTTTAGTAATGTGTGAGGTGGGCAATGCACGCGCAAATCAACGAGAGTAGAACAAAGGAAATAGGATAGGACAGAAAATCGAACAGGGCCGTTATTTCCAACCTTTTTTCTGCCAGCATAAGCAACTGCCACTTCCCTCCCACTCCTATTACTATAATGATAAATATTCGCCGTAACTTCATCTCCTCCACGTGGACTGTACCCATACCGTTAATCTTCACTCGTGCCTGTATAGCAAGTGCCTGCACAGCAATAGTGTTAAATAGTTATATTGCTATTTTTTAGCACGATTGACCACAAAAATTGCGCTGCAACAGTGGAGACATAAGTAAAAAATTTAGATGTTCAGCTACAGTGCACATCTAGCCATAGATTTGCACTGCAAAGCTAAAATATATATATATATATATATATATATATATATATATATATATATATTTTTTATTTAACTTCTCTACCCCTTTTTCATTAAAATATTCCTTCTCTCTCTGCCTTCTCTTTCTTTTCGTCTTGGACAAGAGTCTCAGCCTCTCTCTTCCTTCTTTACCTCTTCGTTATCTTTTCTCTCTTCTTTTCGCGTGATCGGCGATTGGGTCGGTAGGTTTCATGGATGGCGTGGGTCAGTGGATTTTGTGGATGGCATGATCGGCGATTGGGTCGATGGGTTTTGTGGATGGCGTGATCAGCGATGGTGTGGGACAGTGGATTTCGTGGATGGCGTGGGTCAGTGGATTCCGTGGATGGTGTGATCGGCGGTTGAGTTGGTGGGTTTTATGGATGGCGTGATCGGTGATGGTGTGGGACGGTGGGTTTCGTGGATGGCGTGGGTAAGTGGGTCAGCGATGGCATGGATTAGTGGGTCGGCGATGACTGGTCTGGAGCATAACATAAATAGTGGGTTGGCGATGGCGGGGTCAACGATGGCTTGATCAGCGACAGCGACGGCGACGGCGATGGCGATGGCTGGTCTTCTCTCTCTCGATCTAGCTCAGATGGTGGGTTTGATGGTGGTCTGGGTTTGTGTAGTTGTCTTTTGTTGTGTAGTTGTTTTGGGTGGTTGTTCTTTGGCAGTGGATGTGGATTGTGCCATTTGTATTTTTTTTTTTTTTTGGGTAGTAGTATGTATTACTTTTTTTTGGAGTGGATAAATTATTTTATTGTAGTAGATATATTATTTTATTGTGTTGAAAGCTAAAATAGATTCACTGTTGCAGTATGTGTGTAAGTAAAATAGATAAATTAAGTTTTGGTGGTGCTAAATAGCTAAAATAAAAAGTCATAATTATTATTAAAAAAAATTGTATATAAGCTTACAAATTGATCGGCTAATTTTTAAATGTGGCACAAATCACATTTCGCAAGTGTTTGGATGAGTAAAAAGCTTACTCATGAAAAGTTGACAAAGATCTAATTGTCATATAGGAAAAAAACAAGACTTTAATTATCAAATAATTTACAAAATAAAGATAAGATATAATCAAAAAAATTAATCCATATACATATTTATCATATCAGTTTATAAAAAAATGATAATAACTTTATTTTTTAAAATAAAGAAGTAGTGTTTTAGTCTTTAGTCCTTTGAATTTACTTCATGTCTCAAATCAATAAACCTACTATCTAAGTACTTTATGAAATTAAAAAATAAATGATAATTGATGGTGCATAATAAGAACCAACTCCAAATTTGTCTGTTGAAATCGTCCAAAGGGAAAAAGGATAGACAGTACTACGATATGCTCGTCGCTCTATGAGGTCGTCCATGGGAAGGACGACCTCCTTGGGACTCTATGAAGTCGTCCATGTGAAGAACGACCTCCCTGCATCCTTAACCCCTCTCCTCGTCCTTAATTAGGACAAGAACTCCTCTTTTATCTCTCACAACCAGCAAGTCTATTACTAAAAGCAGTTTCTCATGACAGTTATGGGAAACAGCCCAAATAAGGTAACTTCCAAGGTAGTTATGGAAGTTACCTCCGGATTTTTCTAGTTCCTCAATAATAGGGACAGTTGCTAAACAAATAACTGTCCCAAGGCGTACACTATATAAGTACTGGTCCACAAGAAGGTAAAGAGGGGATTTTTCATTCTTCTGATTCCAAGAAACACTTATTTTTATTTGGAATTACAAACTCACTAATTTTACCATCAAAAGATTCTTGACTGACCTCCATCGGTCTTCTCTGATTTTATTTGATTTTCCAAGACTCAGCCTTCAAAATCATCAACATCTGGAGATTTTTAGCTCACTGATTTTCTTGTTAACCATCAATAATAATAACTTCAATTTTTTTTTTTTTTTTGAGAATCAACTTCATATAAGTTATTAGCAAAAAGTTAATCAGAATTTTGTAAATTTTTTTTTTTTTTTTGCAATGAAATTTTACAAAATTCTTTGTAAAATTCTTTTATCACTTTATTATTAAAAGTTTACAAAATTCTTTCATTGCAAAAAGAATTTTGTAAACTTTTAATAATAAAGTGATAATAACTTCTAACATTTATTTATTTATTTATCTTATCTTACTTTATCCGCTTAGGATTTGGAATGAAATGAATACCTCAACTTTTCACATGGTATAAAGCTAAAAAAAACCAAAGTAAGCAAAAAGAAAATAAAAAGGGCAATACCCCAAAAAAAGACTAAGGACTTTAGTACGTGTATTTAATCAATATTTTTTAATTTTTTTTATAATATGTAAGGATAAAAAAATATATAAAAAATATATATAATATTATTTAAAGATTAAAAACATGCATTTAAATTTACGTAAAAAAGGGCCGACATTTTCCAACCTACAAACACAAAGAAAGCCACCACTATGTATTTTTCTCACCAAACTTTTAGCCCCCTCTCTCTCTCTCTCTCTCTCATTGTCAAACTTTTTTGGTCCCCCTCTCTCTCGCCTCCACCTTTGCGTACCAGTGAAGCCTTTTTATAACTTGCCCCCACACCCACTCTCCTCCACATTTCCACGAAATGAACCAATATCAATATTCCCCAACTCCATTTCTTCTTCTTCTTACTACTATTCATTTTGAGCACCCATACAAAAACTAATAAAGTTAAAATAGAGAAATGTCAGGCGCTTATAGTAATGTGAGGGTGCCGGAGGACTTGCCGTGGACGGATCAGGTAACGGAGTTTATGAAGGCGGCGGCGGAGATTACGGTGGCGTTAGGAAAAGGGTGCAGGGATATAGTGAGACAGAGTGTAGTCAGAGAAGACTCCTACATTGCTAGAAAGTTGGGAAAGGGTTCTTACTTGTGGAGGAATGTCGGTGAGCCTTTTTGTGAGAGACTTGGACACAATCTTAGGTTCTTCAATCAGTTCCTGCCTGAAGATAAGAACCCCTTGCACTCTTGGCTAGTCATCTTCTTTGTCTCTCTCATTGCTTTTGCAGGTATTTCAGTTTCTAATACTTCTGTTTTTGTTTTAATTTTGGATCTTAGAAAGTGGAATGTTTTTTTGGGACAAAAGAACTTGGCTTTAATCTTTGTTTGGGATTTAGCGAATGTTTGGATATTTTTTTTGTTTGATGATTGATTGATTTTGATTGGCTTCAAATCCTATCCTATTTTGTAATATGTAGTTTCATGATGTTTTGTTATAATACTTTCCTGGTATGTTGTATGGGATTTTAATTGCAACTCAAATCCTTTCCTTCTTTGTCTCAAATTTATAGAAAAAACTGTATTACATATGACAAAACTTAGGTGCAGTTACTTAGGTGCTATCTTAAGTTCCCCAATGAAATTGAACCATGTGGCTTATTGCCCAATGCACTTCCTTGTTTATAGTTAGTTAGTTACAGCTTCCAAGGCCACATAATTGAATTTAATCGAGGAACCTAAGATTCAAAACCTAATGATTGGTCTTTGTAGTTGTGAGTTCATTTAGAGTATAGCTTTTGTTATGTATGTTCCTGAGATGCTTGTATGTTTTAGTATATGTCTTCTAGACTCTAATAATTTCTGACATGCTTAGTTAATTTGCAGCCTTGAAAATTAATACCGAACAGGATACCTCCCCCGTACCGGTGATGAAGAGAGTGTACCTACATCCTCCTAGTGCTAAGCTCATAGTGCTTCCGGATGGTAGATACTTGGCATACAAGGAGCAAGGTGTTTCGGCTGAAAGAGCTAGATTTTCTATGATTGCTCCACATACTTTCCTTTCCTCCAGGCTTGCAGGTTGTACAATGGCAGAAATGAAAGAATACAGCTTCACAGTTCATTTGAGTAACATTTGGTGTTGTGTAAAATCAGCCACATGTTTTGACTTTTTTTTTTTGGATTCTGTATTGTCTTTTTGATTAGGAATACCTGGGCTTAAGGCTTCACTGCTGGAAGAGTTTGGCATTCGCTTGATAACGTATGATCTTCCGGGTTTTGGTGAGAGTGATCCTCATCCTAAAAGAAATCTTGAGTCATCAGCAATAGACATGTTACTCTTAGCAAATGCTGTTGGTGTCAATGACAAGTTTTGGGTTGTGGGATACTCAAGTGGAAGCATGCACGCTTGGGCTGCACTCAGATACATTCCTGATAGACTTGCAGGTATTTTACCATCCAATATCTGTTTTGATCAGCTTAGCTTGGCTAGAATGTGGAACATCAATAATACACGGCCCTCTCTTTGAATGAAATAAAATTATAATAAATACCATTTATTTGGTTTGTATGAAGGAAATATCTATTTGTCCCTTTCTGGAGTTTTGAGTTTCCTGAATGCTAGATCTTTTGGTCACGGTTACCTTTCCCTGTGAAATGTAATGACACTAGTCACACTATATAGATATAGATTTGCTTTTCCTCATGCAGAATAAATGTGGTGGAAATCACTTTTTTAAATTTATTTGATTTTTTATAAGGTTCTCCTCAGTTGGTAAAGGACTTGATCAAAGAATTTCCACAACCCCCCTTCCCCCTGCTTCCCCACAAAATAAAGAGACTAAAATATTTGCAGAAGACAAGTTTTAGTCGCCATCAATTAAGCTTTAGATATTATATTATTACTTATCCAAAGGAAAAATAAAAATTTGTTCTTTTATATAAGTTGTGGGGCAAAATTGTGCATGTAGTCGCTAGATTTTAACTTAGTTGAAAGCTTTGTATGAATAGTGCAGTGGCTAGGAAAAAAAATAATTAAGTCCAACAGAGGAGGTGACAGTATACACTAATCCTAAGCTGTAACTACGTTTAGCATGGTAAAGTAAAAAAGACTAAATGTGCTGTGTGATTGAAGCCATTTTTTATTGATTTGTTATTCTTGATACTGGTGACATAGCCCCAAAATCTGCTGCTGTTGAAGGAAGTGAACTAGTAAACTGCAACAACAACAAAAAAAAAAAAAAAAAAAAAAGGAGGCAAGTTATTGGTTAACTTTGGTAATCAATGTCAATATAAACAAGTCTTGACATATAAGGAATTAAGATGCCTTACTTATAGGCATGTTGTTGATATCAATTTCCTTTATTGGAAAGTAATGTGGGCACCTGGTGGTGGGTCATGGGTAGCCCTTGAACCCACAACTCCTACAAGAGGAGGAGGTGCAATTTGAGCTAGAGCTCATTCATGAAATTGAATTTTTTAAATAATCTAAATTCATCAAGAGGATAGAATAGTTTATGACACGACCATGATCCAGAACTTATGATTGAGGAAATGAATAGTTTTTCTGTATTATAACAGGTGCAGCCATGTTTGCTCCAATGGTTAATCCATATGATACAATCATGACTAAGGAAGAGAGACGTGGAACTTGGGAGAAGTGGACTCAAAAGAGGAAATTTATGTACATTTTAGCTCGGAGGTTTCCTAGATTTCTCGCTTACTTCTACCATCGAAGCTTCTTGTCTGGAAAGCATGGTCAGATTGATAAGTGGCTTTCATTGTCACTGGGAAAGAGGGTGAGCCATTTTATCATCAATAATTTCTTTCAGATTAATATTTCTACAAATTTGACCCTTGTACCATCACTGCTCTTTGATATCTTCTGATGGCTGCTGATGTATTTTATTTTCCCTTCCCGTCTTTTTTCTTATTTCCAGTTAGGCACTTTTGCAATTTCAGTTGAAACACATTACTCCAAATATTGGAAGGAGAGTTATACACAGCTGTGAAATCTTGGCTGACATGTCCTTTTATATGCCAGTACCCTTTATGCTGTTTGTATAGATGAGTAAGAACAGTCCCTTGTATAGTGGAGCATAGACGGGGGTGGAAAATTTCCTTCTGGGGTATTCAGAAAGCCTGTATTTATAGTGTGTTCTATCCTTGTGGGAAAAGAAAGGGGGGGTGGGGGTGTGTGTGAAGATACAGGGATAGAGCTGGTGATTTATGTAGATTACACAATAGTTCTTGTAGGCTATATGGTAAAAGAGGATTGATGCTGCTGTTTCCATTTAAAACTAGAGAAAAGCATTGTTGCTCTGAGGCTTTTACTTTCTGGTTCTTTTAGATAAGCCTATTTAGCTGCTTGTTTACTTGTATGCGTCATTATTGAAGACATTGCTTATCTTTCTAGGACAGAGCATTGATGGAGGACCCAATTTATGAAGAATTCTGGCAAAGGGATGTGGAAGAATCGATCAGGCAGGGAAATGCAAAACCCTTTGTGGAGGAAGCTGCATTACAGGTCTCAAATTGGGGTTTCAGCCTTGCAGACCTTAAATTACAGAAGAAACAAAGAGGGAAAGGCTTGCTCAATTGGCTCAAGTCTATGCTCACTGAAGCTAAAGAGGAATATACAGGCTTCCTTGGCCCAATACACTTATGGCAGGTTAGTGGCATATCCATTTGCTTCATGTTTGTTTTGATTGAATAATGTTTTATTCTCTAGCACTCCATAGATACTTGGACATCATCAGCTTAAAGTAGTCTGATTATCAATTCCGATAGACTTTTTTTCCATGGAGACATTTGGATTAATGTAGTTAATGTTTAATAAGATGATGAGACAACAAGAAGATCAGTTATAAACTCACACAGAACTTTGAATAGATGTTTACTTATTACTTGGAGGTATGCTTGCTATCAACACTATTTTTGTGATATCCTTTTTACAGGGGATGGATGATAGGGTAGTGCCCCCATCCATGACTGATTTTGTGCACCGGGTTCTACCAGGAGCTGCAGTACATAAGCTCCCATACGAGGGCCATTTTACCTACGTCTACTTTTGTGACGAATGTCATAGGCAGATATTCACTACACTTTTTGGAACCCCACAAGGCCCACTCAATACTATAGCAATAGATCAAGCTCTGGTAGAAGGTGATTCCAAAGAGCAGGAAGAGGCTGAAAAGCAGGAAGAGGTAATACTTGGTGATCCTGCCAAAAAGAGTTAATACTGAGTGATTATATTATTCTTCTGGTCTACGTTAGAAACTTACGATGTATATACGTATACCATAGGATTGCTCTGTTGCTCATGGAGCATAAAGATAAAAATGAAAAGGTTAAAAAAGTATACCAGGTCTTTTGTTTTGGAGTTCAAGGTGATTCTGAGGGCATCTGATGTGTGGGGTAACTTTTAGACATGTTTGACACCACAAAAGCCATACGAGAAAATAAATTGTTCTGATTCTCAATTGTAGGTCAGAATCTCCTTCTGATTTGCACCTTGTTGGATTGAAAAGGCAAAATGGGCCTTATTATTATTATTATTATTATATATCCTGTTGCTTAGATTTAAATTATGGGATTAGCAACCCTAAGATAATCTATAATGCCAGCACTTACGGCTCACAAAGCTTGCATTTTCTGCCAGCCCCGATTTTAGTCCGGTAAAAGACTCAGTTTCTATATCACTGGTTAAAGCTTACCAATAAACAGCTCCGCTTTCCATTTGAGGACCAGATCTTCCATCAAATTTACATCTACTATATGAACGTGCCAATACCATCTTTGTTAAAATCCTGTTGAGAATTAGATCTTTGTTGGATATTGAAGGCACAAAAGGCTAAAAATTTTAGATGGGTTCCTCATAATATATTTTCATTTACTTTTTACATTTAAAAAAAAAAAATTATGAGGTCCTTCATTTACTTGTTAATTTTAAAATATATATATATATTAGATCCTTCATTAGCAAATTACCTATATCTAGAGAAACAAGAAGCCCTGAATGGCTTAGTTTTTTTTTTTTTTTTTTGGCTGAATGCCCTGAAAGTTGATCCCATATATTGTACACTAAATAATATCACATTAATTGGGGGAAACAAAATGGAGCAAGAAAAAGGCTAACAAACAAAGACAACCAGAGCAGAGGAGGTATCTGGCAATGGCAAAATACTAAAAATGTGCAAAAGAAACTCTGTTATCATTAAGCAAAGCCTATGACCAAACCGTCATGTTCCTCTGCAGTTGAGGACCGTTTCTTTCATTAACTCGCACAAACATGCCAAATCTGTCTCTAAGATTATATCCTCCACGCACATTAGCTTTTCCACGAGCAATAACAACCCCATGCAAAGCTGCACCTTGATCAAAATCTTCTTCAACCTCTCTCTGACTCCCACAACCTGAGACCTCAGATTTAACTAGCCATGTTAGATCACAAACTCCAACTTTGTATAAAATGATAATTGCCATTGAAACAATAAGCTGTGTAATCCAAGGAGCTGTGGCAATAATTGCACCGGATATACCAAAAACTTTGATGTAGATAAGTGCTTGTGTGTTGGCAGTGGCAAGGTGGAAGAGGACAATGCCAACGACAGTGAGCCAAGGGAGTGGATGAGAATTGACCGGAATGGAATTCCTTGGTCGCTGGAATTGTTGGGCTGCATTTAACTTTGAAGGGTTGGACTTGGAGGGCATGATGGTCACGTGTCTTTATGGTGGGATTATGTGAATTGTGAAGCAATAGGGAATGTTAATGAGTTCAAAAGTTTGTTCCGTTTGGTGAGAGTTCTATTTAGTTACAAACTTCTATGTCACTTCTTCTTTCGGTCTGGTATTGTTTGAATTATTTGCTTATCTATCTCTTTTAGAGGAAAACCAGAAAACCCAGCTTTTCCCAGTTGTCAAGTTTTTTACCCTTACCCCAAGTAAATAAGAGGAAGTAAAAAGTAACACAATTAATAGCAGAAATCAATTTTATTAAACACCGTTATTCATTAATTATTTATACACAATTATATTTTTGCTTATCCCAGGTGGTTAGCAATTGCTCTAACTGTGTGACTGTGTCTAAGATTTATGCTTCTTCTACTGCGCACAGCTGTCATATATTTAGCCGAGTGAAGCCCAAGATCAAGGGAGGTGATAAGGTCCTGTCACCTTTAACAATTCTCTACTATATCATCATCATACATATCCCAAGCTTCAGTTGATTGCCACTTGCCAGTCCTTTGACAAGCCTGAAAACTTTGCCATGTATCATCCTCATATTGGGGGGCCATACATGTATCACAGAATAGCTTAGTGAATCTTTTGCCTTACGCAACAAAAGAGTTTCCAGGAACTCTAATTAAAGAATGAGTCCGGTCCAGCATAAAACCTTCATCTTTCGTCTCAACTACAAGCGTACAGGCAACATTTATATTTGGGGAAGGAGATTAGAATCCAAGTTCTCCTTCATGGGAGAATTGGATAATACCACTAAGTCACAAGCCTCTTGGCAATTCCCTTCTTTTCCCAACTATCAAAGTGCTAGATATCAGAACACATGCCCATTGCTCCATCCTCTAAAACAGCCCTTTCCCTTCCACAAAAAAGCCCCCGTCTGCTTCAAATATCAAATGGCATAGCGAAACTCGCAATTTCTGGGGTTGCACCTCTTTTAACCATCACGTTCAGCAGCCTCTTTGCTTCCTCAAACCGATTCAACTTACATAACCCACTCACTATCTTGTCACACACAGTTAAATCAGTAGCAAATCCTTTCTTCTCCATCAGAACTTGCACCTCAAAAGCTTCAGCGACCATCCCTTTATTGCAAAAACCATCAATTAACATACTAAACATAACATTTTCTGGTTCCATCCCTTTACTTTGCATCATATTCACATATGCCATTGCCAGCCCCATTTCTCCAGCCTTGCAAAGACCACTTATCAGAGCACAGTACGTATCAGTGTTAGGGAAAACGCTTCTATCAGTCATATCACCAAACATTGACATTGCACTATCCATAGACCCCAATCTACAATATCTATCAATAATCAAATTGTACAAATGAGTATCCACTTTTAAACCTTTATCATGCATCTCCAAAACCAACTTGTTAGCTTCGTCGACCTTGCCAGAACTCGTGAACCCATCAATCAAAACTTTATACGTATGGTCACTGAATGCCACTCTTTCCTTTTTCATCAAAAGCAAAACCAAATCCAACTCCTCAAAATTCCATCTCTTGGCACAAGCATTCACCATTACATTGAATGTAACAATATTGGGCTTAATTCCTCTACCAATCATCTCTTCCACTAACTCCCTACCCCTCTTGACCTCTCCACTCCAACACAACCCATCCACCACCACTGTCAAAGAATACACAGAAACCTCGATACCCGATTCAATCATTCGATAAAAGAAGTCTAAAACCAATTGCAAAAGATCACAACTTTTAAGTGCAAGCAAATGAACAGTACACGTCCTCTCATCAATCTCAATTCCATTATTCTTCATATAATCAAAAACTTGAGAAACAAAATCGAACAATTTACAATCTGAATAAACCTTAAGCATAGAATTGAAAAACTTGGCTATAACTTTTGGATCATTGCAACAATTCACAACGGTAGAGGCAATAACAGAAAATGGGTACCTGGGATTTTGGCAAACCAGTTCAGATTTCATGGTTTTCTCAGCATCTGAGAACCTTCTTTCCCTAAGAAGCCTGCAAATTAAGGTCAAGTGGGCTTGCAGGTCAGGTTTGAAGGACAAGAGAGATTGGTTGTGGAGGAGAAAATTGAAGAAACGTAAGCATTTAGAGGATTTGAGTTCTGGGTCAGTGAGAACATGGAGGAGTGTGGTGGGGTTGAGATTGGAGAGGAAAGTGGTGGTTGTGGTGCTGAGTGGTTTGGAAGCTGAGGAGGGTTTTAGGGGTTTAGAGATAATTTGTGTTATCTCCTGGTAGCGTTTAGGAGTAGGGGAAAAGTTTGGACGGTGACTTCTTTTCACAGTTTTCAGGGTTTTGAGGAGGTTTTGGAGAGACATACTTAGAAATTAGAATAGATTATTGAAAGAAGGATCATTTTCAATTAGAACTTGTTTACAAGCAGCTCAGTCCTAACAAAATCCCATCCGTTTAACAAACTAAAGCATCTCTTTATAGTTGTTTCAATTGGCTGTAGAGAGCGAGAACAAACCTGTGAAGACTGAAGATTGAAGAAGAAGAACAAACCTGCTCGTGGCCTTTATTTTTGGGCCCATACGAGGTTTAAATCTAAGTCCATCAACGTTAAGGTCCAATCTGCTTGTCCGTGCGGTATACGTGGCCGAAAGAAAGGGACCGTTATAACCGGTATGGGCCTGAATGCTTGAATAAAGCTTTAATATAACAAGCTGAGCTCTCTTTTTTTTTTCTTTTTTCTTTTTAAATCATAATAATTTAATTTAATTTTAATTAGATGTGGTAGTATTACAAATGTATCATACGGCCAATTACAAAGCACCGCGTACTGCTACTAGATTCTGCTATCATTATTTAGAAACCAATAGAAATTTGTCAGGTGTTGTTGAAATAAAATCATAAAAAGCATGCAAAAACTAATCACACGTCAGTGCGTGTAAAGAATGACATAGGCAATCCAATCAGGTACTGACATGTGTCACTTTGAAAATCAAAACATTTCAACCAATCAAAAAATGCCACGTGTCTTGGAGAAAAAGTCTTAAAGCTTCTCCAATCAGACTATAACACATGTCACCAAGCAAACTTCGCCACATGTCACTCATCTACCCCCAAACTCCTATAAATAAAAGCCTTCTTAAGGCATTTCTACACGCCAACACATGTTGGGATACACCAAGGCATCCATGCCTCAAGCAACATCATAGAAAATTCAGAAGTACAGAAGCTATGCTAGAATCAAGCCTTGAAACCTCCAGAAACTTCAAAAACTTTAACCTCAAATACGAAGAACATTTGAAGTAGAATCATCCAAACTACCTGCCTAGATCTTAAAGTTTGCTTGAATCAAGCACAAAAGTCTTTAGAAACTTCAAGAAACCACAAATTGGTGAAACTCTTTGAATTCAAGCCTCTAAAGCCCCAAAAAATTTCCACTACAGACTTTCGAATACAAAGAACATTTGAAGAGAAATCATCCAAATCATCTTCTTAAATCTTAAAGTTTACTAGAATCAAGCTCAAAAGCCTTCAGAAACTTCAAGAAACCATAAATTGGTGAAGTTCTATGGATTCAAGCCTCCAAAGCCCCAAAGAATTTCCACCACAAAGTTTCAATGACAAAGAATGCATGAAGAACATGAAGAACAAAGGATTTCTAACAAGCTCATAACCAGAAATTCATTGTAATTCTGTTTCAAAGATTTTCGATCCTTTTTTTAGCCAAATTGAAGTATATTTGGTGTTCGAATCAAAATCACATTACCTTAATTCCAATCAACAAATCTTTAAAGGAGATCGAATCAAAGGATTACTCTTTTGTAATTACAGAAAATTGTACCACACATTCATCAATACAAATTCATATTTGTGAAACTATTTTACTTGGTTGATTTATTTCAAACTCAAAATTTAGTCGCCCACAGCATGGAATCTAGATATTTTATTTGACGATAAAATATTTTAGCCATTAGTTCAACAAGTTATGTGTTTAAATATGACTTTGTGTGACATTTTTTTGAGAGTATAAATTACATTCTTTAAGTTTGTCGATTGTCATTTTTAATGCTAGAAGCCTTGTAAACAAGGCGGAGCTAAAAGGGGAGAGGGGCAATTGCCCCTTGATTCCTAAAATTTCCTTGTATATGAAGTCTTAAGAAGTTACACACTGATATTGAGAAAAAAACGAAAAAATGACTCCCACTTAGATGAAAGTAACTATGACATAGGAAAAATAAAGGAAAAAATATATATAATTCTTCTCAAATAGCAAACCATATCTCATTTTCACCCATTTCACTATTCTTATAAATAGTTTTTGTCTTGTCCCACATTTTGCACCTATTTCACTATTTTTTTTTTCTTTTTTCTTTTTCACAGTATTTTTTGTCACTATTTTTTTTTAATCATTATTTTCACGAATTTTACCATTCACGAAACTTTTCACAGTATATTATTGTTGAATGATATTAGAGATATTAAAAATTTTACTATTTATGTCTTACAAATTGGCAAGTCACCAATCACAAAAAATCATTTCAAACATCTATTCATTATATTGTTTAAGTAGCACTAATCACATTTTTACCACATCAATTTATAGACTTTTTGTTGTAGCTATGAATTGGTTATTTTTGTTTATTTATTTTAATGATATCAAATATATACATATTTGTTTACAATTCTTTATTTATTTTGTTATTATTAGTGATTACTATTTCTTAGATTAATTTTGCTTTAAACATTGTCTTTTAATTTTGCCCCCTAGACTAAATTCATGACTTCACCAGTGTTTATAGCTCAACTAGCATCTTCTGGCATTTTTAACATAAACAACTAACCTCTAGGGTTTAAATCCTCTTTAACTATCAAATTATGGGGTAAAAAATTATCACTATCATCTCCAAGAGTATAGTGGCTTAATTCACACATCCTAATTTATTTTCTAATGAAAACATATAGGGTTTAAATCCAATTTTTTCCAACAAACATTTAATTTTTGTTATTTATTTAAGTTCACATTCTTTGCCACTTGTCACTATTAACCCTTCCATCCATAATTGCTGTTAACCATTAAAATATAATTTTTTAACCATTAAAGTATAATTTTTAATACTAACAAATTATTAGAATTTATTTTAAATAAAAATAAATGATAATTAACCAAATGTGTTTGATGAATAATAATAATTGTCCAAAGGGTGCAAATTGAAAATTTTTATTTTTTGTGTGACCTCAATTGGTCATTGACACTTGGCAAGCAAAATTTCCAAAATAAAGAGTTTATTACAAAATTTTAATTTGAGTTTGTAATACGGGTCTAATTGGTTTACAGACCTAGTTGGGCTTCCCTAATCACAATTCACTAGCTCAGTTGAGATTAATGAAGGGAGCACGCATTGAAGATTTTTTTTTTTTGGGAGGGGTGGAGGGGGTTGAGATTGAAGCTGACGGGTATAAATGACTTAGGTTTGGTATCATTCTTTATATATTGTCCCTTAAATTTTTTAATTGAATTCAACCATTTGATTACATTGGTCATGAAGAACAAAGTTGAATTTACAAAGTTGAATTTTTTTTTTTAATGTTTTATTTCTTAATTTCAATCATTCAACTTCCAATCATCTCCAAATATAGTCTTTCAAGCCAATCCACACCGTTAAATGCATTAAAATGGTGTCGTTTCACTAACGATAAGATTGGATGAAACTAGACAACCGAACTAAGTTCAAAACAAATTAAAAAATAAAAAATAAAAAATAAATAAATAAATAAAACCCTTAAGGGACTAAATCCAAAGCTTGTTAATTTTTTTTTTTTTAAATAATAATAAAGGGGATTTGAAGTTTGAACTCTAGTATCTTGATGTCTTATTTGGAAATGCTAGGAAATGTCAACCATTTGAGTTATAAGACTCTAGGCAAAACATGTTAAAATTAAATGGTGTAATTTGTAGTTTAGCTTTGAATTTAATTGTTTTTAGGAGAATATGTGTCTTTTGCATTGCATTTCTCAATACAATCACATGGTTTAATTTAATTGAGAAATTTAAAATGCAACATTTAAAGAATTGTACCTAAATATTATCTTAAGTTTTAAACTCTTTTTTTTTTTTTTTTTTTTTAAATAATAAAGTTTAGCTACAAAATTTGTTGTAGTCTAAGGGTACAACCTTACTCAATAATTTTTTTTTAAATTTTTTATTAGGGGTAAATTTTGACAAATCCACCATTGGATTAAATTTTCTTCTTGTATCCTTTATATTTGCAAAATTTCTAGAAAGTTAAAGATCAATAGCTATGTTATCAATAAATTGCTTAAATTACAAGTTTTTATAGTTTAAAATTATATATAAAATATAATCTTATAGATCATATAATAAATAATATCCTATTGTTACAAAATTTGACATGTGTATTAGTAGAATAAAGAAGATGCAATTCAACAGTTAGATCTTCAAAATATATAGTAAAATTAATGATATTGAGTAATATTGTAGTATTAGAGTACAACTAATTTTGTACTTAAACTTTATCCTTAAAAAAAGAGTATGAAAGAGAAACAACGTCGTCGGGGTCAAGATGGACGGTGGAGGCTTTGATGAGCAATAAGTTAATGTGTAAAAATAATTACTAAATTTTCTTTTAATGGTAAAATAATTACTAGCTAGAACAATTATGTATTCAACAAAAAAGTCAAAAAGTTACGTACATTGAAATTTGATACAACTATTAATTAGAAGTGGCAATTTGTGTTTACGGGTCGGGTTTGTGTCATGTCAAGCCATGAGTATTTGGCTAAATAGGTTGACCCAAACCCGACCTGTTTAGTAAGCGTGTTAGGAATCCTTAACCCGAACATGACCTGTTTATTAAACAGGTCGACCTGACCAGACACATTTAACTTGTTTAATTGATAAGTCATGTAATAGTCAATACAAATAACCCGTTTAGTAATCTATTTGATTAATAGGTCATACCTAACATATATAATTTTTATCAATTTTCATATATCTAAAATAAAAATACAATTACAATCATAAATATAGTAATAAAAATATAAAACAACCATATATTAAGCAGTAATATCAAAAAAAATAATAATAATAATAACTTAATAAGCTAAATAGGTCAAACGGGTTCGCATGTTGAACACGAACCCGACTCGTTTATTAAACGGGTTAGCCGTGTTAACCCGAATATGACCCGAACCCATTTAACCTTAACCCATGACCTGTTTATAAACAAGTTAGTCGTGTCAGGTTCGCCGGTTGTGTCAAATTTTGTCATCCCTACTATTAATATATAACATATGATATAAATATGATTTTAGGATACATAAGTATCATAGTAGTCATCAACAATGAGATAAAACATCTAGAGATTTGGTATAGACTGCCTCAATCTAACACCCTAATAGGTACTAGTGCAAATAATATGTTTCTCCATAATATTTAAATTGTTGCTTGACCAATAAAGGGCATACCTTAGTAGTAAGAAATTCTTGTGACCCATTATAAGTGCGAGTTTAAGAGTTGTGAATTTGAGTAGAGACAAATCCCACTAGTGCTTGAGTGGTCTCACGCCATGCATGATAGGGTTTAAGTGGGTGGGGACAATGAACACATGCACAAGCTCCCTTTTTCAGTTATTAAAAAAAAAAATCGTTGTTTAACAAACTAGTATGCCGAGATGAAATCCAATTTAGCATACACTCAGTGTTTTTGCTTTTTTGGTTTTTAAAGTATTGTCACCATGCAATATGAGAACTTCTTGAAAGAATTACCAATTGGCAAAATAAATTACCAATTAAAAATGTTTTTTCTAACAAATATTTTAAGAACAAGGTTGTTATGTGAGAATCATAATTTGACAAATAAGAGATTACAAGTTCCTTAAAGAGAGAGAGAGAGAGAGAGAGAGAGAGAGATTACAAATATGCTATAATTGAGGAAAAACTAACATGCATGCATTTTAACTTTGGTTTGAAATTAAATTGATGGAGGATATGGACAGCCTTTTAAGACAAGAAATCAACTTGCATTGATGATATAATGGCATGTAAAGCACGTCTGGCACGAAAATCTGAGAGGACATCTTTGATTTGGTAGCTAGTTGTAATGTAATAAACTGCCCTTAATTTTGTTTTTGAAATTGCAATAAGTGCCAGAATGTGTTTCCAAAGTTAACATTAGTAGATGTGTCACGCTTTTATTTTCAGTACATGTCATGAAGGCATAAATACCCTTCATGGCTAGCCCTGATTTCTCATCTCAATTCTCAATGCCCTTGCCACTGCTAGTAGCCATGTCTTCTTCCTCAGCTGCTCATGTCCCCAATCTTCCCTTGCCAATCCAATCCATTAATCCCCCTATACACTTACCCTTTCAAAAATTAAACGTGAATATGATCTCAAACAATATTACTAGATATTATCAAATCGGATCAGTGATTTACCAGAAAAAATTCATATTTCCGGTGCATATAAAATTTCAGTTGATGGGTAAGTACATTTCTGTCATGATAGAAAACTAACCATTATACTTTGATTAAATGAGTTTTTGCTACTGTTGTTGGGGTAGTCTTTAGTTTTATTCTTACCCCAAAATGAACGGGTTAAACAATTTTTTTTTTTTTTTGGCTCTGGTTCTCTAAATGGCCTTGATTTTCCTTTGTTTGGGGTTGCTATCAATGCTATGCCTCTCTCAAAATTCCTCATGATCATCTACTTTATGAGTCTAAAATTTATTTTTCCTCATCAAAAATAATATCGTGCCATATTGAACGAAAATAGTTTTATTTTTGGGAAACGGAGTTAGAATAAGATTTTCCATTTTTTCCATTCTTACGCCCAATGGATTTTTGTTCCTTAGACCGGGTTGGATCCATTATAGCCTAAGTAATTTGGTCAACCTTTTTAATTATCTTTACTAAATATGTAATTATGAATTTTTTTCTTTTTTTAAAAAGGACATTTTTTACTATCTCTTGTCGTAGGCTAATTGAAATCGAAGTTCTCATTTCCATAAATTTCATCTGGATGCCACATGACACAACCAGTGGGAGCTGAAACATCATTTCTAGTTGTATAATAGCAAACCCTTTGAAGTGCAATCTGTTTTATGATCTTTTGTTAAGTTTTGTATTTGGACATTCCATCATGGGATAGGCATTGTCCTATTCTTTGAAGACTGAAGAATTAAATTATTACCTATCTTGCTGTTACGCCCATTATGTGTGTGTGTGTGTGTTTTTTTTTTTTTTTTTTGGAGAGAGTTTCAACCTATGACGTCCGCTCTGATGATAGCTCTTTATCATGAGATCAAAACACCAACCGATTTTTTGTGTAGGCGGAAATTGAACTTCAGATCACTTATATAACCCTCAAAAACATTGTGTGCCTTTGATTCTGTTATTTTTGTTCATTGAAATGCCCCTAGTAAGACACTGTCAAAAAGATGTGTACTTGTAACGGAAGGTTAGAATATTGTTATTAGAAAGAATTATATAGCGATTCTGTTCTAATTCTAGTATTAAGATAAATCTATTCATCAGAAAATTGAAGATTCTTGGTCCTAGTAATCAAAGTATTTTTGTTATATTTGATAAATACTTGATTTTAAGCCATATTGGTATGGTAAATTAATATATACACTACAGTAATTGTTGGTATTGGAAGATCACACTATCTGTACAGGTTTATTGGTTGTTTTAGCGATTGTCTAAGTTTTAAGAGCTGAGTGTTCATATATTGGTTGTTTTAGGACTACATGAGCAGGCTTTTCGGTGCTTAAAAGTGTCCTCTACTTCCTCACATGCTCAAGAAACTCTAGTATTGCAGCCTCTGCAAGCGTGACTGTTACTTGGCATATATCATGTGCAACTGCTGCTACTCTGATCCCATCTGCCTTTTTCATGGTATGAGAATATTGCTAGAGATCTTAATTTCATTGAAAATGTACATTCCTCTGAATGTCATATTTTGTTACCACACCTCAAAGCAGATCAATATGTTAGTCTTTAACCGTGTTTAAATAAAGTATTTTGTTTTCTGCTGCCGTTAAGTAACAATAAGGTTTGGAATCAATTTAGTCAGTTTCAACTGTGTTTAAATCATCTAGGATTTTAGTTTCAACTGTGTTAATTTAATATAAATACTTTTGTTTCAATTTAGTGTTTAGACACCTGATTAATATACTATGACTTGGTTTTATTAATCCTAATCATGTGACACAGAGATTGATTTGCTTAATTGTTCATGTAGGGAAAAATGTACCATTTTCTTGAGGGAGGACATATCAGCAATGGAAGATGCAGCTCAAAAATTTGAGCAAGAAGAAGAAATTTCAATGGAACTTCAAAAAGAAACCAAATTTGAACGTGACATGTTCGTGAAATCAAGAAAATATTCTTTCCATAACGAAGGATCTGCTCCATATTGCGAGGTGAGATTTGAATCAAAGCTTGAAATTATCTTAATTACTCCTGGATAGTTACACATTTGCCATGCTGTGTCAAAGTTGTGTTTTCTGGGAACAGTAAATAAATGCAAACTGCTCCTTCAGGATTTTTCACAGATACATTGAAGATATAAAGAATAAAGAAAACTTATTAAGATAAATCTATTCATCAGAACATTGAAGATTCTTGGTCCTAATCAAAGCATTTTTGTTATATTTGATAAATACTTGAGGGTGCAAACTGTAAACATCAACCAAAGAGCTAAATTGTTTTTAAATATTTCTTTATCATTTTCTATGTCACATATAGACTGTTTATCTAAGTACTACATATTCTACATTTTTTTTTTTTTTTCACTTTTAATTTTAAAGAGGATCCACAATTTTTATGCACTTCACTCTAGTGCTAAAAGTATATAATTCATTTCCAGAAAATCAGAGACATTGAATTAAGTCAATTCCACTATCGTATGGAAACAAGAAAATTTTCTAATTTTTTTTCCCATATCCTTTCAGCATTGATAATTCCAGCGCTTTCTTCAAGAGCATTGTATAATAAGCTACACACCATTTAGATAGAGCCAAGTGTGATAACTGATAAGCCAGGAAATCCATGGAAAAAGGGATTAAAAATTTAAAATGTCTACAGCTAAAGCTTTTAAAGACGTGATAAGCCTGAAAATACCATAAAAGTTGGGATCAAATGTCTGAAAATATGGGTGTGATAAAATTGGAAAATCTGCCAAAGGAGGGTTATAACACATTTGACAAGCCTCAAGCCTCAAGCCTCAAGCCTACAGCCACGTTAAGAACTACTTAGACAATGTTGGAAATTCAAGTTTTTGTTAGAGTGAGGTTCTCGAATTCATCATGCTGAAGTATGCCTTTTTGGGAAGTGTGATGAAGATTTCTACAAGCCTTAATCTTTTGGTCAATCCAATGAATTCTTGTTCAGTAGATAATGCACACAAGTTGTATTTTATTTTATTTTATTTTTTTCTCTAATGTAATTCTTTGTTACATAAATGTTATTGAAGTTTTCATTCAACTCTCTCTCTCTCTCTCCAACGCAACATATGTCTCTTATGAAAGCGAAATATGGACTTGCATCAAATGTTGAATGCTAACCATTATTCAAATAGTTCAAAGCAAAATTAATATTTTAAAAGGGAATTCAGTGACAAATTTTTCTAGTAAATCATAAACATTATTGTTCATTGGAAATTAAAACGTGAAAACATAAGTAGCCATAAATTGTGAGGCAGATTGTCAGATTGTTATATAGTATAATTTTAAGACTAAAAATACACTTTTTTTTTTTTTGGAGATAAAAGGTTGAAGTATATATTAATTTGTAAGCAAAGTAGAATAAACAGTATTACAGACAGTTCGAGGCTCTGGCTCTTGTGACAACACAAAACAAACCCCGGGCCTATTGCACGTCTCCAAACCCCAGGTAGGGGAACAAAAAGAAAACAATCCTCCACCCACTACACTTTAGAGCATTTCTAGCAGATTCATCAAATTTTTGTACTGTTTGAAGAATAAATAGTGATTTTTACCTTTATCTAACCACTTTTTCAAATACATTTTCCAACAGATTCTCTAGCTCATTTAAATATTATTTTTTTTCATTTGTTATTTATTCTTTTTTTAATAACTATACATCTTCCAACATTTTTTTATTCAACACATCATTATTATAATAGAAAAAATATATTTGAAGAATGAACAATAGCCCATCAAGTAAGCCAAAAAAAAAAATGGGGTATAGAGAAGCTGCTCGAGTTGGGTTTTTTGGCCATATTCTCTATTTTAGCTAATATTTTAGCTATACATTGATTGCTGGAGATGCTCTTAGAGAAAGAAAAATGGGTCAATAATAGGCTAGTGTGGTGTATTCCTTGCATGAGTTAAGGGCATATTTAGTAGACTGTAATAAGTACTGTAATATAATAGTTATTCTTACGGTTTAGTTATTCTTTAGTTTGGTTATATTTTTATTATAATTCTTCAAAATGAGAAATAACTATTCGTTTTTAAAATGTTGTATTAGCTATTCTTTAGTAAGTGCAATAATTTCAAAACTTAATATATTTCCAAATAAACAAACTTTCTATATACATTTAACAATTATAAAAATAAAAAATAATAAAAAAATAATACATATCTCTCTTAAATTTAAAAATAACAATTTTTAAGGATATATAATTGTATGAGTAAGATATTTCCTAAAATAAATATTAAGTTACATTCTAATATTATAACTCACAACCAAACTAATGAATATGTTTAGTTATTACATTACAATACATTTTATTCCACTTATTAAGGAATAGTTAATACAACATTTTTAAAAATGAATAGTTATTCCTCATTTTGAAGAATAGCTATTCAGTAGTAATAAAGATTACAATTCCTGTTGTAATTTCCATTAAGTATATCAAACGTATCCTAAGAGGTGTTGTGGGATGCTGCGAGTTGCTGGTAGTCCTCCAGTAGTCCATTTGCATGGTCCATAATTGTCCTTGGCTGCATCTAAACCTTTTCAAAATAGAATTTATTCCGAGCACTCCAGATTGCCCATGAAGTCGTGGCCCACTGTTCAAGCTCCATCTTCGTTAGCTTATCATTTAGCATTCGAAATAAGTGAAAGAAATTGTGCACCTAGTTGCTACATTTCTGCACCCTTCCTTTCAATATTGCCCATACGTTCCGTGCCAGTAGACATTCCCATAGCAAGTGAGAGTTTGATTCAGGCCGTTGACAACAGATGTTGCATCTCGAGTCCACCTTCACCCTTCGACGGTGCAAATTTTCCTTAGTGGGGAGAATGTTTGAACACGCTCTCCAAGTAAAATTCCTAACCTTTGGTGGTACCTTCAGAGCCCAAATTGTCTTCCACACGTTACCATCCATACGAGCATCAGAGTGTTCAACACCATCTTGATATATGAGGCAGAGAGGAACTTGGTAAGCTGTTTTAACTAAGAACCTCCTTGCTTTGTTTTCCTTCCACACTAACTTGTCCCTTCTATGTATTGCATTCAATGGTATGGCCAAAATCTCACACCGAGTTTTGGTTGCAAATAATTCATGCACCTTTTGTCTATTCCACTAGCCTGTGTCATCGTCAATGAGCTCATTGACCAACATAGTTGTCTAGTCTTCCCCAACGAATACCGGCTTGTGTGATAGCCATTTGTCAACTGCCACTTTTATTCTTTTGCCATCCCCTACCTTCCATTGTGACCCCGCCCTTATAATATCTCTTGCAGCCAATAGGCTACACCAAACATATGAAGGATTGTGTCCCAACTTAGCTTCCATAAAAGAACAAGTTGGAAAATACCTTGCTTTGTAAACTTGGTAAAAGAGATAGTGAGTGTGATGTATCAATCCACACTTGTTTTGCTAGCATGACCCTTTTTTTTTTTTTGCACAATGTTTTCTCAAAACTTTTAACCAGAAACTAATTATTGTTCGCGACGGGTAGGCCCGTAGTGGGGTAAATTATTGGCCCATGGAATTTTTTTCAAAGTGCAAATAGCCGGACCCAAACTATGGGGCACACCTAGTCGAACTCGGTACAAGCACCTTGAGACCGAGTGTCCAACCAACTTGGTCAGGTTGGAAGCTTGGATATCTCTAAATCCCATACCGCCCTTTGTTTTTGGTGTGCAAAATTTTTTCTAATTTATCCAATGTATCTTCTTCTCCTCCTTTGTTTGTCCCCACCAATATTTAGCCATGGTGGAGTTTATAGCATCACACAAAGTCTTCAGAATTTTAAAAATGCTCATGGAGTATGTTGGTATGGATTCTACTGTCTTGATTAAGATTTCCCTTCCCGCCTTTGAGATAAATTTTTATTTCCATCCCATCACGCTCTTTGTGATCTTTTCCTGCAGGTCTTTGAATGTATTCACTTTAGATTTCCCGCTAGCCATTGGTAACCCAAGGTACTTTTCACAATCCTCCATTATTCTGGCCCCCATCATATTCTGTATGTTTTGCTTTACATTTGTTCTTGTATTTCTACTAAAGAACAAAGATGTTTTTTTTGCCTGTTTATAGCTTGCCCTGAAGCTGCCTCATATTGCTCTAGGATGGCTAATAACCATTGGCATTCCTCCATTATAGCTTTGCAAAAGATGAAGCTATCATCTGCAAATAAAAGGTGGGATAGGCGGACCCCATCGTTGTTGGATAAGACACCCTACAAATGTTGAGCACCTTCTGCCTCTCTAATCATAGTGGACAACCCTTTAACACAAAACAAGAACAGATAAGGAGACAACAGATCACCTTGTTATACCCCTTATTGGGGTGACAAAACCCTTTGGCTCTCCATTTATGAGGACCGAGTAGGTAGCTATGCATGTTGTTTCCATTGCCAGCAGAACCCATTTTTCATCCAATCCCCAGTTTGATCATCACCCTCCGAAGAAAAGCCCACTCTACTCGATCATAGGCTCTGCTAATATCAAGCTTTATGCCATCTGCCCTTTTTTTCCCCTCCTTTTATTTCTCATCCTATGTAAAACTTCAAAAGCTACAGTAGTGTTATCAATAATAAGCCGGCTAGGAACAAAAGCACTTAGGGCATCAAATGTCACATTTGGCAAAATAAGTTTTAGCCGGTTTGCAATAACCTTTGATACTATTCTAGAGACCACATTTTCCAAACTAATGGGAAGGTAATCAGACATATATTGTGCTACTTTTTTTGGGAATCAAAACAATATGGGTAAAATTCATTTTCTGCAAACAGTGACCTAAGTGGAGTACTGATAAAACAGCTTCTGTCACATCCGACCTAATAATAGCCCAATATTTTTGGAAAAAGAAAGGAGACATACCACCTAATCTAGGTGATTTTGAGGGGTGCATCTGAAACAAGATGCTCCTAACCTCATCAGGTGTGTAAGGTTGAAGAAACATATGGTTCATATCTGGGGTGACCACCCTATCCACTGCATTAAGAATGAAGTTATTTTTAATTTGGCTCTATATGTTTTAAAACTTTTATTTTGATCATTCATGTTTGATTAGGAAAAAATGCAATGACATCCCAAAAAATAAAAGGACAAACCAATAGATGCCTCAATTTGATATATGTTAGGAAGTAAATTGGTTAAGATAAAAGTTCAAGGGTGTAATGGCCACCATCTCGAAGTTTAGGAGGGTGTTATGACATTTTTCTTACTTGATTATATTTTTATATTGGTCATGCCATCCATTTCTATTAGTAATTTGACCATTTATAATATGATTTTTTAGCCTACAACAACGAAATTCTTGCGCACCACATCATTTTAAAGCTAGTATTTTATGAAATAGTTAAACATAAAAGACATTTAATAGTCAGATTACTACCTTACTAGGAGAAATAGACAACAAAGTCATATGAAGGGTTAAAATGAATATTTTGAAATATAAATGGTCAAAATTTAAAGTCCAAACTTTAAGGACCAAAAATGTACTTCAGTTTAATTTTAAAGGAACCCAAATTTTGATCTCAAAATTTTGGGGATGAGACCCTTTTATATATATATATATAAGAAAATTGGGAATGAGGCCTTTAATATATATATATATATATATATATATATATATATTATGAATTTGACATTTAATATACATTGAGATGAAAAGACAATTCTAAACTTCATTACATCCAACAAAGAATTTAAATTTATGAATTTCAAATACTTGTGACCATAAGAGTGATAAAACAAAATATTTTAAATACATAAAAATTAATATTACATTTTAAATCCTTTTTAGGGTTGGCTCAATGTATTTTTGGAGCCTAAACGACAACTTTGAGAAGGGGTTTTTTTTTAAATTATTTTTCATTTTATAATATATTTTCATGCCTTTTAAAATATAAAATTACTAATTCAGTTTTTGTATTCAAATTCTAATAATATTTCCTTTTTAATTAATAATTTTGTTAATCATCTTGATATTTTTGTAACATAATAAATCTTAAATATTATTTTAACTATTTTGATTTTACTTATTTGTACAGACACAATTGTAACATGTATTACTTCTCTCTCTCTCTCTCTCTCTCTCTCTCTCTCTCTCTCTCTCTCTCTCTCTCTCTCTCTCTCTCTCTCTCTCAATTTTTCATAGCTCAATGAATTTTTTTAGTAGTCATTTAAAAAAAGAAATGTCATCTACACTATAAAATTGTAATATAATTAAAATAAAATAACGTTTAAAGCATAAAACAATAAACCTAATTTATTAAAACACTATTATAGCTTCACTTAGTCTTAGAATCTACAATACTTTCAACCTTCACAAATAAAGATGAATTAACTAAAAATCAAATTAATACTACAAATTTTCACTTCAATTATTTATAAAACATAAGATATAAAGAATATATAAAACTTGTTTACCTTAAATATGACTTTTGTGATAAGTTTATGGGTAAAGGGGACAGAGTGGGTTTGCCAAGAGATACTTCAATTATGTTCCTTTGATTCAATTATTTGTTTTCATTGAATTGCCCCTAGTAAGACACGATCAAAAAGATGTTTACCTGTAAAGTAAGTTTAAAGAGAGCAAGGCTCCTTCCTCTGAACTCCAATAAGGGTGTGTTTGTTTGGGGTGAAAACAAGGTGGATAGAAAATGCAGTAAAGAAAATGAGTAATGAGTGTGTTTGGTTGGGAGGGGAGGAAAGAGAGAAAATTGGTGGCACTCGAAAGTTTTCTCTCCAAGTCCACAAAAATTCAATCCTCCCAATTTAGGAGGAAAATTGGAACGAAAATTCTTGTTCATACTTTGGACAAAACTGCCCCAACCAACATTCATAAATTTTGAACTTTTTTGTCCTTTCCTTTTTGGTCTTTTCTGCTTTTGTCTTTTTCTATATGATCTTTTTTCTTTTTTTGTCTTTTTTTTTTTGTTTTCTTTTATGCTTATTGTAGTGGGGCGAATACTAAATGAATTTTGGGCCTTATTATAATAAAGTAAGTCTTGGGCCCAACTTAAGTATTAGCCAAAATGATGGAGATAAACTCAGTATTGGCTAGCCCATTTCTTAAATGAACACAAAACCTCGGATCCTTGGTTAGGCCTAATACCCTTCTAGGCCGCACGCTAAGGTCATATCCGAGGTATATTCGAGCTACCAAGGTAAATCTGAGAGGCTAAACTTTTCCAAGGTAGCTTTCTAAAAGTTTCTAATGATTCCACAGCAGCCCCTGCAACAATATAAGTCACCTGCTTGGCACCACCAAATTAAATGTAGAAGGACAAGCCTGAATAGTAAGAAAAATCCCAAAATTCTCTGTCCATTATGAAAAACTCACAAAAGAATAGCCTGATAAGATTAGAAGTTATCCAGGTGGACGCTTGAATAGTAAGGAAGACCCTAGAAGTCTCCATTCATGATGAAAAACCCACAAAAGAAGAGTCTGATGAGACTAGAAGTCATCTAGGTGTACACGTAAACAGTAAAGAAGACCTCAAAAATCTCCATTCATTATGAAAAATCAAGAAAGAAGGGCTCGATAAGGCTAGAGGCTATCCAGGTGGACTATTACAAAATACGAGGATGACTTATATAAAAGGAAGAGAAGAAAGAGAAGACGAACACACAGAATATAGAAAAAGAGAGAAAATAGTAAGAAAAACACTCAAGGGAAATTCATGTGACATATTACACCTGAATTAATAAAACAATGTTGGAAGTTTGTGTTCTTGTCCAAATTTCCCATTGTGGATTAATATCAACCCATAACACAAATTAATTGTAGCACGTGTTTTGCTTAGTATCTTAAACCATTAAATTAGGAGACATGTTCCTACACTTATCTATCTTCTTTGGTTTTTACAAACTTCATTTTCCATCCTCTTATTTTTTCTCTCAACCAAAAAAGAGAGTTTTACATCCTTCCACTTTTCCATCCCTCTAACCAAACACATATGAGAGAAAACTACACATTTTCTATCCTTTCACTTTTCTATCTTCCCGCAATTTTTTGTCCTTCCATTTTTTCATATCTCCAACCGAATGGACCCTAAGGGAAGGTTAGAATATTGTTATTAGAAAGAATTATATAACGATTATGTTCTAATTCTATTATTAACTACTAGAAAGTTGAATATTACAACCGATGCCTAGTTCATATGCTTGGTTTTGAGATGGCAGGTCTTAGAATAAATCTATTCATCTGAACATTGAAAATTATTGGTCCTAATGATCAAAGCATTTTTGTTATATTTGATAAATACTTGAAGGTAAAAACTGAAAACATTAGCCTAAGCACTAAATTGTGTTTAAATATCTCTTTTTCATTCTCTATGTCACATATAGACTGTTTATCTAAGAACTACATATTCTACATTAATATTTTTTCACAATTTTATAAAGACAATCCATAATTTGTTTTCAGGCTATTGCTAAAAAGTATATGCTTCATTTCCATCAAATTAGGGACATTGAGTTCAATTCCACTACATATGGCAAATTGGCAACAAGAAAATTTACTAATTTTTTCACCTCATCCTTTTAGCATTGATAATCCCAAGGCTTTCTTCAAGAGTACCGTATAAGCGACAGTGTGACACACTATTTAGATATAGCCAGGCATGATAAGCTAGAAATTCTATGGAGGAAGGGTTTAAAATGCCTAAAGCTAAAACTTTTAAAGCTGTGATAAACCCAAGAATACCATGGAAGGAGGGATCCAAATGTCTACAACTTTGGGTCTGATAAAGTTGCAAAATCTGCCAAAGGAGGGTTGAAACACATTTGACAAGCCTCAAGCCTACAACCATGTTAAGAACTACTTAGCCATTGTCGGAATTAGAGTGCCAAAAGATACCAAGCAATTAAGAATATTTTTTTACAGTTTTTTATATTTCTCATGAAAGCTGTATCAAAACTTTTCTAAAATTGTTAAGATCAAGATCTTACGAAGGATCATGGAAGGTAGGTGGAATCGTAAGATCAGATCATGAATTGTAAGATGCTCCTATTTTCAGATTTTAAGCAATAAACACATTGATGGCGACTTTGTATATTGAATAATCACATAAATTATGAATTCAACCATAAAAAAAATAAATAAATAAAGATTTGCATCATATGATGTAATTTGCATGTCATACATCATTGTAAGAAATAGAAAATTTGCAGTGGAATAGAAGTAATCGATTTTTCGGCATACCTCTCTTGGCATAAGCCGATGATCACGCAGGAGTTTTGAGATTGTTTTATGCTGTCTAGAGCCAGCCTCCACACAAACTGGCTATTTAAACACGTTCTAAATTCTAGTTTGTATAATTCACAAACCAAGAATGTTTCTCCGACGGTGTTGCATACTACTAGAGTGATGCAAACACAACCCACAACTTGAGAGCCTTACAACACTCTGTAAACACTATGAGAAATGCAAAATTCATTCACTGTTCAATGGGTGCCACTCTTGGTGTTTATATACACACCACTCCATTAATATTGAGTGGAATAGTAGACTTAGTGGAGTAGAGTAATGATCCAAACCATTACTCCATAACTCCTGGATGTTACAATCATTTTGAGACAAATGGAGGGACATGCTCACTTTGGGTGTCTGTCCATTTTTTTTTTTTCAGTTTCTAACATCTCCCACTCATCCACTGTAGGCATGACCCTATTATCCATCTCTCAATGTGTTTCTCAGTGCGTTCATACTGGCAAATAGGTTGTGCAACCGTTGAGCACACTTGAAAAACATATTTGGGAGCACTATACTAAATCTTATACCAAGACCAACATAGCAACATCCCTAAAGTGTCTCATTATGCCCTAGACATATATTAACACATCGAATCAAGCATCTCTAACCCCTATTGAGTTTAATACTTAGACTTATGCTTGATCCACCATAACTATCTAGATGTAC
Organism: Quercus variabilis; assembly: GCA_030445155.1. NCBI lineage: Eukaryota > Viridiplantae > Streptophyta > Magnoliopsida > Fagales > Fagaceae > Quercus > Quercus variabilis. Next base: position 38,801,162 of record CP129445.1, read on the forward strand.
TCACGATTATTTCGTTACCATAAGCACTATAACCTGTCGATAATGAGTACAAATATAAGGATATGTTACAAAAATAATCTTCCTTTTGCACTCATGTCCTTTAACTTTGGTCTAATCACTTTCCTAGCAATGTCCCTTCAGACCGGATCCAACATGGTCATAGGTAACGTGCCAAAGTAGCAGACATCAAAACCTCAGCTTCATGACATAGTCAAAAGTAACAAGGGCATAAGTAGAATCTTAATGAAAGATCTATAGGAATCACACGGTGAAGAAGCAGAGATTTATTCTCTCACCTCCACTTTTGGTCGAGCAAGAACATATAGTATGAAATACATGCTACGGTGGAGTTCTCTTAAGTAAGAGCATATGTCTTAACTTAATACATCGTACAAATCTTAGTCTAGTTGCTACTCAAGCACCTAACTTTAGTCCTTTATTCGCTTGCCACCTTAGGCATCAAATAAGGTCTTGCATTTGGCTAACCACAGGCTACATGGATCATGGGCTATCCATGTATAGTCTAATTAAGATAAATATATTATAGACCTCATCTTAGTCTCAACTAAGGTGATATCTGTTTGTGTCAACTGTCTATATATGCTACATAAGCATTGAATGACACAATGTTTCATCTCTGTTCACTACTCAAGCGCCAAAAGTGATTGCTTGTGTGAGTGAGCCGACCTAGGCCTACCGACATACCTTTCATATTACAAAACTCATCATATGGTACATGGGTGTGTAAACATACATATTATTAACTGAATAACATCATATACATTTAAAACAAAATATCTCAAAAGAGTACAATAAATGGTAACTAAAAAAAGAAAACAACATATCATCATATTCTACGTAGCCTTAAACTCCTAACATGAGCCTGAAAGACATCCCTTCCTATAGGCTCTGTTAGTGGATCAGCAATCATGAGGCTTGTAAAAATGTGTTTTAGAACCACTTCATTGTGAGCAACCATGTCTCGAATATAGTGATATCGTATATCAATGTGTTTGGTTTTACCATGATACTTTGAGTTTTTAGCATAGGCAAGTGTTGCCATGCTATCATAATGTACCATAATGAGATCTGAGGCATCCTTGACAACCTTAAGATTCTAAAAGAACCTCCTTAACCAAACTACTTCCTAAATAGCTGCTGAACATGCTACATACTTAACTTCCATAGTTGATAATGCTATACAGGGTTGTTTCTTGCTACTCCTGGTGATGGCGCCATTATTTAGCAAGAAAGCATATACAGATGTAGATTTGCATTCATCTAGGTCACTACCCCAATTAACATCACTATAGCCAATCATATGCAAATCTGAACCCTGATAACAAAGGATGTAGTCTGCTGTCCCTTTAAGATGCCTTAATATCCTCTTAACAGCATTCCAATGAGCAAGTCTTAGATTAGACTGAAATCTGCTAACTAATCCAATAGCATAACATATATCGGGTTGAGTACACATCATTGCATACATCAAGCTTCCAACTGCATTAGCATAAGGAATACATGCCGTTTTTTCTTTTTCATCTTGAGTCTCAGGACACATATCAAGGCTTAAGCTCTCATTTTTTGCAACTGGAGTATCTATGGGCTTGCAATTATGCATTTGGAAACGCTTAAGAACTTTCTTAATGTAGGCTTGTTGTGATAAACCTAAAAGTTTATTTAAGCAATCCCTAAGGATTTTAACCCCTAAAATATAATCTGCCTCACCCATGTCCTTCATCTCAAAGTTAGAGGACAACCACCCTTTTGTGGTGATAATCATCTCCATGTCATTATCGACCAATAATATGTCATCGACATATAATGACAAAATAATGAAACTTCCCTTAAATCATTTTACGTAGACATAGTGATCTTCTTCGATCATTGTAATCCCATTCGATAGAATGGCTCGATGAAATCTCAGATACCACTGTTTAGATGATTGCTTTAAACCATGTATAGATCGCTTAAGTTTGCACACTTTGTGCTCTTGACCTTTGGTCACAAAGCCAATAGGTTGATCCATATAGATTTCTTCATCTAGTTCTCCATTGAGAAAAGCTGTCTTAACATCCATTTGGTATAATTCCAAATTCAAGTTTGCAACAATGGCTAGAATGAGTCGAACAGAGGCAAATCTCACAACTGAAGAAAGGTTTCCTTGTAGTCAACACTGCTTTTGAGTGTATCATTTTGCCACTAATCGGGCTTTATACCTTTCTATTAACCCATCTGCCTCGCATTTGATTTTAAGAACACATTTGTTCCCAATTTCTTTTCGTCCTGACGGTAGGTCTACCAAATCCCAGACTTGATTAGTCCTCATAGACTCCATTTCATCATTCATTACTTTCATCCACTCATCACTAACATAAGATGAGAGAACCTCTTGCACAATTTTTGGCTCATCATCATCCTGTGAAGCAATCATGAAAGCTTCCCCCTCAATCTCAAAACGACAACGAGGAACATTACCACGGTTGCTTCTATATGGTTGAGGTTGTTATGGAATAACTTCTAGTGGTGTGGTCCCACTAGGTTGTGAGTCACTCCCACTGTCTCTAGGAGTTTCAAGAATTTCTTTCTTGTCCTCTACTAGTCAACTTGTGGTGCCTACCTCTTGATCCATTATTTAATAAAGAGTCAAGTTCTTTTCAACCTCACCTATGTTAGGGAATTCACTTTTAATGAAATCAACATCACGTGACTCCAATTCAGTCACACTTCCATCTGGTTGTTCACATATCAACACATAGCCTTTGGAATGCTCAGAATATCTTATAAAGATACACTTCTTTCTCTAGGCCCTAACTTCCCATATCTATGAGAAGTATTATGAACATAACCTATTGAACCCCATGGTTGCAACATATTCAAGTCAGGTTTCTTGCTAGTCCATAGTTCATAAGGTGTGGAAGATATTGATTTAAAGGGCACTAGGTTAAGTATATAGGCTACAGTCAAAAGTGCTTTCCCCCAATACGAAATCACTAGGTTAGCTTGCGCCATCATTGACCTAACCATCTCTAGCAATGTTCGATTTCTCCTTTCCACCGCACCATTTTGTTGCGGTGTATAGGGCATCGTTAACTGCCTTGCAATTCCCTTTTCATCACAGAGCTCCTTGAATTGCTTAGATAGATACTCACGCCTATGATCAGTTCTGAGAGCCTTAATGCTTTTGTCTAATTGATTCTCAACCAATCTCATGTATCGTTTAAAGCAATCTAAAGCCTCAAACTTATACGAAATCAAATAGACATAACCGTAACGTGTATAGTCATCTATAAATGTGGTGAAGTAGAAACCTCCATGCCTTGCCCTCACATTCATTGGACCACATATATCAGAGTGGATTAGTTACAATGGAAAAGATGCACTTGTGGCTTTTCCAAACGGTTTTCTTTTTTACTTTCCCACAAGACAGTGTTCACATATGGACAAAGTGACCTTAGTGAGATTGGCTATAAGGCCTTCTATAGCTAACCTAGTCATCCTCTCTTGCCCTATATGGCCAAGCCTAGCATGCCAAATAATTGAATTATTAGAAGCATTATCAAATGAAGTCAAAAAAACTAAACTATCATTATTATAATATTCAATATCCAAAATTAAAAAAACCATTTGAAATAAGACCATGGCCATAATAAATTGTTCCCAAATGCAATAAAACATAATTATTCTAAAAAATAAATCAAAAACCAAGTCTTAATAAACTAACTATAGAAAGTAAGTTGCTCCGGATCTCTGGAGCATACAATACATCATGGAGTAACAGAGTGCAACCACCTCGCAACTCTAGCTTGTAGGTACCAATTCCAAGTACCTCCATGCTAGCTCCGTTTCCCACCTTGATGTCTCTACTCCCAATAGGAATTCGACGGTACTCCACAAATCCCACTCTATCTCTCGCTACATGCTCTGTTGTTGCTGAGTCTATAGTCCACATAGGAGAAGAATTAGGAACAAGGACATGGCTAGTTACAAAAACATGGTGAGATGTAGGATTAGGTGTTACCTTTTTTGGTTCAGTGCAATCACGAGCAAAATGTCTTTTCTTTCCACAATTATAACAAGTCAACTTAGACTTGTCCTTCTTTACACGCTTTCCTCTAGTATTGTGCTTGACAAACTTAGCCTTCTTAGGCGGTGGCCCATTAGGTCTCTCTTATCCAGGAGCATAATCAGGTTGCTTGCGTTTAGGCATAGATGCCTTACGCGAGCTAGTCTCAACCATGTGCACAGAACTAATTGGCTTGGCTACTTCAAGGCACTCAGCTTCAAGTTCCAAGTGATGAGCCACATCATCAAATGTTTTGATGTTCTCATTATGTGTCAAGTTTTGACACATCGTCTTCCATGAACTTGGTAGTGAATGAATCACTACCTGGACTTGTTGTTTGTTAGTAAAATTGTTTCCAGCTAATTTAAGCTCTTGAATCATGGAGGACATTGCCCTAAGATGCTGCTTCATCGTATGTTTAGAGTGCATCTTATATGAATCAAATTTCATTGTTAAGCCACATAGTCTAGTGGCTGATGTCCCTCTATATCTTAGCTTTAGAGCTTTTTGCATGTCTTATACAGTTGTATACTGCTCAAATTCACCAATCAAGTCATTGTGCATGTTGCTTAACATTGTAAAGTGTGCACGCAAATCCTTCTTGCGACAACTTTCATAGGCAGCAAGATCACGTTGGTGTTGCTCAATGCTTCTCTCATTAGGTTTACTCAACGAATGAGTTAGAGTCTCTAGGACTTCTTGCTCATTCAGCACATATTGGATTTTGCTCAGTGTTTCTCTCATCGGGTTTACTCAATGAATGAGTTAGAGTCTCTAGGACTTCTTGCTCATTCAGCACATATTGGATTTTGCGGTGCCAAATATTGTAATTTTCACCATCCATTTTCTCTCTTTTATTGAGATCAGCAACTATAACTTTGGAAGTCATTTCACTACAAAATTTCACAAATGGGACATTACACACACGTTTCAAAAATTTTGACGTTCGATTTTAAAATAAACTTAGATAACCAACACACGTCACAAGATCGAAAATTCGCTAAGCTTCTTAATCATCTCTTGCACCACTAGTGTTTATTGCTAAGCTTAATTTTAATCTATTCATGCAAAATTATGTATGGGAGATAACGCAACTCAACCATACTCCCACTATTCCATATTTCAATTCTAAACATATTTACAAAATATATGTATTGGAAAAAAAAAAAATCACCAATTTTATCAATTAACTATTAAGCCAAACATGCTATCACATTTTAAACTCATGAGAACAAATCATATACGCATGTCATTATTTCACTAAGAAATTTGTTTTGTCATGTTAAATATAATATTTTACGTTGTGTAAATATTTTTAATACCATATTTCACTAAGAAAAAATAATGGAATTAAACAATTTACAAAGTTAAATAAATTCCATATCATTTACGCATATACCTTTTATGTTTCATGAGAAATAAATGCTAGGCTTGTATAGTATATGTTTCAATGAAATAATTGAACGGATTTAATATAGTTTTAATCCAAATAAATTATTGCAAATATATCACTATATAGAGTTGGTCATGTACTTGCACCTTTTTAAATAATGGTGAAACTGATGCAATAGGCTTAATATGCATAAAACAAAAGAATCTCACAGGAAACAAGGATCCTAAATGTGGCAGAAGGACCCACTGTACATGTTAAAAGTAACTAAGTAAATACAAACAATATTGAGGAAATAAACTATTTGTGGGACCCTTTTTTTTGTTTTTATTTTATTTGCTACAACTCTAGCCCTTTGTGCAAGTGAAAGACACGTGATGTGCAGGTTGTCTTCAACCTTCATCCTTCGACTTCTTTTAGCAAAAAACAAGTTTTAGACATGAACTTCAAAGTTTTATATCTTCTTTATTTCAAGTCCATTTTTAACATACCATATACTAATTTTAAACTTATAACATATAGATTCATAATATGAAATCATATTTTGCAAATAGAAATCATATAAGAGCAGTTTTGTCCTTAAAGTTTCGGTGTTCTAAGTTTTGTTAAACTATATCTCATGGCACACCTTAGAGATTTGCATTGAAACTTAAGGGAGATGTTAATACATGTAATATAAAAAACATATATTAATTTCAAGGCATGAAATGCTCAGAATCAAAACTTGCCATTAAAGGCCACGTAAGGTGCATAGAAATTCATAATATATCTCAGAAGCATAAAACGCATTAAGAACTAATCATATATGCGTATGACATCGAGAACAACCTATAAAAGCTCTGATACCAATGTAAGAAATAGAGACTTTGTAGCGGAATATAAGTAATCGGTTTTTCGACATACCTCTCTTGGCATAAACTGATGATCACACAAGAGTTTTGAGATTGTTTTACGCTGTCTAGAGCCAGCCTCCACGCAAACCAGCTATTCAAAAATGTTTCTCTAATGGTGTTGCACACTACTAGAGTGATGCAAACATAACCCACAATTTAAAAGCCTCACAACACTCTGTAAACACTATGAAAAATGCAAAATTTGTTCACTGTTCAATAGGTACCACTCTTGGTGTTTATATACACACCATTCCATTAATATTGAGTGGAATAGTGGACTTAGTGGGGTAGAGTAACGGTCCAAACCATTACTCCATAACTCTTGGATGTTACAATCATTCTAAGGCAAACAAAGGAACATGCTCACTTTGGGTGTCTGTCCATATTCTTTTCAGTTTCTAACAATCGTTACGTCTATACTAACGAAACAAGTATATTTGAGTTTTGACCCAATGTATCTAAAAAGTTCAATTAATGTTTAATTAGCAATCAAGTACCAAAATATTTATCAACACATATGGAATAAATTTTCCAAGTTCTAAGTTATAAGTTTAAAATCCAAAAAGTTAGCAAATGGAAACTAGCTAACTACATTATGAAATCCAAAAGCAAGATAAATATTAAGGTGAAGTGAACATTTAATTATTCTCATTCTAAGGTTCTTATAATCACCGTTCTAATCATCATCGTCCATTTCATTATCTATGTAAACATTGTATATATGTATACTAGAGCTGCAAAAGATATCAAGATACAAGTTCACACTCAACTATTTAAGTTATACTACTCAACAACAATTACAAAGCATGCTAAAAAAATCAATCAATATACAAATACATACAAATACAAGTTTGAGGGCCAAAGAGATTTATAGCAAATTTGGCCTAAGCCGAAGTCTAAATGGGCCTAACCAAGTTCAAATGAGTTATGTGGGCCCAGATAGGCTGAAACAAAAGTCTGCCCGAGGAAGGAACTTAGAGAAGGACAAGTCAAGGACGTTGAAGAGCTCTTGGACGAAACTGAATGTGTTGGCCCAAGGAAGGTAATAATAACTATCTTGGCAAGAATTGAAGGAAACTTCATGGTGAAGACACCATCACCTCCACATTAAATGCATTGCACCAACTAAGCATGCCGCATTAATGGTTGAATGACACCTGAATAGTGCCACAACAGCCTATTACCTGCTCACCACAGCCTCAAAAGGAGGGGAGGAGAAGGATGAGACAAATATCTTGCGAGAAGAATCACCCACCCCCTATGTAGATGACCATGATTGAAGCATTAAGACTATAAATAGGAAGAGATCCCCCATGTAAATGGATCTAATCTAGAAATAGAGAGAAAAAAGATAGAACACTTGGAATATTGAAAGAAGTCCAATCCTGTATCTTTCTTTAAGTGTAAACGCTCCTTAGTAATTCTAAGGAAGAAGAAATAAAATCCAAGTCTTGTTTTATCATACAAATTTTCCTTGCAGTGCTTTGTTTTCAATTTTTGTGTGAAAATATTGATTTAGACTCAACTGTTAGTCCTAAAAACCTTTCTCTTCAAATTAATTGTCTTGGATATTAGTCTAGCCCAATCAGTTAGGGTCCTCAGATTTTAGCCCATACAACAAGCATAACTGATAAAATTATATATATATATATATATATAACATTTTAGTAATATCGTAACACAAGTTAGTATATTGATCAAAAAAATTTAACAATATTATAGCTTAAAAGGTAGGAAAGCTAACATCAAATTCTTCATTTAGAAAATGATGAAGCATTCCTTCATTTTGATTATAAGTGAACTATAAACTAGAAAGCATTTACTACATTAACATAATTTTCTAGAAAAAAATAAAAAGCCATACCATCACAACATGGAAAAATAAAAACCCTTAAAGTTTCTTCAAAACCAAAAATTTATCCCATAGAAAAACCAAAAATTTATGTATTGGTAGGATCTCATACAATCCTACAATCTTATACGATCATACATGATCCTACAATTTTTACAATCATAACGCGATCCTAAACGTTTTGGTGAGGTGGGATCGTAAAATTGTGTGATACTATGATCCAGATCATGATTTTGACAACCATGCGAAGGGTAACTGTTAACCAGACCCTTAGTATTAACCAACCCATGAATTTGTCTTCAGTAGATGATGCATACAAATTATAATTAATTTTTTTCCCATTAGCGAATGTAATGCTTTGTTACATAAATGATATCGAATTTATCAAATGATTGTCTCCCTCTCTCCCCCAATGCAACATACTTATCTCTGATGAATTATATGTTAAGAGCTTTTAATGAAGCATAATTTTTTTATCTTATTTTATAGAGTTTTGACTTATGCTGTCCACTTTTGATGATTTAGACTTACATAAAATCTTGAACGTGGACCATTGTTTTAATAGTTCAATTGTTCAAAGCAAAAATAATATTCTAAAAGGGAATTTAGTAACAGCATTTTCTAGTAAAGATAATATCATAAACATTATTGTTCATTGGAAGTCAAAAATATGAAAACATATATGTAGCCAAAAATTGTGAGAGAGATTGCCAGATTGGTATTTGTAATTTTAAAGGAACTAGAATTTCGATCTTAGAATTGTGGGGATGAGATAGTTAACATCATTAAAAACTATGTTGTAAGTTGTAGTCATTCATAAAAAAAAAAAAAACAAAAAAACATCAGGTTGTAACCAATGTTTATCTATGAAAATATTTAATAGTAGTGATTAATGATTACGAGGTCAGAGGTGGTTTTACCTAGGTCCAAAGTGAGTAAGGTGGCTATCTTGACTTTCGAGCTCAGAATATTAATTAGCCACTTGACATCAAAATTAAGAAAATTGAATTAGACGCGTGACACAAAATTAGATAACTATTAGAAACTAATTTAGATTCTAATTGTGTTTTGGGTATTTCACTTTAATATTATATATAAAATTTTGAGAAATGCTATGTCTACAGCGTTTTTACAACAAATACTATGTGGTAGGTTGTCAAGGGTTATTACTGGTGGGGTAGAAAAGTAATTTCAGTGGTAGGTTCAAATTAGAACTAATAACAACTAACTGCCTATTATTTGTTGTGAAAATATTATGGATATAGCAACTCTCTAAAATTTTATTAGTTTGACAATTAATTACACCATGATGAAGAGATAATTCTAAACTAAAATTCATTGCATCCAACAATGAATTTAACATTTTGAATTTCAAGAACTTGTGAGCAGATAAAAACAAGAGATTTCAAATTCATAGAAATTAGTATTACATTCTAAATCTCTTGATTTGAAATCCAAATATTGGTTCTCAAAAGTGATAATGTTTTGTATCAAAGAAGGGAAAAAATTAGAAGAATGAGCTAGTGAAAGGAGACGTTTTTTTTTTTTTTTTTTTTTTTTTTTTTTTTTTTTCATTTAACTTTATTTTTTAATATTTTAGTTAGCTGTCTAAAATTCCACATGGAACTCGAGTTTTTAAGACTCGAGTTCCACCATTTTCTTTCAAACTAGATTGTTCTTCTTCTTCTTCCCCTGTTCTTTCTCATCTGCTTTTGCACTTCTTTATTCCAAATCACTTCATTTGTTTTTTAGATTGTTCTACTTTTTTAGATCTACTTCTCTAGATTCTTCCTCTGCTTCTCTAGATCTCTGTTTTGCTTCTCCAGATTCTTCCTTTAGTTTTGGCTTCCGATCTTGTTCTTCAATTCTTCTTCATATCTGCAGATACTTCTATAGAACTCGAGTTTGATAAACTCGAGTTCCATGTGGATAAATTACTCTAGCTTAGCACCAAAACTCGAGTCTTTAAAGCTCGAGTTTGTCATTGAACTTGAGTTTCATATATTTGAGATGCTAGTTTCCAGTTTTGTTTCCACCGCATGCTAACTTATTATATTGACTCCCACAATTATGCTAGTTGGAAAATTACTTCAAAGGAGACTTACCATAATCAAAGATTTTAATAAATCTTGGGGAGAACGGAGAAGTTCAACACCCTCTCTCTCTCTCTCTCTCTCTCTCTTATTAGGTAGTGTGTGACTTCAGCATCTTATAATATTCGATAGCTTTTTTTTTTTTTTTTTTTCTTTTTTTCATAGTGGTGAGATAAAGTTGATTATTTAGTGAAATATGAAATAGAAAGTAAAACTAAATTTGCCAAATGGACATTTCTTTTCTTTTAAAATTTTTTGGCTTATTTGCTTATGTATAATTTACTATGTGGGCTAAGTAAGTGCTAAGAAGTATTTTATTTAATAAAAAACAATAAATAATTTAGGTTTATGCAACTTGGTCACATCCAAATAGATGTGGCCAAGTTGTATAAACCTAAATTATATGTATGTTTAAATAAGCATAAATAAATATATAATCTTCTATTTTGATTTTTTGTCTGAGAATAATCATACATATGAATGTTATTTATAGTAATGCAAGAAAGACAGATGAAGACCAGCCGGCCTTTACGTGAAAAAAAAAAAAAGTAAAAAAATACAATAATCTATGTGACATTTTTTTTTTTGGGGAGAAACAAAATCTATGCGACTTAGCATAAAATAATGTTATAGGCAAAATTGGCCACTGACAATCTGTAGGGCTTAGCTCAAAAGGGTTTTTATTTATAAGGTGGTTAAGGACTAAGGAGTGAAGTAGGGTTTGCTCTACGGTATAAGTAAAAGAGGTGGTCACCTAAGGTCCTCAATTCGTTTTTTGTGTTAGGCCCTTATATGCATTGAGCCACCTCGAAGTGAAGACAAAATATATATACTTTCGTAAACAAGAATTAATCCATATTATAAATAATCTCTATCACGATAAGAGCTCAGGAGATCTTGAAGAACTTTATAAAATTATGAAGCGTAGGAGGGAGAGGGAGAGGCAGAGACAGAACAGAGCTTATCAACAGCCTCTTAAAAAACGCAGGGTATGCATATATCAATATATTTATATCTGCTTGTAAATTTTAAAAAGTATTTGTGGCCATATCTGTCTTATTCCTATTATTTTTGAAAAGAAAAAAGAACAGAAAGAATTCCTATATTTAAAGTGAAAATTCGTAGCTTGATTTTGTGATTGGTGGGGCTGTGTGTTGCTGTGGAACGGAGAAGACAACCAAAAAAAAAAAAAATGTTATAAAATAAAGGGAAAAAATATTTAATTAAAGTAGAGAAATAAAATATTTGGCTAAAATTCTATCGAGGCTAAAAGAGCATTTTAGGGTCTTATAGTAAATGTGTTTAAAAATTGAAAATTGTTATTTAAAAACATATGTGAAAATATGTATAAGTGAAAAAATGTATAAAAATACATATAATATTATTTAAAAATTAAAAAATATTATTTGAAAATACAAACCAACACTTTTAAAGGGTGTTTGGTGAGTGTTTTTAAATAATAATTTTTAATTTTTAAATAACATTTTACACATTTTTACATACTTTTTTATTCATATATATCTTTACAAAAACTTTTAAATAAAAGTGTTTAATTTTTGAACGCATATACTAAGCGGAACCTTAATGTTTTTTGTTTTTGTTTTTTATTTTTTGTTTTAAAATTTTTTTAGAAGAAAACGGGGACTTGCCTATGGCAATCCTTGTCCCACGTGGTGCGGCCCACGGCCCCCACGGTACATTTAGGTAAGCTCATGGTATCACCAGCTCGTACCATTTCTCTCCCAGTCACCCTCTCGCTAAGCTCTAATTCATGCTCTCTTTCTCTGGTGCTGTATGTAATGTATCGGTATATCACTCTATATATATATTGTAGACATTTTCTCAGGCTTACGCTTGCATTGAATGTCGGCACCGCAGAGGATTCTCAGCTCTCTCAGGCTAACTCTTCCTTCTTATTCTTTCTTAACCTTCAAAAAATCCAGAACCTTCTTCTTCCTCAGCTTTCCTCCTCCATCGTACACAACCCTAGCTCGCTCTCTCACTTTCACCTCCTCTTTCTCTCACTCCCATCCAATCATGTCGCACAATCAGGTACCAACTCCACGTCATAGAAATTTCACTCACTGCTTTTTTACGTTTCTTGTTGCGAATGAATAGCTGATATTTTGACACATTCGTTGGTTTTGTTGAACTCTTCGCTATGTATGTGTTCGATATTTTGATTGAGCTTCTTCGTTTGTATTTGTTTATGATTTTCTTAATCTTATTGGTGGTTATTGATTGGCTGTGTTTTGAATTCGCGCGATTCACTTTTTATAAAGAAGGTTGGATGCTTGATTTTTGTTTCATTTTGTTGAACTCTTTGCAATGTATCATGTATGTATTCGATATCTGATCGAGCTTCTTCATTTGTATTTGGTGATGATTTTCTTAGTCTCATTGTTAGTGATTGATTGGCTGTATTTTGAATTCGTGTGATTCACTTTGTATAAAGAAGGCTGGATGCTTGATTGTTGTTTCATTTTGTTGAACTCTTTGCTATGTATGTGTTTGATATTTGATCGAGCTTCTTCATTTGTATTTGGTGATGATTTTGTTAATCTTATTGTACGTGATTGATTGGCTGTATTTTGAATTTGTGTTATTCACGCTGTACAAAGAAATTTGGAATGCTTAATAGATTTTGCTAAAATTTTCTGGATTTTGTATTTGATATATATAGTTATTTCTGGAATATGTGCAAATTTTCTTGATGTTGTGTATTCTGATGTCGATTTTGGTGAAAATTTGTTTGTCACTGTATTATTTATAATGCTAATGGAAGAAATTAAGAATTAATCATTAATGATCAAGTAATCTTACTGTGGTTCCCGCTATGAGTGAGAAAATGCAATGGTATTAGTAATAATAATCAAATCAATTTGCTTAAGAAAACAATGGTGTCTCTAGAGTTGAATTTCTAAGCTTAACTGGCTAATTGAGGGAGAGATTTTGCTTTGCAGCGAAGCGGTGGGCATAGAGGTCAGAGTTGGAAAGAGAAGTCAAAAACTAGTATGTCGTCTTCAGCTCCAAGCAGTGCTTCAGCAGTTGCAGCTGAAGCTGTTAGTAATAGAATTGGTGGGCTTGGAATCACTGAAAACAGTGGGCAAGCAGCCACTCAAATAAGTAGTGCTGGTTTGAGCAAGTTATTCGGGGGTAATATGCTGGAAAATTTCACTGTGGATAACTCTACATACGCGCATGCGCAAGTAAGAGCTACGTTCTATCCCAAATTTGAAAATGAGAAGTCAGATCAAGAGGTACGATCTTATTCCCATTCCTGTCTTCCAGGCCGTGTCTCCCAAATGAAGTTTCAGCAAATTTAATTTGGACCATGAATCTATCTAGCATTCAAAATGTGGTTTCCAAATTATTGCTCAACTTTTTATTTTTTAAAGGCCTCTCTTGGTTGTGTTAACACTACTTTGCTCACATTTCTAATGTCTTCCTCTAACCTGCCGTCCTGCCCACATGCTAAACTTTTGTAGAATTGTGTATCATCTTTTGCTAGTCGCCTCCTTGTGGATGATGGCCTCATCAGTTTGCTTTCTAATTGTGCCTCATTTTTTTTAGTTGGCAGTGTCACTGATTAATTATCTGTTTTCATATGTGCAGGTTAGGACAAGGATGATAGAGATGGTATCTAAAGGCTTGGCTACCTTGGAGGTATGGGTTTACGATTTTTTTCTTTTCTTGAAAAAGTTGTATACTATTCTTTCCTTTGCTAGGTATTGAATTAATGAAGGATCTTCATCTTCTTCTTTTTTGCTTGAGTTTATAGGTTATTCAAGTACAACTTAATGGTTTCCGTTATATAATTTTCACCATGTTGATTTATTAAAGGATGATGCTTTTTGTAGGTGTCACTTAAACATTCTGGGTCTCTTTTTATGTATGCTGGTCATGAGGGTGGAGCATATGCGAAAAACAGCTTTGGAAATATGTATGCTTATTACATTTTCTTAATCTCTATATTTGCGTGTGTGTATTTTTACTTTGAAATCTACCCCATTTTTATCAGGATTAATTATTCTGGGCCAGGCACATTCAATGCACTTGACCCAACCCATTCAGTGATAGCTTTTTTTGATTCTATGTCTTGATCTTTTTTTTTTTTTGGTGGAGAAGGGATTCTATGTCTTGATCTAAAGAGCATGATATCTCTATTGCATTAGGAAATAACAAGCGACATTGGGGATTTTAATTGTTCTTCTTTTCTGGAGTTCCTTGATCTTTGTAATTTCTAAATTTGTTTTGTGGTTCTTGTATGCTTCTGGTGTACTTGGCCTTCATTGGTTTTTTTTTGGTTGCGCAATAAAATTCTTGTACTTGTGAAGAAAAAAAAAAGGTTTTCTGAACAGGGTGTTTCTTTTACAGATATACTGCTGTAGGTGTTTTTGTTCTTGGACGGATTTTTCATGAGGCATGGGGAACTCAAGCAGCAAAGAAGCAATCAGAGTTCAATGATTTTCTTGAGGTGATATGTTTTTAGTTAATCTATGGATGATTGATGCGTGTTTGTGTGTGTATAAAAGTAGGTTGAGAGATAGTGACAAAGAGTGGGAAGGGGGAGGGTTACACGATATTAGTTAAGCTGGGTAATGCATGAGTGGAAAAAAAAAAAGTTGCTTGAGATGGTTTGGTCATGTGCAGAGGAGGGCAATTAATGCACTAGTAAAGAAAGAGTGGGTTGATTCAAGCCAAGGGAATAGAAAAAAAGGTAGATAAAGACTAACATTAGTAGAAGTAGTAAAATATGACTTGTTAATTAAGGAGGTGATAGAGTATGATTTTGGATAGGATAGAATGATGAAAAAATAATACATGTGGTCAACCCTAATTAGTCTATCGAGGATCCATACTCAACTCCAAAATTTTGGGACTAAGGTTTGGTTGTTGTTGTTTTTGTTGTATGGCTTAAGATTGTAGTAGACCCTCAAGTTTGTGTGATATTGTAGATTCTTTGTACTCTTGATACTTTTAAGGGAATTTATGAGTACATAGCTAATAGACTCCATTGTCCTCTTTTTACCCTTAGTACCTTCTCTTTTTAATATAATTGATTTTACTTATCAAGAAAATAAGTTTAACAATTTTCCCCATTTTACTCTTTAACAGTATATCATAATTACTGATAGTCCAACTAAACCTTTAGCACTTCTTTTCATAATTTTCAATATGTGGGATACCATGTGCTTTTCCTTCCTACTTTGTAACTCAACAAAGGGAGGATATGTACTCCGTTATCCCTCTTACTATCAAAGCATCCAAGCAATTGAAAGAGATGATCATTCCAAAAGTGAATCCTAGTACCACCTCCCATCCCTAGTCCATTTGTTCCAACCATTTCTTATGTATTTCCATATATTTACCTCATTGGGCCTCTAACAACATCAGAACTCCACTCCTGACTAGCATCATATTTGTTATCAATCACCCCTTTTGATGAGAAATGATATTTATTTTGGGAATTGACTGCTTCATGTACACAATAATGAACACAAAGTAGCCTAAAAACCAAAAAAAGCACAACAGTAAAGAGATTCTTTGAAGTCTAAAAGGGAATTGCTATTTGTAAGACCTCACACATAAGATCAATCGAACAGAGCTCTAATAAACAATGCTTCCAACTGAATCATCAAGCTTTCTGCATCTTCAAAAGTGCACCTATTTCGTTCACTACGCAATGTCCATATCAAACATAAAGGGACAAGGTTCTAGATATTCAATGAGTGCTTCCAAAACCATTTCTTCCACCTAAACAAGAGATCAACTATCCTCTTTGGTAACACCCATTGAATCCCAAAACCTCTAAAGATGAAGTTCCACAAAATATATGCAACATCGCAATATCAATAAATGATCCACTGTCTCCCCACTGTCTCCCCACTGTGCCAACACATACAACACCAACCAACTAAAGAAAGACCTTTCTTGATAATGTTATCCAATGGTATAAATCTTCCCCCTAGTTGTTATCCAAACAGAGAAACCATCTTTGGAGTCTTAACACACCAAATACTCTTCCTAGGGAAAGTAGTTGCACTGGTACCTCAAATGTCCTCATAATAAGAATGAACATAGAATCTAGGAAAAAATTCACACTCCAATTCTCAATCATTAAAACCTCTGAGGAATCTTACATTCCAACTATGCCCTTCCCCATCCAATTGGCTAACCAAAGTTGAATGAATTGGGGCATCTCTAGCTACTGAGCACGTGTACAAATAGGGTACAATACCTTTAAAGAACGATTCCCATACCATTTTTCAAAATGAGGGAGGCTAATGCTATTTAAAATTGCACTTCTGCTTGCTGTTCTGTTTTCTTAGCATTGTATACTCCTTGACCTCGTATAGGATTTAAGCTTTTTAAAAAAAAAAAAAAATTTATTATTATATTTTTTTAATAATTTGATAGTTATAATGGGGGAGGGGGGATTTGAACCCCCTAGAAGACTAATAGGTTTGAATAACCTCTTCTTTTTTTATTTATTTTTTTATATTTTTATATTTTTTTAATAATTCGATAGTTATAATTGTGGAGGGGAGATTTGAACCCTGGACGTCTCTTTTGGAAACACCAAGAGGTGCTAGTTGAGCTACAAGGCTATTGGCACTGATAGGTCTGAAGCCCTTCATATAACAATACCAATCTTCTTGGGAATAAGGGCTATCTAGTAGCATTGATACTAAACGTACATCTTTCATGGGGTGTTGGTTAAACTCTAACCATAGATAAGCTTATGAAAAGGAGTATGGTTGTGGTTAATTGGTGTTGTATGTGTAAGACTAGTTGTGATCTGTGGATCATCTTTTACTTGATTGCTCAGTAGCTTTCGATTTGTGGTCCTTTGTTTTCTTTGCATTTGGGGTACATTGGATGATGTGCAAGGTGTTGGATGCCCTCTTTTGCTGGAAATGGATATATGGAAGGCATTGTAGTAGTGCTGTGGGTTGTGGTTCCTCATTATCTTATGTTATGTGGGTAGTGTGGAGGGAGTGGACTAATTGCACCTTTGAGAGAATTGGGAGATTAGTAATTCAAGTCAAATCTGTCTTTTTATGTTCTTTATGTGAATGATACACCATGATAGGGGGTTTCTTGGCATTCATTAGCTGGTTCAATGGACCATTTGAGTCTTCGATTGTAAATTTTAGGAAGGCTGTTTTTTATTGCTTCTTCCTTTATTTTCTTTCAATAATTTGCATATAAATATATATTGTGCCTTATGGTAAGATTATGATTTCTTTGCTGAA
The DNA here is from genome assembly GCA_030445155.1 of Quercus variabilis. Taxonomy (NCBI): domain Eukaryota; kingdom Viridiplantae; phylum Streptophyta; class Magnoliopsida; order Fagales; family Fagaceae; genus Quercus; species Quercus variabilis. The sequence goes on from CP129445.1 coordinate 38,818,715, forward strand.
TTTAAGTTTTGAGCATGCTTATGGTATGTGTGTTTACATTCATTTGATTTGCTTATGTTTGGGTATCTTTGCTAGTAATATCTGTGATGTTGATTTTTCCTTTCTATTTTTGTTGGGTAAATTACATAATAAATTGTAGGGCTGATTTAGAGATCATTAGCATATTGGTGACATTATGATTTTGTGATCAGAAAAAAACATATGATAGGTAAGAGTATTTTACTAAATGGACCAAACTTATTGTTAATCAATCTGATTGCATATGTTTTTTATTTTTATATTTTTGGCTGAATATAAGTTTTTGACCTATTCACCTCATGCTTGTATTATGTTTAATTATAATTAGCAAGCTATTATAATTATTATTATCTAAATTCTTACCTTTAAAAATTTATGTTTGTTAGTTGTTGAGTGTGTTTTTTTGGGGATCAACCAGTCCAAAAAAAAAAAAAATTGGGGGTAAAATTGCCTACCATTCACCTTTCCCCCGCAAAAGTGGGAATTTGTGCATTAGGTACAATCTTATTAGTTGTTGAATGTCCCCCCCCCCCCCCCCTCTCTCTCTCTCTCTCTCTCTCTCTTATTGAGTTGTTTAAATGCTAAAGTTGTCCATTCCTTCAGATCAACCGTATGTGCATATCCATGGAACTGGTAACTGCTGTTCTTGGAGATCATGGACAGCGTCCCCGAGAAGATTATGGTAAGAGAGTTTTTTTTCCCTTTGTTCAGCAAATAACTCTTTTATTTTAGATATTGCATAAAATCAAAGCTATAAATCCTTGAAATTTTTATGCATATTGCATATAACGCATGGGCTAATTATTTTCAAAACTTTAAGCTCAAGAAAAAGCTGAGTTTAAGGATAATAGCCGTGTAAAATTATCCAAATGTGATGAACCTTAAGACTGAGTATGTGATTTTAATTAATGGATTGAGTCATTGTCTACTTGATGCTTAAGACTTTAGGTCTTCATACCAGACAGGAGAGATCAGAAAAAACAGTTTCAGACCTAAACTCTTTTTCTTTAAGACTATTTTGGATTGGGTGTTAGGTTTTCATTCTTTTATTTCAGTTCATGGTTTATTGGACTTTTGTACTTTATGCGCTTGATTGTATTTTGTCCCGGATGTATACTTCTTGTATACTCAGGCGACACTTCCTTTCTTTATCTTAATATATTTCTTATTACTTATCAAAAAATAAAAAGTATAGGTCAAGCCATCATTAGTGTGATTGCTAAGGTCATGATTCATTTGGTCATATATTTTGAAATTTTCTTTAATTTAGGTAGTATGCCAGTCGTTCCCTGAGCTCACATGCTTTATGTATTGTTTCAATGAAGGCTGGACTAATTGCAAAGTATCTTTAGGAGTTGCAAACATTAAGTTTTTGGGATAGCCTCCTTATTCTTGAGATAAATGTCAAAAGAACTACTGCCTGAAAGAAGTGAAAGTATGCTTCAAATTTAGAGAATTGTTTGGTCACCTTCAATTTCATTGTAGTATAAATGTTAAAACATTTAAATGTCGTATAATTCGTGTACTGTACTCAGGATTTCAAACACTCCTAGGTTTGGTTACAAAGGTTTAGGCTATGTCCTGAGGATGAAACTGTCCTGGTGCCCTCCTTCTGCACCTCACTTACGAAAACATTTTTTTTTTTCCTTATAAATTTCTTTTCTCAACATCAATGCATGTTTCTCAATTGGTGTTTCTTTTGTCAATATTATTATGTCATGATGAATCTATCTCATTGTTCATTGACGTCAACATTATTCTTTAATGCTTCACAATTTTTGTGCTTTCTTGTTTGGGCAGTGGTAGTGACAGCAATCACAGAATTGGGCAACGGAAAGCCAAAATTCTACTCTACTCCTGAAATAATTGCTTTTTGTAGAAATTGGCGCCTACCAACAAATCATGTGTGGTTGTTCTCGACAAGGTGATGATCTAAGGATCCCAATTACTTAGCATAGTATGAAGAGTGCTTTGAATTAGGCTCTCTCTCTCCCTCCTCTCTTGCTCTCTCTCATTCCACATACACACATGTGCATAAATACATATATGTACTCAAAAGCATGGCTTGTGGTTCTCTGATCATGCTAACTTTGTGAGTCAGATACTATGCTGTCATTAAGGCTATATTGGGCATCATTAGATGATAATGGACCCTCTTGTATTTTAGACACTTTGAATCTGTTGAATATGTAACTAATCATGAGTTGATAGTTGAGTATTTTAGTATTCTACAACTGTCCCCATGATCCTTTGTATTTTTGTTTATTAATATTTATACACACACACACACACACACAATTTTTTTTTTTTAAAAACAGACAGAATGAGAAGCATCAAGCACATAAAAAACCAGATATCTGTATGATATTATCGTCCTGAAGGTCTAGGTGTCAATCTGCATGGCTTTAGGTGAAGAATTTTAATAATCTATCACCCTGACTTCTTTTTTGGACAACTCTCTTAAAATTTGGGTTGTAACTTCTAGAGGAGCCTCTTGTATAATTACCATGTACTTAGGTCATTCTACTTTTTTCTTCAATAAACATAGTATATCTAGTTGCTATAATACACACACACACGCACACACAGAAGATTGTATGTATCAGTCATTCTGCTTTTGTCCTCCATTAAAATTATTACTTAGTATTTCCAGTTGTCAACATGTGTGTTTGTTTGTATGTGTGTATAATCAAGTCATTCTGCTTTTGTTTTCCTCTCTTCTAAGAACTTTTACTTGCTATGTGTAGTTGCCAATATGTGTGTCTGTTTCTTGATATTAGCTTAAATTATGTTCGGTATTCTTTCCTTATATAAAAAGTGATGGGTTTTTATTTATTTATTTATCTTACAGTAAATAATAATTTTATTAAAAGAGTAGAATGGTTCAGTAGACAGTGACCATACTTGAACAACTCCTAAACTAAGAAAGCAGTGAAAGTTTCATTTTCATCTCTCATAAGAATTATCCAGTTGAAATTTTCTAGACTAAGGAAAATTATAGTTTTATTGCTTCTGATTGATATTTTTGTAACTGAAGGAAGTCAGTGACTTCATTTTTTGCTGCCTATGATGCCCTCTGTGAAGAAGGAACTGCAACACCTGTATGTAAGGCTCTTGATGAAGTTGCAGATATATCTATACCAGGTAATGTTTTTAAGTGCAATGTGCTTCTATTGTTTAGCTTGGGATTTTTTGGGGCCTCATTTGGTTCTCTTTTAACAAAAAATTGTTAGTTTAAACGTCTATTGGAAAACAATTTCAAATCATGCTTGCTGGGAATGATGACCACTCTTTTCTGCCTCAACTGCTTAATTTAAGCAAGAAGCTCTGCAACTTAAGAGGAGGGAAAAAAAAAAATCTCTTGAAACTTAAATGAAAAAATGGATAGTTCACATTGCCTCTTGCCATAACATCCTTACCATTAATGCTGCTGCCCCACTTTTTTGTATCCCCAGCAATATGCTATTTCCATGTTTGTATTAGGCTTATTTACTTTTCTTGTTGGAGCCATAGGAATTCTTTTTAATCAATTCAATCAAGAAGGAATGGATTTGGATATATATTCCAAAGACGCCCTTGGTATTGGATATGGTGTCTTAGTCCATTGTGTGGTTGTCATATTAGTAGATTATCATTTTTTATTCTGGTGTGTTTGATTCTTGACTTGGAATGATTTGTTATGTGATCTTTTCTTTCTCATCAAAAAATTGGGTGTTAGCCAAAGTTAAAAATGTGGCTCTTTTTAAGTGAGCTATTAGTGAGACTAGAGCGTGTTAACTCTGCTTTAACTTAATATGCAGGTTCAAAAGATCATATAAAGGTTCAGGGTGAAATTTTAGAAGGTCTTGTGGCTCGTATTGTAAGTCAAGAGAGCTCAAAACACATGGAGAAAGTTTTAAAAGAATCTCCTCTGCCGCCAACTGAGGGAGGTATGAGTTTTGTTTTTGGTATCGGTTACCTTAGCTAGGAAATTCTTTGGTTCTATGTTTATTTTTCATTGTTAATTGCTTACCCTCAAAATTTATCCATGTTAGCCAGTGTGTGTTACAGGGACCCCCTCATTCACTTTTTGATAAGGTGTTTTTTCCCCCAGGGACGGTATATATTCTTGTAGTGAAGTGATAGGTTATGTTGAGACTGGTGCACATGGAATAAAATTATAATTTCTGCTTTGTAGAACCAGTATGTTAGTCCAAATATAATGAGCAAAAACTGAATTTATCAGAAGCAGATATTATTACACTCCTGGAACTTTGCGGAGTTGTATTGTTACTTATAATGAATTACATGCTTTATTGGTGGTGGAAACTGCCCTCTTCATGTAGAGATAACATGAGGGCTACTATCAAACTGATGAAATAGGTAACATATTTATTAATGGATCTAAAGAATGGATCCAACAAATGCTAATGCTTTGAGGAATTTTTTAGGATTAATAAAAAATGCAGATGAAAAGAAGAAAATTTATGAGAAAGAAAAGAATCAACCACTTCGTCTGTCTCTAATATAATGTAACAGCAGCACTTTTTTTTTTTTTTTTTTTTAATAATTAAAAAATTCATTCAAACAAAATAGAAGATACATTATACATGTCATATCCCACATTGGAAATCACAATCTCAAGTTTTAGCTACTTAGAATTCTAAGAAAGAGCAAGAGGGGATATTTTTAATACAACCACTGGAACATACAAACATCTTAGCATGAATTTTTTGATGACATGGTTGGGATGTCAAAACCATCAAATATTCTGCTATTTTGCTCACACCAAATAGTCCACGTGATACACAATGGAGCTACAACCCAAGCTCTAGAGATGCTATGATGATGAAATCTCCCTTGCCAACAGCCTAGCATCTAAACCACAATTTTTAGCATAATTGCAAGCAACCAAATATCTCTTGCTGCTGTGCAATGAAGTAGAAGGTGGTCAATGGACTTCTCTCTATGCAATATCAATTGATAATCAATATATTTTGCTTTTGAAGATGATCTACTATTAACATTTTTTATCCAATGCTACTGCCTTGGGCAACAATTTTATTTTTATTTATTTATTTTTTCTCGAGGCCCCTTAACAGAGTATGCTTTTATTTTTTTTGGGGGGGGGGGGGGGATTGGTAAGTCACACAGGCACCCTGTGGGTCTTAAACCCATGATCTCTCACCTTCCATCCCATTATTATGGGAGGAGGAAGTACCAGTTGAGCTATAACTCCCTTGTTAACAAAGATATGCTTCTCCTAGGAACACTATATAGAACCCTTCAAGACTCCATAGTTAGAATGGATGTCAAACTTTTCTACTTTGGGAGGTTTCCTAGTTAATCAATCCTCCCATTGTCCAGAAGGGAAATTAGAATATAATATGTCATAGAAATTATCCATGGACTCCAACTCCCAATCTTGGGGTGATTGGCTGAACTGATTCCAGTTAGAATAAACATTCTTGTTTATTCCTTCCGAAATAGTTTAGGGAAGACATCTTCCATACAAGAGTCCCAATGCCATACAATGTGACAAAAACGAATTTGTGTAACAGAAAATCTTACAGAGCTATTAAAAGTATCCCAGTGTTCTCTATGCACTTCCAAAGACTAACTCCGTGCAAACCCTTGACTTCCTTTGTTGTCTAACCCTTCAAGATTCACCATATTTTTGTACTAATAATACACCATATTTAGAATGGGAATTTTAAAGAGGGACAATTAAAAACATGTACAATGTGAAGGTACTATACTCTTAGTAAGCTCAATCCTCTCTCCTTTGAGAGATATAGCTTCTTCCACCCTGCAGGTTTTCGTTCCATTCATTCTGTTATAATAATTGAGCCTTGAATATGGACCCCAGTGGCAATCCAAAAAAGGTCATAGGCAAATATCTTGCAAATTATATAATTATATTTGCTTTATGTACTGGAAGGAGTCTTTATGTTTAGACATCTGTGTGTGTGTGTTATGAGTTGAATTTTTGCTCTCTTGTCCAAAGATTGTTTTCATGGCCATTGATTGAACGATATCTTTAAATAAATACTATTTTTCATTAGTTGTGGGATTGTTTTTTTAAAGATAGATTCCTGAGAAAGGGGGGGACAGGTTGGTTCAAGGGCATATTGGTCAAAGGAAAGATGGGGGATCCCTCTATGTAAATCTACCGTTGCTTGCACTACGTAATTCCTTTTAAATCATTGGATAGCTGAATTGGTTTTTGCATTGCTGAATCTTTTCATTGGAGCAGTTGATTATATAGCCTGTAGAATTAAACTGCAAATCTGGAATTATTGTACAATTATTGTTTAATTAATACAATTACTCTTACTTATCACAAAAATGGCTGAATTGCTTTTTACCCCCATTGAAGTTTACTTTCTTGACCAATGAAAATGCTAGTTAAAAGTTAAAACTGAAATTGAGTCTTGATCATCAGGTAATACCTGATTTTGCTTTGTATTTCAGCTGGCCTTGATTTGGGACCAAGCCTTAGGGAAATTTGTGCTGCAAACAGGACAGATGAAAAGCAGGTACCATGGAGTTCCTGTAATTTGAAGTATCGTATTTGAATGTGGCAATGATACTTGATATTGATAAAGTGGATGATTAAGAATTCATATCAATTATGTGTATTTTTTTTTTCTCTCTCTCTCTCTCTCTCTCATTAAAATTTTACTGCAGCAAATAAAAGCACTTCTTCAGAGTGTTGGCACTTCCTTTTGCCCTGACCGTTCAGATTGGTTCGGGGATGAAGAAGCTGGCGACACCCATTCAAGAAATGCGGATAAATCTGTTCTTTCAAAATTTTTACAATCTCATCCTGCTGATTATTCAACCACCAAATTGCAGGTCCTGCTACAATCCATTTTTGCTATCTTCTAAAATGTTAATTTTCATCAAATTTACTTTTATAATGGGGTGAATTCTGAAATTGCCTGCTTAGATAGTTTTGGGCACCGGTGCTTGCCAATTTTTTTACTGTTTCATTTTAATAGCTGATATAGCTTCTTATCTTTTATTGCTATTTTTCATATATTTTCTGTCAAATCACAAAATTTTGCATTCCCTTTGGACAGTAGTGATGGTTTTTTCATTGCATCACAGTTTGCAAACTATGTTTTCTTTTTTTGTTAACATCAACTAATGTTGCATTTCTCATGTTTGATGTGGATATTGTGGAGAGAGAATGCAATTGGCGTATTTTTGAGGATGTGGAGCACATGGGGACCCATGTGCTTGATTTATTTAGTACATCTTTGCTTGATTGGTCCTGTGCGTGGAAGTTCACTAGTTGTTTCATTGCTGAAGATTATTGATTATTTGTAATTCTTTTTGCTTCTTTGTGTTCATCTTGTACATGGAGTGATATTTTTTTTTTATAAAAGCATCAATACTTAGAAAAAAATGCTGTAAATGCTGTTTGGGTGACTTAGCCTTCATTTGTCGCTTATTGATGTTACTAGTTTTCAATTGAACTAGGAAATGATGCGCTTGATGAGAGAAAAACGTTTCCCTGCTGCATTTAAATGTTACCATAACTTTCACAAAGTCAATTCCACATCAAGTGACAACCTTTTCTACAAAATGGTCATTCATGTCCACAGTGATTCTGCCTTTCGGCGATACCAAAAAGAGATGAGGTTTTGTTTGAACTTACACTTGAATCTTTTTCTTCAATGTAAAACTTGGATTTACTTATCAAAAAAAAAAAAAAAAAAATTTCTTACTTGGATTAGGTTATTTTGTATTATTTTATGTTATGCACTCCCCAACTTAAAAATATTTGGTATATTTCAGGCTCAAGCCAGGATTGTGGCCATTATATCGAGGTAAGCATCTTTTATGCTTTGCATAACAATCTTGATCTATTTATTACTTTAAACCTTCTGATAATTCTCCTTCTTGTCCTAGATTATGTAGTAAGATTATTTTGTTAGGTACTTGTGGTAATGTAAGAGTCATATATATTTTTCTTTTCAGCTGTGCATGCTGGGGGCTTATAATCTGAGGCAATGTTATTTATGTTCCTCATAGAAAAAATAAATGTAAACATGGATCTGTGGAAGGAACCAAATAAACTCCAATCAATCTTAAAACATTGAAGGTATGGCAGACTGGCTACAAATGAGTGATGTATAGAAGAGTTTCTACTGTTTAGGAAATCCTTTGAAATTTATCATGGACTGGGAATTGGTACAGTGAAGTAGGAAAAAAGATAGTATTTGACACATTCTCTTTGTTTAACAGCCATCTTAAGTTCCTGGTGATTTTCAAATTGGTTAATCAGTTTATGTAAGGTTTTTCCCATTAGTATGGAATCATATGTCATGACCATGCAATTCCATATTCATAGACACAACATAAACATAGAATTGTGCCATAATGCCTCAGATCAGTACTGGCAAAGAAAATGGATAGGCATCTCCAATTCATCTACTGATCAGATTTTATTCTTTCTTTCTCCTACTTTTAAGTTTGGGACTTCAATTATTTCGAAGAGGATTTTGAGCAACAACAGCCTGATATAGCCCTTGTATGTTGTTATACCCATTTAGACTAGTGCCTGTTTGGCATTGCTGCAGGAAGTAGAGTTTTAGCTATAGAGCTTTTGTAGTAGAGCTTTTGCTGTATAAAGCTTTACTTGAAATTTTTTTTAACCTTTTGAGTGCTTTTCCAATTATAGTGAATGGCGTTTTAAAATTTTGGATCTATAAAGCATATACAGTAAATTGTAGAGCCTTTTCCTAGAAGCTCCAAATTCTAGCTTTAGCCTTAAAGCTAGTTAGCTTTATGGACCCATACCAAATTTTTAAGGACCCCCCTTAATGCTCTTTTAATTGAAATTGCCAAAAGTTGGCAATTTAAGCTAAAGTAGCTTTAACCCCCTTAAAGCACTTTTTGAACCCTTCAAGAGCAAAACCGGACAGGCCCTTAGTCTATAGAATCTGTGTTAGGGGTATGGGGTGTGTGTTTGTTATCTACTAATGAGGTATAAATCAGTGCATATATAGAGATGCTAAGACAACATATGGTAAGCTCATGTTCAAGCATCTTTCTAAATAAATGATAAAAATTTAACATGTTATTTTATACTATCCAGTCTACTGCGAGGTTTCAATCTGTTGCTCATATTTCATATTTACCCAGGTTTCTTTGTTGATATTAATTTATTCAAGGCAAACAAGGAGAGAGCTGCCGAAATTGCCAAAAGCAATACTATGGTAGAAAATGGTAGCAGTAGCACATTGGGAAAAGATGCATTAGCTGATGAAGATGCAAATTTAATGATCAAATTGAAATTTCTTACTTATAAGGTATCTTTTCTAGTTTTCTTATGCAATCTCGATGTATATATAATCATGCTCTAGATGTTTAATGAATATGTATGTAAAAACAAAATTGTGATAGGATGGTCCTGTATTCTTCTTATCTATAAATTATTATTATTTTTTGCTAAAATATTGTTGTCGTCCATAAAGTTTGCATGGGTTTTGTTTTTTGTCTTTAAACTTTAAAAAGTTCATTTTTCTTCCCTAAACTGTATAAAGAGCTTTTCCCAAAAGTTTAGGGGTGAAAATATGGGTGAAAATAGGGACGAAAAAAAGAACTTTTTTAATAGTAGGGATGAAAAATATATATATATATATATATATTTAAAGTTTAAGTACAAAAAGTGAAACATTTTTAATAGTTTAGGGATGAAAAACAAAATTCATGCAAACTTTAGGATGCAAACATTATTTTAGCTTTTTTTTGATAATTTAATAGTTACATTGGGGGAGGGGGGATTTGAACCCTAGACGTTTTTGTTGAAAACATTAGGAAGTGTCGATTGAACTATAAGGCTCTTGGATTTATATATATATATAGATATTTAGGTTATGAAAACTTTTAGCCCTCGTTTGGGGAGGAGAGAATGAAACGGAATGGAAAGGAATGAAAAGAATAATTTTAGAATATTATTTCCTTCTCTTGTTTGGGAGTTTTAATAGAGAGAATGAAAAATCTATTCTCTTGTTTGAGAGTTTAAGTGGGAGGAAATGGAATGGGTAGGAGGGAACAATCTTTCCTCTCTATTACTTTAAAACCTCAAATTTTCATTCTTCTTGAAATTGGGAAAAATGGGAGGGAATATAATTAGATTTAATGAATTTTTTACTAAAGCTCCCAAAATACCTCTATATATTCAACATTTTATTTTAAAATAGGGGTTTAATAGTAATATTGTCATAAAATGAATCGATTTTATTTCTTCTATGTTATTCTCGACATTTTATTTTAGAATAGAGGTTTAATAGTAATATTGTCATAAAATGAATCTATTTTATTTCTTCTATGTTACTCTCAAACAAGATTACTAACATTCCATTCATTTCCATTTATTTTCATTCTTTTCCATTCCTTTATTTTGCCTATGAAATATTTGGGGATGCCGTTGGGGACTTCTTTTAAGACAGCTTCAATTTGGAATCCTATTTTAGAGAAATGGAGAGGAAGTTATCTGGGTGGAAGCGTCTCTATTTATCTAAGGGTGGTAGGCTCATGTTACTTGAGAGTACTCTCTCAAGCCTCCCAATGTACTATTTATCTCTTTTTACTATTCCTAAATTTGTGGCTGCTAGATTGTAAAGTATTCAGAGGAATTTTCTTTGGGGGTCTTCTGAGGGGAGTTTCAGATATCCTTTGATGGCTTGGGAAAATGTGTGTTTACCCGTCGAGATGGGTGGTTTGGGGATAAGAAGTGTGGTGTCTTTTAATCAAGTTTTATTAGGGAAATGATTGTGGAGATATGGTCATGAATTTCCCATCTTTGGCAACGAGTTATCTCCACAAAATATGGTGAGGGTCAAGGGGAGTGGTGTACTAAAGTGTGTAGGAGGACTCATGGGTGTGGATTATGGAGAAGCATTTATGGAGGGTGGGAGAGCTTCTCTAAGCATTTGTCTTTTGTAGTGGGTGAAGGCTCTCGTATCCGCTTTTGGCATGATAGGTGGATTGGTGATAATACTCTTAAAGATCGCTATCTTGAGCTTTATGTGTGTTCAGCGGTCAAGGATGCTTGTATCTCTAAGATTTTGTGGATTCCAGAAGGGGGTACTGTTAAAGTATAGGATTTGAGGTTTTATAAAGCTTTTAAAGATTGGGAGCTAGCTGCATCTTATTCTCTTTTCCAGCTTATCCAAACTCGTATTCCTTGGGGTGATAGGAGTGATACTCTTGGCTGGCGGCTAAAAGGTGATGGTAAGTTTGACATCCGGTCTTATTACCATGCAATTTGGGGTGCTTCGAATTCTTTGTTTCCTTGGAAGGGTGTTTGGAAACCAAAGATTCCTAGGCGAGTGGCTTCTTTTTGTGGACAGTTGCACATGGTTGGATCCTCACTTTAGATATTCTAATACTTAGGGGTTGCCCGTTGGCTACTTGGTGTTGTATGTGTTGTTGTGATGGGGAGTCGGTAGACCACCTTCTTCTTCATTGTCCTGTTATTCATTTCCTATGGACTTTTATGCTTCAAGCTTTTGGTATTCATTGGGTTATGCCAGGTTCAGTGGCGGGTTTGTTATCTTGTTGGCATCAGTGGCTTGGGAATCATAATTCGGACATTTGGAATTTGGTTCTAGGGTGCTTAATGTGGATTGTGTGGTTGGAACGAAATTGTCGTTCCTTTGAGGATAATGAGAAGATGTTGGATGAGTTAAAAGTTTTATGCCAACGTAGTCTTTTGGAGTGGTCTCGTTGTTGGGGTTTTACTGATTGTTCTTCTCTCTTTGAGTTTATGCCTTCCCTTAGCTTAGTTTCCTGATTACTCTTTTTTTTGTGATGTTTGTTCTGTTTTGTCTTGTTGTTTGTCATCATGAACAACTTGAACTTTTTCTTATTTTCTCATTAATAATAGTTTTCTGATTACCTATAAAAAAAAAGATTACTTAATTCTATTCCATTCATTTTTTTTCCCTTACTTAAATGCATTCCATTCCATTCATTTCCATTCTTTTATTCCCTTATGATCATTTCATTCTGTTCCCTTATAAACTCCCAAATGAAGACTATTGAAAATATAAAAGGGGAAACTACCAAGTAGTAGTATATGAGGGAAGCTACAAGGATCATCACATTTCACATAAATCTAAAAACTCCTCCAGAGAGGACTTTAAGTGACTACTTAAAGTAGTCATCCAATCATATAGAGAATGAAGTAAAGAACAGTTTTAATCAGAGAATGCTCAACCTCTTCAAAAGTGTGCTGGTTCCTTTCTTGAGTCCCCTTAGGTGCATGAGTAAATTACTAAGCTTAAAAAAAGGGTCTAAACATTAGTGACTCCCTTGTTCTTAATGTGGTGTTTATGGAGGGAGCGTAATTGGCGGACTTTTGCGGACTTGGACAGTTTAGGAGATCAGCTGCTTACTTCTTTCAGTTGTTCCTCGTTTGACTGGTCTCGGGCTTAGGGACTCACATCTAGTGACTCCCTCCCTTTGTTCCTTAGCTCTCTCCTCTTTTGTATCTAATTTTCTTCGTTGTTCTTTTCTTCTTTTTTCCTTGTATTTTTTGACTGCTTTGTGCTTCTCTGCATAAAGTAGCTTTATATATATATATATATATAACTTAAATATATATAGTAGTAGTAGTCATGGAAATATGATTGTGGTAGTTTATTGGGATAATGGTATCTTTTACTATTTACACATTGGTAATTTCTTCAACTGCTAGACATAGGCCATTGCCTTTATGCGTGACCTTTGCTTGGTCCTTTTAGTCACTAAGTACCTCTTTTTCTTTTTGTTGATAAGATTCTTTTGAGAGAGAGAGAGAGAGAGAGAGAGAGAGAGAGTGCATCCTCCTCTTGTAAGGGCAAGGTAGAGGGTAAGTTCTTGGATTCAAGACCCACTGGGCGTGTGTAATTGCCAACAAAAGGAAAAGATAAAAACAGGCCCAGTGTTATGTTTATCTGTTGATTGTTTTGCTGTTATATTATATACTTAAATTGTAAGAAATGCCATATCCCTGTGTTTGAGGGGTATTGGCCAAGTACCTGCTATATGGATTTTGAAAAGGTTCTTGATTTCTATGAAAAAGTCATGCCAGAATTATACGATGGTTATTGAGAAGAAAATATATAAATATATATATATATATATATTGGGGGGGGGGGGGGGTGTGGGGGTCATGTCATTTTATGTGATGTCTCATCATGATGGGTCAAAAGTTTTCATACTTATCATGCTCTCTTATTACATACTAAAAAAAAAAAAACTTATTATGCTCTCCTTTTTGGCAGTTGAGAACCTTTTTAATACGAAATGGCCTGTCAATTCTTTTTAAAGAAGGTCCAGCTGCTTACAAGACCTATTACTTAAGGTAAGGTTCCATGCATGTTTTACCGTAAGATATGTATGAAATCTGAAATGTGGCACATACCTTGTACACTGCCTATCTTTTATATTTGGGTATGATTCTTACGTTGGGAAATCTTATGAAAAGGGGTTTGCCATTAGTGAATTGGTGTTGTATTTATCAAAGAAATAGGGAAACAGTGGACCACCTTTTACTTCACTTTGATGTTGCTTATGCTCCATGGGAGGATGTGCTTAAGATGTTTGGGATTCACTGGGTCATGCCCGGTCTGTGGCTTGTTTATTGTTTTGTTGGAGAAATTGGTTTGGACATGGCTTGGATTTTTGGAACTTGGTGCAGGGTTGTTTGATGGGGATTGTTTGGAAGGAGCGGAATCATCGTTCATTTGAAGATACCAAAAATTCTGTGGATCAATTAAAATATTTGCTTCAGCACACTCTTTGATTGGTCTGGGTTTGGGGTTCAACACAGTGTTCATCCATTTTTGAGCTCATAACTTCTCTTAGAACCCTTCCATTTGACTTTTTTTTTTTTTGGTATTTGGATTGTTTGTGTTCATCATTGTGAACAGTCTCTTTTTTATTTTTAGGTTTCATTAAATCTTTAGAAGCTTAGATGGTAGGGGTTAAAATCTAACTCTGACCCTAGAGGATTTCTACATTGATTTTTATGGATGTGCTCCATGTTAAACCCTAAAAGATCCATGCTCAAAATCTAATGTGAGAGCTAATTTGGTATTTATTGCGGTGGAGTAGACGACCATTCCTATTAGAATATCAATATAGAATAAATCCTCTAGTAACTATTCTTGAAAGCAGCAACAGTTGCTTGCCTCATGGTTAGTAATTCCTATATGAGAACTGCTACATTCAAAACATTTTCACAACACTTTAACAACAAATCTTAGGTCACAGGTTGTTACTAATTCTAATTTGAAACCACTGTTGAAATTAATTTTTTGCCCACCAGTAATAGTAAGTGACAACCTACCATCTAGTATTTATTGTGAAAATATTGTGGACATAGTATTTCTCATTCCTATATAAGCTACATGACTATATCAGAATTGTCCTTAAGAAACATATGCATGACTTGCATTATTAACTTAATGATTTGAAGTTACTTGTTTGTAGTGACACATCAATGGTGCTAGTACATCCTTGATAATGTTATATTGCATCTCTCTCTCTCTCTCTCTCTCTCACACACACACACGTATATAAGCTGTAACCTCAGTCATGGTGGTCAAAGGTTCTGTCAAGTGGCACATTCCTTGAGAAGAAAAGAGAATTTTCTTTGTTTTGCCTTCCACCTCATCAAAACTTGGATTTATGTGAATATATTAATTAACTGTCATGATTCTTATAAACAACAACAACAACAACAACAATAATAATAATAATTGTCACAAGTTAATGGATAAATGTAATTATTTCCATGTATTAATTATCATACATTATCTATAAATGGTGCACTAATTATATATATAATCAAAATGCATATGGTTATTTTTTCCAAATGCATTTATTTTCTTATAAGAAAGAAATTATTTTGAATAATTATTATCAAAAGGGAAAAAAAATATTTGATTTGGAATATGACATTCTACTTCATGTTTAGTCGCTTTGGCAACAACTACAGCAGATACCATTAAAAAAAAAATACATTCAGTCAATAAAAAAAAATAATTGTATGCTTAAATTAGTTGAAATAATCAAATATTTATGAATTCACCAAACTAATATGTTCAAATTTTTAATTATATTGATCTTAGAAAATTACGTGTCCTAGATCCTTTCTTGCTATGTAATTAAACAAAGTATTAATGGGGTACATGCATTTATTTTTATTTATAGGTGGTGCCTTAATTATTTTTGTAAAATGAATTTTTATTATTATTTTTCTAAGATTTGTATAAGAAGCATTTGATTTGGAATATGACACTCTTGCTCAAATTGAGTTGCTTTGGCAACAATTGAAACAAAGTCCAGCAAAAGATAAAAGCAGATTTAATTACATGCACAATCAAGAATATAAAAGATGATCGTACACTTAAATTAGTGGAAGTATCTAAATATTTGTCAATTCACTCATGCAATTGATTCATATAATTAATTATCCTCTCTTTCTAATGACATGTAATATAACTAAAGTTGATTTCCGAAGAATTATAACACATAATGAATATTATATATGGGACATAATATAATTTCTTACAAAATGTTTCAAAATGCATCACATAAGACATCAGCTAGTTACTCTTAGAATTTTTATTATTTGGCTACCTTGTGAGTGGGCTTTTTTAGTAAACAATTTATCCTTTTTCTTTTGAACATTACAGGCAAATGAAAATATGGGGCACTTCAGCAGGAAAACAGAGGGAACTTAGTAAGATGCTTGATGAATGGTAATGCATTCTTTTGTGTCTCCTTACACTTTTTCTCACTTCTGGGATTCCTTTCAAACGTTGGTTTTTGCTATTCATGAAACTGAACGTTTTTCTTTCCCTTCACGTTCAGGGCTGTGTACATACGAAGAAAGTATGGAAATAAACAGCTATCGCAGTCAATATACCTTAGTGAAGCTGAGACTTTTCTTGAACAGTATGCAAAACGCAGTCCACGGAATCAGGCTCTGATAGGTTCTGCTGGTAACTTTGTAAGGGCTGAAGACTTCTTGGCCATTGTTGAGGGAGGCAGGGATGAAGAGGGTGATCTCGAGATGGAGCGGGAGATAGCACCATTAAGCCCAAGTCCCTCAGTAAAGGATATTGTTCCCAAGAAAGAGGGGTTAATTGTATTCTTTCCAGGTAAAAATATTTGCAATTAGCTAAAATTTTGCTTATTTTTCTTCAATGAAGTTGTTAACAATTAGATTTTATTTCCTTGGTTAACCCATTGAAGAAGAGATGAAGGATCTGAAAAGTTATTTTTTGGGATTCAAGATAACTTGTTTCTATTTTATCAATTTATTGAGCTGTGCTATACTAAGTTGGACTGATCTGTAACAAGAATTGATTTATGTGGTTTAGACTTTCTTTTCAGTTCCTGGAATAGATCTTCTTATATTGAGATAAAAAAAGAGTCTGGGAATATGACACGGAAATTCTAGATGACCTACACTTACCAAAAAAACTCTTGATGGCCAACGTAAGAATGAATGCAGCCCTTCTATATGTTGCATGCTGGTGGCTTACATGGGTGAGCAGTGAGCTCTAGCTTTTCTTTGTATCTTCATAGCTCAAGTTAAGAACTTGGTTTGGATGGCTATTTTGAGATCTATTATTATAGATTTCATATCATATCATTGGTCCTGGTGACTTGGGACAAATCGGGGAAATTATCTACATGTGCTTGTGGTAAGGATTAGGGTTAGGAGGATCTGTGAATTTATTTTATAATCCTTAGAAAGAAGCTTTAGGATTCAAGAATTGATATAGTGTTGCAAAAAAGTAAAGAAAAGAAAATTGAATCTGCCCACAAATCCGTGAACTGTAGCATAACAGTGAACATGTGAACACTATCTGTGAATAGTGACGGAATATCTAAGAGTTAAGAGAAAAGAAGAAACCAGCAATAAGGCCAACATGTTTCAATACTCAAAACACTAATATTTTATTGATCTACTCTATCTCCTCTTTGAGTACATATATAATGACTCTTTCTTGTACTAGTAGCATTTGGACTTCTTGTTTGACTGGTAAAATAAAGACCTAATAAGGTAACTGTGAATGGTGACAAAATTCCTAAGAGAAGGGAAAGAGATAAGGAAAAGAAGAAAAGAACAATAAGGCCAACGTGCCTCAATACTCGAAAAATTAATATTTTATTGACCCACTCCACCTATTCAATATTAGGACTTTGTCTTGTACTAGTAGTCTTTGGATTCCTAGTTTGACTAGTAAACTAATAAAAGAGTAACTTGGACTAAAAGAAAAGAAAACCTAAGATATTTGGACCTCCTAGAAAATTCTAGACTCAATTAAATTACCAAATTACCTTCAGCTCACTGGGATTACAAAACTTACAGATTTTCCCCTAAATATGCAATTGACCCTAACTTGTTAAATAAAAATCCAAATTAAAAAATGTATTAACCCTAGGACATATATAACTAAGACTTTCAAAACCACAGCATTTTTACTTTAATTGGACTTTAGAAGAGCAAAAGGCCCAAGGCATTGCAAGATGAACCAATGTGAATGAGTGTAAGCTTCATTGCCCGAATACGATTGATGCTGACCACACTAGTTGCTACCAAGGTAGCAAGTGAGGCCAAGCGATGACAATTGATAGGTTGTCACTGGGCATTCCTAGTCACACGGGAAGAGAGGTCAAATGGCAAGGCAAGGCCATACGCCCATTTGGCTCCTTGCGAAGTATAGCTCACATTCTTTAGTTGACGAGATTGCAAAATAGTAACAAATCAGTCTTCCATGGATGTTGTTAGAATTATGGTTAATTGATTATATTCACCATTTCTTGACAGTTTAAACTTTTGGGAAATCGGTAATTTATCATGGTTTAGAGTAAGAGATCCTGAGTTTGATTCCTGTTTCCACTCTACCTCCCATTTACAATGTTAAAAATCCATGTATTGGGCTCCACTTATTAAGGGGGAGTTAGGCCCACACATGAAGGGTGTGTTAGAATTATGGTTAAATGATTAAAGAAATCAAATAATGAAGGAAATTTGTTGTATATTTCCTTATCTGTATAATGTGATTACATCGCCCTTTATAGGACAAAAAGTCTTATATCTCTATACAGGAAGAATCATAAAAATTATACAGTCAGTTATAAAGAGAGTGATTATTGGAGGAGATCATGTGATTACTTCCTTAGAGGGCTCTAATAGCAATAGTGGTGGTTGACAAAGGTCAAATTTGGTATTAGAGGAAGAGATCCTGAGTTCAAAATGCCATGTATTGGGTCCTACTTATTAAGGAGGAGTTTGGGCACACAGGGGGGTGTTAAAATGATGGTTAAGTGATTAAATTCTCCATTTCTTGTTAGATTAAGTTTTTGGGACAATCAATGATTTATTAGCACATCTAGGGGTGTGTAGCCAACCAGCCAAAAACCGACCCTATCCAACCCAACCCGTCCAGTTGGGTTAATTTTAAGGGGTTAGTGGGTTGGGTTGGGTTGTGAGAATTTTTTTTTAGTGGGTCGGGTTGGGTTCAGGTCATAAGATTCACAAATCCACCTATCCCGAACCAACCCGCCTATACTTTTTAATATATATTTAAATTAGAAAATATATTACACAATCTTGTTATTTACTTTTTTTGCCCCTTTTCCTAAATAAAACTCAAACCATAAGTTCTCATCGAATAGTTTGTGTTGGTCGGTGTTATGCTTGGGATTATTTGAATATAAATTTGCTTTTATTTGTGGTAGAGTTGTTCTAATGCTCAATTTAATAATAGTAATAATAATAGTAATTAAAAAAAAAATTCCAACCTGTGTGTCCAACCCAATTCATGTGGGTTGGGTTGGGTTGGACTCCTATATTGGGTTGGGTTGGGTTGGGTTGAGTTTTTTTAACCCACCATGGTGGGTTGGGTAGAAAAAAACCCCTCAACCCGACCAAACTTGACCCATGCCCCTATACAAGGTTGGGTTGGGTTGGACTCCTATATTGGGTTGGGTTGGGTTGAGTTTTTTTAACCCACCATGGTGGTTGGGTTGAAAAAAATCCCCTCAACCCGACCAAACCTGACCCATGCCCCTAGCTGCATTACCTGGGTAAGGCTTTATAGCTTTATATTGGTGATGAATATTTTCAGGTAGCTGTCTTGCTGATGTTCTTTTTCAACCCTAGTTTTGGACCTTATTAGTACTTCAGATGATTGCATGTTTGAAGTCAAGTAACACTTCTATACTAACGTTATACTTTATTTCTACTTTGTATTTGCATTCAACAAAATGTATTTGTGTCACAGAGCAATTTCCCTCCATCTTTATGTAGAAAGAAACAGCTTGTCTCCTAGTTGTCTGCTCTTGAATATTGTGAAATTTGTACAGTTATCTTCTGTTATTGTTCCTTTCAATACATTTGAATATTTCATGATGGCTCATCATTCTACAATGTATTTGTTTATTTTTTTTATTTGGGACTTTGAACCAGTGATGGTATTGTGGTTTTTTTTTTTTTGGGCACATTGGACATTACTTCTATGCATTTGTCTGATAAGTGATAACCACTTCTGGATCGCCATTTGCAGGGATACCAGGTTGTGCTAAATCTGCACTTTGCAAGGAATTACTAACTTTACCTGGAGGACTCGGAGATGATCGGCCTGTCAACAGTCTCATGGGTGACCTTATCAAAGGTATGACACTGTCCAGATGTTTTAAACCGATGCCTTATGAATCTGAGTCATCTGTATAGGTTTTGAATGACCTCCATCATGTCATTGTGTCTTCATATAGTTTGTGATGCCATCCTAGTATCCTACACAGCATCTATGTCATGTTTCTTTACAAGTTTGATCAAGTTAATGATAATATCAAGTTCTCTTTAATACAATTGTTACTTTTCACATGTAAATTATTGAATCTCGAATTCTTTCATAGTTACTCAAAATGTTTGCATAGTTGTAGTGGGTTAACATCATTATGACTGGAAAATGGCTTTATTCAGCACCTAGAATAATTTATACTGGAACCATTCAGAATAACAATCTTACTATAGTTATGTTAACTGTAATTTGAAGCTTACCTGCATATTAGTGGGGGATAAAAGGGATGTATGTTATGGAAAAAGACTTGTCGTTTCAGTGTAACAATTATTTGAAATCCTATTAATTATGGGTGAACTGTTCACCATTATGGTCAAATGTATGAATTTTATGTGAATGAATGAGTAATATATTAGAAATAAGGCTGTTAGAAAAACAGCTTCCTCATCCCTATTGTCTCATGGGGAGCTGTTGATGATTAGAGCATTAGAAATGTCATCACTTCTTAATAGATTAATATTTATCTTGATTTAGTGTCCGTTTGGCATGATTAATTTTGTCAACTTATTTTACTATTTGGCTTATTTTTGCTACTATTCATAGGTCCTGTTGCACTTCTTGGTACTATTTATGGGTCCTACTAATTTTAGATATCATTATTAGTAGATCATGATAAAAATGAGATATCATGTCAGTTTATCCCCCACCATTGTAAGGCGTAGGCATAATGGCATATATAGACCAGTACTTCATTCTTTTTAATCTAGTTGTCTCAAGGTACAATTTTTTTATTGTTAAGTTACACACCACCAGGTGGATCTTGAACCACGACCTCACCCTCTTCCTTTCTCTCACAAGTAGAATTGGAAAAGTATCATTTAAGTTAGAGCTAAAAGTACAAATGTAATGCAGAAAGAATTGATTGATCATCGAAAACCCTAATTTTTAGCATTAAAGCTCTTAACCTTATTATGAGGAAATAGATTTTTTTTTTTTGTTATTCTGAATAATATGCTGCAATTGTAGGAGCACTTATTGGGTTTCCCTATTGTTAAGATGCTGGAATGATTTGAATTTTATATGGGCTCAGTTGCAACTCATATCCCAGCAAAATAATATATTTGTATTACATAACAGGAAAATATTGGCAGAAAGTTGCAGATGAGCGCAAGAGAAAACCATACTCGATAATGCTTGCAGACAAGAATGCACCAAATGAAGAAGTATGGAGACAGGTAAATTTGCTCTGTCTACTTCTATAACATGATTTACTCAGAAACCCTCTTCACTGCTTTGATAAACAAAACAAATATGTATACCCAGATCTTGATCCTCTTAATGATAGTTATACGAGTTTTGGAATAGTATGGTATTACTCTTTTATGGCTGCTGGGGAAATCCCAATCCATTCTAATGAGATAAGGAACATAACTATTGCAATGAACTTCAGAAAAATTGAGTCTAATCTTTAGGTTTGATTTTAAATGTGATTTGAATTGGATTTGCTCTTGGTTGGTCAAAACAGTGTTAACTAAAATGTATTGGTTTTGAGCTCTTTTTTTTTTTTTTTTGGATAAGTAACGGAAGATATAGATTAAAGAAGAACACAACCCCATACATAGGAAATGTACTAGACAAGCAAACACATCAGGAAACCAAATTACAATGATCAAACAAAACAAGAAGAGAAAGACAAGAAAAAGATGGTATAACTAAACACCATTCGAGAAGAGTAAAAAAGAAAAAAGACTTAAACTCAAGAATGGACCGTTCGTGACCCTCAAAGCTTCTGGCATTCCGTTCCCGCCAGATACACCACATCAAACAGTGCGGCACCATCCTCCAAATAACTATATTATGATGACGCCTGAAGTTACATGACCAACAATCCAACAAATCCACAACCCTTTGAGGCATCACCCAACAAATACCAAACTAGCAAAAGACCATACTCCACATCTCATAGGCCATAGGACAGTGAAGGAGGAGATGATCAACAGATTCCCCACACCTTTTGCACATAAAACACCACTCAAGGACAACAAAATGCCTCTTCCAAAGGTTATCTATAGTTAGAATCTAGCCTAAGACCGCAGTCCAAGAGAAAAAGGCTACCCAGGGGGAACCTTCGATTGCCACATCATTTTCCACGGGAAGGGAGTGGCGGTATAGGGGGATAGGGAGTGATAATACTTGCTCACCACAAAACTCCTACTATTGGCCGACTTCCAACAAAGCTTGTCAGAACCAACACCTCGCCCTTAGTGGAGTAAATCAGAACCATACACGAATCCAAAGATTGTGACTCTTGATCATTCACTAGGCGGCGAAACTGAAGGTCCCAAAAAATTCTCCCATTAGCAAAGCACATAACCTTGGAGACTGAAGCATCCCTTGTCCTACTAATATTATATAAATCTGAAAATGCCTCCTTAAGAGGACAATCCCTACACCACACATCATCCCAAAACTTCACACGAGAACCATCACCCACATCATACCGAAGGAACTTAGAAAAATTCAACCAGCCTCTTCCGATGGACTTCCACAAACAAACACATTATACTCCAGACACGGATTTCGAACACCAACCACCCTACTCATTCCCATACTTTGCCCCAACGACCCTTCTCCAAAGGGCATCATTCTCCACACCATAACACCACAACCATTTGGCTAAAAGGGTAGAATTAAACCTTCTCAAGCATCGAATGCCAAGCCCTCCATTCTTCACTGGCCTACAAACCTTCGACCAACTTACTAAATGAAGTTTACGTTCGTCACCAATACCATTCCAAAGAAAGTCTCTTTGTAAATCCTCCATCCGCTTGGCCACCTTAACTGGAATAGGGAAAAGGGAAAGAAAATA
Source organism: Quercus variabilis (assembly GCA_030445155.1). Classification (NCBI taxonomy): domain Eukaryota; kingdom Viridiplantae; phylum Streptophyta; class Magnoliopsida; order Fagales; family Fagaceae; genus Quercus; species Quercus variabilis. The sequence continues at coordinate 38,841,410 of CP129445.1, forward strand.
CGTAGGCAGGCTAGAGAGAGTACTCTTAATGAGGGTGACCCTGCCCCCCTTAGATAAATACAATCTCTTCCATCCAGCTAGCCTTCTCTCCATCTTCTCCAAAATAAGATTCCAAACTGTCTTGTCTTTAAAGGAGGCACCCAACGGAAGACCGAGATATTTCAGCGAAAGAGCAGACTTTCTACAGCCCAATATCTCCACAAGCTCAATCATATTAGGCACATCCCCAACTGGAACCAATTCAGACTTATCTAAATTAATTTTTAGCCTGACACCTCCTCATATCTAGAGAGAATCCCACGCAGAACTGTTATATGATTGCTGTCAGCATCACAAAACACAAGAGTATCGTCCGCAAACAACAAATGGGACACTGTCAGCAAGGAACCAGATGCCCTCCCCACTGAGAAGCCCGAAAATTGACCAGTCACAATAGCAGCGTCTAACATACGGCTCAAAGCCTCCATGACAATATCAAAGAGAAAAGGGGATAACAGATTACCTTGCCTCATTATAATGTCTCAAGTTAAAATAATTTCTAGTAGTTTGAGTTGTGGGTTTAGTAGCATATAGTAATTATCTCAAAAAAAAAAAAAATTCTAGTAACTAGTAAGGAATTAATGGAATAAGCTCTTGTTTAATGATGGAGGGAATTGGATGATTAATTCTCTGCTTGGGATGCTAAGTTGCTTAGAGAATGAAAGGTTAGGCTAGCTCTTCAAGAGACACACTCTTGAAAAGATACCCTAGAGGTATGGGGTTTATTCACACAAATTCAACTAGTTACAATGAGGGCGGCTTTGCTTATTTATAGTTACATAAGCAAGCTTCTGATTAGCTAGGAAGTTAGTTACAATAACCTGCCATGTTGCTGCCATATGATTGATCTAGCCTAACAAACTCCCTAACTAACCGATAGGCTATTGTACTTATCACTAACAATCTATTAGCTAAATAACTGTCTATTACAAGTGATAAAGTTTGTTACAAGTAAAAGGAAGTACTTATCATACAACATAAGCACCAATGCTGATCATAAGGAACTAATGAATGGACTTTCTGGACATTAACAAGTATTAAATTTCCTGCTCCAAGCTGGCAAATTTCAGTACTTGGCTGCAGCATGGTTGTAACATGCTGGCAGCCCCTTACAGCCACATGCAGCCACTAAGGACACTACAAATGGACTGCATCAGGACACCCCCTCTTAGGGACATACTTGTCCTCAAGTGTCAGTTGAGTGAATATGATATGAGGCATGATAGGGCAGCAGGTGATGCACATTAAAACTATTGGAGAAGTGCATGTGATCTGCTAGTCCCATTGGTCTGCATACTCAGTAGTTGCTGCATCAAGCTGTTACATCGTGCTAGAGATTAAGGATGGTTGCTGCTGTGTCAAGGCTGCAAGTGTAAGCAGTTATGTAGATGCTCTTGCATCCAACGTTCTTCATCTTGACCATGGGTTTGGGGTTTGCTTTCTCCTGTTGAAAGAAGATTTCTTTTGTGATTGGGCTGATCCTTCAATTCCAGAGTGATCAAAACTTCTTGTGACACCATGTCCTTGTTAACTTGTTTCTTCTAAGACACTTGTCATCCCCCATTTCTTTCCTTGGAACTTGCAAGACGTTTGTTGCTAATGATAAATCTCTTCTTCCTCTATATGAGCATCTTCTCCTTCTTCTTTCATGTATGGATCATACATGGGTTCCCCGCGGACCCCCCCCCCCCCCCCCCCCCCAAAACAAAAAATTGTCTTCAATCATCAATACGGTATTGCTCACTTCTTCTTATATTGATCGTACATGGGTGCATTCATCAACATATCTTCTTTGGGTGCTAGCAAGGTATTATCAAGGATCAAAACTATACCTTCTTTTTCAATCCCTTCCATCATCAAGGATTTTCCTTTTAACTGCTTGGCTGACTTCCTCCAGTTAGTGGCCTCATGGACTTCTCTTCCACACTTGTAACATGTGAAAGTTCCATTACTTGTGTTAGGTTTGCATGTAATGGCTGCCTTTGATGAATCAGGTGCTGCATTAACAGAAAAACAACCTGTTGCATTTCCCTTGTCATTCTTGGTCTGCCAAGAATCATTTTGTAGATAGCTTGCATATAGATAGTTGAAAGGCAGAAATTGCTTTTGTAATTTCCACTTCATTTTGAACCATTCTTGGATCTTTCCTTTACACTTCCTAACTGTCTGAACTTGGAGTTGTCCCCACCGAGCGGAAGCTCTCCCTCTCAGCTTGATAGAGACCAACTTCGCCTTCTTGGACTTCATAGTACTCAAAGATCCTCTCAATTTGATTCAATTAGTCCAAAAATTCTTCAGGATTCAGACTCCCAGGGAATTTTGGAAGGTCAACTTTGATTTCTGTCTCCCATTTAGGCTCTTCTCTTTGAGAAACTTGCAGATGTGTAGGACCTGGCCTTGGTTCTTGCACGGGCACTTGCTGATTTCCTCTCACAGATTGGCCAAATGGGTTGTTGAAGTAGTTGTTGCTATCTGCATCAGCATCTTCAGATTGTTCACCATCACGTCTGTGATGATGAAGCTGGCTTCTCCTAACTTCCTTGGTCAGGGATGTTAATTGTCTCCTTAGCAATTTTACAGTCTGCTCCAAAGTCATCTGGGGCTCTTATTATCCAATTCCCTCCATTTAATCTTTTGAAGAATGCTCTACTTTGTTGATTGGAATGTGATAAATCTTACTGATGTATGTCTCACTTGATCTTCCCAAAGGCACATACCATCTAACTTGCTTAAATTCAGTGAATGGTCAAAATTTTCCCCTTAACACAGAGACATTATTGACTACATAATGAAAAGTAAATAGATGGCAGGTTCATCATTTTTAAATGCCAACAAATATTGAACTTGCATGATTGTGTAGAGCTGAAATGTACTTTCCACTTGTGCAGATTGAAGACATGTGCCACAGAACCAGAGCCTCTGCAGTTCCAGTTGTACCTGATTCTGAAGGTTATACCTCCTGTCATTCACGATATATTAATCTTCTTGGTGTTCTCTGTTGGTAGTCATTTATATGCATCCTTCGGCTGCATATTTTTTCATATTCTTGTGAAGTTTATTTTGAAATATATTTTGGCTTGTTGACAATTGATTTCATGCTTTATTTACCAACATAGTTAATTAAATTCATGCTAATGTCAACCTTATTTTAAGATTTTTCTCTGAGGCATAATAGTCTTCACAGAATATTTTCATTAAGTATGTAAACCATGAAGCTTCTGATATATACTGCAAACCCAAACAAATTTACATTTTAGTTCTTTCTTTTAACTTTTATTTTTTTGTTCCTTTGAGGCATTTATTATTCTGGGAATTGGGTCTTTAGATAGACTTTAATTGCTGTATAGGTTTGCTTTGGAAGCCATGGGGTTAGGCCATGTATATACTTCCTATTTGTTTGAGAAAATGTTGTTAGAGCTGCTTAGTTGCCTAGTTGATTTCTTGAAAAATAATAAATGTCTTGCTAACTTAATATCCATTTATGTTCTCTTTTAAATTGTTTGTGATCTTTCAAATGTGCAGGAACTGATACAAATCCATTTTCTCTTGACGCATTAGCTGTTTTCATGTTTCGTGTGCTTCAACGAGTTAATCATCCGGTATATGTTCAGTTCTGATTCTACAGGCTGTGTTGTCAGACACCTAACCTCTCTAAAACAAGAGTACCATCTACCTAGTAAAACTTTTTGCTTGAAATCTGCAGGGAAATCTTGACAAGGGATCTCCAAATGCTGGCTATGTGCTGCTAATGTTTTATCACCTCTATGAGGGCAAGGCATGATTCCCCACCCTCCCTTCTCCTTCTCTCTCTTTTATCTGTTATAGTGCAGATGCCCCCATTTCTGTGGTTTTTTCTGAAGTTTTCTATTTGTTGACATTTTACAGAGTCGCAATGAGTTTGAGGGTGAACTAGTTGAGCGATTTGGCTCACTTGTGAAGATGCCATTGCTGAAATCAGATAGGTACTTAGCAAGTTTTCTCCTAAGTTACTTGGCTTCCAACCGAAACCACATAATACTGACTTACCGAAAAAAGACCCTCATTAGAATAGTTCTTTGCTACTGTGCTGTGGACAGTAGTGCTACAGGTCAGTTATGTGGATTTTAATTAAATCTCTAATATAGGCTAGGAAGCACGGATACAGGCACGGGTACAAGTACGGCACCCCAAATGAAGCATCTGTGCTCCCTAGAATATAGGCCCACTTCACAATAAAGGAATGTCCTTATTTTAATAAGCAGTGAAATTTAATCAAATCAAATCCCATGCCAACCCTACACTATTCCTTCCACCATCTCATCGTGTGATACAGTGTATTTGGAGGGAGGGAATGCTCGTAGTTTTGAGGACATCGAAAAAAACATACCAGATATTAAAATTTTCTTTTAAGAACTCTGTCTGATTGGATGTCTACTATGGGTTATATTTCTCTATCTTCAATTTATGAGTTGATTGATATCTGTAACTTGAGGAATTGATTCCATCCGTATACACCCAGTATACTTTGGGAGACTTTTTTTTTTTTTTTTTTTTTTGTGTATTAATAAAATTTTATTACTTATTAAAAAAAAAACTATTTCCCCACCAAAATTAAAGATTGAGGCTGACACAGATCAGCCCCTTCTATTATAAGTATTTTTTGTACGCTCATATCACTACCTTTACAGGATGATATATTACCATTATTACAAGCTGAGATTTAAGTACTTGTGATGCATAACACTATTGTTTTTTGTGCTTCTTTTTTTGGGCATTAAAACAGGAGTCCACTACCTGATCCTGTGAAGTCTATTTTAGAGGAAGGAATAAATCTATACAATCTTCACAGTTCCCAACATGGAAGGTTCGTGATTAACATTTTACCAGCATATCATGGATATGGGTTAATACTCATGTATATAATTATATATCTGTAATTTGTGCATATTAGTTGAAGCAATATCCTCGGGACAACATTTAAAAGCTATCCATAATTACAATTTCTGTACTTTATCAAGTGTCTAGAATCTTCTATGAGAAAAAGGTATAAAATATGCAAGAAATATGTATAGGGTTAGAATACAATGCATAATATGTTACATTGTATAAGCCCCCAATATCGTTTCAGCTTATCTAGCTCTGGGAAGGAGTGGAAGAAGTAAGGGGATTGTCAAAATGTAGGATCCCATCAGGGGCGGCTTTATGTTCAAGCTAGGGGGTTCAAATGAATCCCCTGCCCTGTCCAATTTTATTTATTTATTTTTTTAATTTTTTTTCATATATAATTTTTTTTAAATTTTGGTTTAAACTCTAAAATAAAATTTTAAACACCTTGACCCTAAATTTTATTTGGACCCAACTGAAATAAATTTGAATATGATCATTTTAATGCTTCTTTCACAATAAAGGTTATGTGGCAAGTTAGAATTGGTTTTTATTTGACCCATAATTGACATCACTTTTTTACTTACCTTTATCAACTTGTCACCTAGATTTTATTGGAAAATTTTTATGAAAGTATTTTGTCAGAGCACTACTCTTACAATATTTAATTTTATAAAAAAATATGTAAAAAAAAAGTTTCAAATTTTTGCTCCTTCATTTAAAAAAAAAAAAAATTCTCTTCTGGACTCTGGTGGCTTACTTTGTTTTTGATAGCAGAATGAAGTTATTTTTCTCTACACTTTTCTTTTTCATAAGCAAAAAATTACACCACTATTAGAAGCAACAGATCTCTATCTACATATGTGATTCTTTCTTCATTTTCCTTATCTCTCTCTCTCTCTCTTTTATGTTTTCTTAGTTTTTTTCTTTGTTTGATCAAGTAGTTTGATAAATGCTCTATAGATTTCTTTGTCCAAGAAGTCTTTTAGGTGCTTGCTAAAATTCCAAGAGATTGACCACGTGTTTGATTAAAAAATCATACGCTTTGAAAGCAAAAGCTTATATTAGTTACTTTTTTTTTCTTAGTCTTGCATTTGCTCCTAGTCCTACTCCTAGGTGTGTTACTATTCTTCTTTATCATATATTTTTATTTAATTGATATTACATATAAATATAGTAAGTATCTATTAATTTGACAAAAATGTATGATTAATTATTTAATTATATTTTTATACATTCAATGGTTGTGGTGTTGTGGTCTTACCAATCTTTAAACTATTAATAAATGTTTTAGACTATTGTACAATGTAGTTGTATTGTATACTAAATTGAATTTAAAATACTATTTTATATTATTGTATATAATATGGAAATTGTATACACAGAAAAGAAAAAAAAAAATTATCATTTTATTTTTCACTTGCCCCCCATGACAAATTTCTAGCTCTACCATTGCTCACCTTCCTTAAAAAAAAAAAAAAAAAAAAAAAAAAAAAAATCCTGAAGCTGCCATTGGATCCCATGACTAAGTTGAACCAGAGCAGTATGAGGTGATGGTAAATCTTCAAATAAAGTTGATTCATTGAGAGATCAATGGAAATTCAAAATTGGGCTGACCAAACTGATAGTGTCAACAGAGCATTCTTGGTGAAAGAAAGAAGATCAATGGATCATCTCTTGTTGCTTCATTTGGTCACACGAAAGCTTTGCTCTTTTAGCTTCTACTTTGTTCCACAGGCATTAACAATTATGATATTCAAAGTTTGGCAATAAAAAGAGGAGACTGCCATCGAAAACTTTGGGACTGTTTATTGTTGGTGCTATTTGGCAGTAAAGAAAGAGTTGAGCTGAAAAGGTTGAGTACTTGAGTCGCCAATTCAAGTATGCTTTTATTGGAAGTCTTCACTTGTGGAAGCTGCTTCACCCCCCTTATTTTACATATTTTTTAACCTTTTCTGTTGCACGTGTTAATGCTTGCTTGCACTCTAGGGGTTGTCAAATGCTTACACTATTTACATCAAACTGCATCCGTACTAATTCCCATAAAGGTGTACTGACTTGTACATAATTGATCTTGTGGAGTACTTATAAATACAAAATCAATAATGGTAATTATAAACTTATTGTTGAGGGTGCAGCTTATTTGTGCAATGCATACAACTAAGTTTGCACTCTTTATTTGTCTTTGCTTTCTTCTAAGCTTTCTTCTCTACTTCACTTCATGTATATCAAATAACAATCTTAGATCTTTTAATTTCTCTTCTCTCCTGTTTGAGATTCGTTTGTTTTATCTGGAATTGACTCCCAAGGGATGTTATCTGCTTTGGCCTCCCATTATTGTTTTACTACTACTGCTACTTCTGTCTCTTCTTTTGTGTGTGGTTGCATCTTACATGTTCTCTTTTAAATATTAGATTGGACTCTACCAAGGGATCCTATGCAAAGGAGTGGGTTAAATGGGAGAAACAATTGCGGGAGGTTTTATTCGGCAATACTGAGTATCTTAACTCTGTACAGGTCAAATTATTTTCTTTTCTTTTGGTTATGTTTTGTAATTTGATCTATTCAGTTCAGTTTAGCGTCAATGATGTTCTTTGAAATCAAGCTGATCAAATAATTTTTTAAATCACTAGAGGAATCTTATTTACAATTTCCATGGCCCCAGGTTCCATTTGAGTTTGCTGTCAAGCAAGTGTTGGAACAACTAAAAAATATTGCCAAGGGTGATTATTCAACACCAGATACTGAGAAGAGGAAGTTTGGAGCCATTGTTTTTGCTGCTGTCAATCTGCCTGTTACAGAAATCCGAACCCTCCTTGATAATGTATGTAAACAATCTGCCTTCTCATCTATTATATTCAGAATACTATTTACTTGAGATAACTAACCAAAACTGAATGAATTAATTTAATTTTGATATTTTGAACTACTAAATTTCATCCATAAGCCTGCCTGAGGGCATTGATCAGAACTAGTGGGGGCTCGTTTGGCTCTCTAAAACTACAGTCTGAGCTTGGGTATTAATATTGCAAAAATATGGAGTTTGGTCTTTTGAATAGGAGATCTTGGTTTTCCAACGTCCATTGGATAAAACAATTGGTTTGACTTTCTGATGCAAGACTTTTCAAGAGGCAGGTCTAAGGTCCACCTCTCAGGGCCCAATCTAGGCTAGAGGAAAGGATTCTTATTTTATATTCACAACTTAAAATATTCAAAGGCATCATGATTACTGTAGATATTCACTGCTGCCATCAATGGAATGCTTTTGCAACTTTTTGTTGGTGGTTAAGAATATGAGCAGTCAAAATGTATAATTGGGACTGATTAGAAGTTATATAAAAGCTAAATTCAAATTCAAATTTTATCCTTGGAAGTAGTTCAATTTACCTTAAAAAAAGACTTTTCTGTTTCTGTGATCCCACTGTCCTGTGGTTGTCTCTATTTTGTTTTCTTATTTGTCACTTGACAGTCGATGTTATTTTTAATTAATGAAAAATGTTACATACACAACATGTTCACAACAAATCCTAGCTAGTAAGTTGTCTCTGGTTTTAATTTAAACTCACCAGTGAAATTACTTTTTTGCCTACCATTAATAACAGCCAATAACAACCTGTCACTTAAGATTTTTTGTCAAAGTGTTGTGAAATATTGTGGACATAGCATTTCTCTTTAACAAATTTTCTTCATCATGTACATATCTAGGATTAAATGGATGTTTCACTATATGACTATTGTATTTGTCCAAGCAGTTAGCCGAAAACAATCCCAAGGTTAATGCTTTCCTAAAGGACAAGGATATGGTTAGAAGTCTTAATAGGGCTCATGTGACTCTTGCACACAAGAGAAGTCATGGTGTTACAGCTGTAGCTGGTTATGGCCTCTTCCTTCATCAAGAGGTCCCAGTGAATTTGACTGCTCTGCTCTTCTCAGATAAATTGGCTGCATTCGAAGTTTGCCTCGGTTCTGTAAATGGGGAAAAGGTTGTTTCCAAAAACCAATGGCCTCATCTTACCATATGGACTGGAGAGGGAGTAGCTGCCAAAGAAGCTAACACATTACCACAATTGCTTTCAGAGGGGAAGGCTACTCAAATTGAACTTAACCCACCTGTTACTGTACACGGCACAGTGGAATTTTATTGAGTCTTCCTTTTTCTTCATTCCACTGCTCACTGCTCAGTGCAGCAGGTTCAATTCACAATGGTATGTAAATAGACAAGAACCTTTAAAAGCAACGAGTTTTGTGAGTATTAGGGTGATAGGTAAAGTGAACGCTTCGTTGAAGGGAAAAGTTTTGATACAGTTGAGATTTTTTTTCTCCTGAGAAATTTTGGATATATAGGCATTTGAAATAGGAGAAGCGGATGATTGAATTCTTCAATGACAAGTTTATATGATATCAGTAAATGAAAAGTACAGACTGTTTTATGACAAACTTCATTTGTTGCTGTCAAAAAAGTATTAAGTTTATTTCGCTTACTTTACCACATTTAATTGTGATCTATAGACTGAAATGTATCTAGAAACAACTGTAAAAAAGGACTTCTATCACCCTGTACAGGTTACACAACTGCGCTGTAACTAAATTATGCAATGAAATTCCGCTCTGATTTTTATATTGAGTAAGTCTTAAGTATTCTCTAAAGCACGAATAATGGTGTTCATTTCTCTCACATTCATGGTGGGGTCTATTTATTAAATTTATGATAAACGCTACCATGAATGCGAAAGGAGTGAGCATTATTTCTTTTACTCTAAGAATACCTCAAAATTTTCCTATTATAGTGTAGCTTAAAGAAATTTGAATGATGTTGGCTTGTCATGTGAAAGCTGTGGTTTATAGTTTTTTTTTTTTTTTTTTTTTTTACCTTTCTAGTTACTACAGCTATAATACTCTGTATCATGTTTAGATGAACCCACCTCCACTTAATGATAAATGGAAAAAAATATAGAAGGTTCAAATAATCTTCTTGTCCTTTTTTTTTTTTTTTTTTGAGAAGAATATTCTTCTCGTCCTCAAACTATAGTTTATGAGCTATTTTTATATTAAAAAATTAAAAGCTTATTTTTGCCGTTGAAAATTCAAAATTATATATATATATATATATATATATATATATATTTATTAAAGATAGTTTCAATCTATAGCGTTTACTTTGGTAATTACATTTTATTATCAGATCAAGACATCAATTAATTTTTTAGTGTGTAAGTAGAGATTGAATCCAAAGCTCTTATTCGATGATTAGAGATTTTACCAATTAAGATAATTAAAACTCATTATATTTCTTCTTTTTGGCCACTCTTATTACTGTTTATGGACAAATAAAACTGGATAGGTGATATTTCAAGGATAAAAAGAGAATCTAAAATATATCCTTTTGTACCTAAAATGTAATATTTTTGTTCCTAAAATGTGTTGTGTTAGACACGCTGATAAAGATATTTACCAAAGTGGATACAAGGACGAAAATGGATGACGACTTAAAATATTCACTGGTTAAAATGGAACGTGAACCAACGAAAAGAATATTTTTGCCAAAATGAAATCCAATTGCAAGTCAGAAGGTTTTTTTTTTTTTTTTTTTTTGGCACTGGCATCCCATTTTACTTTTTTTTTATTACATATATAAAATTTGATAACTAAGGGAAGGAGTATTCGATCCCCCTCCCCCATAGTCTGTCAGAAATATTGGAAGTTACTAATTTAGCTACAAGGCTATTAATAACTTCCTTTTACTGACCATATAGTCACTCTTCCCCCTTTGGTAGAATAGAACTTTCCATTTATCTGTATTTTTCACAACTAATTTAGTGCATGGTTTTGATAATCTAAGGTTCTATCATGTAGCTCATTTTTTTCAGAATGAAAGAAATTCTTCACATTTAGCCTACTACCTATTCAAGATTTTGCATATACATTAAAATATTGATTAATGGGGTAGATACATATATTTTTTCATGTATAGAATGTCTATATATGGTGCACTAATTATTTATATTAAATAAGTTCATGTAATTATTTTTATAAAATTTATATAATATACGTACGGTTTGATTGGAATAATTTTTTTATTAAAAAATGATTTGGAATATGAAATTCTTCCTTATGCTTAATTAATTTGGCAATAATTGAAATAAAAACCATTGTCGAAGGCATGTTTTTTCCGCGTAGCCATGTGTCTTCTGTTAGAAGTGTGACTTTGCTAAGTCTGAATTTGTTTTGGGGAGTTCAACCTAGAACTCGACGTTGGGCTGCATAGACCAATGACTTCCAGTGCATTTTTAAGCCTACAAAATAGATAAAACCCAAAGTTTTAGAATCATGATAATGGTTGAAATAAATAAATAATACATTTAATTGAATAGCATGATAGCTTTGATTAAATGGTGAGTTGATACGTTATTATTATGTTTATTAAGTGATGTTCAATATTAAAAAGTGGTTAATTAAGTGTCATATATCCGATAATGGGATAAGTCCAATAGTCCATATCCAGCTGCGGTTCATGGTTTATGTTCAACATAATAAGGTATGTCTAGCAATCATGGTTTTGAAACCCGGACCGGACCGTACGGTCCGACCGGAAAAACCGTGAACCTCTCACAATCACGGTTCTTTTAGGCATAAGAACCGGCCAATGCCAAAAAAGCAGGAAACCGTTCAAACCGCGGTTGAACCGCACGGTTCTGAGAACCGGATTCAGACCGCTTTTCACGGTTCCCTTTGAATCTGATCCTTCAAAAAAAAAAAAAAAATGCAAAAGAAAAAGAAAACGTCTGATCTGACCCAGAAAACATCTCATCTTTGTTTCAATCTCTTTGCTTCACTTTCAAAAAAACGTCTCACATAATCCAAACACAAAATACAAAACAAAATCCAATTCTTACAATAAAGTTGAATCAGAACAAGCATACGAAAAAAAAGAAAGAAAAAGGAAGAACAGTCCGATCTGACCCAATCTGGTGGTGGGAAGGAGGACGAACGGCGATGGGGCGGCGGACGAGGCCTTCGATCTCCACGATCTCCACCAGCGCCGCTTCAGATTCTTCTCTCTCTCTCTCTTTCTTCTCTTTTCTCTGATGTGAATATGTTCTTTTTTTTTTAGAAAGCCTGATGTGAATATGTGAGAAGGACAAGTGATAACTGTGAAGTAAACTCTTGGGTGAAGCAAGCTTTAAATTTTGGCACTGTTCTCCGCTGGTAGTGTGTGTGTGACCAGGTGAGAGTATGAGAGAGAGAATGAGAAAGACAAAGCTGAAAGAAAAATAAAAACAGAGATTAGAAAAAGCAAGACACGCTCTCTGGAGGAAGACTCTAGAAAAAATAAAACCAAGATTAGACTAGTGGGATGGGGATATGTGTGTGGAGGAGAAAAAGCAAGAAAAAATAAAATAAAATAAAAGGATAAGAAACGTATGGATGCAAGCAACGGAAGGAAAAAGAATAAAAAGAATAGAGTCACAATTAAATGTTACTACAATATTTTTGCAATATTTTATAATAAATTTTAAGTAATAAATTGTTATTAGTTAATATTAGTGAGTAAAAAAATAATTTTAATAGTGGGTTCAAATTAAAATTAGTAACAATTTTTCACATAAATTTTGTTGTGAAAATATTGCTAAAAATATTGTAGACTTCTTCACTGCTTCCAGAGACTTCTTTGTTGCTGCGTGCTTTGATGAGACTGTCAAGTGTCAACTACTAATGTATAGTGCTTGCTTGCTGTCAAGCACTTCCTTCTTGGGTTTTGATTTTTTTTTTTTTTTTTTTTTTATAAATTCATAATAAATGGTGAACAATGACTATTCAAATAGGGTTAGGAAAAAAAATGATGGGCAATCAAATGGGCTTGGCCATGTGCAAATAAACTCATTTGTCTCTTAACTATTTTATTGGGTTGCATAAAAAATAAAAATTATTGTGTACTAAACTATGCTTTATTATGACTTAAAAATAATTTAGAAACTCAATAGCTATTGCTTTTTAGAATTTTATAATTTTTATTTGTATTATGAAAGTTATGTTATAAAAAATACTATCTATATTTGTTTTGGATTATTTTAGTTAATTTTTCTATTTTTTTATTAATTTAATGTTTTTATATATATTTAAAATAATTATTAAAGTAATTATGACGTCATCACGGTTCGACCCCGGTTCGACCTCGGTTCGACCTTAAAAACCTTGAACCTCTCTCTTTTACGGTTCAATGAACGGTCCGGGTTTAAAAACCATGCTAGCAATAGTCTATGTCCAAATAATATATGTCCAGTGGTAGTTCATTTCCAAAAAATATGCATCCAATGGTGGTTCATATCCAAATAATATATGTGCAACGGTGGTAGATCGATTTATTAATATGTACGTTCATTAATGAAGTATTAATGAGATCATGTTTATTAAACAATGAGATAATATTAAAGTAACTTGTATCCAACGGTGCAATAACAATGAATTAACATATACTTAATAATGTAATCTTGAATATAGAAAGATTTTGACTTATCTTGACAGTTTGTAGTTCCAATCGTAGAACAATAGTGGACTTGTGACATTTCAGCAATGCAGTAACATGAGTACAGCGGTACAATATGATATTATGAGTCATTCCATGGTGACTTCATGATTGAAGGGGAAAAATTGGTGCAATTGGAGGGAGAAAGAATATGTCCAGCTGTGTGTATAGGTTGGTTAAGTTTATCCTCTTTCATCATGCACTTAAATGATTTTCCTCATGTAATGCTCTTTTAGTTTTTAGTCAAATATGAGTGATGTTTTCTTTCATGAGAATAGCTTTTAGTATTATAACTTTTTGTCTTTCATAAGAAGGGCTTTTAGTATTATAAATATATGTCTTCCATGAGAAAGAGCTTTTAGTAATAAGTTCTTGGAAGAGTGTTTCATATGTTTTAAGATGTGTGGAGATGGTAAGAAATATATATATATATATATATTGTGAGATATGGTGTTTGTAATATGTATAGGAATTATATGTAGATACTTTGTTGGACATGAATCATGTATATGTATACTTTGTGAAACATGGAGTTTAAAGATATATGAGAAGTATGTATGAATATTTTGTGAGGAATGTGTTTGTAAAATATATGGAAGTGTGAAATAGATAATATGAAGGTTAAATATAGTAAATACATGAGATTATAGTTGCTGCTGGAGTAGTTTTTTGTGTTATGTCATGGATTATGTTGCTTTTTAAGAATGGTGATTTTGTATGAGAAATAAAGAATGAGATGGAGATATGTTTTTGGGCAGCAAAATGATGAAGTTTCATAATATTAAAGTGTAGGAGAGATAGATACTGTGTAATGGTGTGGTGTAATAGGTGTGATGTAATGATGTTATATAAGAAGAGATATTTTTGTAAGAGAGATGAAAAAGTATGGAAATGTTTAGAGATATGTGCAGCAAAGTGAATGAAGTTTCAGAATATTGAGGATGAGAGAGGGATGGATGGCTTGTGATATGTGTGTTGTGTTGCTATCTATGAAGAGAGATTTTGTAAGAGAGATGGAGAAATATGAAAATGTGTATGTGGCAGCAAAATGAATGAAGGTTCAGAATAAGGGGGTAAGAGAGGGATGGATGGTGTCTTGCAATATGTGTGACTTGGTCCTCTTTATATAAAGTCAAGTATGTAACTAGATCATAATTAGTTGAAGGAAAATTCAGTAAATAAGGAAAAGTCTTTGACAAAGTAATTGGTTTCATTAGTGGTCTTTTGTTTTTTAGCCAAAAGAAGAAAAATTGAGACTTTAATGCTATGTCACAGCTATTGCAGTTGGATGATGTCATTTGAATGACATCCTTTACCATTAAATTCATGGTTTGGCTAAAGATGGTAAGATAATCTTTATGGGATCCTTCTATTTCTAGTATTATAGTTGGAGGCTAAGGATCTTAGCTTAAAAATGGTAGGATTTCTTTTATGGGATCCTTACTTCTTTCGGTACGATAGCAAGCTGCTGGGATTGTGCATTAATGGGCAAGTGATGTCATTTTAGGATATGTGTCAACTTGCTGGAGCTGTTGCAGTTTTTGCAGAAGCTGTTTTTGCGGGAGCTGTTGTAGCTTCTACTGGAGCTATTGTAGCTTCTACTGGAGCTATTGTAGCTTCTGTCGGAGCTGTTTCTACATAAGTTGTTTCTACAGAAGCTGTTGCTGTATCTGTTGGAGCTGTTGTTGGTATTTTTGGCTAACTTTCCTCTTTTGGAAAATTATATGTTTAATTCATATATAATTTTGGTAAGTAATAAACTAGTTGGTTGATATTTGATGAAGTTTTAGAGATGTAATTATGGTTTTTTTGTATTTTAACCAAATCTTGGAGATTAAGGAGAGCATTTAATGCTAGATATGAGATATTAATATATATTTAGTCATGCGTTTGGAATTGATTTAGATGATAATAATATAATTTATATGAAATACTATAATTACATTTTTAAATTTATATTATATGATGAACATTAATTTTTATGTAAAGAGCATGGAGAGTTTTATCATTTTAAGTATTATGTGATATGAGAGGCTTACCAAAGGTTACCTATTGCACACTG
Source organism: Quercus variabilis (assembly GCA_030445155.1). NCBI lineage: Eukaryota > Viridiplantae > Streptophyta > Magnoliopsida > Fagales > Fagaceae > Quercus > Quercus variabilis. The sequence goes on from CP129445.1 coordinate 38,856,898, forward strand.
ACTCATTAAAGTTCGGGGAATTAGAGAAGACATGCCAAGCAACATGCTTTCCTTTATCAACTTTGAACCACTGGAGTTTTACTGAACATATTTCTTGGCCCTCCAAACCACGACTCCCAAAATTCCTCCAATGAGACTCATGAGCTTGGATCATGAGCCAAAAATGAGATGATGTGCTATGAGCTTGAACCATGGGCTTTGACGCTTTTTTGTGTAAATATGAGCTCTTTTTGGGCTTTAAAAGAGATTTTCTCAAAATCTATGATAGTGTTGACGTGGTGCAGGTTGCTAATGAAATGAACCATATGGTGTGAAAATTTTTGTCCTCAACAACCATTAAAAGACAACAATTTTAAATAAATAATATATGCAATTAAGAATATATAAAATAATTGCTCACTTAAATGAGCCAATGTGTGTGTATGCATGTGCGTATATATTAATTCACTACAGTAACATGTTCACATTTTTAATTATATTAATCTTAACAATTTATATGTCCCACATTTTTTTTTTGATTACATGCACAAACCAGAGAGAGGGTCTAAATTTGTGCTAAATAATTAAAAAGAAATTGAATCAAGTTAATTAATTTACTTTTAGAGTCCGGTCACATGTACTACATTGTTTATGACATCATATTTACAAACTGATTTGTCATTAATCATGACAAAACAATTCACACATTTATTACCAAGATCGTTAAATCACACCAATCACAATCATTACCATATCAATTTGTAAGGTTTATGTAGTAAAATTTATAATACTTTTAGCACTTTTCTTATTTTTTATGTATTAATTATGTATAGGGGGTATTCTAATTATTTACGTAAAATGAACATTCGGGAACTCAATGATTTTCTTAGTTAGCAATTTGAAATGAAAAATAATTTACATCTAACATGCACAATTTTTAAATAATTTACACAATTCTGTATATTGAATATACACAATTTATCAATTTATACATTTAAAGTACAATTTTTTTAAAGAATGTACATAATTTTGTACATTTAAAGTATACAATTATTTAATGAATTTACACAATTTTGTACATTTAACGTACACAAATTTTCAAATAATATTGTATATTTACATAATTTTTCAGTTTTGTACATTAAAAATACAAAAATTTTCATAAAATGTACACAATACATTCAACATACCCAAATTTTCAAATAATGTAAAATATTTTGAATTTAATGTATATAATTTTTCAAAGAATATACAAAATTCTGAATGTTCAATGTATACAATTTTTCAATTCTGTACATTCAATGTACACAATATTTCAAAGAATATACACAATTCTGCCTATTTAATTTACACGTTTTTTTTTAATGAATATACCAAATTTTATATATTCAATGTAAATTTTTTTTGTACATTCAAGGTACATAGTTATGTACATTCTATGTGCACAATTTTTTAAACAATGTACATGATATGTATATTGAATGTACGCAATTTTTCAATTTTGTACATGCAATGTTCTAAGTGCACAATTTTACTAAGAATGTACATGATTTTGTATTTTCAAAGTACACAATTTTTCAAAAAAATGTATACAATTATGTACATTTAACATACATGATTTTACAAATAATGTACACAATTATGTACATTCAACGTACACAATTTTTAAAGGAATATATAGAGTTTTGAATATTAATGTACACAATATTTTAAAGAATGTAGCTAATTCTAAATGTTCAATGTACATAATTTTTCAATTGTGTACATTCAATGTACACAATATTTCAAAGAATAAACACAATTCTGTTTATTTAATATACACATTTTTTTTCAAAGAATATACCAAATCTTGTATATTCAATATACAAATTTTTTTAATTTGTACATTTAAGGTACACAATTATGTACATTCAGTGTGCACAATTTTTTAAACAATGTACGCAATTCTATATATTAAATGCACACAATTTTTCAATTTTGTGCATGTAACATACATAATTTGTTTGAATAAAATACACAATCATGTATATTCAATTCAAGCAATTTTACAAAGAAAGTACACAAAATGTATTTTTAAAGTATACAATTTTTCAAAGGAAGTAACAATCATGTACATTCAACATACATAAGTTTTTAGAGAATATACACAATTCTATATATTTAACGTACAAAATTTTTCAATGACTGTACAAAATTCTAAATATTCAATATACACAATATTTCAATTATGTACATTCAAGGTACACAATTCGTACATTCAACGCGCAAAATTTTGTAAGTAATGTACACAATTTTGTTTATTGAAGGTACACAAATTTTTTTCAAATAATTTACTCAATTCTGTACATTTAGGGTACACAAATTTTCAAAGAATGTGTACAATTCTATATTTTCAAAATATAAAAAAATTTTAAAAAATATACATAATTCTATACATTCAACGTACACAATTTCTCAAAAGGTTTCTCTTGGTTAGGTTAGCTCTCCCTGGGGTTCCAGAGAAGCTTACTTTTCATAGTAGAATAGCCGTTCCTTGAGTGAAGATTTCGTTGTACCTCAGGTAACTGTTGTCACCCGTAGGTCTCTTGAGTCTTTTCTTTCTTCTTCACTGTAGTCCACTAGGGATACATGAGTGTTAGTGAGAAAATAGAGATGGACAACCTGGCTGAACATTGGCAGAACCTCTCATTGAATGAAAGAGAGGACGTAAACCTTGAACTATCTGAGGATAAGTCATCTAACGAATTTATTATGGTTGTAAAATTCCTAACAAAAAGGGCATTAAGTGTTGAGGCAGTCATCAAAACATTCAACCCTCTGTGGCGATCAAAGAATGGTTTTGAGGTGAGAAGAGTAGGGGACCACATTCTGCTGTTTGTGTTCGATAACAGAGAGGAAGTAGACAAAATCCTTAGCAGCGCGCCTTGGAGCTTCGACGAACATCTCATGGTGCTGCAGTGGTATGACAAGGAAGTTCCCATTAGGACTTTAAAGTTCAACACGATACCGGTGTGGATTCAAGTACATGATATCCCAGTGAGATTTCTGAACCACAAGGTTGCTGAAGAGTTGTGTGAGGTTGCAGGCACAGTGTGCAAGGAAGAAGACATTAACGAAATGGATGGTGGAATTTTTATAAGAGTGAGAGTCAATATAGACATCAATAAACATCTCTGCAGAGGGAGACGCTTCTCTTCTTCTCAGGGGGAGCAAGGTTGGGTTTCTTTCAAGTATGAAAGATTACCCAACCTTTGTTATTGGTGTGGGACCTTGAGCCATGTGGATAAAGATTGTGAGTTATGGATAGAGAGTGAAGGCCAGTTGAAGAAAAAGAAGCAAGCGTATGGGTCCTGGATCTATGCTCCTCCATTTGTTAAAGGAAGAAGTCCGGTGATCAAAGTGCCTAGTTTTTATGAGGCGAGGAAAAAGGAAAAGCAACGGATGAGCAAAGAAGAGCCAATTCCGAGTCTGGTGGTGGTTCTGGGGTCACAACAGGCGTCGGCGGCGGTGCAAACTCGGAACGAGGTAAGAGTGGTTGTTCAAGAAGAGCGATGTGACAGTGACGTAGGGGCTGGTACCAAGGCTACGTTTACATTAGAGACAGTGGGAAAAAGCCGAGATTTGGGGGATGGGTTTGAGGAGCGCATTGAGGAGATTGACAGGGGATTAAAGCTGTTTGATAGGAGTGAAAGCTTAAATCCGGGTAATGAGAAGGATCGTATGTTGGGGGATGAGATCAGCTCTGAACACGCAACAAAAAGTCTAGCTTTTGGTCAGAATGGACAGCCAGAGAAAGTGACTACTCAAGGGGTTCAGCTTGGGCCAAAAGATAAGCTTTTATCTAATATTCTCAATACTTTGGAGTCTAATTTGACTATTATGGAGTTTGAACCAAAAGGTGAACTTTTAGCTACTAATTTTAATAAAAGCAATGCTTTTATCAATGAACCTTTTGTGTACACGGTGGAACTATTTAATGGGTTTGCAGACTTGGGAGGTCATGCCCATGCAGAATGTAGAGTGTAGTGTTGATAATGCAGTAAACAATATGGGGCTGCCTAGTCCTTTACCTTCCAATACAAAAACTCTTCCATTATCAGATATAACAAACTAGGTTACTAAACAACCTCGAAAAGAACCAAAGAAAAAATGGTCAAAATTGGGGCGAGAGGTTGATGAAAACAATGTTAGTACTGATATGGAAGCGCAAGATAGTAGGAGACCAGAGTTGGAACTTTCAGAGCAACCTATTCAAAAGAAAAAGAGAGTAAGTGTACTGGGAGGATTTTACAATGAAAATGCTCAGGTGGATGCTGGTCGCCAGTACCACTAGTTACTATGAGTTGCCTGAGCTAGAATTGTCGTGGGCTTGGGAACCCACAGACAGAAGGCGAGCTTGTTGATTTAGTCAACAAAAAAGATCCCAAAATGATTTTCTTGATGGAGACAAAGGTTGATCAAGAGGTCATTGAAAGAATTTGTCGGAGATTGCAGTATATTAATTCTTTTATTGTTCCCCGGATCTCTAGGGGAGGTGGTTTAGCCTTGTCGTGGAAATAAGGTATTCGAGTTACAGTGATGAATTTTTTAGAGAGATATATTGATACAGTAATTGATCATGGAATGAATGACGCCTGGCATTTCATAGGTTTCTATGGAGACCTTGATACTGCCAATTGGGAAAATTCCTGGTCATTACTAAGGGACCTTAGCTCCCGGTTTTCCATCCCTTGGGTTTGTTTGGGGGATTTTAATGAAATCATTATAGTAGAGGAGAAACAAGGATGGCTGGATCGACCAGAGAGGCAGATGCAAGGGTTTAGAGATGCAATAGATTTTTGTGGGTTAAAAGATCTTGGCTTTAATGGCTTTCCATTCACTTGGTGCAACAGAAGACCAGGTGACCAAAATGTGTGGGTTAGGCTAGACCAAGGGTCAGCTACAGTGGTGTGGATGCTTCGATTCACCACATGTCGTATTCATCATTTGGATGCCTTCCATTCCGACCACAAACCTATTTTGCTTATCTTTGATTCTGAGCAAAAAAGGTTTTATCGCAAGGGAAGGCCTTTTCGTTTTAAGGCTATGTGGCTCAAGGATAATTCATGTGAAGAAGTGGTTAAAAATTCGTGGCAAGAGGTGAGTGATCCATCCCCGGTTTGCATGGTGACCAAACAAATAATCAACTGTCAAGATAATCTCAGAATTTGGAATTGTGATACCTTCGGTCATGTCCGGTTTTCCTTTGTAGAGAAATTAAAAGAATTAAAAGGGGCCGAAGAGAGGGGTTTGTATAGGTCAGATCCAGCTCACATTCATTAACTTTGGGCAGATATTCAAGCTCTCATGTCCAAGGAAGAAACTATGTGGAAACAACGATCTCATGTTGAATGGTTAAAGGAGGGTGACCAAAATACTAGATACTTCCATTGCCAAGCAAATCAAAGGAATAAACGCAGTTACATTTTGGGTTTTGAGGATGAGGTTGGGGACTGGATTGAAGAGGAAGGAAGAATGGGGGAAATGGTTGTGGAGTATTTTGCCAATATCTTCACTACCTCAAACCCATTGGGTTTTGATGAGGTTCTTGAGGGTATGCTCCCCACTGTGACTGAGGATATGAATTCTGACTTAAATCGACCCTTTTTGGCAGAGGAAGTTCAAAGAGCACTTCACCAAATGGCTCCCCTCACAGCACCTGGGCCAGATGGTATGTCTCCCATTTTTTATAAATCCTTTTGGCATATTGTTGGTAATGATGTTATTATGGCTGTTCTATTAGCTTTAAATACAGGTGTTGTCCCCAAATTCATTAACACTACCTTTATTGCACTTATCCCAAAAATTCTGGAACCAAAAAAGGTCTCTGGATTTAGGCCTATCAGCCTTTGCAATGTGATTTACAAACTTATTGCTAAAGTGTTGGTTAATCGGTTAAAGAAGATGTTATCTTTTGTGGTTTCTGACACACAGAGTGCCTTTTTGTCAAGTCGCCTTATTACTGACAACATATTGGTAGCCTTTGAAACATTACATTACCTTAAAAGGAAAACTCAAGGAAAACTGGGGTTTATGGCTTTGAAACTTGACATGAGCAAAGCTTATAATAGAGTAGAATGGTCCTTTTTGGAAAAAGCTATGTTACATCTAGGGTTCTCGGAGAGATTTGTGAAAATAGTCATGTCTTGTGTTATATCGGTCTTATACTCTGTGCTTTTAAATGGGGAGTCGACAGGTAATATTAAACCTAGTAGGGGTTTACGTCAGGGAGATCCTCTCTCGCCATATTTGTTCCTTATATGTGCCATGGGGCTTCAAGGGTTATTGCACAAAGTTGAATCCGAAGGTCACCTCAGGGGAGTATCAATTTGCAGAAATGGGCCTCGGGTCTCCCACTTGTTCTTTGCTGATGACAGTGTACTGTTTTGTCAGGCTACAAAAGCAGAGTGCCAGATAATCCTAGATATGCTATCAATCTACGAGAAAGGTTCTAGCCAAAAAATTAACAGGGATAAGACTTGCATTTTCTTTAGCTCCAACACTGAGCCTATGCTTCAAACCCGTATCCAACAGGTCTTGGTTGTACTTGCAGTTAGGCAATACGAGAAATATTTGGGCATGCCCACTTTTGTAGGTAGCGCAAAAAAACAAAGTTTCACCTCTATTAAGGAGCGAGTATGGAAAAAATTACAGGGTTGGAAGGAGAAGCTTTTATCACAAGCTGGTAGGGAAGTCCTTATTAAATCAGTGATTCAAGCAATTCCCACCTATTCCATGAGTTGCTTCAAACTTCCTAAAGGTTTGATCAAGGATATTGAAGCTATGATACAAAAGTTTTGGTGGGGTTACAGTGGAGATTCGAGAAAGGTTCATTGGGTGAAGTGGGAAAAGCTTTGTGAGGCAAAGGAAGTAGGGGGCATGGGTTTCAAGGAGATTGAAAAATTTAATGAGGCTCTCTTAGCCAAGCAAGTTTGGCGCTTGTTGAACAATCAAGACTCTCTCTGCTATAAGGTTTTCAAAGCTATATTTTTTCCGGATTGTTCTATTCTTGAAGCCAAAGAAGCGAAGGGTGGTTCCTATGCGTGGAAAAGTATTTTGGGTTCAAGGGAGATGGTGAAACAAGGGCTGATTTGGCGCATTGGCAATGGAACTAATGTGAGTATTGAAGAAGACAAGTGGCTACCGGATCCTTGCTATAGAAAGGTTAGCTCCCCTCTGCCTTTTATTCCACCTGAAGCAAAGGTTAGCTCACTTATTGACCATAACTTAGGAACATGGAAAAAGGAGGATATCAAACAATTGTTTTTGCCTCATGAGGCGGATGCAATTATAAGCATTCCACTGAGCTTGAGAATGCCCACTAACCGGCTGGTGTGGTCTAAAACTCCTTCGGGGAATTTCGCTTCCCGAAGTGCTTATAGGTTGTTGGCTTCCAATGCTTCAGCCACCAACCTAAGTAGCTCTAATCCAATCCCCCAAAGATCCTTTTGGAGAGGAATTTGGATGCTACGTGTCCCTCACAAGGTGAAGCATTTCGTATGGCGGGCCTGCAACAACTCTTTGCCAACCATGGATAATTTGTTTCGACGACATATAATTCCCTCTGACCTATGCAGACAATGTAAAGCCCAACCTGAAGATATCTTACATGTGGTGTGGGGCTGTGTGGAGGTTGAAGGTGTATGGAGGAACCTCAGTTGGGTTCGGGACCTAGCTCATCCCCCTCCTGGGGAATTCACTAACTTTTTTTCAAGGTTCTTGCAGGTTGTTGATGAGCACAAGGCTTAGTACTTCATCATTATGGTGTGGATGCTGTGGAATAGGTGTAATTTAATTTGTCTCAATCGCCCTACACAAACTCTAGAGAACATCACAAGCGCGGCTGGCAATTTTCTTTGGGATTTCCTTAAAGCGCAAGAGCCCGTGCAAGTGATAAGACAAGCTGCCATCGTCCACCATTGGTGTCCACCTCCCCATGCCAGATTCAAAGCCAACTTTGACAATGTGATCTTCCAAAGTAGCAACGAAGCGGATATTAGAGTGGTGATTCGTAACCACAGAGGTGAAATCATTGGCTCCCTATCTTTGTATATCCCCCTCCCTCCAATAGTAGCTGAAGTCGAAGCACTCGCATGTCGCCGAGCTGTTCTGTTTACAAAGGAACTGCGTCTTCATGAGGTTTTTTTTTTTTTTTTTTTTTAAGGTGATTCGCAGATTGTTATCAACGCTCTTGTAGATGGTAGAGCTGAACAATCCATTTACGGTCATATTATTGTTGACATCCTTCATGAGGTAGCCCAATTGAGTTTTTCTGAATTTATGTATGTTAATTGCAATAGCAATAGAGTTGCTGATGCAATGGCAAAAAAGGCCAAAACATGTTTAGAATTTCAAGTGTGGTTAGAGGACATCCCGGAGGAGTTTGTTCCTTTGGTTCTTGCAGAAATATTCTAAATATTCAATATAGACAAATTTTCAATTTTGTATATTCAAGGAACACAATTTTTAAACAATGTACGCAATTTTGTATATAGAATGATTTTTTTTTTTTCAATTCTATACATTCAACGTACAAAAATTTTCAACTATTGTACACAATCATGTACATTTATTGTATGCAATTTTACAAAGAATGTACAAAATTATATATTTTCAAATTATAAAATATTTCAAAGAATGTACATAATTTTTTGTATTTAATATATATAATTTTTCAATGAATGAACTCAATTATGTATTTTTAATGTACGCAAATTTTCAACTATGTACATTTAAGGTACATAATTATGTACATTCAACATGCTCAATTTTTTAAACATCTACATAATTCTGTATATTAAATATACACAATTTTTTAATTTTGTAAATTCAATGTACACAATATTTCAAAGAATGTATACATTATTTAAAAGAATGTACCAAATTCGGTATATTCAACATAGACAAGTTTTCAATTATGTAAATTCAACACAATTTTTTAAATTATCTAAGTGTGCATTTGCGTAGCTGATTTTTTGCATGCATTTGTGTTTCACTTGGCTAGTCCCATGGCACTGTTCATCGACCAGCCAAGAGATGAAAATGCGTGGCACTATTCCGCAATAAAAAACATTTTGCTATGGTGTTTTCAGTATAAGTTTTTAGTTTTCAGCAAAAAATTGTATCCAAACACACCATAAATAAATCTGTATATTCGTGGTCAGTTTAGGATCTACTTATTTTGCTGAAACTGAAAACTTTTTGCTGAAAATACTGTAGATAAATATAAAGTTTGCTAAAATAGTACAGTGAGACCCATGAATAGTATTAAAAAGTGCAGTGAGCCCATGAATAGTAGCAAAAATAAGATGAATAGTAAAATAAGTTGGCAAAAAGTAAGCTATCTAAACGCAACCTCAATGTCCACAAATTTTTAATTTTTTATGTTCAACGTACAAAATTTTACAAATAATTCACGCAATTCTATACATTCAATGTATGCAATTTTTCAAAGAATGTACACAATATATACATTCAATGTACACAATTTTTTAAAGAGTGTACACAATTCGGTATATTTAACGTACACAAATTTTCAAAATATGTACGAAATTAAAAATATTCAATGTACACAATTTTTCATTTTTGTACATTCAATGTACACAATACTCCAAAGAATGTACACAATTCTCTATATTTAGCAATCAGCATAATGTCCACTTAATGTACATGGTTCATCAAAGAATATACCAAATTCTGTATATTCAATATACATAATTTTTCAATTTTGTGCATTTAATGTACACACTTTTTAAAACAAAATACACATTTTGGTATATTGAATATACACAATTTTTTAACGTACAAAAATTTTCGAATAATGCACATAATCATGTACATTCAATGTACATAATTTTACAAAGAATGTACAAAATTCTACTTTCAAAGTACACAATTCTATTCATTCAACGTATAAAATTTTTAATAGAAGCATACAATTTTGTATATTCAACTTACACAAAATTTCAAAATATATAAAAAATTATATATATATATATATATATATATATATGTATATTCAATTTACACAAATTTTCAACTTTGTACATTTAATATACACAATATTTCAAATAATGTACACAATTCTAAGTATTTATTGTACAAAATTTTTCAACAAATGCACACAATTCTATGTGAACAATGTACACAAATTTTCAATTATGTACATTAAATGTATAAATTTTTTCAAATAATGAACACAATTTTTTCTATTCAATGATTGCAAAATTACAAAGAATGTACATAATTCTGTATTTTCAAAGTAATTAACTTTTCAAATAATATACCAAATTTTGTACATTGAATGGCACAAAGTTTCAATTAATGTATATAATTGTGTATATTTAATATACACAATTTTTTTTTTTTAATTTTGTATATTCAACATAAATTTTTTTACAAAGAATGTACAAAATTTTGTGTATTCTATGAACTCAAATTTTAAAAAAAATGTACACTATTTTGTCTATTCCATGTACACATTTTTTCAATTTTGTACATTTAATGTACACAAATTTTAAATAATGTACACAATTTTATATTTCAATGTATATTGTTTTTTCAAAGAGTTTACACAATTTCATATATTTGAATCATTTAATGTCCACAATTATTCAAAGATTGTACAAACTTCTTTACATTCAATTTACACAATTATTCAAAAAAATGTACACAATTTTGTCTATTCAAAATGCATAATATTTCAATTAGTGTACACAATTTATATATTCAATGTACACAACTTTTCAATTCTGTAAATAAATGTACACAAATTTTCAAAGAATGTACATTGTTATGTCTATTCAATGTACACAATTAAAAAAAAAAAAAATTGTAGACAAATAAGTGCATTTATAACTCTTTCTTCGAGCATATCTCCTTCAAATTACCAAGGGAAGGGGGGGTGGGGTTGATGATATCCTGATTTGGCAGTTGACTCATAGTGGTGTTTTTTATGTTTGCTCTTTTTATAACTCATTATTGGAAGCCCCTTATGTTTCTTTTCCTTAGCAGAGCATTTACTGTGTTAAGTTACCTAAAATGGTGTCTTTCTTTTTTTTTTTGGACAGTTGCTAGGGGTGGGATTCTTACAATCGATATCCTTGTTAAGAAGAACTTGCGTCTTGTTAATTTGTGTTGCTTATGTCAATGTGATGAGGAAACTATAGATCATCTTTTACTCCATTGTAAGTTTGCCCATGAGATGTGGAGTGAAGTCTTTCTTATGTTTAAGGTTTAGTGAATGATACCTAATACAATTGTCTCTCTCATTTTTACATGGAGGAATTGGTTGGGGACTTATTCTTCAAATTTTTCAAATATGGTATTGACGTGTCTTATGTGTTTAACCTAGAAGGAACGTAATGCCCAAACATTTGAAAACATTGAGAGACCTGTTGATCTATTGATTTCCTTATTTATGTTAGCTCTTCCATTTGATTTGTTTGTATTCGTTTTAAGTGCAATGAGTTTACTAATGTAAACACATTGTACTTTTCTTATCAATAAAACTTTAATTACCTATAATAATAAAAATATACATTATTTTTAAAAAAATGTACACAATTTTGTATATTTAATATACACAAAATTTAAAATAATTTACGCAATTCAATCATTCAACATACACAAATTTTCAAAGAATGTACACAATTCTATACATTTAATATACACAATTTTTTTTTTTTTTTTTTTTTTTTTTTTACAAAATGTACATAATTATGAATAATCAATGTACAATCTTTTCAATTTTGTATATTCTTTGTACATAATTTTTCCCAAAAAAAAAAAAAAATGTACACAATTCTATACTTTTTATGCTTAGTTTTTCAAAAAATTTTACATAATTTTGTATACTCAATATACACAAATTTTCAACTCTGTACTTTCAATATACACAATTTTATACATTCAATGTATACAAATTTTCAAACAAAAAATGTACACATTTTTTCAATTCTTTACCTTCATTGTACACAATTCTGTAAATGTACACAATTCAAAGCACAAAAATTTTCAATTCTGTATATTATATGTACATAATTTTTTTAAAATGTATATACAATGTGCACAATTTTTTGATGTGTACATCTTCCTTCACAAGTTAATAAGTGTAAAATTTGTACATCCAATCTCCAAACAATTGAAGAAAGTACACAATTTTATATATTACAAGTACACAATTTTTTATATATGAACATTTTTCTTCATCCAAGCATCATCTCATGACATGAACATGCATATATGAGTTGATGTGTATGATATAAACATGTTTGGATGCAATGATATAATGCCATGAGATGATGCTTGCTGTCTTCTTGTGATTACATTCCAATATCCAAACTTTCAAAAAATGTACACAATTTTGTACATTTTAAAAAAGCGTAAATACAACTGTACTTATTAAGAGTGTAGTTGCAATTATTTAACCTTATCTTTCGTGCATCGTTTGACGGTGAAACATTTTTCTTTTATTTGTTGAAGAGCTTTGACAATTTACTCCACTTAATTACCGAAAGCCTGGACTTTTTAATTGGGAATGTCAAAATTGTACATAGGTGCAGAATTCAAAAAGGTTCCTCCCAAAGTATTACTTCCATCCAAGCTCTGTTTAATTCTTTTTAAAATCCCACAAATAAGAAATTAATAAATACATGGAAGCTTAAGAAGCTAAGCAGCTAATTGATCTGCAGCACGTATCTTGAACTATCGAACAATTTTTATCATTCCATTGAATGCACTTGTTCTACTGCAAGCGTAGGTAAAATGGCCATAGCCTCTCCATCAAGAACAAGAATCTCATCATTCCTAAAGCAACTTGTCTTGAATTTTACTCTGTATCACATAATCAAACATCCAAGTAATTTGATGGTTAAAATCTCTCTTTAGTTTCAAAAAAATTGAAGAGTTGCTTTAGTGATGTAGCTTACATGTATCTTTTCTTGTTTTCTTTCAAACTAATCGCTTGTACCACACCTGCTACCTTGTCTCCAATATAGACTGGCAACTTGAAATTCAAGCTTTGGGAAACATATACAGCTCCAGGCTACATATTAAGCATAAAATTAAAAAAACATTAGACCATCTTGAAAAGGACAAGTCTTGCAACTGGCTTTACATACCAAAAGGGCTGAAATGTTCTCTGAAACTGAGTCTACAACTAAAATTCCGAGTGATGTTTTGATTAAATTGCCCACAAATGGTGCACCCATGTCACATTATACCCAAAATCTACAATAACAAACCAAAATCATTTGGCCCAATATTTACCTATTCATCATGTTTATTTACAAAAACACAACCATTGACTACAGCTTAGAATTATAATTCTAAGCTGTTGGTACCAAAATACATTTCCTGTAATGGAAGATGTGAGTGAGCTATTCATTATGTTGGGATCCATATGAGATCTAAGCTAGTTCACACGTATGAATAGTCTAGATCTTAGTGTTATACAATTGTAGAGAGAAAATATGTAATAGTACATTCTTTTTTTTTTCTTTTCTTTGTTTTAGCCCTAAATGAAATGCTCAGCTACTTCTTGTAGTTGCGCTTCCTTCCAACGATTACTATAACAGGACAAAGACAAGAAGGCTGTATCAGAGGGAGCAGAGTGGGGAGCGCTAGCCCATTCTCACCCTTTTGATATAATTTTTTTTTTTTTTTTTTTTTAATGGACCCTTTTGATAATTTACTACAATAATCTGAATAAGAAAATTAAAAAGTAAATAAGTTGTAACAAATTCCAAAAGGTGTGACTTACAAAATGGGAAGAAATTATCCGAGGAAATAGGGCAGCAACAAGCATCCCTTGAACAAGTCTATCTTTGAATCCAGCATTTCGAGCAAGCTCAGAATCAAAATGCATAGGATTTGAATCATGACTCACCTTTGAATATTCAAGGACATCTTCATTTGTAAAAATTCTTGCTTGCCTTAAAATATCTCCAGTTTTCAGAACATTAATTGCCGACGAGGAAAAACATCTCAAAGGGAGGACATTGGCTGAAAGTAAACTCCTGATGAACATAGTTGTAGAAGTCTTGAAGAGGTTTTTAAATATTGTCTCTCAGATTAAATTGAAGAAAAATTCATCTTAATATTCTCAGCCAAGCACGGCCAAATTAGAGGGATTGTATACGTATTAAATGACTTCACCAGTAATAGATTGCACCTCCACAATAGTACAAAAAACTAAGACATCTTTTTAAGTATTTGCACCTGTGACAAAGTAAGAAGCGTAACCATCAACTACATCAACAACTGTGACATGAATATGATATTTGGACAGAATTAGATTCGAAAATAAACATAAAAAGCAAAATTAAGAAAATACCATCTGCAATGACAATAAACTTTGTGAATGGTGTATTTTTTCAAGCATACTGATTGACTCAATATATATATATATATATATCAATATCTTTTTCATGTTTAAATATAGGCACCCCATTATCTAAAGTCATATCAACATCCTAAATCCATAAAAATCTTAAGCCTCTCTCATTTGAAATGATTTGTTACAACTTAAGAATTACACTATTTGCTTGAGTTCTAGTTCTAGACTTTGCTCAACTCTATAACTTTCATATGTAGACAAATACTTCTTAATCATTCAGCTCCATCAAAACCCAATTCCTCCATATTCAATTGTCTGTTTTGACCAACTTAACCCACATTCATTTGAATATCACGAATCAGATTATAATAGTGGGTCAAATAAAATTACATGGAACTCTTAGTTGAGCAGCAAATCCACCATAACCTCCTAACCAAAAGTTGCACCACACAACTAATTGCATAATAAAGAGAACACTAACTCTTTACCCCTGGAAACCATTGTTTTGGCCAAAAGGGGAGAACCTTAGTATTGTTAAAGGAACACTCTTAGTCCATGCATAACACAAGACCCTAAAAGAGTTTACATTTAAAAAACACAGAAGTAATGGGAATAGCATTTCAAATATAGTTTTTTAACATTCAATCTCCAATCCGTCCTAGGCATCACCCATGAGACAAGGAATAAGAAAAAACAAGGAACCATATTGTTACCTAAATGCCTATAAATAAGCCAGAGACCGAGAGAGATTTGGCTAAACACGTAAAGGATGTATCTCTGGGTACATTTGCTGCATAATCATTTTATCGAACATGTAAAGTGCAGTAGTTGTACAAGCTTTCGATTCAGGAAGTCGAAAGATTAGTTGAGCATGGAGTATGAGAAGAAATCTTGGAACATTTTAATAGAGTGATTGGGTAAATAAACTACCTCAAATCCAAAAGCTACGCTGTTTCACGCCTCTACTGTTCTTTAGTATAGCTGGTGTGAATGTGAATGGCCCTTGTTTCTTTTTCGTTCGGCGCGGCAACTGCATTCTTAGTAAGTTGGAAATGGCTGAGACCAAAGCGATCAAATGGGCCTTGAGGTGGGCCTAAAGTCCGAGATTTTATTTATTTATTTATTTTTTATTTTATTTTATAAATTTTAAATTTAATAGTTATATTGGGATTGGGGATGATGTAAACTTGGAAGTCATGGACACACTAAAAATGTGCTAATCAATTTAAATACAATAGAATTTTAACATATGACATCCACTCTATAATGATTATTCTTTATCATCATGCTAAGATATGAATTGATTTTTGGTATAGGTAGAGATCAAACCTTAAATCTCTTATTTAATGATAAAAGACTTTACTAACAGAGTTAAATAGGACCAACTTTTTTTAATTAACTCAAAAAATGGGTCAAGTGTCTCATTGAAATATAATTAAGTCCCCATGGTTAAGAAAAACACCATTTTGAGAGAAGTTTTATCACTTTAATAGATGCTCCAGTATACTCTTCCTATGGTTTAAAAAAAAAACAAAAACAACAAATCATACATCATTTTGGGAGTCATCATCAATGACTTTAGTTGAAGGGTTTATACGCCCAGCAAAAATAAGGCTGAAGGGTATATAAATTGGCTTTGAATTTCAAGCTCAGGCAAACTTGGGAGATCAAGCCAACAGAAAGAACAGGGCTAGCAGATTTTCAAATGAGAGAGAGAGAGAGAGAGAGCACATTCCTATACACAATCTAGCTACTGGACTCTACGTATAAATAGAACAGACACCCCAAAACTACAGCTAAGATACGATACCAAACCAACAGATACCCCAAAACTACAGCTAAAATTCGACGCCAAAATTCTACACAAATCCCCCATAACAAATTTCTTTTCACCAGCTATCTCTAATTAAAGAGAATGTAACACCCTTTTAAGTCAGGATCTATATCGTAAGAGTAAACATTGCAACTCATTAATTGAAATGAAAATCTAAATTAGGTCAAAATATATTAAATAATATAAAACATTTTCTATATAAAATAGTAACTTATACAGCTGAATTCTGAAGAGAACTTTATCTTATAGTAGTCTTAGCATCGCCAAAATCTGCTTCAAGCAAACTATGCTAAAAACACCTACTCAACTCAAGCAGGGACTAGTGCCCTTGATAACTAGAATTACATGGGAAACAACAACAGACAGGGGAGAGATGATATGATGTGACTAGGAAGCAGGGTGCCAACTTCCCACCCAATCTGTTAAACTAACAACATTTCTGGAAATGTCTTCAATTGTATCACTCTTTAATGCCACCACAATGTCCTCTGGATAACTTTCTCTTGCCTCTTGGAGCAGAACTTGAAAGATTTCACACTCAATGTTGTTTGAGAGCTTTGAACCTGTGTAACCTCTGTCACAGAAATGGTTTTTGAGACAATAAGATTAGAGGGAGGGATCAAAAAACAAGTTGAAGATAAAGTGACAAGGAAAAAAGTAAAGCTGGTGCAACCTCCTACTCAAGCGATCATACAACACTGTGTTGTCGGTCTGAAGCACAACTACTCGATCAAACCAACGCTCAGGAAAGAAATCACAGCCATGGTAGTCCACAATGTTCCCACCTTCTTCCATCAGATCCTCAAGCTCATCACAAACCTGCAACATAAGCATGCTATAACTGGTACCATCACCTAAACAATGCACATATACAGGACTGAACCCCACCTCCCTTCTTCACCCCTTATTTAAGAGAGAGAAAGCAGGAGGAGGGGGGAGCCATTTGGTTCCAAGACCATCAGCTATCTTACATTGTTGATTTTGAATTACATATCCCTGTTTATTCACAATACCATGGATGCTCATATGGTAAAATTGATTCTGCATAACTATTAGTCAGCAAGAAATTGTGTCAAAAACCTCTCCAATTAGTAAACTATCATAAACCACTCAGGAGGTAAAGTTAAACCCAACATTCAAAAACCCTACGGTAGGATAACAAAAGCAAATGTTTGCTTCATTCAGATGAACCCATGCTCTCTCTTCTATTACAAGACAAGATATACAATATATCCCTTTTTATTATTATTATTTTTTTACTGAACAATGTATCGCAGCTTAATGTGGAGACATCATATTCTCATCAAGAGCAGAAACAAATGCCTCTATCAAATGAAAAAAAAAATATTAGTGTAGTTCTACAATTTTCACAAGTATGACGTTGGTTTTAAGCCCAAAAAATCTCAAACAATCTTTTCATCTAAAACTTTTGTGTAAACTTTTCTTCTAACTCCATTTTTCTTGACTTCCCAAGACATTCTGCATATGGCAGGCTTAAAATGATGCGTTTTAATTGCCTCAAATCCAATTTATTTATTCAGTTTTAAGTGTATAGTTCATGTATAACAAAGTTAAATCCTCAATGCTGAACTTTTTTGGTCTAAATTATGCCTTCAGCATAAAATGTAAAAATTTCAATATGAAAAACCAACTGCCCTCTATCTATCACAACATATATAGAAACAAGTACAATAAGAAATAAGGTTTATAAAATTACGAGGTCTTCATTGATGACGTAACAGTCAAGCTCGTCATCCCAGCCATCATGGAGGTTCTTCTCCTTGACCAAATCACCGATGATGATGTGGCGGAGCTGGGTGGCTTCTGCTAAAGCAGACGATGTTGTTGTCTTGCCCGTCCCAGGCGTCCCTGTCACCAGAATGTTCGGCCCCCTCTCTCTCACACTACCGTTTTGTGCCATGAAATTGAGTCCCTACTGCTTTGGTTATCTTAGTCACTTTCAGACCGTTCTGTCAGTGCTTGTTCTACTTCTATGTCTGACTAGCTATTAACCTGTGCCACGCACAAAATAGAATTAGATCAAGTACATAAACACATATAATTCAAGATTATCTACGTAATATCAGTTCTCTTGTATATATAAAAAAGAAGAAATTAATTTTTATTTTTATTTTTATGTAAAATGTAATGAATATTTAATTTTAAAGGTTATTAGAAATTATATTTGAAAAACTTCTAATGTAGCAGCATGGAGATTGGCTGAGCCACCCAGTTAGTAACTCAGCTAGGAGAAGATAAAGTTTGGCAGGAAACAATTCCGGATTGTTTATGAAATGTAATACAAACTGATGTAAATCTTTAAGTTTCTTTAATCTAATGAAACTTTCTGCTATTTTATTAGAAAAAAATAATCATCGCAATTCCCTTAAAAAAAAAAAAAAAAACCAAACAAGAGCACACTAGAAACTAGAAACCTTCAACAACTAAGCAAACTTCTAATTGCACCAATACAGATTCCAAATATGCAAAATACAACCCAAATCACCAAAAGAGTCCATTTGTTTAGGCAATTTGGGAGCCTAAAAGAGCATTTTTAAAACCTAAAATGCCGTTTCGTAACAGCAACTCATCATAGCTTTTTTTTTTTTTTTTTTTTTTTTACAAAGGCTCATTTTAAACCCAAAACACCGTTTCGCAACAGCTTATACAAACGCACCCAAAACATATTACATCAATTAAGCAAAACCATCTAAAACGCAAGCAACACATACCAGAAAATACAAGCAATACAAAGAAAAAAATCCATCAAAAATTTAATTGAAATAATAAGTCCATTGAAATGTAATGAAATTAGGATTCCATGTTTCTATATGAGTTTAGATTGAATAAAAATATGGTACTGATTATAGGTTGCATTTGGAAGTAGGTCATGAATAAGAAATGTTTGATAAATAACAGAACTAAAAATAAACAGATATTGAATTTTCACATTGCAAACAATGTCTTTTGAAAGAGAAATTCATACCTGCGAATGCGAAGGCGACGGCGACAGGTAGTTGCGGTGAAGACTGAAGTGTTTCGACGAGAATTTGTTTGATTAGGAAATTAGGGTTTTGGGGCACCGAATTGGAATTTTGGGGGAATTCGGCCCATTACCATTTGGGAGGATTTCTTTATTAGGCCCGATATTTTCAAACAAATACCCGAGTTATAAGTATCGGCCCAAGTCAAAAAGGCAAGGCTTTTCTTTTTTTCTTTTTTCTTTTTTAATTTTTATTTTTTGGACAGTAGAATGAGAAATGGTACTATTTGAACCTAGATATTTTCATTTGACTAATAAGAAATGTCATCTAATTGAATAAGTTTTTTGACAATAAGCTGTTAGGCTTAAATTTAAACAAATAGTAGTGTTAGTCTATAATTTAACAACACGCTATGATCCGGATCGAGTTTTTTTTTTTTTTTTTTTTGGAAAGAATTTTAATTTGATAGTTGTGGGAGAGGATTTGAATTTTAAATATTTAACATATTTGTTAGAAAAGACCTAAAGGTATACTATTTGACCTATAAGAATTTTGACATAGGAATTGAGCTTTTAACAATCTTATTTTTTACTTATAAAATTAAAATCAATTTTATTTTTGCACATTCAACACATGCATCGTCTCACGATATGAGATGAGAGACATAATGCATATACTAAACCCATGAGATTATTATTGTCTCTCCTCTCACACCCAAACATGCATTGCAAAATGATATTGAAAGTGAGTGAACATCACATTAAAAATGAATTGTATGAAATTTTTGTCATTAGATTGACAGCCTTAGTTTTAACTTTGTTCACGCCTGAAGCATGACAGATTTAAATCTCCAGTCTCCAATCTCTTTGACGATGAGAAAAGGGGAACAAATTGAGAGAGAGAGAGAGAGAGAGAGAGCTCAGTAAAAGCCCAAAATGTTTTCAGATATTTTTGTGTAATTTTGCATTGACTACGGAAAACATTTTCTGTTGTCTAACATTTTCAGATGCACAAAACATTTTATGCAAACAGGCTCTACATTTTGTACCATAGTCCCTCTTTACTATACGGGGAGTAGTTGCTTTTTTAAAAGAATTAAATAATGTTTGGCTAAAAGTTCTTAGCTTTTAGTTTTTGGCCTTTTTTGGAAATTTTTTTAACAAAATTAACTTTTCTGAAAAAAAAGATAGAAAAGATAGCTTCTAACTTTTTGTTACATATTTTTAGTATAAAAGTTATTAAAAACTTATATCTTTTGTTAAATACTATGCAAATAAGTTACCGTAAACTACAATTTTCCCAAATGCATAGCCTTATTTGCTCTATACCAACAAATAATTCTCCCTCTGGTTTGCGGAGTTCATGATCCAAAACAGCTATAATTAAAACGGTAGCTTCTCTGCGGAAAGGTTGCATGATCTGCTTACTGCAACATTATTGAGGATGCTAATCAAAGCAATGTAGGAGAAGGCCAGCGCCTTCTCTAGCTTGGTGTACTTTTTGGATTCTCAGTAATAGGGCCTTGTGTACTATCGCGGTTAGTGTTAGTAGGACAGTCAGAAGAAAATTCACAAAACCAGCATTTCCAGCGCTCTTCCTTTGGAGTGCAATTGGCTTCTCGCTCTCCCAGCCATAACTCAAGGCAGCTCATAATTTGACTCTTGAGCCAATCAGAGTCATATGCAAACCGATCTTCACCAAGCACTGAATTATCTTTTTGGTATTCATATCTGCCCAAAACCAACCAAATAAATATCTTGCTAAAAGAATGGTATAAACTGTTGCTAAATATAGGTCCCAGACATGAAGAAAATTCATTCGTTCTATACAGTCACCTCCTTAGTATGATTAGTGAGTTTGCTAGTGTGGACCATTATGGTTCCCATCCAACATCTTTTATTATGTATTCCAAAGACTAACTAAAATACATTCCAAGGCACTTTCATGTTCATGCATCTCAATGACAGCTCCTATAATTTCAGCTATAAAAAATGGGCAACCTGTTAATGACGTGGCTTGGACTTAATGAGGAATGAGGTGCATTAATTGCACCTAATGCCACATATGAAGTTAATAGTCCAGTGTGAAGTTGGCAATTTTAACAAAGTTTGAGTGGTACTAGAATACCACCGTGCCAACTTAGTTGGCTTCTCCAACTATATATATATATTCAGTCTTTCATTTTTTCTGAAGCAGCAAATAGTCAAAAGCTAAATTCTCTTATCTTGAGCTTTTGTGAAAAAAGAGCTCTTTGGGTGTGTTTAGAGTTTGCGTTTTGTGCCACTCTTGTAATATCCTTATTTTCTTTGTGAAAATTTCTCCTCAATGCCATTGTGGATGTAGGCCTAAGGCTGAACAACATAAATCTGTATGTTCACTATGTGACTGTTCGTTCTACTTTTTTTATTCTATTTCATATAAACCCACTATTATTAACTATATTAACTACAATTGGTATCAAAACTCCGCTACCTCAACATAAACAATACTCATATAAAGAAATCACCAACATTAATTTTGCATTTACCTCAATAACAGCTCGTGTTTAGCAGGGAACAGCTTGCTACATATATTTCTATAACATCTCACCACATCATCAAGGGTCTGCACAGCCAAAATAAAATAACAAACTATAAAAGCATGATCTTGGAGTTGTTAATTATCCAAAACTCTTTAACTTGACCCTACATTGTTCACCATTCTACAATCATGTATGGATTCATTCCATTTGCTTGGCAAGTATGTGACTAAATGAATCACTAACTATGAACCAAATAACAGAATGAAAAAGAAACGCCCATCACTTTGCTAGAAGAGTAAGAGTAGTATTGTAGTAAGCACTCCTTGAATACTATGATAGGACTTTATAATTTCCACCTAAAAAGGTGTCCCAGAACTACATAAAATGATAAGGAGAACATCATGCAATATGGCATCTCTGATTTCTAGATTGAAGTAACTAATGATTCAAGACAGAGAGGATCTTTACCTTCACAGGGAACCCTGACTTAGCTGTGTTCTCTCTGATTTCTTTGGATAAGATATAATATGGATCCAAGGAAAAGAAATCAAAAAACTGCTTTGAGGGGAAGCTATCAGCTACTAAATTGTCCCACAGATACTTGTAGCACATTAACTGAAGCCTGTAGATAGAGATGTGCACATCATGATTTTGTGTTGATGCAGTAGCTAACAGCTGCTCACGCCAATCACTCTGAAACATAAGCATTTTAATTTGTATACCTTCCATTTCTTCTCTGTGGTTCTGCAGGAAGTGTATCTTGCACACGAGTCTTGATGTCAACTAAGATCGGGTTTCTATCAGTTTCAGTTACTGGCATTCGAACCTCATCAACCCTTCCCACCATCCAGACACCTTCTGCGAAGCCTATTCTGGTGTAGTATAGTCCATCAGAAAGGTAAAAAGAAATATTAAAGATCAGTTCTCCATTTTTTTTATTGCCCTCTTATCAAATTTTAGAAAACCATTGTCTCAGTTAAAAACAAGAAAAACATTATTTGTATATAATCATCATCATCACCATAATATTACCAAACTAACCCCATTGCTTTGCCAAAGGCCAGCGGATGATTTATAAATTTCTTCTTCACCGTTCGTTTTCCATACAGATTTTAAATATCCAAAACATTAAAACAATGATTTTAAATGATTAGTACTGTTCCAATGACATTTTTAAGACAATGATTCTTAGATTAAGATACAGATACATGTCACATTGAACTCAATTTTAAGGTCAGCATCTCTTTACAATCTCACATTCACATTCAGGCCGTACCATTGGTTCATATCAGGGTCTCAGGGTAAAATTATTCCCCTGAACATTATATTTATATATATTCTACTATATGCCTTCTAAGAAAAAACAGGATATTTGAAAGTCTGGATAGATCTCCCAATAAAAAATCTAACCTAATGCCCTTTTGTGGCCAACAGAATTTTGTTAACAACCACAATCAGGGGAAAATAATTATATGCCATGTGATGGCTGGAAGATATTTAAACCATGAGGAGCAGGAAATTGAATTAGATTTAACCACATATGATTGAACTTACAGTGGCAGCTCTCGTGTTAATCCGTCAAGCAATAATTGATTTGCACCAATTATAAAATTCGTAAGCTTCACAGCCCACGCATCCTCCACTGATTTCACATGAAGATCCACTTTTTTTACAACCTACCCAGAAATCCAATCAGGATCAGATTATTGTACAAAGTGAGATTGGGAGGACAAACAAACTCACCAACAGAAAACAAAGCATTCAGTTTGCTGACCAAAATGTGTAGAAAAAAAATTATTTAGTTGATGTCTAATATGTAATTACTATGTCCAAGTATGCTATCTATGTTCTCCGTCACTTTGCAAATATTACTTACTAACACCAATTATTTACTTACCAAAAAAAGGGCACCTTAAAAAAGAAAATGTTAAATATGCCAAATTGTATACCTCTTCTTTAAGTTTTGCATGGCGAGCTTGACCTGTTTTCATAGCTTCAGTATTCTTTATCTGGCCAAAGAGAAGACGAAACTCCATTTGTTTTTCACACCATTCCTATCATGATCATGAAATGAGAATGAAAGTGATATGAGTATGTTTCAAATTTGAAAAGTTGCATGGACTAATAACGTCGCTTCACTAAATCAAATAATAATGAACAAATTAGAAAAATTTCTACAACAAAACACTAGACCTATTAAGCTTTAATTTTCAGTTGGCACATATGATTTAACATCTTAAAAGGGCCAAAAAATATACGAAGAGAGAGGGATAAATTCTGGGTAGTTCCTAATTGCCAGCACAACCTTTTACTGTTTAGATTTGCAATCCTCCTAGGTGTGATTTCAAACATTATTCACTGATAGGCATTGTGAGAGTACTCAGCTGGTTGGGTAGTACAAGAGAATTTAATAGAAATTGAAAATACAGTTTAGTAGTTTGGGTTGCCTATAGATGGGCTGCCAAATAAATAAATAGATGCCTGCAAACCAGCGACTGAAATGGATGTCTGATCCACAAGAATATGTGTTTCCACCAATTAGTATGAAGGATGTCCCCTCCTGTTTTTTCATATCAGCTTACTCTCTTACTTATGAGCTATATGCGTACATTTTCCCACCTTACCGGATGCTCAGTAGATGACTGACGAGGAATCTAATCAAGGAGTTTGGGATGAGAAAAAGAAATGCCATATTCATAAGAGTCAATTTGATGTAAACCATTCAAGACAGTAAGGCCATACAATACACAAGCAAGATCAAGATGATGGGCTGGCAGACTTGAACCTATACAATTTGAACTTCCTGGAGGTGGAGTCGATTGCTTAACTACATCCTGAAGCATCTGATTCACAACAACAACTTTCAATGCACTTCATGAGCAAATCATTTTGACTGATAAGTATAAAAAACCTTGAGCACTTGGCGAATAATCAAGCATTGATTCCCATTGTATATACTGAGAACCAATTTATGGCCAACCTTAATTACCTAGTGTCAGTCCCACCAAAGTGGACTGTAGGGAGGAAAAGGGAACTTGAGCCTTACAAGTTACAACCCAAAACCATCACCATTTGAACAAACAAAAGGCTCTAACCTATTAAGGCAACTTTGTGATAATTTCAAGGGCTCAACTTCTCCAACAAGAAACCAAAGAATTCAGTATCTTGGAAACAAGAATATGACTCTCTAACAAAGAAAAAGCAACCATTTGAAAGCAAAAGAATAAGACTAACCAAGCACTCTCCAAGTAATCTTATAACGTTAAATAAAAAACAGTCATCAGCGTTGAAATTGTTGTGGTTGTTAATCAGTAATTATTCAATACTCCAAAAGCAACACTCCATTCACTCGTATAATACTAGTTTATCTATACTACTATTTAAGGGGTTTCTCTTGTTTGAAATCTTCATTTTTTTTTTTGTTCAAAAATACTCTTACTATTCTATGGACAAAACTAAAAGATAATCTGATTAAAAAAAAACTCGAACACCTACTAAAATATTGCCTAAAAAATAAGATCACCCTCTTATTAATTTTTAAATTACTTTTTCCGCTTATAAATTAAATCCTCAAAATAAAAATTATATATATAAAATAAAAACACAAGTTTTTTTTTTGGCTAAAAAAAGTATCATTGCACGTGAGATGAGGCTAGTACTAATTAAATTCATGGTTTTGAATAATATTCCCAAACAAAGTCATAGACATATACATCAATCAATGTGTCACAATGTAATCTTCAAAGTTCAAACTACAACTAAACATGAAAATTTAACAAAAATAAATCAAACCCATTTCCCAAACCCCTCCAAAAAAAGAACTCCATACCGTTGCAGTGATATCTCTGACAAACAAGCCAGTCTTGTTCCTAAAGCGGTGGAAAAACGAGCCAGCCACTCTGCTCTTCTTCTTCTGGTTACTCCTAAGGCTTCCCAAATCTTCAATATCGGAGGGTTCTGTACAAAACGGGAACCTCCTTTTGGCTCGGAGGGTGATTGACTGAATAGACCTCGCGTTTCTCTGGAACTCATACTGAGAGTAAGAGTGAGACTGATAGGTTGAACAAATTGCAGGGACTGCAGAGGAAGAGATTGAAAAGCGAGTAGAGGCCAAGGAAGCTTCAATGGAAGCCATTTCTTTTTCGCTCACGACCACAGAGGCTGTAGAGGAAGAGTGTAAAGTGCATGTGGATGCTAAGGCAGCTTCAATGGAAGCCGTTTTTTCTTCGCTAACGAGCTCAGCGACTGTAGAGGAAGATAGAGAAGAGCTAGCGGAGGCTAAGGCAGCTTCAAAGAAAGCCATTTCTTCTTCACTCACGATCACGATTGGAATGTCAACACCACTACTGTCGCTATTGTAGTTGGTGGTGGTGGTGTTAAAGGGTAACTCGGAGTGTGACTCGTTCATTTTTGCGAGAGCTAGCTAGGCTATGAGAGAGAGAGAGAGAGAGAGGGAGAGAGAGAGAGTCGAGGAGGAGAAATGAAATGAACGTTGGCAATGCTTGTAAAAGTAGTCGTTACAGGTGTGGAATCTTTTTTAACATTTTATAGCTTTGGTCTGAAAGTTCCTGAGTTTCAGACCCGTTGGCGTTAGGTTGTGTTGTACGAATGGAAAACGAAGTCGAAAAAGCTACTATTATTAAGCTCTTCTAAAAACGATTAATGCAGTTTCCTGGGGCATTAATGGCTTGAACAAGTTTGTTAATCAGATTAAGTTGAATCTTTACGCCCTTGACTTTTATGGATTCCCTTGACTTTTAGGAGCTACAATATTGTGATTGGTTCACTTTTTCTCGTGGAAAGTCAGAAACTACGGCCATATTTGGTTCGAGGGTACTCAATTTTCATAGATTTATATATATATATATATATATATATATATGAAAGTTGAATTTTTACACCTTTTACTTTTATGGACTCTCTTGACTTTTAGGAGCTACAATATTGTGATTGGTTCACTTTTTCTCTGGGGAAATTTGGAAACTACGGCCATGTTTGATTCTAGGGTACTCAATTTTCACACACACAAAGTCTTATGGCTAAATATTGCAAAAAATGAAGTTTATTTGTGATACAGTTACTATTCAAATTTATTTGGAAAAATGAGGAGAAAAGTGAATTTCGGCAACACCAATGCCAAAATTCTGAGAAAAAGTAGGAGAGAGGAGAGAGAAATAATGTGACGGATGGAGAGAGAGAAAATAATATTGTCGAAATTGGAAGATTAAAAAAAAATTGAATTGTGGCAAGAGTGATGCTATGGCCACACGCTATTTTATCATATTTTTTACAAATTGTTGTTATGGCCAATTTTTTACTGGTTCTCATTAGCGCCTACAAAAAATCACTTTTTTATTTACCAATAATTATTCATCACATCACCAGTTTATGAAAGTGTTTGTAAAAAATTTGTAACTCTAGCATTTTGCCAAAAGTGAATGATTAAAAAAAAAAAAAAACTCAATTGTGGCAATTGAATTGCCGAAACTGAATGAGTAAAAAAAAAAAAAAAAAAAAAAATAATGATTGTGGTAAGATTAATGCAGCCACACTTTTGTAAGATTAATGCAGCCACACTTTTTGGTCTAAAATGACAGAGATACACACTTTAGTCCTCCAAAAGTGTGGCTGTATCTTACCACAATCAAGGTTTTTTATTTTTATTTTTACTCCAATTTCGGCAATTCAATTGTCACAATTGAGTTTATTTATTTATTTTTTTAAATCATTCGCTTTTGGCAAAATGCTAGAGTTACAAATTTTTTTACTAAAACTTTCATAAACTGTTGATATGATGAGTTATTATTAGTAAATAAAAAAGTGATGTTGTTGGTAGGCACTAATGAGAACCAGTAAAAAATTGGCCATAACAACAGTTTGTAAAAAATATGGAAAAATAGCGTGTGGCCGTAGCATTACTTTTGCCACAATTCAGTTTTTTTTTTTTTTTTTTTTTTTTTTTTTTTTTTTTTTTAATTTTCCAATTTCGGCAATCTCATTGTCGAAATTTCTTTTTCTCTCTCCCCATCCGTCACATCATTTCTCTCTCCTCTCTCCTACTTTTTCTTAGAATTTCGGCATTGGTGTTGCCAAAATTCACTTCTCTCCTTATTTTACCAAATAAGTTTGAACAGTATCTATATTACAAATAAATTTCCTTTTTTGCAATATTTATCCAAAAAACTCCACACACACACACACACACACACACACACACATATATATATATTTTAGTAACTCAATTTTCATATCTCACACTCAAATCTCATCACTCAAAATGGTAAGAGAAAGTGAAAGTTAAAAAGAAATGAGAGAAAAAAAAAAAAAAAAAAACTAAGGTAAGTTGTGAACAGTAATGTAGCTGTTGGTGAGCATTATTGCTCTACTATTGATGGCGACTTTACATGTGGGTGGGATCCACTTAGTTTAGCAGAATTATTACATTGTCATTGTAATTATGTTTTTATAATTTAAAAACACTAAAATTTGTTCTCATTTTCAATCACTCTCCACCCCCCCCCCCTTTTATTTTTTTTTTATTTTTTTATTTTTAGTGATGAGAAGTGAGAAAGAAAATCAAGCCCAAAAGGTTGGAATGATGTAGGCCCCAAAAAAAAAAAATGATTAAAGGTGATGAGAATTGAATGATAAATAATAAAAATTAGTCAAACCAAACATGTCCTACATGGTTTCGTCCCTATGCTCCCACTTTAGAAAAGAACTACGTGGAGCCTTAATAAGTAAGCAAAGTAAGAAAAAAACTCTGTTATCATTTTTTTTTTTTTTTTGAAAAAGAAAAAATTAATGTTGTATTTTGCTTAGGGACGGAACATTAATAAGTAAGAAAAGTAGAACATGCAAAGATTGTTCTAACAGTAGAGATGCAAAGTCTGATGGCTAACGTTGAGAGATGGCCTATATTTAGCCATTCAGCTAGGAATAAACTTTCTTGAAGTGGAACTTGATGCCAAGGTAATAGTAGAGATGCTTAACAGCACTGATTGTTCTAACAGAAAACACTCCCCCTCTATTACATGATTGCACTGATTGTCAAGGATCACACAAGCCCGGGTGGTCCATGTTTTCAGAGAGGCGAACAAGTGCACCGATTTTTTGGCTAGGAGGGGTTGCTTTATGAGGGAAAATTTTGTTATTTTTGATGCCCCACCCTTTGTTGATTTATTTAATTTGCTTGTGTCGGATGTTAATCGTCGGTTTGACCTTAGGCTTGTAGCCATGACATTGGCCTCTGTGGCCAATTTGTAATATTGCTCTGTTTTGTTCCGTTTTATATTCAAGCCTATTACCCCCCCCCCCCCCACCCCCCCCCCCCCCCCCCCACCAAAAAAAAAAAAAAAAAAAAAACGTAGAACAAGCAAATGTAAAAATTTCAATATGAAAAACCATCTGCCCTCTATGTATCACAACATATATAGAAACAAGTACAATAAGAAATAAGGTTTATAAGATTACGAGGTCTTCATTGATGACGTAACAGTCAAGCTTGTCATCCCAGCCATCATGGAGGTTCTTCTCCTTGACCAAATCACCGATGATGATGTGGCAGAGCTGGGTGGCTTCTGCTAAAGCAGACGATGTCGTTGTCTTGCCCGTCCCAGGCATCCCTGTCACCAGAATGTTTGGCCCCCTCTTTCTCACACTACCGTTTTGTGCCATGGAATCAAGCCCCTACTGCTTTGGTTATCTTAGTCACTTTCAGACTGTTCTGTTTGTGCTTGTTCTTCTTCTATGTCTGACTAGCTATTAACCTGTGCCATGCACAAAATAGAATTAGATCAAGTACATAAACGCATATAATTCAAGATTATCTACATAATATCAGTTCTCTTATATATAAAAAAAAGAAGAAATTAATTAATTTTTTTATTATATGTAAAATGTAATGAATATTTATTTTAAAGGTTATTGGAAATTATATTTGAAAAACTTCTAATGTAGCAACATGGAGATTGGCTGAGCCACCCAATTAGTAACTCGGCTAGGAGGAGATAAAGTTTGGTAGGAAACAATTCTTAATTGTTTATGAAATGTAATACATACTGATGTAAATCTTTAAGTTTCTTTAATCTAATAAAACTTTATGCTACTTTATTAGAAAAAAACAATCATCGCAATTCCCTTAAAAAAACCAAACAAGAGGAGCACACTAGAAACTAGAAACTAGAAACCTTCAACAACTAAGCAAACTTCTAATTGCACCAATACAGATTCCAAATATGCAAAATACAACCCAAATCACCAAAAGAGTCCATTTGGTTAGGCAATTTGGGAGCCTATAAGAGCATTTTTAAAACCTAAAATGCCATTTCACAACAGCAACTCATCATAGCCTTTTTTTTTTTTTTTTTTTAAATTTTTAAATTTTTTTTTTTTTTACAAAGGCTCATTTTAAACCCAATACGCCGTTTCGCAATAGCTTATACAAACACACCCAAAACATATTACATCAATTAAGCGAAACCATCTAAAACGCAAGCAACACATACCAAAAAATACAAGCAATACAAAGAAAAAAATCCATCAAAAATTTAATTGAAATAATAAGTCCATTGAAATGTAATGAAATTAGGATTCCATGTTTCTATATGAGTTTAGATTGAATAAAAATATGGTACTGATTATAGGTTGCATTTGGAAGTAGGTCATAAATAAGAAATGTTTGATAAATAACAGAACTAAAAATAAACAGATATTGAATTTTCACATTGCAAACAATGTCTTTTGAAAGAGAAATTCATACCTGCGAATGCAAAGGCGACGGCGACAGGTAGTTGCGGTGAAGACTGAAGTGTTTCGACGAGAATTTGTTTGATTAGGAAATTAGGGTTTTGGGGCACCGAATTGGAATTTTGGGGGAATTCGGCCCATTACCATTTGGGAGGTTTTCTTTATTAGGCCCAATATTTTCCAACAGATACCCGAGTTATAAGTATCGGCCCAAGTCAAAAAGGCTCTAAGGCTTTTTTTTTTCTTTTTTTAATTTTTATTTTTTGGACAGTAGATTGAAAAATGGTTCTATTAGAACTTAGATATTTTCATTTAACTACTAAGAAATGTTAACTAATTGAATAAGTTTTTTGACAATAAGCTGTTAGGCTTAAATTTAAACAAATAGTAGTGTTGGTCTAGAATTTAACAATACGCTATGATCCGGAGTGAGTTTTCTTTTTTTTTTTTGAAAGAATTTTAATTTTTTAGTTGTGGGAGAGAATTTGAATTTTAAATATTTAACATCTTCGTTAGAAAAGGCCAAAAGGTATACTATTTGACCTATAAGAATTTTGACATCGGAATTGAGCTTTTAACAATCTTATTTTGTGCTTATAAAATTAAAAACAATTTTATTTTTGTGCATTCAGGACATGCATCGTCTCACAATATGAGATGAGAGACATCGTGCATATACTAAACCCATGAGATTATTATTGTCTCTCCTCTCACATCCAAACATGCATTGCAAGATGATATTGAAAGTGAGTGAACATCACATTAAAAATGAATTGTATGAAATTTTTGTCATTAGATTGACAGCCTTAGTTTCAACTTTGTTCACGCCTGAAGCATGACAGATTTGAATCTCCAGGCTCCATGCTCTTTGACAATGAGAGAAGGGGAACAAATTGAGAGAGAGAGAGAGAGAGAGAGAGAGAGCTCAGTAAAAACCCAAAATATTTTCGGCTATTTTTGTGTAATTTTTCATTGACTACGGAAAACATTTTCTATTGTCTAACATTTTCAGATGCACAAAACATTTTATGCAAACAGGCTCTATATTTGGTACCATAGTCCCTCTTTACTATACGTGGAGTAGTTGCTTTTTTAAAAGAATTAAATAATGTTTGGCTAAAAGTTCTTAGCTTTTAGTTTTTTGCTTTTCTTTTTTGTCTCGGCATTTTTTGGAAATTTTTTTAACAAAATTAACTTTTTTGAAAAAAAGAAAGAAAAGATAGCTTCTAACTTTTTGTTATATATTTTTAGTATAAAAATCATCAAAAACTTATATCTTTTGATATACACCATGCAAATAAGCTACCGAAAACTACAATGTTCCCAAATGCACACCCATATTTGCTCTATACTAACAAATAATTCTCCCTCTGGTTTGCGGAGTTCATGATCCCAAATAGCTACAATGACTAAAATGAAAATACGTCTTGCAGTTTATTAGCTCTCCCTAGGAAAGCATCAATGATAATTATATTACATTGCAAATTCAAGGGGCTATTTCTGAATGCAGGCCAAGCTTCAACTTTGTATGAGTCAAATGACAACCACAATATGCACGCTTATGCTTGCACACATCACCTATGAGGACACAGACACACACCCACACGAAAGAGAGAGAGAGAGATGTATATGATAATGAAAAGTTAACAATCAGCTAATCAATTTTACAACAATGAATCATCACCTGCAACAGATACATTTGATGCATAAATAAGACATATAATACATAATTATAGCACATCCCTAACAACAGACCCAATAGCTAGCCCATATGGCTCTGATCAGCATATACGGCAAAGAAGCTTGAATAAAACTGTAGCCTCTTTGCGGAAAGGTTGCATGATCTGCTTACTGCAACATTATTGAGGACGCTAATCAAAGCAATGTAGGAGAAGGCCAGCGCCTTCTCTAGCTTGGTGTACTTTTTGGATTCTCAGTAATAGGGCCTTGTATACTATCGCGGTTAGTGTTAGTAGGACAGACAGAAGAAAATTCACAAAACCAGCATTTCCAGCGCTCTTCCTTTGGAGTGCAATTGGCTTCTCGCTCTCCCAGCCATAACTCAAGGCAGCTCATAATTTGACTCTTGAGCCAATCATAGTCATATGCAAACCGATCTTCACCAAGCACTGAATTATCTTTTTGGTATTCATATCTGCCCCAAACCAACCAAATAAATATCTTGCTAAAAGAATGGTATAAACTGTTGCTAAATATAAGTCCCAGACACGAAGAAACTTTCATTTATTCTATACAATCAACTCCTTAGTATGATTAGTGAGTTTGCTAGTGTGGACCATTATGGTTCTCATCCAACATCTTTTATTATGTATTCCAAAGACTAACTAAAATACATTCCACGGCACTTTCATATTCATGCATCTCAATGACAGCTCCTATAATTTCAGCTATAAAAAATGGGCAACCTGTTAATGACGTGGCTTGAACTTAATGAGGAATGAGGTGCATTAATTGCACCTAATGCCACATATGAAGTTAATAGTCCAGTGTGAAGTTGGCAATTTTAACAAAGTTCGAGTGGTACGAGAATACCACCATGCCAACTTAGTTGGGTTCTCCAACTATATATATATATATATATATTCAGTCTTTCATTTGTTCTCGAGCAGCAAATAGTCAAAAGCTAAATTCTCTTATCTTGAGCTTTTGCGAAAAAAGAGCTCTTTGGGTGTGTTTAGAGTTTGCGTTTTGTGCCAGTCTTGTAATCTCCTGATTTTCTTTGTGAAAATTTCTCCTCAATGCCATTGTGGATGTAGGCCTAAGGCTGAACAACATAAATCTCTATGTTCACTATGTGACTGTTCGTTCTACTTTTTTTATTCTATTTCATATAAACCCCCTATTATTAACTATATTGACTACAATTGGTATCAAAACTCCACTACCTCAACATAAACAATACTCCTATAAAGAAATCACCAACATTAATTTTGCATTTACCTCAATAACAGCTCGTGTTTAGCAGGGGACAGCTTGCTACATATATTTCTATAACATCTCACCACATCATCAAGGGTCTGCACAGCCAAAATAAAATAACAAACTATAAAAGCATGATTTTGGAGTTGTTAATTATCCAAAACTCTTTAACTTGACCCTACATTGTTCACCATTCTACAATTATGTATGGATTCATTCCATTTGCTTGGCAAGTATGTGACTAAATGAATCACTAATTATGAACCAAATAGCAGAATGAAAAGAAACGCCCATCACTTTGCTAGAAGAGTAATGGCTTGTTTGGAAGTTTAGAGAGGGAGGAGAGTAGAGGGAAGAGGAGTAGTAGGGAGGAGAGTAGAGGAGAATGATTTACCTCCACCTTATTTGGATGTTTTTAAAATTAGTAAGGGGAAAGGGACTAATTAGCCTTTCCCCTTGTGTAATTTTGTTAATATAATAAGGATAAATTATGTAATTTACTTGGTCAATAGTTTATGTATTCTACTCCCCCTCCAAATCTCTCCAATTTGGGGGAATGAAAATTGGGGGGTTAGAGGGAGTCCAAACCCCTCCAAACTCCTCCAAATCCTTCCCCCCATTTTTTAAAAAACTTCCAAACAAGATAATTGCATTACTCTCCCTCCCTTTACTCTACTCCCCCTCCTTTTTTAAACATCCAAACATGCCATAAGAGTATTGTAGTAAGCACTCCTTGAATACTATGATATGACTTTATAATTTCCACCTAAAAGGGTGTCCCAGAATACATAAAATGATAAAGAGAACATCATGCAATATGGAATCTCTGATTTCTAGATTGAAGTAACTAATGATTCAAGACACAGAGGATCTTTACCTTCACAGGGAACCCTGACTTAGCTGTGTTCTCTCTGATTTCTTTGGATAAGATATAATATCGATTCAAGGAAAAGAATTCAAAAAACTGTTTTGAGGGGAAGCTATCAGCTACTAAATTGTCCCACAGATACTTGTAGCACATTAACTGAAGCCTGTAGATAGAAATGTGCCCATCATGATTTTGTGTTGATGCAGCGGCTAACAGCTGCTCACGCCAATCACTCTGAAATATAAGCATTTTAATTTGTATACCTTCCATTTCTTCTCTGTGGTTCTGCAGGAAGTGTATCTTTCACACGAGTCTTGATGTCAACTAAGATCGGGTTTCTATCAGTTTCAGTTACTGGCATTCGAACCTCATCAACCATTCCCACCATCCAGACACCTTCTGCAAAGCCTATTCTGGTGTAGTATAGTCCATCAGAAAGGTAAAAGGAAATATTAAAGATCAGTTCTCCATTTTTTTTATTGCCCTCATATCAAATTTTAGAAAACAATTGTCTCAGTTAAAAACAAGAAAAAAAATTATATGTATATAATCATCATCATCACCATAATATTACCAAACTAACCCCATTGCTTTGCCAAAGGCAAGGGGATGATTTATAAATTTCTTCTTCACCGTTCATTTTCCATACAGATTTCAAATATCCAAAACATTAAAACAATGATTTTAAATGATTAGTACTGTTCCAATGACATTTTTAAGACAATGATTCTTAGATTAAGATACAGATACATGTCACATTGGACTCAATTTTAAGGTCAGCATCTCTTTACAATCTCAGATTCACATTCAGGCCATACCATTGGTTCATATCAGGGTCTTAGGGTAAAATTATTCCCCTGAACATTATATTTATATATATTCTGCTATATGCCTTGTAAGAAAAAAACAGGATATTTGAAAGTCTGGATAGATCTCCCAATAAAAAATCTAACCTAATGCCCTTTTGTGGCCAACAGAATTTTGTTAACAAACAACAATCAGGGGAAAATAATTATATGCAATGTGATGGCTGGAAGATATTTAAACCATGAGGAGCAGGAAATTGAATTAGATTTAACCACATATGATTGAACTTACAGTGGCAGCTCTCGTGTTAATCCGTCAAGCAATAATTGATTTGCACCAATTATAAAATTCGTAAGCTTCACAGCCCATGCATCCTCAACTGATTTCACATGAAGATCCACTTTTTTTACAACCTACCCAGAAATCCAATCAGGATCAGATGATTGTACAAAGTGAGTTTGGGAGGACAAACAAACTCACCAACAGAAAACAAAGCATTCAGTTTGCTGACCAAAATGTGTAGAAAAAAAATTATTTAGTTGATGTCTAATATGTAATTACTATGTCCAAGTATGCTATCTATGTTCTCCGTCACTTTGCAAATATTACTTACTAACACCAATTATTTACTTACCAAAAAAAGGGCACCTTAAAAAAGAAAATGTTAAGTATGCCAAATTGTATACCTCTTCTTCAAGTTTTGCATGGCGAGCTCGACCTGTTTTCATGGCTTCAGTATTCTTCATCTGGCCAAAGAGAAGACGAAACTCTATTTGTTTTTCACACCATTCCTATCATGATCATGAAATGAGAATGAAAGTGATATGAGTATGTTTCAAATTTGAAAAGTTGCATGGACTAATAACTTCGCTTCACTAAATCAAATAATAATGAACAAATTAGAAAATTTTCTACAACAAAACATGACGTATTAAGCTTGAATTTTCAGTTGGCACATATGATTTAACATCTTAAAAGGGCCAAAAAATATATGAAGAGAGAGGGATAAATTCTGGGTAGTTCCTAATTGCAAGCATAACCTTTTACTGTTTAGATTTGCAATCCTCCTAGGTGTGATTTCAAACATTATTCACTGATAGGCATTGATGTCGCGGAAGCCTGAAGAGAAACACACACAATGCTCTCTTGATGGAACAGAAACTAAACTGTTAGTTTCTGGTAGTAAACCTCAAACCCACGAGGAGTTTTCCTGAATCCACAAGAAGATAAAATTGGAATCCACCAGAAGAAAATTTGACAAAAGTCTGTGTTTATTGATAATAGTCTAATTTGCCTCTGACGGCTACAAAACATATAAATACTGAGAAAAAACGTTTAAAACCCTAATTCGCACTAATTAAGCGATTAGGTGACAAAATTACCGAATTTTACCAAAAATGGCAAAATTGAGTTAAATGCAGAATCATAAACTACTGACCTTAAGGGTTGTCCCAAAACAGACGGGACCTTATTCTGACTTTTAAACTAAAAGTTATTAAGGAAAAACAAATATTACTATAAATAGCAAAAACACTGTTATCGGGGCCTTAATGAAGGAATTCGCCTAAATTTTGGCAACGTTCATGGCATTTGCATGAATCTGGATCAGAATGTCATTTCCCTTCAACTTACCAAATTTCATGCAATTCCGACATTGTTACCTCGATGGCCCCTACTGGCACCCTCCTTTGATCTTGCGTTGTGACTTCCTACGCCCTTGCTACTCAAGGAAGGTATGTGCTGTCTGTTCTACATCAGTCCCCCCCAACTTGAAAAGAACTCAACCCCAAGTTCCCACTATCTGGTTCATCAAGAGGATGATAATCATACAAGTCAGCAACATTGAAGGTAGAAGAAATGCTCATATCTGGAGGAAAAGCAACCACATAAGCATTGTTGTTGATCTTCTTAGTAATCTGAAATGGTCTATACTTCTTGTCCTTCAATTTGTTGTAACCAACAGGAAATCTCTCCTTTTTGAGATAGACCAGCACTAAATCCCCAACATTGAAGATCTTCTCACGCCTCTTCTTATCAGCAGCTTCCTTGTACTTGGCATTTGTAGCTTCAAGTTTCTGCCTCACCTCCTCTTGCATGGCTTGAATACGATTAGCCATATTTTCTGCTGCTTGACTCACTCCTAGATGCTCAGGTAAAGGTACCAAGTCCAAAGCGTGTTTTCGGGGCACGCAGTAGACAATGGCAAATAAAGACTTACCAATGCTTCTACTGACTGAGCTATTGTATGCAAACTCTACTTGGGACAATGCAAGATCCCACTGCTTGGGCTTCTCGCCTGAGATACACCGGATCAGATTCCCCAAAGTGCGATTAACTACTTCTGTCTGGCCATCAGTCTGTGGATGACTGGTGTTGCTGTAATTCAAGGAAGTGTTAAAACGCTTCCACAAAGTCCGCCAAAAGTGACTAATGAACTTGGTATCCTGGTCAGAGGTGATGGACTTTGGCACTCCATGCAAACGCACAACTTCTTTAAAGAACAGATTGGCCACTCGAGTAGCATCTGAAGTTTTCTTGCATGCTATGAAATGGGACATCTTCGAGTACCTATTAACCACAACAAAAACAGAATCCATACCTCGCTGGGTTCAAGGAAGACCCAATATAAAGTCCATAGACAGATCCTCCCATAGGGCTTGTGGAACTGGCAAAGGCATGTATAAACCAGTATTCTGAGATTGACCCTTAGCAGTTTGGCAGATTGGACACTTCCTCACATGATTTCCAACATCCCTCTTGAGTTGTGGCCAATAATACCTCTCTTCCACCAGTGCTATAGTCTTATCTCTGCCCATATGTCCACCCAAACCTCCACCATGCAGCTCCCTAATAATCTGCTCCCTCAATGAACTTTTAGGGATGCATAATTGGTTACCCCAAAAGAGGAAACCATCCTGGATGTACATACTATTGACAGCAGTATAAGTTTGTTGACACTTACCCCAAATATCACCGAAATCCTCATTATTCTCATACAGCTCCTTGAGGCAATCAAACCCTACAACTTCAGTACGTAGGGTGGTCAACAAAGATGCTTGCCTATTGAGTGCGTCAGCCACCTTATTAGTGACACCAGACTTGTGCTTCAATGTGAAATGGAAGCGCTGAATATAAGCTACCCACCGAGCATGCATCCTGTTAATGCTAACTTGACTGTTGATGTGCTTCAATGCCTGATGATCTGTAAATAATACAAACTCCCTCTGAATCAGTTAGTGCTCCCAATGCTTAAGAGTTCGTACTACAGCAAAGAACTCCAGCTCATAGGCTGACCATTTACTTCGAGCTTCATAAACTTTCTCACTGAAGAATGCTACTGGTTTGTTGTCTTGTGAAAGAACAGCGCCTATCCCGACCATAGATGCATCACACTCCACCTGAAACACCTTATCAAAGTTGGGCAATGCCAAAATCAGGGCTGTGCTCAACTTTTCCTTGATCAAGGCAAAGCTTTGTTCTGCCTCTTTTCCCCATGAGAACCCCCCCTTCTTCAGACACTCAGTGATAGGGGCTACTATGCTACTGAAATCTTGAACAAACCTCCGATAGAAGGTTGCTAACCTATGGAAACTTCGCACATCACTCACTGTCTTTGGGGTTGGCCATTCTCTGACTGTATGGACCTTGTCCTCATCAACATGAATCCCATCCGCACTGACCACATACCCTAAGAACAGCAACTTATCAGTCAAGAAGCTACACTTCTTTAAGTTGATATACAACTCATTGGCCTGCAACACCGCTAATACTTCTCGCACATGATTATAGTGGGATGCTTCTGTCTTACTATAAATCAGGATATCGTCAAAATAAACTACCACAAACTTTCCAATAAATGGTTTCAATACCTAATTCATAAGTCTCATGAAAGTGCTGGGAGCATTGGACAATCCGAAAGGCATTACCATCTACTCATACAACCCCTCCTTTGTCTTAAAAGCTGTCTTCCACTCATCTCTAGGTCGGATCCGAATCTGGTGATACCCACTCTTAAGATCCAACTTGGTGTAACACTTGGACCCACTCAATATATCAAACATGTCATCTAGTCGGGGAATAGGAAATCGATACCTGACTGTGATCTTGTTGATGGCTCGACTATGCACACACATACGCCAGCTCCCATCCTTCTTTGGTGTTAGCAGTGCCGATATTGCACATGGACTCATACTTTCCCTGATCTGCCCCTTGCTCAAAAGCTCATCCACCTGCCCCTGTAGAATCTGACCCTCTTGAGGATTCATCCTGTAATGTGGCAGATTAGGTAGACTAGCTCCAGGAACTAAATCAATGCAATGCTGGATGTTACGCATTGGTGGTAAATCTGCAGGCAGCTCTTCTAGAAAAAGCTCTTCAAACTCCTTGATCAATGGTTGAATTGCCTCAGGTATCTCAGTAACCTTCTTTGGCTCACCATCTGTCACCACAATAGCATATACCTGTTTCAACTCCTTACACTCCCTGTCAAACTCATCTTCATTGTTCGCTATGAGGAGTGCTGGCGTCCCCTCCACTTTAGAAGCTTTGGGTATACTACCTTCCTTAATAGGACCAAGGACAATTTTTCTGCCATTCTTAAAAAACACATACACATTATCCTTACACCTATGAGTAGCATCTACATCATACTGCCAAGGTCTACCCAGTATTAAATGACATGCATCCATTTCAACAACATCACAAACTATTTCATCTATATAACATTTACCCATAGAAAAAGTAA
The DNA here is from genome assembly GCA_030445155.1 of Quercus variabilis. Lineage (NCBI taxonomy): Eukaryota > Viridiplantae > Streptophyta > Magnoliopsida > Fagales > Fagaceae > Quercus > Quercus variabilis. The sequence goes on from CP129445.1 coordinate 38,896,700, forward strand.
CACGACATTGTTGAGTAACAAGAGTTTCCATACCTTTCTTGATCTAACCTATCTTGTATGGAGAGGGATGCTTTTCTGTTTTCAGTCCTAGCTTGGTAACCAAACTCTTTGACGCAATGTTCTCTACACTGCCACTGTCAATGATCAAATCACAAACCCTCTTACTGATGGTGCATCGTGCTCGGAAGATCTCATTCTGTTAATCACCGTATTCCACCCTTGGTGTGACCAACAACCTTTGAATCACCAAAGACCGCCCAGTGGCACGCCTTCCTCGTCCTCTTGGACCTCATTGGGATCATAGGCATACGAATCTGCATCATTATACACCTCTTCACCCTCCCTGTTCACCTTCTATCTCGCCCTCTTCTGCCACCACCAGATTCATTGCGGCTCGCTTAGGGCAAGTACTAGATCGATGTCTCGCCCTCATTGGGATCATAGGCATACGGATCTGCATCATTATACACCTTTTCACCCTCTTGTTCACCTTCTATCTCGCCCTTTTCTGCCACCACCAGATTCACTGCGGCTCGCTTAGGGCAAGTACTAGATCGATGTCCTGGTTCTCCGCATCTATAGCACTTATTCCAAATTGGCCTAGCATAAGGGTTGGCATTCGCTATCGGCTGGGCTGCGGAACCTGCTACTACCACTGTGGATTGGTTAGCACCACTGTTCTCCCTAACCACGGGTTGTGATCGTGGTGTAAACATAAGCTGTTTACCTTTGTTGACAATGGAACTAGAGGACTCCGAATTGCAATTAGAAAACTTCGAACATGCCCTGAGATGCTGATATTCTATTTTCTTAGATAAGGTTACAGCCTCATTCAAAGTATATAGGGTTTGTATGGATACTTGATTTCGGATGGAAACTTGTAACTCGTGTACAAATCTGGATATCCGTTAATCTTCAGTTTCCTCCAAATCATTGCGATTCGCCAACCTGTCAAACTCCTCCATGTACTCATTAACTGTCCATATACCTTACCTGCAATCCTGGTACTGTCTGAACAACTCCTGCTAGTAATCTGGTGGTAAGAATCGATCTGCCATTAATCTTTTCATTCTCCTCCATGATCGTATTGGAAGCTTTCATTCACGGGTACGGTTTAATTGAACATGATCCCACTAGGCAGATGCTCCTCCCTTCAATTTGTAGGCCACCAAACACACCTATTTGTCATCTGCTGTACCCATATAATCGAAAAACTTTTCCACTTCACTGACCCAATCCAGATACTCTTCAATGGAGACATTACCATTAAAGGATGGTAATTCTACTTTCATTTGATAGTCCCTCTGCTCCTGATAATCTCGGCCATTATCCGTTGCAAGACCACGATGATTTCCAAGGACTCTCTCTGCATACTCCTCGTCTTCACTGTCTTCTTCGTTGTAGTCCTACTGCCTATTCCGGTTTGGACCGCGATAGGGAGGACCACGCGCTCGGTTATCACGTCGCTCTCCGTCATCGCGATTAGGGTTTCGGTTAAGCAAGGTGGCAAGTGCTTCTTGAATCTGGTCCAGAGTTTGCTGGGTGGAATCATGAAATAGTTAATGTTCATCACGAAATTGTTGATTTTCATCACGAAAATCAAGGAACTCAGCCCTAGTGAGGATTGGGTTGTTGATGTCGTCACCGCCGTCATTGTTGTGGTGGTTACCATCTCGCTGGTTAGCCATCAGACCAGGGTAAGTCAAGGCTCTGATACCAACTAATGTCGTGGAAGCCTGAAGAGAAACACACACGATGCTTTCTTGATAGAACAGAAACTAAACTGTTAGTTTTTGGTAGTAAACCTTGAATCCATGAGGGGTTTCCTTGAATCTACAAGGAGATAAAACTGGAATCCACCAGAAGAAAATTTGACAAAAGTCTGTGTTTATTGATAATAGTCTAATTTGCCTCTAACGGTTACAAAACATATAAATATTGAGAAAAAACGTTTAAAACCCTAATTCGCTCTAATTAAGCGATTAGGTGACAAAATTACCGAATTTTACCAAAAATGGCAAAATTGAGTTAAATGCAGAATCATAAACTACTGACCTTAAGGGTCGTCCCAAAACAGACGGGGCCTTATTCTGACTTTTAAACTAAAAGTTATTAAGGAAAAAACAAATACTACTATAAATAGCAAAAAAACTGTTATCGGGACCTTAATAAAGGAATTTGCCCAAATTTTGGTGACGTTCATGGCATGAGTCTGGATCAAAACGTCGTTTCCCTTCAACCTGCCAAATTTCATGCAATGCCGACACTATTACCCTGATGGCCCCTACTGACACCCCCCTTTGATCTTGCGTTGTGACTTCCTGCGCCCCTGTTGCTCAAGGAAGGCATGTGCTGTCTGTTCTACATCAAGCATTGTGAGAGTACTCAGCTGGTTGGGTACTCAGCTGCAAACCAGCGACTGAAATGGATGTCTGATCCACAAGAATATGTGTTTCCACCAATTAGCATGAAGGATGTCCCCTCCTGTTTTTTCATATCAGCTTACTCTCTTACTTATGACCTATATGCGTACATTTTCCCACCTTACCGGATGCTCAGTAGATGACTGACAAGAGGAATCTAATCAAGGAGTTTGGAATGAGAAAAAGAAATGCCATATTCATAAGAGTCAATTTGATTAAACCATTCAAGACAGTAAGGCCATACAATACACAAGCAAGATCAAGATGATGGGCTGGCAGACTTGAACCTATACAATTTGAACTTCATGGAGGTGAAGTCGATTGCTTAACTACATCCTGAAGCATCTGATTCACAATAACAACTTTCAATGCACTTCATGAGCAAATCAATTTGACTGATAAGTATAAAAGACCTTGAGCGCTTGACGAATAATCAAGCATGGATTCCCATTGTATATACTGAGAACCAATTTATGGCCAACCTTAATTATGTTGCAGCATAAAGGCCATTACCTAGTGTCAGTCCCACCAAAGTGGACTGTAGGGAGGAAAAGGGAACTTGTGCCTAACAAGTTACAACCCAAAACCATCACCATTTCAACAAACAAAAGGCTCTAACCTATTAAGGCAACTTTGTGATAATTTCAAGGGCTCAACTTCTCCAACAAGAAACCAAAGAATTCAGTATCTTGGAAACAAGAATTTGACTCTTTAACAAAGAAAAAGCAACCATTTGAAAGCAAAAGAATAAGACTAACCAAGCACTCTCCAAGTAATCTTATAACGTTAAATAAAAAACAGTTATCAACATTGAAATTGTTGTGGTTGTTAATCAGTAATTATTCAATACTCCAGAAGCAACACTCCATTCACTCACATAATAGTAGTATATCTATACTACTATTTAAGGGGTTTCTCTTGTTTGGAATTTTTTTTTTTTTTTTTTAAATGCTCTTACACTTTTATGTTTAAATATAGATAAAACTAAAGGATGAACTGATATATATATATATATATATATATATAAAAACTCGAACATCTACTAAAATATTGCCTAAAAAATAAGGTTACTCTCTTATTAATTTTCAAATTACTTTTTCCACTTATAAATTAAATCCTCAAAATAAAAATTATATATATATATAATAAAAACACAATTTTTTTTTTTTTTTGGCTAAAAAAAGCATCATTGCAAATGAGATAAGGCTAGTTCTAATTAAATTCATGGTTTTGAATAATATTCCCAAACAAAGTCATATAGACATATACATCAATCAATGTGTCACAATGTAATCTCCAAAGTTCAAACTACAATTAAACATGAAAATTTAACAAAAATAAATCAAACCCATTTCCCAAACCCCTCCAAAAAAAGAACTCCATACCGTTGCAGTGATATCCCTGACAAACAAGCCAGTCTTGTTCCTAAAGCGGTGGAAAAACGAGCCAGCCACTCTGCTCTTCTTCTTCTGGTTACTCCTAAGGCTTCCCAAATCTTCAATATCGGAGGGTTCTGTACAAAACGGGAACCTCCTTTTGGCTCGGAGGGTGATTGACTGAATAGACCTCGCGTTTCTCTGGAACTCATACTGAGAGTGAGAGTGAGACTGATAGGTTGAACAAATTGCAGGGACTGCAGAGGAAGAGATTGAAAAGCGAGTAGAGGCCAAGGAAGCTTCAATGGAAGCCATTTCTTCTTCGCTCACGAGCACAGAGGCTGTAGAGGAAGAGTGTAAAGTGCATGTGGATGCTAAGGCAGCTTCAATGGAAGCCATTTCTTCTTCGCTAACGAGCTCAGCGACTGTAGAGGAAGATAGAGAAGAGCTAGCGGAGGCTAAGGCAGCTTCAATGAAAGCCATTTCTTCTTCACTCACGATCTCGATTGGAATGTCAACACCACTACTGTTGCTATTGTAGTTGGTGGTGGTGGTGTTAAAGGGTAACTCGGAGTGTGACTCGTTCATTTTTGCGAGAGCTAGCTAGGCTATGAGAGAGAGAGAGAGAGAGAGAGAGAGAGAGAGAGTCGAGGAGGAGAAATGAAATGAACGTTGGCAATGCTTGTAAAAGTGGTCGTTACAGGTGTGGAATCTTTTTTAACATTTTATAGGCTAATGCAGTTTCCTGGGGGATTAATGGCTTGAACAAGTTAGTTAATCAGATTAAGTTTAATCTTTACACCTTTTATGGATTCCCTTACTTTTAGGAGCTACAAAATTGTGATTGGTTCACTTTTTCTCATGGAAAGTTGGAAACTACGGCCATGATTGGTTTGGAGGGTACTCAATTTTTATATCTCAACACTCAAATCTCATTATTCAAACTCATCCCTCAAAATAGTAATTAAAAAAAAAGTGAAAGTTAAAGAGAAATGAGGGAAAAATAAATAAATAAATAACTAAAGGCGTGTAGCCATTGGTAAGCATTATCGCTCTGCCATAGATGGCAACTTTACATGTGGGTGGGATTCACTTAGTTCAACAAAATTATTACATTGTCATTGTAACTCTGTTTTCATAATCCAAAAAACTCAAAAAAAAAAAAAATATATATATATATATATATATGTTCTCGTTTTTAAATACTCTTAACTCTTTTTTTTTTTTTTAGTTATAAGTGATGGAAAGTGAAAAAGAAAATCAAGCCAAATAGGTTGAAATGATGTAGGCCCAAAAAAAAGTAAGGGTGATAAGAATAGAGTGATGAGTGATGAAAATCACTCAAACCAAACATGTCCTACATTTTTTCCGTCCCTATGCTCCTACTTTAGAAAAGAACTACGTGAAGGCTTACTAAGCAAAGTAGAAGTGTAGAACATGAAAAAAAAAAAAAAAAAAAAAAGTGTAGAAAATGCAAAGATAACGATTTCTTTTTCCTCTATTTTATCCTCTTTCCTCTTTCTAAATGTGATGATAGTAGATTACACATTTTAACACAGGTTATAGATTGACATGTCACCCATTATCAAAAACTAATTAAAACATTTTTGCCACATTGGTTACTAAACTTTATGTACTATGACTTTTTGTTTTTTGAGATAGAATATGTACTATAACTTTATTTGCCATAAACTTATTAAAGATGCTAGAGATACAAATTTTTTTACAAAAATTTTTACAAACTGCTGATGTGGTGAGTGATTATTAGTAAATAAAATAGTAATGCTGGTGGTAGGTCCAAATGAAAACTAGTAAGAAGTTAGCCACAACAACAATTTGTAAAAATGTTGTAAAATAAGAAGATAGCCACAACTATTTTTCTTTTTCTTTTTCTTTTTTTAGTTATGGGTGATGGAAAGTGAAAAAGAAAATCAAGCCAAATAGGTTGAAAAGATGTAGGCCCAAAAAAAAAAAAAAAAAAAAAAAAAAAAGGATGATAAGAATAGGGTGATGAGTGATGAAAATCACTCAAACCAAATATCCTACATTTTTCCGTCCTTATGCTCCTACTTTAGAAAAGAACTACGTGAATGCTTACTAAGTAAGCAAAGTAGAAGTGTAGAATATGCAAAATAAAAGAAAAAAAAAAAAAGTAGACATGTAGAACATGCAAAGATAACGACTTCTTTTTCCTCTATTTTATCCTCTTTCCTCTTTCTAAATGTGATGATAGGAGATTACACATTTTAACACAAGTTATAAATTGACATGTCACTCATTATCAAAGACTAACTAAAACATTTATGCCACATTGGTTGCTAAACTTTATGTACTATGACTTTTTGTTTTTTGAGATAGAATACGTACTATAACTTTATTTGCCGTAATCCTATTAAAGATTCTAGAGATACAAATTTTTTTACAAAAAAATTATACAAATTGCTGATGTGGTGAGTAGTTATTAGTAAATGAAATGGTAATGCTGGTGGTAGGTCCAAATGAAAACTAGTAAGAAGTTAGCCACAACAACAATTTGTAAAAATGTTGTAAAATATTTTGTGCTTGTAGCATTATTCAAAACTTATTACTTATAAGATAATGTGTTATCAATTACATAAAAATAAGGCGTAAATGTACTTTTAGTCCATACATTTTGGTTTTTTTCCATTTTAGTCTCTACATTTTAATTTTACTACTTTTAGTCCCTAAACCAATTAACGTGTGTCATTTTCTTCCTTTCTTTCGGTCAACCGACGGAAATAGCTAACGTGGTTGACGGAGGAATTAAAATAGTATAAAAAATGCCACATCACCCATGACACATCAGCATCTATTTTTTTTAAAAAATAATTTATCAATTTTAACTAAATAAAAAAAGAAAAAAATAATTAAAAATAAGAAAATACATAAATTTAGATCTAATTCATTTTGAACAAGAACATGATGACAGATTTAAACATCAACACAAGAACAAAAGAGCACAAACCCAAAACCAAACACAAACTCAGCAATGCTAACACAATCAACTAACAAAACCCAAACCACGGTCAGATCAAAAACACAAAACCAAAAATACCGAAACCCAAACCATGGTCAGATCAAAGTACAAAACCAAAAATACCAAAACCCAAACTAGTCAAATCAAAACACAAAACCAAAAATACCTAAACACAAGCCAAAAATTTTAAAACACAAAACCAAAAATACCAAAACACAAGCCAATCCTCATCAATTTCAGATTTGATTTCCTTTAAACGATCCTAGCCAAAGAAAGAGATGATGAGATTTCGGCCATGGGTCTTTGGGCCTTCAACCATGGGTCTCTGAGTCTTCAACCATGGGGTTCGGCCATGTGTCTTCAGCCATGAGATGGATCGGCCATGAGAGGAGAGAAAGCCCAGGTTTAAGATGAGAGATGAGAGAAGAGAGAGAAAGAGAATGAGATGATAGGTGTGGGTTTCGGCCATGGGTCTTTAGGTCTTCAACCATGAGGTTTGGCCATGGGTCTTTAGCTATGAGATGGATCGGCCATGAGAGGAGAGAGAGCTCGGGCATGAGACATGAGAGAAGAGAGAGTTTGAGATGGAAGAGAGAGTTTGAGATGAGAGAATAGTGCGTCACCATGTAGTTTGAGTTTGAGATGAGGGAATAGAGTTTGAGTTTGAGATGAAAAAAAGAAATAGTGTTCAGGTTTGGATCTTATGTTAATTTTTTTTTGGGTTTTAAAATTTTTGGGTTGGTTTTCTTGTTCAAGAAACTTTTAGATCTTGATTAATGTGAATTTTGGTTTTTAATTCTGTTTTTATTTTTTTATTTAGTTAAAATTAATAAATTAAAATTTTAAATTTATATGTTGATGTGTCATGGGTGATGTAGCATTTTTTATAATATTTTAATTTCTCCGTCAGCCACGTCAACTATTTCCGTCGGTTGACCGACGAAAATTATGAAAATAACATATGTTAATTGGTTTAAGGACTAAAAGTGGTAAAATTAAAATGTAGAGACCAAAATTGAAAAAAAACCAAAATATAAAGATTAAAAATGTATTTACACCTAAAAATAATTCAGATATTTATTAATTATGTTTTTAAAATTTACCAATCACATCTATTGTCAAAATCAATTTATAAATATTTTCTAATAAAAATTGTAAATATTTTAGCGTTATACTCGTTTTATTATCTTCACGGGAAGCTCACTCTTGTTACCTTTATTTTTGAATAGTGCATTTATACGCTGGATTGTGAGAGCATACGGAAGGTCACACTCCGTACTGTATGTGAGGGAGAGGAAAAGCAATTATAGGAATCAGAGATCTATTGCATGAATTAGCAATGGCAGTGAGTTTGTTGAAGATGAAATGCGGAGATAGAAAGGTGAGAAAGGAGGGAACAGAGGAGAGAAGGAATCAAGGAATGCGTTGTAGGAGGGCATGAGAACATCTCATTAATCTTTTGAACTATAGAAAAACTGAAACCAAAAACAAATATGAGAATCAATATTCCAGTTTATAAGCTCTATCATTAGATAAGCTGAAGATAAATGTTGAAAATGGTATAAGCAATTTTATGGGGGGTGTGTCCAAAGTGCTTCCTAACCTTCAACTCTCTGCAACACAAACAAACTCAGAGAAAAAGAACAAGGTTGATATGTATATATTTAAAAAGAATGAATTTTGTTTTGCAACAATCAATTTTACAACAAAGAATCATTATTGCCTACAACAGATACAATTTGATGCCTAATCATTGCACATACCAGAGGACAGATCCAACACTGGTCTGCAATACACCACAAAGAAGCTTTCATAAAAATATATGCTTCTTTGCAGACAGACCGCATGTTATTTAGGAAACGGATTGGAAGAGATTACAACAATGTCAGCATTTTTTCTAGCTTAGTGTACTATTCGAGTTCGTGTTTGTGGGGCGTGCTATCAGGGCTGGTGTTTGTGGGGCTTGGAGTACCATCAAGGCCATTGTTTGTAGGACAGATAGAAGCAAACTGACAGAACCGACATTTCCAACGCTCCTCTTCTGGAGTGTAACAGGCTTCTCGTTCCCCTAGCCAGAACTCAAGACAACCATGAATTTGATTCTTGAGCCAATCAGAGTCAAAGGCAAAGTGATCTTCGCCAAGCAATGAATTGTCTTTTTGGAATTCATATCTGCTTGAAAGCAACCAAGTAAATATCTTGCTAAATCACAAAAAATATTCACATGCATGCAGTATGTATCCCACGCATTTCAATATTGCCCTACAACCTACTCTAAGTATGAATTTGCCAATGTATCTTATAAAGGTTCCTCCTAAATTCATGATGAAAATGGCTATCGTTGAGGCAGTAACACATGAAAGCCTAGTCCACATCAGCCAAAGCAGGGTAGCCAATTTTTTTTAATTTTATTTATAAAAATATTTAACAGTCAAACCAATTTTGACTGGAACCAAAAACCTTTGATTCAAAAATATTAAGGTGAAGGATGGTCCAGCTGAAATTCTTATTGAATTGGCTGCCTCTTGTAGTGATTACCAATACCGTCCATTAAATTGAGATCTTTCAAGGTTTTTGGGGGAACTCATCATAGAGCTCAATAGTCTATTGTTAAATGAGTGGTTTAGGTTTTGTCATTGAAACAAACATTTAATAGCATTATTTTGGCATCTTTAAGTTATTTAATAGGATTTTTAGAATTCTACCCATTCATTACCCTAAAAACTCTAGAGGATCTCAATCCAACATCTCATAAGGTGTGTTCCAAGCCCAATTAGTATGTAGTTCATGTATATTAATAGAAACTTCCAAAACTCAAGCTACAAAAATATGCAAAACCATTTTGCCTAGAGAGAGAGAGAGAGAGAGAGAGAACATGATACTCACCTCAATAAAAGCTGGTCATGAGCAGGGGGCAGTATGCTACATGTATTTCTGTAGAGTCTCACTATGTCATCAAGGGTCTGTGTAGAAAACAATAAAATAAAAATTTATAAAATATAAAAGCAGGGATTGACTTCTTTTAATTATCTGAACATGTCTATCCACAATTTCACAATTATGTAAAGGTTCATGCCAATTACATGGTAGACATCTCCTAGGACAAACCATTGAAAATAAATCAAAGAAAAGAATGAAAAGAAGCTGCTCTCACTTTGTTAAAATTATCTTTAGTGATATCTTTATTTTTCAATAACATGTTTAAGTACCTCTATACAATGTAATAAGGATTTGTTGTTTTTCGTATTCAGAGAACCTCAAAGATGTGCATAATGATGTTGAAAACATCACACACACTCTATAGAGCAGCCTGATCTCTCAAATTATGTAGTTAATGAATTAAGGGAGAAAGAGAGAGTCCTTACGTCTGCCGGGAACCCTGAGTCAGCAGTTCTTTCTCTGAGTTCTTCAGATAAGACAGAATAAGGATTTAATGTAAAAAAATCAAAAAACTTTTGAGAGGGGAAATTGTCAGCAACTAAATTGTCCCATATATACTTGTAACACATTAACTGAAGCCTGCCAAGAAACATGCAAATGTCATGACTTTATTCTGATACAATAGTTAACAAAATTTCATCTAACATACCTTCCATTCCTTCTTTGTGGTTCTGCAGGAAGAGTGTCTCGAACACGAGTCTTTGTGTCAACTAGTATCGGGTTTCTATCAGTTTCTGTGGCAGGTATCCGGATCTCATCGATCACTCCCACCATCCATACACCTTCTGCAAAGCCTATTCTGATTCCATAAGCAATTATAGTCCGTCAGCAATGGGGAAAGAAAACATGAAGACCAATGGTCCAAATGCATTCCACATGTGTGTTTGTGGGTGTGAGAGTAAGAGAGAGACAAAAAAAGGGTTTTATACACACACACACATATAATTTCTAAAAAACCATTGTATTTCATATGTGCAAGCACCATCTCTATGCTTCCCAACAAAAGAGGAGGTCTTTTGTAGATTGCTCTCCAAGTTTTGTTATCCATACAGATTTCAGTACATCCCATGATTAGGGCAATGCCAAAAAAATAAGTAATAAACAACCAAATCTTTTGCACTTAATTGATGGTTAGAACAATCTTTTCAAAATGGGACTAATATCCAACCCATACTAAAATGTCATCAGCATATCTGCTTATTCACATGGAACTTTGACATGGTTACCATTTGCTATACATTAACTACTCTACTTTACACACCATAAATCCCCCAATCAGGATAAATCTAAATTCTACAGGAACAACATAGTAACACCCTTATCTAACTTACTTTCCAAAAATATGTCCTGCATTGAGAACAAAGCAACATTTCACTCAAATTTATCACAATGTGCTTCAAATTGTATAATGAACCACTTGCAAGTGCAGAAAAAGCATAGACATGGGGCCATTAGCAAAAACCATTGATGACTGAACTTACATTGGCAGCTCACGAGTTAATCCTTCAAACAATAACTGATTTGCACCAATAATAAAATTTAAAAACTTCAGAGCCCATGTGTCTTCTTTAGATTTGACTTGAACTTTCACTTTTTTCACTACCTGTCAGATATACAATAAGGATGGATAATTACATACAGTGAACATAAGCGGACATAGAAAGTACTAATAAAATAATCAGGTTTGCTACTCCAAATTTCAGGAGAACGAACATAGAAATAAGTTGAATGATCTGCAAAATATTCTACATACAATCGTGTATCAGAGAAGAATTTCCAAGGCCAAACTAATGGCTAGATAAGAATGTATACAATTTGCAATTATGCTCTCGCTTAGTACAGTAACTAATATTTTTAATAAACTAAACTTCATGCAATGGAATTTAAGCCAAAATGTCTGCCCATAAAATTAAAAGAAAGGAATAAAAGCTCATTTTAAGTGTACAAGCAATGATAAGGTTTATCAAAATTGACCAGAAAAACAAACCATTTAGACTTAGGGAGTCATAAGTTCAAGGCAACAAGAGGCATACACAACACAAATTTATTTATTTTTTTATCATTTTTTTATGAGAAACAGAATTGGTTATATTTCAGGAGTCTAAAAATGTACCTCTTCTTCAAGTTTTGCATGCCGGGCACTACCTGTTTTCATAGCTTTATTAGTTCTGCGTTTGGCATGAAGAAGAACAAACTCCATTTGTTTTTCACACCATTCCTGTTGATGAAGTATAATTAGAACCAATGTGATCTTCATGACATCACAAGATACAGAACTTCACTCTATGAAATATTGCAACAACGTAATGTCCAGTATGGTCATAAAGTTCACCAAAATTCTAACTTCCAACAACACTAAAAAGAAATATATTAATGTAAACTAAGCCTGACACTTAATAGTAAAAGAGAAAAAGGGTGCGGATAAAATTTGACAACAATTTCTATAACAGATGATATTAAACTTGGAGGTATCAAAGGGCCTAATCTGCAGACAAAAACAAGCATGCATATGAGAGAGAGAGAGAGAGAGAGAGAGAGAGAGAGAGAGAGAAAGAGTGTGTGATCTTCAGGGTAAAGTCCTAACTTCCAGCAGACCAGTTACTCCTAAAAAATTGTAAGCCAACTAAGGGTAGAAGTAAAAAATTATGAGTAAAACCAACATCAGATTAGGTCTGCCGATTGAGCTTGATCACAGAAAATGTAACATCAAGATTGGAAATCAAATTATGTTATTTGGGTTTCCAAATATTAGGCGCTCAATGATTAATTAAAACTTGTCCCAAAAGTTTAAGTGCTAATAAGAAAGGGTGAATTTAGTCACTTAATCATTATTCAAACACTCCCCCCCATGTAAGAGTCCAAAATCCCCCTTAATATTGGGGCCAATTGTGTGGGATTTTTTACTTTTTATGGGTGGGAAGGTGGAGACAAGGTTCAAACTCAAGACCACCTGCTTTGATTCCATGATAAACCACCAGTTGTCCTAACAGCTTAAACCATTAGTAAATGCTGAATTTATCACTTCAATTTCTTCTACCATCCATAAGATAGGTAGGTGCTTGCTCTAGTAGTGAAATAAGTAACATTTGCTTCACACAGTTGATCTAAATCAAAGGCCAAGAAAGGTATTGGCATTTGCTTCACAAGACTGATCTCTTTTGTGGATTTTTTTCCTATGATCCTATCCTTCTGCTACTTTCGTATCAGCATCACTCTCTCACTTATGAACCACCTGGATGAGTATGTGTTTCCATTCATGAACTCAAGAGAAATTGAAAGACTAGAGATTGAACAAAAGGTTTTAAACTCCTATCATTATGGAAGTCAAATTCTATGTGGTCAATTCATTGAAAGTACCTCGGCCAATTGGCCATCAAATACACAAAAAAAAAAAAAAAAAAAAAAAAAAAAAAAAAAAAAAGATGAAGATGACGCACTAAAACCTTTATATTCTGGACTTCACGCAAATTAAAAAGTTGATAGCAAACTACAATAAAATGTATGATGATTTGCATATGCTGATGCTTACCAGGGAAATGCTCATGGAACTTCATGAGCAGCTCAACTTTACTCTTACGCTATTGGTGACATAGCTATAACCACAACATGTATTTGTAGTGGATTCATTCATAAAATTTACGCTGGTGATCAGATCAAGAACTGATAAAATTTCAATAATCTAAGTTACAACAACTCGTTTAGGCCTCCTCCAAGTTTTCTCTGTAATACATCACTGACTGACAGTAATTGTTGATTCACACAGACAAGAAGTTACAACCAAATCTAATACACACTATATTTTGCTGGTGGTGACACAACCATGAACCATATATCATATATGGAATTTATTGGAAGATGCCAAAATTAGTTTAATGGCATTTAAAAAAAAAAAATTGATTTTCTTGACTTGCTCCCCTTATCAAAATTCAAAAGTATGGTTCCCATTTTCATCAAATATCGTCAGCAATTTAGCATAGAAAAATCATTTACTTCCTATTTATCACCATGAAGGCTTCAAAAAACAAATCCATACTAAACTCAATCTCAAAAATCTAGCAAAAACCATTCCGACCCATTTGCCAGACCACGAAAATCTTTCATATTAAAAGCAAAATTTAAAAAACTTGAGAACAAACCCATTGACTACCGTGGAAGTAATATCAGTGACAGACAAGCCCTTATTCTTTCGAAAGCGATGGAGAAAAGACTCATTGTTTTTATTCTTCTTCTGGGTACTGGCGAAGTTGCCCGAATCCTCGATGTCGGGTTCGGTATGACCCGAGAAGGTCCTCTTGGAAAGGACAGTAATTGACTGAATAGACCTCGCTTTGCCATGGAAACCACGAAGTGGCGAGCAAATAGCACTTGCATTTGCAGGGACTGAGGCGAAGGCTAAGGCTGCTTCGAGTAGAGCCATTTCTTCTTCGCTCACGATTTCGATCTCGATAGGGGTCTCGGAAGAAACGCTCTTGGTGGTGTTGCTTTTGTTGAGGGGTAACTCGGAGAGTGACTCGGTCTCGCTCATTCTGTGAGTCTCGGCGTGGAGAAATGACCGTTGGGATCGCCACGCTTTAGGGGCAAGTCATCGCAAGACCTGTATTGTCTTGTTCTGTGCACTCTTTATCAGTTTATGTTTTAATTTTGAGTTCAACGGAAGGTGGCCTTTGCGTGTGAAACACTTATACCTCAACTCTACGGCGCGGGCTAGCAAGTAGACCAACGTCTTTATCTGCTTTGAATATCAGCATTCCTTTTCCTTTTTTATCAATTTTTTAGATGAACTTTTATCATTTTAGTAAAAATAGGAATAGTCATTACATTATGTGTTTATTACACTTTAGGAAAACATGTCCTAAAGTAGCGTTTGGATCCCACGTCCATATTTTGCGTTTTGAGTTTTGCCTTTTTTTTTTTTTTTTTTTTTATTATTATTATTATTATTATTATTATTATTATTAGTGCATCTTGCATTGTTAATGAGACATGAACAGTGTATTAAGGCAAATGAACAGTATTTTGTGAGTGTGAACAGTAACTAGAAATTATTTTTTTATTATTTTCAGTTTTCAATTTTTAAGCAAAATCAGCGGTATCCAAACACACTTTAAATTCCTAAAATTTGTATAGAGTTCATTTTATATTTTTAAACTTTTAAATTTTTAATTTTTTTTTTTTTTACCTCTAAACTATTATAAGAGATTAAATTCTGTAAGAATGTGATGTAAAACTCATGTTTTATCTCTTCAATCCCAACATACCACATCACTTTATTACATATTTAAAAATAAGCACAATCACATTCAATTAATTCTAATACTCATATATAAATACAACCAAATTGGAAGTTTATTGAAATGTTATTAGTTATGGTATAATGTATTGAATTTTAAGTAAAACATTGATGTGACAATCTCTTATTGGATGATGTAAAACATGAGTTTTACACCTCATCCTTACCAAATTCGGACTCTTATTATAAACATTACATTTATACCTTTTCGACTTTTGTCCACAGTTGTAAACTTTTAACTTATTTTTACATGAAGTTGTGTGTGTTTATATATATATATATATATAGATGAGTTGGGTTTAAGTTATACGTACTGTAACTCTAAGCAATGTTACATCACCCAATAACTTGTTTTTAATTTTATATTTTGAAAATCCAACTGTTGAATTACATGTTTTATATATTCTTAACATGTATGCCAAATTTCATGCCAATTGGATGTAATTTAGCATTCGATCCATAAACACATTTTTTATGCATTATTTTAAACTCTAAAAACTTGAATTTAAATAATTTATTGATGACATTGCTATTACTATTGATCTTTGATAATCTTTAAATTTTGTAAGTATGGAGAGAATATACGAAGATAACGTAATCTAGTAATGAAGTTATAAAAATTCACATCTAATTAAAAAAATATTGGGTAATATAACATTATTTAAAGTTACATCAGGTGTAACTTGAACCCTAGTGTAAAGGAACACTTAAGTTGAATAGGAAGCACGAAACTATAGGTCAAATGCATAATATGAAACATCTTTTCAAAGTTTACAAAAAAAAATGTTTTTTTTTAATATATTAGGGACAAAAAAATCATTTTAACATTTAAAGATACAAAATATAACGTTTTTAATAGTTTAGGGATGAATTTTTTTTTCTTTCAGATTTAGGGTTTAAAAATGAACTTCATTGCAAACTTTAGAAACAAAAACAATATTTTTGATGAAATTTTATTAAGTTACCTCTAATTATACTACAAAAAGCTAACAATGAATCTAATTGATGATACTTTAATAATATAATCAACAAAAAATAATGTGTTATGGTTATAGCAAATTTTATTGTATGAATTTACCGACTGATGTATCAATTTCTACACACAAGGAAAAAAAAATTAAAAATACTACCAATTTTACTAAAAAAAAAATTGTAGGGATATAGGCCCAAAGTCACATATTGGGCCTTGGGCTTGGTTCGAGGGCAGGGGCTGATCCGAGAAGTAACATATAATCTTGGATAACCCCAATTTTAAAGGTCTCACAAGCAGAGAATGAACAGAAAGTGGCCCAAGGAGTGACTCCTCCTCGGACATGACATACGCGGCTTGCATCTGTATCCCAACAATTAGAGTGGTCTTTTAAGAAGCTCTAGCAATAAGGATGGGCATCATACGTTTATAAAGAATGATGGGGACATAGGAATACCTAAAGAAAGGCTGCCACCACCGCATTAAATGCAATGCAGTTACTTTTTTTGCTACATTTATGTGGAGGAGACCCTTGAAACAGTGTTACCTTGATCACCGTGACTCATAAAGGCTAAAGAAGGCTTCTAATGGGACAAATACTCAAGTGGGGGCTTAAATGATCAACAAGTGTAGGATCAAGATGGTTCGAAGGGAACTATATAATGCGAGAGACCACCCACAGGAAAGGGATTGGAAAAAATAGAGAAAAAACATTGTAGCTACTAGGACTACAATTGTAATTCAGACTCATTGATTTGTATAAGCATTAACTTCCTCGGTAATACTTTTGCCCAATCTTATGTACCTTATTTTTGCATGAAATGTTTTTCAAACCCGTACTAGCCATTGTAATATTCACTTAGGCCTAGTTCTTTAATCTACATTCTACAAATTTATTGTGCTGGGCTCATTAACCCAAAATCTCGTACATATTGGGCTTGGGCTGCAAATCGTGCCCTTACAAAAATAATTACAAACTAACAAAATAATAATTGTAATTTATGTAATTTCTTAATTAATTTTTTATTTTGATTTAAAAGTTGATACATCAATGTGTAAAACTTATAAAATAAAATTATAATATTCCCAACATTTTTTATAAATAAAATTTTTGATTACTTTATTGTTTTATTATATTTAAAAGATGACATATCAATTGATAAGGTTTATATAATAAGTTGGTAGTAATCATACCATCATTTGAAAAAAAAATGATAATTAATTTAATTTTAGTCTTCCCATTGAAAGTTGAAATAAACTGTTTTCACTTTTAGAATGTAGATTGAAAGGATGCTTTTACTATGATGAGACACTCAGTGTGTGGTGGGACCATTCATCGAACATTAACCAAACGGGGAAGATCTATATGTCAAGCAATTTGAAAATGCAAGCTAAGCACATGAAATAAGCAATTAGACGAAGCTGAACGAAACCCATACTAGGGCATGGCATATTCCTTACGGGACAAGCTAAGCTCAAGAAGGAAGCAGAGGCTGCAATTTTCTCTCTCACTTGAAATTTGCTGCCACATACCATATATGGGCTTCTTGGGTTTGGGCTTTATAAATATTAGTATTATTTCAAGCTATTTTCATATCCGGTTATGGATCTTGCGCTTCACAAGAGTACATTTATGTCCCTTGAGTGTAAGGGTCATCAATGGGCCGGGTTGGGCCGGCCCGGCCAATTTTTACTTGGCCCATGAGCACAATGGGCTGGGTATAATAGGCTATTAACTAGTTAATGGGCTGGGTCGGGCTGGGCCGAAAGAGGAAACCTTAGCCCATGACCCTGTCCCTGGGCAATGCCCATTTTGTCTTTAGCGAGATGGGCTATTAGGTTGGGCCTAATGGGTTACCCATGAGCTTGTGTTAACATATTATGTTATTATTTTTATAAGGAAAGAATCAATTTTTTATAAGGGAATAATCAATCTATTTTTTTAAAGGAAAGAATTAAAGAATTTAATACTTAATTACAAATTTTTTTATAGTCAAATCTATTTAATTTTTTGTTTTGTTGATGGAAACCTATTTAATTTTTTATTTATTAAGGCTTCAAAATTTTTTTTTTTTTTTTATCTTTAATAAAAAAAAATGTCAAATGGTTAATTCAAATTTGATAGATTACTAGAAAAATATATATCTAGTAAACTAAGTTTAGCACAATTACTTTAGGTATCTTACTGGTTTAGGTAGTTCTCTTAAGAAATTTCTCTATAATATTTCAAGATCAATCCTATTAATTATGAGTTATTAGGCTGGGCTAATGGGTTAGGCCAACGGGTTGGGCTACTGGGCTAGCCCACCGGGTACCCATGGGCATAAAAACTAGCCCACAGTCTCACCCACTGAGCTAGTGGGCTACCCATGGGCCTCAATAACAACGGGCCGGGCCGCCCATTAGCCCGGTGGGCCGTCGGGTTTCTGGGTCGAACTGTGGGCCTTGGGCTATTTGATGACCCTTACTTGAGTGCAAGTAACCATAAGGGCTTATTGGCTTTGTAAAGACAATGGTGAAACAAAAACCTTAATGGCAAAAATGTAGCTATCAAGGCTTTCCCTATCATCTTTGATGTCCTCTATCATCTTTACTTTTATTATTTATAATTTCCATACACTTTTATCATTGTATCAAAGTTATGTTTTATCTTTTTTAATATGATATCAAAGTCGAATGTATCTAGCCTATAGTAATCCCTATCTTTAATCACTAGGTCTAGATTTTATCCATCACCACTACTACTAGTCACTTTGTAGGCTCATCCTAATATATTCTTTGTTGTGAAAAAGTTAAGGTTCTCTCACACACCATTGCTATAAGCCACTATATAGGCTTCCGTGAACAATGTCATGCCAATCTCATATATGCATTTCTTGTATTCGATATTTTTTAACGAGACAATCTTGACAATCTCAACTACATTCAATAGGCATGTGCATCTTTCTTCTACACATGGTCTTTAGCTTTCCTTTAATCATGTGTTCTGAACCATCTTGGTCAAGTATGATTGATAGCATCCTCTGTTATCTTTCTTTCTAGTCATACATCTTTAACATATTTAGGTTGTGTTACTCAAACTAAACCTTTGATTAGTAGTCTTAGTTGGCTTTCTTTCTATTCGCGAGTCTCTCTATCATCTTCACACACAAAAAATTTCGTACGACTTCACTAATCAATAACGCTCAACAACATTGCATGAGTCCTACCTTTGTTCCAATTTGTCGTTTATGCTTCATTTAATTTGGTTTTGCTTGTTCAACTCCACATCCTATTCAATCACAATTTCGTTCAAGGTCTTACTTTCTGTCCAATCTCAAATTGTCTCAAACTTCCACCTTAAGATTGAGGGAGATTTTAGAGATATCAAGATCCAATTAATCCTAGTGAAAACCCAACTCTATTATATAACTCCAGTTCATGTTTATTACATTTAATCTTACTTAGAGTATATAAGTAAAGTAATCATAATCTTACTCGTAGTGCAGGTAGTGTAAATATAAGTTTATCTAAGATTTTTACTAGAAATATTTTTCAATAGATTCATTGTAAAATATAATTTTTAATAATAAATATGTAGTCATCATGGTTGTAGGCCTTTAAAAACAAACCATGTTAATTCCCTACTCCCCATCTCTCTCTTATCTTTATTTTATTATATATATTTTTGGCGAAATTACATTGTTGGTCCCTAAAGTTTGTCAATGAAGCACTTTTAGTCCCTGAAATTTCAAGTGAGCGCTATTGGTCCCTGAAGTTTCAATAATGAGCGCTAGTGATCCTTTTATTAACTTCTGTTAGTTTTTTTTGTCTCTGTGTCTAACGAAATAATGATGTGGCATTTTTTTAATAATGTGACGATTTTTTATTATTAAAAAATTACACATCAGCTTGAGAATCCCAAATCAAACCCAATTCTATTTGGATCTTCCATTGATTTTCTTACTAAACAAACAAAACTACTACTAATATTCTCCAATCGCTAAAACCTGGCTTGCCGAGTTTACCATTGCCTACCTTCTTACTAGCTATTAGATTCACCACCGCTTGGAAATTTGTAGTACATGCTGAAAATCAAATACAAATTGAAAACGTTCTCAAGGTTTGGAGATATAACATAATAGCGATTATAATTATTAGGGTAATGAAAGAAAAAAAACAACTCATATATTTCTCCAAAGTACATGGGTATCTTCGAAATCGGTTAGTCTAACACCCACAGTTGGAAGGCATCTCCCTACCCTATATAATATATTTTTTGGTGGACGATCAAAAAGGTATCTTCGGCTTTTTCTTTTATTGCAAATAGTCCTAGTTTTTTTTTTTTTTTTTTTTTTTTTTTTTTTTTCATTTTAATTCAAATTGGGGTTTTGATTTTAAATCCTTTGGTTTTATAGAGAGTCGAGGTAGTACTAAAACTTGGAGAAGCCAGGCGGTCATTATAAGATGCAAAGTGCTAAGAAAATCAGTAGTAGTAGTTCTGTTTGGTTCCTAAGAAAATCAGTGTATGATTCAAAATAGAATTGGGTTTGATTTGGGAGATCCAAGCTGATGTGTATTTTGATATGTAATTTTTAATTAAAAAAAAAAGACACATCATTAAAAAATTGCCACATCATTATTCCATTAGACACATAGACCAAAAAACTAACAGAAATTAATAGAAGGACCGCTAGCACTCATTATTGAAACTTTAGGAACCAATAGCGCTCACTAGAAACTTTAGGGACTAAAAGTGCTCTGTAGGTAAATTTTAGGGACCAACAATGTAGTTTCGCCTATATTTTCCATACACTTTATTGTAGTATCAAAGTTACGTTTTGTTCTTAAAAAAAAGAAGAAGTTATGTTTTGTTATTTTCCAACATGGTATCAGAATTATTCTTTATCTTTTCTAATATTTTGATTCACTTATCATCGATGGCGTTGGTTTAGGCTGGCTATGATACTTGCTTCAAGAATTTAAAAAATGAAACCATTGAAAGAATTTTATTGATCAACCAATAGTAGTTGGCTGTAGACAACAAAATCTCAGCTACAATCAAGAGTGATTAACAAGAATCAAAGTATCAAACACAAAAAATGGGAATGAGAATTATATTCTTTATAATTTTACACCAATAAAAAATCTATATTTAACATTAGATACCATTGGTTGCACAAGTTCTTCATTTGTTCCAACATTTTCTTTGTGAATTCTTGCATTATTCATTTATTCTCAAGCCAACCATGGTGAACAGCTGTGCAAATTCTTGCTCAAGTACTTTTTCATGTTCCAAATCCTTGTTGTTTAACTACCTGTAGTAATTGGAATGTCTCTTGTCTTTAGATAATTGAATTTTTTATGTAGCCCATTCTATAACTCAATTGGATATCTAATGTAACAGGGTGGGAGCTATCGCCATCTCGGATATACTTCCTGTTCACTTAGTAGAAGGATCCGTCGATGGAGATGGATTCCCCTTCCTGTTGTACAAAAAACAAGAAATATTATCCAGTAAAACAAAAAAGGCGAACAGCAGTGGCCCAAACAACCTTACATTTCCTAACTTGAAGATGGATGGAATAAGAAAGGTTTTCATTTCTTAAAGCAAACATATATAACAAGTAATTGGCAAAAAGGAAAGAGCAGTGCCGTCAAGAGAGAGAGAAAAATAAATAAATAAATAAATAAGACTGAGAGTAACAAAAGAAAAAAAAAGTAAATGGTTAATTCTTTAGCCATGAGACATTCTAAAGAAGAAGAAGAAGAAAGAAATATTGAGTTTACTCTAAAGAGGTTTTTTGGGCTCAACAACAATCGTGAGTTGTTGTATCCAAAGTAAGTGAAGATCTTTTGTGAGTTCCTATTAATTGAATATATTTCTAAGCACAAACTTGGGAATATATTGTAATTGACTTAATAATAGTGAATTTATCCGGAATTGGTCCCCTGACTTTTTACTTCAATGAGAAACGGTTTTTTATTTAAATCTTTGTTTGTTTTTTTTTTTTTTTTTTGAGTAATTAATATTTTGCTATGTTAATTTTGATGATAATATTATTGGGAATTAATTAAAATTCTTAGTTGATTTTCTTAATTCATATAAAACTAGATTGTGACCCAACATGGGATATATTTATGCTAGCTCTACCATGAGTTTCATCTACAAATGTGGAATTTAGATGTTGGAAGAGAGGAGAGGAAAAAAAAAAAATGGAATCTAGGGGGAAAAAAAAGTGAAATATATATTTGCATTGGCTTTTGGACGAAAAAATTATTGAAAAACTATTCTTATGGTTTAGCTATACAGTTGTTTGATAATGTTTTTATTACTTGTAATAATCATTCCATATGAATCTCTATTCCTTAAAATGAGGAATATAAATTCCTTATTAAAAGTTTTGAATCCCTATTCCCTTGCTAAACATAATATGCTCTGCTTAACAAAATTCCCAAAATCCTCTGCTACTCATGTCTTCTCCAAAATTTCTTTCTCCTTGCTCTATTAACAAGAATCCCAAAATCCCCCACTACCCACATTTTCTCCAAATTCATTTTCCTTGCTTTGATAACAAAATTCCCAAAATCCCTCACCACTTGCATCTTCTCCAGAATTTCATCTCCTTTCTAAATTTTCTATCTCCCTCCTCTCTAAAATTTTATTTTCCCGCTACTAGAGATCTATTTATATGGGTATTGTTTTTCTCTCACCCTTAGTTGCTACTCTCTCTTCTCAAGGAAATTTTTTTTTTCCTTCTTCCCTTAGGTCTACAATTTCCACAGGTATTGCACCCTCTCTCTCTTCTTTTTTCTCTATTGTTTTCTACTACTAGAGATCTATTTGTATGGGTACTTCCTTTTTCTCACCCTCAGTTTCTGCTCTCTCTTTTCAGGATTTTTTTTTCTACCCGTAGATTTGCAATTTCTACAGATACTGCCCTTTGTTTTTGTTATTCATATCAATTTGCTATGTTTGATATATATTTGAATAACTGTGAGGTTCTATAATACTGAGATTGGAAACGGTGACCTTGATCAGCTAGCCAATCTAGTAACAAACCATATTAATGATATATATATACATATATATATATATATATGTATGTATATATATTAACAAAATATTTTTATTCAATTGTGAATTTTGGCATTATATTTAGGAGTATATAAATATTAACATGTCTGATATATAGCAAAATGTGATCTATGGGTATGACTTTAAATAATCAAAATTCAGAATTTCAAAATCAATTAATAATATTAGGATGTAGAAAATTGAAAGTTATCTATTGAAGTGTGGGTCTGTGTCAAAGTTATCTATTGAAGTGTGGGTTCGTGTCAAAATTATCTATTGTGAACATTAGTCTCAAGGAATTTGGTTGTGGGTTACCCACGCACTTTGTACTGTGGTCATTCATATTTAATATTTTATTTTAATTATCATTTTGTTCAATTATTTAAATTGTGTACAAATTTTATTAATGGTATTGTGAATTTGTTCAATGTTATTGTTTGTAATTATGGCCCGTTTGAGTTTAGCCATAAGGAATAAGATAAAGAAAAGGAAGTTGGTTTTGGTTGGATATGTTGCACATTGTTAGTATGTTTTTTTCAATTATTATGCTTTATAGTAAAGTACCATGTTAGAAAAAGATCATTGAAAGCAACATATGGTCATGATTTTCATTCAAGGAGAGGGGAAATTCACCGTTTATGCTATGAGAGTGATGAAACTTGCATTAACCAACTTAGGATGAACAGAAATGCATTTACCAGGTTATGTGATATGCTTGAAACAATAGGTGGCTTAAAAGATACAAAACACATGTTAGTAGATGAACAAGTTGCCATTTTCCTACATACACTAGCTCATCATGCAAAAAAATAGAGTTATAAAACACCATTTTAGGCACTCAGGAGAGATAGTGAGTAGATATTTCAATGATGTGTTACATGCTATCATACATTTACAAGGAGAGTTATTTAAGAAACCAGAGCTAGTTCCAAATAATTCTTCAGATGAGAGATGGAAATGGTTTAAGGTATCTAACAACGTGAATTTTCTTTTCAAGTTATGAAGTAGAAATATTGAATAATTTGTTGATTGCATTTTTTTTTTTTTTTTTTTTTTTGTAACTACAGAATTGTTTAGGTGCATTAGATGGAACATATATTAGGGTGAGAGTGCCTTTAGAAGACAAACCTAGGTACCGAAATCGTAAGGGGGAGATTGCCACAAATGTACTAGGAGTTTGCTCAATTCACATGCAGTTTATTTATGTTTTTCTTGGTTAGGAAGGCTCTGCTACTGATGGTAGAGTGCTTCGAAATGCAATAAGTAGGAGGAATGGATTGAGAGTTCCCCATGGTAAGAGAAATACGTTGCCTACTAATTATATTATTATTTTTTAAATTTTTGTACACTCATTATATTAAAGACATTACAATATATAGGTTATTACTATCTTGTTGATGTTGGCTATACAAATGGTGAGGGATTTATTGCCCCATATAGAGGACAACAATATCACTTAAATGATTTTAGAGATGGACAACAACCAAGAACCCCAGAAGAGTTCTTTAATATGAAACATTTTTAAGCTAGGAATGTTATAGAGAGATGTTTTGGATTGCTTAAAATACTGTGGGCTATCTAGGAGTCCTTCATTCTTCCCAATCAAGACACAAAATCGGATTATTATGGCGTGTTGCCTTCTCCATAACTTCATAAGGAGAGTGATGCTTGTGGACCCAGTATAAGATGACTTGGACAATGATGAGCAATTGACAAAAGGAATTAATGGTGACTCAATAACACATTGAGACTTCAAATGAATGGGGTGCTTGGAGAACCAATTTGGCAAATGAAATGTTTAATACATGGAGAAATATAGTTTAATAATATAATACTTTGATCTGTGACTTTTCATGTATTGTTTCCATGAGTTAATAATTTTTTTTTATTGCATTGGTGTTAAACTATTTATTATGTGTGTCTAAACTTTTGCATATTATTTTATCATCTTGCCATTTTATTGTTAGTATTTGAAGAGATATGAAAACAACTATACTTGATTCTCAAGACCCTTCTAAATGAAAGTGGACTCCTGCTAAAGATATAAAACTAGTGGAGGTTTTGTTAGAATATCACCATGAAAAAGAAGGTAGCCTTGAAAATAAGTTTAAACCTGGATATTTGAAAATCTTGGAAGGAAAGATTTCTACCAAATTACCTAATGTTGGCTTAAGAACAAAACCACATATTGAATCGAGATTAAGGACTTTGAAAAGAGAATTTCAAGTTATCCATGAAATGTTGACTAGGTCTAACACAAGTAGGTTTGGATGGGACACTATGAGAAAGTGTGTTATTGCTAAAAATGATGTATGGGATGCATATGTGCGGGTAAAATTTCACCATCTTATAGATCCATATATTTTATCTCTTTTGGTTTAACATAATTTATTTAATTTTATCTTGCCATTTTCATATTTTTGTCTATTGTTTTGTAGTCATAAGGAGACAGCTGCTTGTAGAAACAAATCATTTCCACACTATGAAAGCCTTTGCATTGTGTTTGCAAAAGACCATGCTACTGGTAAAGATGCTTAAGCACCTACAAATGTTGTTGAAGAACTAGAAGCAAAGAAAAATGATGACAAATTAGATGATATTCATGAAGACGTGGACTGTACGTAAATCCCCACCCCTGGTAGTAACGGGGAAGAACAGAATGCTTGAAAAATGAAAAGAAGAATTCAAAGTGGTGAAGATAATATGGTAGAAGCGATGAAAGAAGTTACAATCATTCTTGCTGCTTAGCTAAAGGATGCATTAGATAACCTTAGCAAGGCAATCATTGGAGTAGTAGTAGCTGAAAGCATGTCCAAAATCAACGAGGAACTATTGAAACTACTTGTCCTTACAACTAAGGAGCATCACAAGGCAACTAAATTGATTGCTTGTCAACATGAACTAATAGATGTTTTTTTGAGCATGCTGGATGTTGAGAAGGAAGAATGGGCGAAGGGCCGTATTAATGGTGACTTTTGAGTGGTTGGCAAAGGTTGGAAAATTCAATTTGCATTTATGCCTCTTTTTTATTCCACTTGAACACCAGGCTCCTAAGAATTTTGGATGATTGTGGTGCTTTTTTTTAGGTAAATGGGATGTTATGCTATTGCAATTTGATATAATTTGGGCATTTTAAGACTTTTCAGTGGTTATTCAACCTTTAGTTTCATCTTTCCTGCTCTGGTTTGAGGTCATGCCTGAAGGCTTTGCACTATAGTTGGCTTTGATGTTGATTTGGTGTTATTCAATATATTCCCAGGCTCATAGTCAAGTTTCTAAATGTTTAAATGCTTTTGTTCCAGGATACTTCTAGTTATGTGTACCTAAGGCATTGCCATAGTAGTGCAAACTCTCCTATTTAGTTCTTATTAATACTAGTCCTACACTAGGGAAAAAAGTTAACTATAATACTGGGGCAGGGTCTAAAAATATACCTATATATATATATATATATATATATTTAGTGTTGTTGGTAGTATTTAAAGTTGAAAGAATACCAAAATAGTGATAGTGTTTGTTGGGCAAATTTTACAAGTGTGAGAATGAGCATGACCATTGAAGATTTTACCAATTTCCCACCCTTGGACATGTAGAGAAGCAAAACTTGTTTAAGAGAGAAGAAGACAAGTTAATTTTAATGCAATGAAATGAAAGTAACACTTTATTATTAAACCCAAAAAAAAAAAAAAAAAAGATTTTCATTAGAGGACTCCATTCAAGATTGGGTTCATTAAAGTAATCCTTATCAAAAATGTATTTATTATAATAAGAGCATTTTAAGCAATTTGATTTAAAAAAAACTTTCATTACATTGTTTAAGATGTTGTACCAAACATGTGGAATACAGATTTAAGGTTCTATACCTATATATATATATATATATATATTTACTTGTTGGTAGTATTTAAAGTTGAAAGAATAAAAAAAATAGTGATAGTGTTTGTTGGGCAAATTTTATAGGTGTGAGAATGAGCATGACCATTGAAGATTTTACCAATTTCCCACCCTTGGACATGTAGAGAAGCAAAACTTGTTTAAGAGAGAAGAAGACAAGTTAATTTTAATGCAATGAAATGAAAGTAACACTTTATTATTAAACCCAAAAAAAAAAAAAAAAAAAATCATTAGAGGACTCCATTCAAGATTAGGTTCATTAAAGTAATCCTTATCAAAAATGTATTTATTATAATAAGAGCATTTTAGGCAATTTGATTTAAAAAACTTTCATTACATCGTTTTAAGATGTTGTACCAAACATATGAAATACAGATTTAGGGTTCTATTACTATAAGGTTATCAAAAAAGTGAATAGGGATAATTATTACATAGCAACATCTTGCCTTTCTTGTAATACCTATTCCTATTCTTATGTAATCATCATTACAGTCTACTAAACATGTCCTAGGTTATAACATGTGCTTAGGTACAATTCACATGATCTTTACTTAAGTGAGTGAGGTGGTTATTTTAACACCAAAATTAATAAAATTAAATTAGACAAGGGATACAAAATTAAAGTAAAATTAAAAACTAATTTAGATACTATTTAAATTCTGATTATGTTTAGATTTTTATATAATATATACAGAGAAATGCTATGTCTATAATAATTTTACAATAAATTCATAATAAATTTTAGGTGACAAGTTGTTAACGACTATTATTGGTAGTTAAAGAAGTAAATTTAATGGTGAACTCAAATTACAATGTGTAATTGGGTAACATGTTACTAATTAAAATTTGTAGTGAAATTGTTATGAAAATATGTATATTATTAAAATTGGAATGACGAACATCTGTACCCGCTTTGGAGATTGAAAACGTGGAATCATATTTGGACTCCCTCTGGGAGAAAAAATGAAAAGATAAGAAATTGGAATACGTCTCTAATTCATTTTTGGAGTATAAACCACAAGAAATTATATAGTTCTCATGGTGAAACATGTCATTTGTCCATTATTTCAATAAAAAACTCTCACTTATTTAAAATTGCTAAATTAATATTTAATTTTTATTTAAAACTTTACCATTTTAAACAAATGAAAGTCATGGCATAATTTCTCACTGCGAAAACTTTGGCTTTTGGGTTTGAGACATTCAGCAGAGACTTTGTCCCTGATCGGATACTTCTCCCCCGTATCTCAACTGTTGTCTAAACCAAAACCCGCCAGCGAGCCCACAAACTCTGCATGGATAACACGTGTCCCTCACGATTCTCTCCCTCCTCTCTTCTTAAACCCCATCAGCTACCCCAGCAGTCTAAGAAATCAAAAAAGAGAAAGTCCGTGAGACTCACTGAG
Organism: Quercus variabilis; assembly: GCA_030445155.1. Taxonomy (NCBI): domain Eukaryota; kingdom Viridiplantae; phylum Streptophyta; class Magnoliopsida; order Fagales; family Fagaceae; genus Quercus; species Quercus variabilis. The sequence goes on from CP129445.1 coordinate 38,925,054, forward strand.
AGTGTGTTTACGTGTGTGCGAGACACGATGAAAAAAATGGGAAACAAAGTGGCCCTTTTGGCCTTAGTCCTTGTACTCTGCTATGGCTTGGCGATAGCCGTAAGTTTTTTTGAAGATGAAGACTGGAGGGGGGAACGAGAAGGGAGGGAAGAAGACAGGAGGAGGGAGAGAGAAGGAGAAGGAAGAAAAGACTGGAGGAGAGAGGGAGAAGGAGAAGAAGAAGAAGAAGGAGACTGGAGGAGAGAGAGAGAAAAGAGAGAGGAGTGGAGTACAGAAGAGGGGTTTTTGTTGCAAGACTCAAAGCGTGTGGTGAAGACTGATGCAGGGGAGATGGAGGTGGTGAGGAGCTTTGTTGGGAAAATTGTGGATAGGCCTTTGCATATTGGGTTTATCACCATGGAGCCTAAGACCCTCTTCATCCCTCAGTATCTTGACTCCAGTTTGGTCATCTTCATTCGCAGAGGTATTACTATTCATAAATTAATTTCTTTCTTTCTCTTAGCCCATAACAGTTCTAAGGGATTGTATTGTGTATGATAAATTATTGGCCAAAACTGTTGCATGTTCTTTTTTTTCTTTTTGTCTTTCCTGCCTTCACTAATTTCTTTTGCAGCTCTTGCAATCTTGGTGTCACATGCATGCTTTTCTTTTATGTACGTGTCACATGCATGGTTAGCATAATGGAAGCCTTGGTTTAATGATTTGTTAGCAGAAATAGCATGGGTTTTAGGTTTCAAAATAAGCTGACGCATTCAAAATGATGAACAAATTAATGTAATAACCTGATGGGATCAAGATCCTCCTATTTTGCCTCCTCCATGGATTTAAGCAAATATTAATCTTAGAAAATGGAAACTATTTTCTTGGAATCACAAATCTTTCATTAACACAAAATTCACCCTACTAACAATATAATTTCACAAAATCCATAATGCCAAATTGCCAATAAATCTATAATATCAAATCTATTATGATTTCACAAAATTTAATCAAAATCTACTTAATTAAATTGAAATTTAAAAAGAAAAAAAAAAAAAAAAAAAAAAAAAAAAAAAAAAAAAAAAAAAACGTTGGAGGGTCTTGGGATTGTTGGCGGTGCGCGGTGGCCATGGATTCATCTCACTAAGTCGTGGTGGGTTCGTCTCCCAGGCACTCCCTAGTGTCCTGACTTTTTTTTTTTGGTTGAGGGGGTGTTTGAAAAGCATTTTTAGCTGTACTGGGAATTGGGAAAACATTTTTCCATCAAAACAAATCCATCTGCTTATTTCTATAGGACTTTATGAAGAAATGATAACTTGTTTAAAATTAAAATTTTTAAAGTTCTTTTTAGAGACCATTTCTTGTATACGGAGTATTTGTTAACTACAAGATTCTTACAAAAAAATGGGGAGATTTTGTATATTTGTTTACAAAATCTTTACCAAGAAATGCACTCTCCCATGTCTATCATTTTCAGAAGCAAATGGGTTCTTTTCCCCTTGATGGGTGTTTGATAATTGGATGATGATGGATTTGTATAAATATTTTCTTGCAGGGGAAGCAAAGATTGGGTTCATATACGAAGATGAACTCGGGGAGAGGTGGTTGAAAACTGGGGATGTGTACCATATTCCAGCTGGCTCTGCATTTTATTTGGTAAACACAGCGGAGGGGCAGAAGCTTCACATTATTTGCAGCATTGACCCTTCTGAGGGCTTGGGCGTGGGTACTTTCCAGGTAAATTGGATAGGGGTTTAAGGTTTTGCTGATGCTAATTAAGTTTCCAAATATGGATTTAGTACGGAATTAGGTGGTCCATGGATGATTGATTTGGCCCTTTTACCAATTTACCATTTGAACTCTAGTACAAGGATTGCAACATTATCAGCTAGCTACTGGTGTATATTTAGTAGTGCTTGTTTTGATCGTAGCAGACTTTCTTGCTCCATTAAACATGCAACATGTATTAAACTACTCTAAAATGAAAATATTGAATTTGAGCAAACAAGATATATAGTTTATGTTTCAATTTTTCCTCTTTTTCTTTATGATCTCTAACATTGTTTAGTTTTCACTTTGCAGACTTTCTTCATTGGTGGAGGAACCTATCCACAATCAGTTCTTGCGGGATTTGAACCTGAAACACTTTCACGTGCATTTAACGTAAGCAAACTACTTCATTAGCAGCAATTAGATTGCAATACCACATTACCACGTGACAAACACTCCATAGAACTATATTTACTTAAAGCCTGCTACTTACAAAACATTCATCACAGGTATCATACGCAGAACTAAGAGACCTCTTCGGGCTAAAAAGGGGTCCCATCATATACCTGAACCATTCTGACTCATCAAGTCCATGGCCAAAAATCATGCAAATGAAAGAGCATGCCAGACTACAACACCGCAAGAAATTGATGGGCTCCCACGAAGAACCTGCCCAAAAATTAGAGCAAACTTGGTCATGGAGGAAGCTTTTGAATTCTATGTTGGGAATGGAAACCGAAAACAAAAAAAGGGACTACAGGGGAACAAGCGACCAGGGAATAGGCAAAACCCCAGACTCATACAACCTCTACGACAGACACCCCGACTTCAGCAACGACTATGGATGGAGCGTTGCTCTCGATAAACATGATTATAGCCCTCTCAAACACTCTGGCATTGGCATTTATCTTGTCAATCTCACTGCGGTAACCAATTTCTTCTGCTTCTCTTCTGTTTAAAAACTTCATTCATTACAAAAACCATATATATTTCATGTTTTCTACTACATTTTATACAATCTAATTTGACATGCATATGGTTGCCTAGTTATCATGTCACATACAAGAGACACAGAATTCACTTGGTTATTTGATCAATGCGGCTACATTGTTGAAGAGGTAAAATGTAGATGTAGTACCTTAGGTATAATATATTAAGTTCTTTAATTAAATTCAAACGTGCCAAGCATTTGGCTTCAAATATTTGGTTGCATTGATCAATAAGATAAAGAATAGTGTTATTTTTTTCAAGAATAATTAAATTTAAAACAAATTAAGTGTTTGAATGTAGTTGAAGAACTTAACAAGGAACTCAATGTATTGCATCTAAAATAATGTATATAAGTTTTACCCTATTGAATTTTAACCAATAAGAAATTATATTCAATTAGGATCTTGTGCAATACCATACATAAGAAACTATAATCAGTCATCTCGGGCAATTATTCTCATTTCTCTTACAATTTTTTTTTTTTAATTTCTTCCCTTTTTAACTTTTTTATATTTATTTAATGGATAAGAAGGAATGTTACTTTCTCAATTTTCTATCTCAACTGTTGAGAGTAATTGCACATGGTGGGTATTGCATCGGATTTCAATCCAAGAAACTATGCTCTTTTAAGTTTTTTGTCTGTAAAACATACTTTACACTACCTAGCCCCATACGCATCATGTCTTGTAACACATGTAGCATATTTGATTATATTAGCTTCATATATTATTCATGCAAACCAGGATCTTAATTTTGATGTGTGTACATGGTGGAACACCTTTGTGACAGGGAGCGATGATGGCACCGCATGTGAATCCAACTGCAACAGAGTATGGGATTGTGCTAAGAGGAAGTGGGACAATACAGATTGTGTTTCCAAACGGAACCAATGCTATGAGTTCTGAGATTGCAGAAGGGGATGTGTTTTTTGTGCCCAGATACTTCCCATTCTGCCAAATTGCATCAAGATCTGGTCCGCTTGAGTTCTTTGGGTTCACAACATCGGCACACAGGAACCGACCACAGTTCTTGGCTGGGTCCAACTCACTGATCCGGGCTATGATGGGCCCTGAGCTGGCGGCTTCATTCGGCATTACTTTGGAAAGGTTGCAAGACATAGATAATGCTCAACCCTATGGGGTTATACTGCCTCCGGATACAAAGACTAAGAGAAGGGAGGAACCTCTACATCCGAACACCAAGACTAAGAGAAGGGAAGACGAGCATGCGAGGGAGCCAAAGGTCATCAAGAGCTTTGGGGAATGATATGGTTATGGTTTGATTAGAAGGCTAGCTATGGCTAGCTAGAAGCTTTTATCTGTCTAGCTTTTAGTTTTAGTTTTTTGGTTGTTTCCACTCTTTGTTTTTTTTCTTCGTTTCTGTTCATCAGGGTTTGTTCAGGAGTTATATCTAGAGTTTTAATTTGAATAAGATCCACTTCTGTTCTTTCCTTGTGAATAAGGGAAAGTATTTGCTCTCTGAAAATTTGCCCGCCCTTCATGGATGAATGGATTTTGAAAGGCTTCTATCAGGCAATTATTCCCTAATCTTTATTTTTGGTTGTTCCAATGCCCAAAACAGAAACAACAGTATCAAAGAGCAGAGCCTTCAGAAATTTGAGCAATGTACACATTCATATGTAGCTTGCGCCGATCAAACCTAGTTGCTAGGATGAACTTAATACCGAATATATATTCTTTCCAATGATTCAATTCTCGGGAAAATGGATTTATCTGAACGTCTCCATTAGAATCATTAGAAACATTAGAATCTTTAGAAACAGAAGAAAGTATATATCCTTTTTTTAGTTTTCTTGATTAGAGTCATTAGAAACACAAGAAAGTATATATCATAACAAAACGCAAGAAAGTATATATCTTTTTTTTTTTTTTTTTTTTTTTAGAATACGAGAATGTCTTAAAGAAACTGACAGTGGTGTATATTCAAAATAACCTTATCTTTTCTTAGTTGAGTTACCACCAAGTTTTCATTATCACCGTCTATGACTAATTAAAATACATCGACTCTAAAATGTCCTCAATTAAAAATTAAAATACAGACTCTTAAATGTCATCCTAAAATCTCTTCAAATAAAATACATTTGGCTCTAAAATGTCATCATAAATTGTCCTCAAGCCGTTCTATTTTCCATGACGTATGCAATCTAAGTCTTAGAATGGAGCAGATATTATATTATATCTATCAAAACTTAAACTATCAAAACTCAAATATATATATAAGTTTAAATCTTATTATATCTATAGACTTTATTATATCTATAAAGTTTTATAAGGTATCATAAGAGCACTGTAATACTTTTTAATGTCTTACATTTTTAATGACAATTAAATTTAACGTGTAAATTATTGTCAATAGTTATGCTGCGTTATTTTGATGGAAAATCATTTTTATTTTTGGTTGTTTGGTTTAGCTGAAAATAGTAGCCAATTGAAAAATATTTTCAGGTTAACCATAAAATTAAATAACCCTCTCTCAGGCGTAAAACAAGCCTCACAACCTAACCTCTCTCTTAATATAATATTTTTCAATGACCACTAAATTTAACATGTAACCTATTGGTCAATAAAATCAAATAGTTGAATTTAATTTATTATGTTGTGTTTATTTTGATGGAAAATATTTTTCTTATTTCCGGGTGTTTACTGTTTAGTTCAGTTGAAAATAGTAGTCAACTTGAGAAAATTTCAAGTTAGCCGTAAAATAACCCACTCTCAAGCGTAAAATAATTGACACCTCAAAACCCAACCTCTCTCTCACCCCTCCTCCTCCACCCACCTCCCTCACCACTGCGACCCAACCTCTCTCTCTCCCTTGGCTGTCAATCTTTCTCACAATCCACCCACACCCGTCATGCAACACACCACCATCGCACAACCTCTCCCATTGCACACAACTCTCTCACACTCTCTCTCCCCCTCTCTCTCTCTCTCTCTGTGATCCACCCACTCACCTCGTGCGACACAAGCTCTCTCACAAATCCACCCTCTTGCGGTTTTGACAAAATTTTTGCTGTTAATGTGTAACTTCTTGTCGTCTATGATACATTTTGGTTGTGGTGTTAGTGTTTTAGGCCGTATTTTCCCCCACCAACTAAACACTGTGAAATGAATTGTTTTGTCATAAATATTTTCAGCTAAAATATTTTACAATAAACAAAATGTAGCCTCCTACACCACACTACAGTTGGCTCTAAACCTACACATTTAGAGCATTCACATCAGTGCCTTTAAAATCATGTAAAATCATTTAAAACATAGTTTTTACACATTTTTGCTCAAAAATGCTCTCTATCAGTTCTTCTAAAATTGTATAAAAATGTGTATTTCTTTACACGAGATAAAAACATATTTACACGGTTACTGTAGCTCGTGTAAAGATTATTTTACTAATTTCCGTTTGCTCGTTTTTTTTTCTCTCTTCTCCAACTCAACAAACTCAGTAAACTAACTTCTCATCTTCTTCTTTTTCCTAAGATGCACACAATCACATCCACACACAAACACATCCACATAGACAAATCAACAGAGATACACTTGCTTAAAAAAAAAAAAAAAAAAAAAAAAAAAACACAGAGATACACAAACACGAAGATTGGAGATCGGCTGAGATTTGGTGGTGAATTGGAGCGGTGGTTTGGAGCTGTGGCGTTTGGTGGCATAGATCAGCTGGGAGATTGGATCGGAGCGTGGATCGGAGATCAGTTTCAGTGTGGTGGATCAGAGCTCGGAGATCGGCTGAGATTTGGTGGTGGATTGGAGTGGTGGTTCGAGCTACGGCGTTTGGTGGCGTAGATCAGCTGGGAGATTGGATCGGAGCGTAGATCGGAGATCGGTTTCAGCATAGTGGATTGGAGCTCGGAGATCGGCTGAGATTTAGTGGTGGATCAGAGCGATGGTTCGGAGCTACGGCGTTTGGTGGCATAGATCAGCTGGGAGATTGGATCAGAGCGTAGATCGGAGATGTGACGTTTGGTGGATCAAAGCAGAGCTGTGGATCGGATGTGGATGTGGTGGATGTAGATGCGGATGCAGATGCGAAGTTGTGGCGTTTGGTGGATTGGATGTGGATGTGGATGGGTTTTGTGATTTGGAAGAGGAAGGCCAGAGAGATGGGTAGAGAGAGAGAGAGAGAGAGAGAGAGAGAGATCAGAAAATGGGTAGAGGGAGAGAGAGAGCGTGTATTTAAGAGAGGTAGTTAGAGAGAAATAATAAAAAAAAAATAGTGTATAATGAATATTTTATTGAAATATCTTGTAAAATAGATGAATTGATGTGGGTGTTTTGTAAAAGTGAATGTGTAAAATAGAAAAAGTAGGTTTTTAGTGTAAAAATGGATGTGTAAAATACACGTGCTGATGTGAATGCTCTTTCAGAGTTAACTCCTGTGAGTCCTGTCCAATCCCTGGCAAAGCTAAGAGGGTAATTAATGAATTGTAAAATTACACAATTTCACCATTCATTGCATCTAAAATGTGATCCTCTAGTATATTCTGAAAGTGAAACAGAAGAGGGTATGGTATATATGTTTGTATATAGTGATATTCTTGACAATTAAATGATAGCTGGTGCCGGTGGTATATTATTTGTATTTGTTTAGAGGAAATACCAGAACAAGGAAGACGATAATAAACTTAATCTAGCCAGGATATATAAAATACGAGAACAAAAAATATTCCACAACTTTTTCTTTGTTAACTTTTGTTACTAGCTTTGGACTTTCAATTTTGAAAGGGGAAAAAATACTGCAAATCATTCCAACAAATTATAACTTACTCAAGACAAAAGTACTGGTGCAAATTTTACTAAAAATGATTTCATCAATTGTTCTAAATCATTAAAAGACCTTTTCTATGAATTCAAACAAAAAGAATTCTATTTCTCCATCGAATTTTCTCAAATATTATGTCGAGTGCCAGAAACAATTAATGGCTACGTTGGCAAACAGGTAGATTCCATTGCCAATTTCTACTCATCCTTTTCATTCCTTCTCAGTGAAGAAAAGTATTACAATAATAACTAACAATGACAATAAAGATATAAAGTTTTCAAATCTGGTTAAAGGAATATAAAGATATAAAGTTTTCAAATCTGGTTAAAGGAATATAAAGATATACTAAATGTGGTCTATAAAATCATTTACATGTATTATAATGATGTGATTTATGTAGTCATTTAATTGAATCACATAAGACATAAATACTAAGTAATTCACATGATTAAAACTAGTTTGAGTCGTCAGATAATGGATTGTAAGAATGTTCTTGAAAGAAATTATGTTTATAACAATAAGGACATAATTTTCCTGACTTACTACACAGTGACACAAATCAACATAAGGTTCGCATGTAATTATTAATAAGTCTAAGGACACAAAATTTTTTACAAATGTTGCAGTGACAAGTTATAATTGATACAATAAAAGTTAAATGGGTCTTGATTTTGTCGTGTAGTCTAAAGGCCGGATTTATTTCCATCGAGGCAGATTCTAAGAACTGCCGTGAAACTCTTGCTAACCCAAGCTCGACTCCCTCTTATTGACGATAAGGACCATTTGTATTGATATGCAAAATCTTTTGTCCAATTCTCCTAATGTATATGTCTGCCCGCGGGCTGCCCACTCGTTAGCTAAATGGTTGTTAAAGTGTAATGCTTTTGGTTCCTTTGCTTTAGGCATCTACCCCCTTATTTTGTGTCTTATTAGGGGAGATGCCCATTTTTCTTGTAGTTGTTCTTGTCTTTTATTCATCCAAAAAAACAAAAGTGATGTCATGGACGGAGCTTCCCACACCCCCCCCCCCCCCTCCTATTTAAAAAAAAATTACTATATTAATAAGTACTAGTTTTAGCAATTTTGTTCAATAAAATTTCACTTTGCCTCCCTTAATAATGCCATCAATTCTTTTGAGAGTAATGTTATAGCCACAAACGTTTTTACAATGTTTATACAAACTATTGAGGTAGCAAATTATTATTAATTTGTATACTTGCATCACTTTTTACTTATTAATAACCACTCACCATATTAGCAATCTGTAAAAAGCAAAAATTATAGTTTTAGCATTTTTCACCTTTTAAAGGACATAAAAAATTAATTGATTAAATCTAATACAAAATATACAAACCCAAAAAAATTAGCCCAACAACAAAAATTACCAACAATAAAACTAAAAAAATTAAGCCCAATCAATTTATTTTACCCAAAACAAACAACTTGGCCATTTAAAAAAATTTTAAACAAAAATCCTTAGTAATAAAGCATTAGACTTAAAGGCCAGAGCCCTCGCACACAGCTAGCAGCAAAGTTGCCTCTCCTAACTTCAAGTCTTGGCTCCGTCCCTGAGTAATGTCAAAAGGTCAATGTGGGGCCACAAAGAGTTAGCATGACCGGCCCACTTTCAATCAAGCCCAAAGGCCCACGACCGAGGATCGCCTGGAATCCGAGGACGCACCTCAAGTCCGAGGACAAGGCGCAGATGACTCGCTGCCTATGAAGACTCGCCGAGGATGGGTGCATCCTCGGAAACCCGAAATAAGGAAACGCACAAGACGCCGCCCGTCAAGGAGAACCTCCCAGGAGACCCGAATGGGGCCTGGCGGGCGCCGAGTACCGGACGCGGAGGCATGGTGGGGGTGCAAGTCCCAGACAAACTGTCACCTCCACATTAAATGCCCCCAACTAATGTTCTGGCCGCATTAATGAGGATAGGACCCCTGAGCAGTGCCACCTTGGGCGCCGCAACCCGCAGAGAGATGGGAATGCGGCTGACGGGACAGGCACTCGAGTGGAAACCGGATTGATCGACAAATGTAGGGCTGGGATCATCTGAGAAAGGGATATATAATGTAGGGAGTCCCCACAGAGAGGGGGACGGGTAGGGGACCAGGGAGAAGAGATACTGCAACAGGGCCTTTTCTGGAATAGACTGTGAAGCTCATTTGAATAAAGGAGGAACCATTACCGCCTTTCCAACACGTCCGAGGATCCCTGTTGTGCCTTCCCTGTTAGTACTAAGATTGCCACAGCCCACGAATAACCATGCATGGCCGTTGCGTCCTTCACTAGGGCCTAGATCTTGAGCCCACTCTCTACAAATTCATTGTCGGGGGCCCACCTCCGAAAAAGGAGCCCCTACAATTGGCGCCGTCTGTGGGAAGAACTTGTGCGCTAGCAGGAACGACAGTCAGGCATGGTAGGATCAGGCCCTCACCAAAGTACTCCCAATCGACCCGAACAGGCGAAGTCGCGGCATCAGGGCAACTATGGCGACCCGGGAGGCGGTCAGAACGACAATGGGCGATTTCGGGAGGGAAGCATGCACGCCTCAACGACGGACGGAAGCCAAACCCGCCAGGAGGGGCGTGTTCCCCAGGAACGCGGCGATGGCCAGGCCGCGCGATCGCAGGAAGCCCACAGCCATGCCTCTCAAAGAGGGGATGACAAGGTGGCCATGCAGCGTGAGATAGATGATCTCAAAAGGAAGCTACGCCGCGTGCAGCGGAGAAGGTCCGAGCCAAGCCCTGACCCATTCTCCGAAGACGAAAGCGACGATGAATACAGGCAAAGGTCAAGGACGCCCCCCAACGAGACTTTCTCCCACGAGGATGAGCGCTACCAGAGGCGTAGGCGTACCAACCCAACACCCAGGGGCTTGGGAGGCGACGCCATGAGCAGGGCGCTGGACCAACTCTCCAGGTCGCCTTTCACGCATCGCGTAAAGGAGGCGGAACTTCCTCGGCGGTTCCAGCAGCCGACCTTCATTGTCTACAACGGCAAGACGGACCCTGTGGAGCATGTGAGCCAATTCAACCAAAGAATGGCTGTCCACTCCAAGAATGAAGCACTGATGTGCAAGGTCTTCCCGTCCAGCCTGGGACCTGTGGCAATGAGGTGGTTCAACGGTCTAAGGTCGGGCTCCATAGACTCGTACAGGCAGCTGACCCAGGCTTTCGGCTCCCGCTTTGTTACAAATAGCAGGCCTCCTCGGCCCATGAGCGCATTGTTATCCCTGTCCATGCGCGAGGGGGAGACCCTCAAAGCTTATTCAGACAAGTACTGGGAGATTTACAACGACCTGGATGGCAAATACGATGCTGTCGCAATCAACACCTTCCAGAACGGGCTACCGATGGGACACGGCCTGAGGAAGTCCTTAACTGGTAAGCCCGCCACCAGCGTGCGACAACTGATGGATCGGATCGACAAGTACAAGCGGGTAGAAGAGGACCTGCTACAGGGCAAGGGCAAGGAGAAGGTTATCCCCCAGGAGAGGAGGGATTTCAGGTCTGACCGTTATGATAACGCCCGTCCGAGGAGGGATTTCGGTGGGCAGTCTGGAACAGCTACCACCCAAACGGTCGGCGCTGTGTTCCGAGAACCCGTACACCGGGTGCTGGAGCAGATAAAGGACGAACCGTACTTCAGATGGCCGGCCAAGATGGCTGGGGAGCCCGCCAAGCGCAATCAGAGCCGCTACTGCCAGTACCACCAGGACTACGGACACAATACGGAGGACTGCAGGAACCTCTGGAACCACCTGAACCAGTTAGTCCGGGAGGGAAAGCTGAAACACCTCCTCCACCATTCCAGCGGCCAGCAGAACCAGAACTTCCAAGAGCCCCGGAGGGACCTCGACATGGGGCGACCCACGGGAACGATCAATGTCATCCTGGCGGCGCCGGGAAGGACAGGCACGCGGCCCACGAGGGTGCTGTCTATAGTCCGACCGCCCGCCGAGGATTCCTGGACGGGGCCGAAGAGGGCTAGGAGGAATTGCCCACCGGTCTTGAGTTTCTCGGAGGAGGACAAGGCAGGGACCACCCAACCCCACGATGACGCTCTAGTCGTCACACTCAGAATTGGGGGATACGACGTGAGAAGGGTGATGGTAGATGGGGGCAGCGCGGCCGAGGTCATGTACCCAGACCTCTACAAGGGGCTGGGGCTAAAACCAGAAGACCTGACACCCTATAGCTCCCCCCTAATGACCTTCGACGGAAAACTCGTCACCCCAAGGGGCATGATAAGGTTGCCCATACAGACGGGCCCAGAGGTGGTGGAGGTGAACTTCGTGGTGGTGGACACATACTCCCCCTACACAGCCATCGTGGGGAGACCCTGGCTCCACACCCTAGGGGGGGAGTCGCCTCCACCTTGCATCAAAAGGTGAAATTCCCGTCCGGGGATCAGGTCCTGGAGATCCGAGGATGCCAACCCACGGCTAGGCGGTGCACGGTCGCCGCCGTATCCTGCCGACTTGATGCACAACCCTCGGCTCACGCCGAGGAGATTTTATAACAGTCAAAGCCCCCGGCGGTGCCTCCCAACGCGCCCGCCGAGGGTGCCATGTGCGAGGGCCTGGAAAAGGTGGTGATCGGCGATAGCCCGGAAAGGTTCTTCCAAATCGGAGTCCAACTGCCTCCGCAGGAAAAGGAGGAATTGCTAGAGTTCCTTAAAAGGAATCTTGACGTGTTTGCATGGGACCCCTGCGATGCTCCGGGGATCGATCCTACTTTTATCTGCCATCACCTCAACGTCAACCCGTCCGTGATTCCGAGACAGCAGCCGCCTCGGCGCCCGTCAAAGGAACACGCCGACGCGATAAAGGAAGAGGTCAATAAGCTTAAGCGTGCAGGAGCCATCAAAGAAGTCTTTTACCCTAAATGGTTGGCCAACACAGTGGTGGTCAGGAAGAAGACTGGAAAGTGGAGAGTCTGCGTGGACTTCACCGACCTGAACAAGGCATGCCCGAAGGACCCCTTCCCAATGCCGCGGATAGACCAGCTGGTGGACGCCACGGCAGGTCATCCTCGGATGAGCTTCCTCGACGCCTTTCAGGGCTACCATTAGATACCGTTGGCCCTGGAGGACCAAGAGAAGACAGCCTTCGTTACGCCCATCGGGAACTACCACTATAAGGTCATGCCGTTTGGCCTGAAAAACGCAGGGTCCACTTACCAAAGGATGATGACGAGAATGTTCGAGCCAATGTTGGGTAAAGTTATCGAGGTCTACGTTGACGACATGGTGGTAAAGAGCAAGCAGGAATCCAAGCACTTAGAGGACCTCGGCTCCACGTTCGACGTTCTCAGAAAGCACAAGCTGCGCCTTAACGCATTAAAATGCTCTTTTGGAGTCAGCTCTGGCAAATTCTTGGGGTACATGATCACCCACCGCGGCATCGAAGTTGACCCCGACCAGATCAAGGCCATCCACAGTTTGAAGCCTCCCCGGAACCCCAAGGAGATCCAAAAGCTTGCAGGGATGATCGCAGCGCTGAACCGGTTCATTTCCAGGTCAGCTGACAGGTGCAAGCCCTTCTACCGCCTGATCAACAAATGGAAAGGGTTCGAATGGTCCGAAGAGTGCGCCGAGGCCTTCCAGCAACTCAAGGACTATCTGTCTTGTCCGCCTATCATGTCCCATCCAGAGGCCGATGAGGTCCTATACGCGTACCTGGCCGTGGCCCCCCATGCGGTAAGCCTAGTATTAATACGAGAAGACGGCGGCGTTCAAAAACCAGTTTACTACGTCAGCAAGTCGCTGCACGAAGCGGAGGTGAGATACCTGCCCCTGGAGAAGGCCATCCTGGCCGTGGTGCACGCCACTAGGAAGCTCCCCCACTATTTCCAGGCTCACACCGTGGTCGTCCTAACCCGATTGCCTTTAAAATCTGTGCTGCGAACCGCCGACTACACTGGAAGAATCGCGAAATGGAACACGATCCTAGGGGCTTTCGACATCAGGTACATGCCTCGGACCTCCATAAAGGGTCAGGTTTTGGCAGATTTGACAGCGGAGTTCGCCGAGCCGGCTGGGGAGGTTGCGGCCGAGGAAGGAAATCACGATGAAAAGCTGGTTGGGGCTGTCTCCGCCCCTAAGGCACCTTGCTGGAAGGTATACGTTGATGGCGCGGCCAACCAACGAGGCTCAGGGGTGGGACTAGTCCTGGTGTCCCCTGAAGGACACGTCATAGAGAAGTCCCTAAGACTCGGATTCGCGGCCACGAACAACGAGGCCGAATACGAGGCATTGATACAAGGAATGTCCATGGTGCAGAAGATGGGAGGAAAGTCAGTAGAAGTGTTCTCGGATTCCGGGTTGGTGGTGGGACAGATGAATGGTGAGATGGAGGCCAGGGACCCCCGAATGCAAGAGTACCTGAGCCAGGCTAAGCGCTTGCAGGCGGGGTTTAGCCCATACAGCTTATCTCACATCCCAAGGAGCGGGAACAGCCACGCCGACTCATTGGCCACGCTCGCAACCTCCTCGGCAGGATCTCTACCTCGTACAATACTCGTGGAGCATTCGGGAAGGACAAGTGGGGCACCAGGGGGAGGGATCTCCATCCATCAGATTGAGGTGAGTCCCAGCTGGATGGACCCCATAGTGGGATTTCTCAGGGACGACGTCCTGCCTGAGGACAAGTCAGAAGCTGAAAAAATCAGGAGGAAGGCCACTCGGTTCTGGCTGTCCGAGGACCATAAGCTGTATAAACGCTCCTACTCTGGGCCGTACCTGCTATGCGTCCACCCCGAGGCAGCGGAATCGCTACTCGAGGAGTTGCATGAGGGAATATGTGGAAGCCACACAGGAGGGAGATCCTTGTCCCACCGAGCCATCACGCAAGGCTACTGGTGGCCGGGGATGCAACAGGAGGCCCAGGAATATGTCAGGAAGTGCGACCAGTGCCAGAGATTCGCCCCGAGTATCCATCAGCCAGGAGGGGTCCTAAATCCCTTGTCCAGCCTATGGCCGTTCGCCCAGTGGGGCTTGGACATTGTGGGGCCTTTCCCCAAGGCGCCGGGGAATAAGAAATATCTGTTGGTGGCCACGGACTACTTCACCAAGTGGGTCGAGGCTGAGCCGCTGGCTAATATCAGGGATGTAGACGTTAAGAAGTTCCTTTGGAGGAACATTGTTACGCGATTCGGGGCTCCTCACACCCTCATCTCGGACAACGGGCTCCAATTTGACAGCAAGGCCTTCAGGGAGTACTGTAGCGAACTCGGAATCACAAATAGATATTCGACGCCGGCATACCCCCAAGGGAACGGGCAAGCCGAAGCCGTCAATAAGGTCATCGTGAATGGACTTAAGAAAAGACTGGACGACGCCAAGGGGAGGTGGGTAGAAGAATTACCCCACGTACTATGGACATACCGAACCACGCCTCGGCGATCAACAGGGGAAACGCCTTTCGCCATGACTTATGGCGCCGAGGCAGTGATCCCCCTGGAGACAAACTTCCCGACACTAAGGGCGAGCTCCTTCACTCCAGCCAGCAATGACAGACTGCTGGAACGGGGCCTGGACCTGGTGGACGAGCGAAGGGAACGAGCAATGATACAATTAGCCCATTACCAGCAGAAGCTCAAACAGGGGTACGACGCTAACGTTAAGCTCAGACCGTTAGCGCTGGGAGACCTGGTGCTAAGGAAAGTTGTTGGGGCGGCCAAGAATCCCTCTTGGGGAAAGCTGGGACCCAACTGGGAAGGGCCCTACCGGATCACCTCAATAGCTGGGATAGGGGCATACTACTTGGAGGACCTAGATGATAAGCCTGTACCCCGACCGTGGAATGTAAATAACCTGAAAAGGTACTACTATTAATAAAGGAATTGTTTCAGTTAATATTGTTGTCCTCTCTTGCTTACGTTCTTCACCTGCTAGCCAATTTAAAAAAAAGGGGGCTAAGTGTTAGACAGAACCAAGGAACTGCATGGTCCTCGGACTCAGTCCTATGGGGAAACTAACCAATTTAAAAAAAAAAACTAAGTGTTAGACAGAACCAAGGAACTGCATGGTCCTCGGACTCAGTCCTATGGGGAAACTAACCAATTTAAAAGAAAAACTAAGTGTTAGACAGAACCAAGGAACTGCATGGTCCTCGGACTCAGTCCTATGGGGAAACTAACCAATTTAAAAAAAAAAAAACTAAGTGTTAAACAGACCCAAGGAACCGCATGGTCCTCGGACTCAGTCTTGTGGGGAAACTAGCCACTTGAGAATGCTAAGCGCTAGACAGAGCCAAGGAACTGCATGGTCCACGGACTCAGTCCTATGGGGAAACTAGCTGCTGCAGAAAACTTAAGTGAATAGACAGAACCAAAGCACTGTGTGGTCCTAGGACTCGGTCCCATGGGGAAGCTTTCTACCTCAAAGGAACCTTAGTGCCTACTTCATAAAATCTGCCTATTCCTTAGGATGTAGTGTAAGTTATAAGCCATTTTGCAAGTAAAACTTGTCCCGTTTCAAAGTCTTAAGTTACGAACCACGATTGGCAAGCAAAAAATGAATAATATACAAGCAAGGAAACAATCACAACGCAGAAAAAGAAACAAAGCTTTCATTTCATTAAGTTCAAAACATTACACCAAAAAAGGGGGTTCCCTAAAAAAAAAAGAACAAAAGAAAGGAAGAAAAGAGGAAGGGACGCCTCCGTCTAATCACCCGCTTCGCTGGGAGGCTCGGCGGGAACAGCCACCTCCTCAACAGGTGGGACCGGGGTGTCAAGGACGGACCCCTCGACCTGCTGGGGATTGTCCTCATCAGAGCCGCCGCCCAATTCAATCACCGGGGGGGAATCACTCCCTTGAACCGGCTCGCCAATGGCCTCAGCATCCAGGGCCCCCTCCCCTGGAGTTGCAGGGGTTTCCATGGTGGTCCCCTCGTCCCCTGACCCACCTGCCGCGGCCTCACGGATGGCGAGGGGGTAATACACACCCTCCTCCCTCCACAGAACGGAAGAGGCCTCCACCCCGGCTTGCCTCAGAGCCTCGCGCCAAGTTTCTGAGCAGTAGCGCCGACATAACCCGGGGACTTGCAATTTATATTCAGCTGCTGTCTCGGCCGCCCCTTGCTCAAAAACGACTTCCTCAGCAGCCTCCTTGCTTGCTAGGGCCTGCTCCCTTCCCCTCTCCGCTTCAAGCTTGGCCTCCTCGGCAGCAGCCTTCTCCTTCTGGAGGTCGTCTATCAGCTCTCGGGCGATCCTAAGCTGCTGTTTGGCCTCGTCGAGGCGCCTCGTCTGCTCCAGGGCCTGTCTCTGGGCGCCCTCGAGGCCGGCTTTCGCGTTGTCCCTTTCCCTGGCCATCTCCTTCAGCTGCTCCCTGGCTTTGGCAAGATCCTCCTCGGAGACCTTGAGGACGTTGGTGGCCTTCAGGCGCCTCTCCCGCTCAATATCCATGGCCCTCCCATGATCGTTGGCCGCCTCCTCCAACCTAAAAGTTGCCTGGACAGCCTGCCCAACGAAGAAGGTACCAAACGAAGTTAGCTCACGGAGAAAGAAAGACAAAACTAAAGGGAAAGAAGAAGGCAAAACACGAGTGTTCGAAAACTCACCATCCCCAAGTACCGCTTGAGGCAGAGGAAGACCTCCCTACTCCTCATGGCTCCAAGCTGCGCCATGTCCGCAGGGAGCAGTAGGCACCTCTCCACCGCGTCGGCCACATACGCGCCCTCGCCCTCTTTGAAATCCCTGAGGGAGGCGTCGTCCCTCAGAGGGTTCCCGCGGAGCATTGGGGCGGGGAGCCACGCCTCGGCCGGAGGCGGGTCCTCGACCTGCCTCTCCTGGTCCTTGTGGCCGATCTTCAGCTGCTTCGATGGCCGCTGGCCATCGTCGCCCTCCCGCGTGGGCCCGGACTTCTCCTCCATGATCCTCTTGCCCTTATCCTTCTTCTGCTTGGGGTCGGCAAGTTCGCGCCCTGACGGAGAGGTCGTCTGAGGCGGAGGAGGGGGTAGCCGAGACTGAGATGAGCTCGACCTGGTGTGGGCAGTACGGGTCTTGGGGGAAGGAGGAGGCAGCTTCGGCTTGGACTTCCCAGGCTGTCCCTCAAGCAATTCAGACAAACTGGGTCGGGGTTTCTTTTTGTAACCCATCTTGGACCGAGTAGATGGCCCGGATTCCTCAAGCTCCGCTTCGGACAAACGAGGATCGCCCAAGTCTCCGGAGGGATCCTCGGACTCGTGGAGTTGCTCGAAGACGCTGAAATCCTCCTCGGAAAAACCAGGACCGGCTGCTTCTCCCTCTCTCTCTATATCCTCTCCCTCGGCCTCTAGGGATGTAGGGGAAGGTGGGGGGACCGCTACGGTGACAGCTTCGGAAGAAGAGGGGTCCTCGGGAAACTTAAATCCGTCCTCGGTCACTTCTATCTTTGATAGCCGAGGATCGTTTGCCCTGATTACGTACTTGGGGGCCGCAAACGACTTTTGGATGGGTTTGTACTTCAAAATCTTGTGGGCCGCCCTGACCTGGTGGTCTGCCTCGTTTTCGAAATCCGCCGACCTGAGCACCTTCTGTAGATCCTCCTTGTTGACCAGACTGAAGTTGGGCTCGAGGGTGTGCGGATCTGCAAAAGGAAAACACATCCACGATTAGTTGTCAACTGAGGAAAAGGGAAAAAATGCGATGAACAGGGAGGAACCCCCAAATCCCCTCCTACTCCCACTACCCCACCTGGTGTCCCTTCTGTCGTCGGACAGTGAAGGCCATCATGCCACTCCCCAGACACAATGAGAAAGTCTTCATTCATCCCCTTGTTGGACTCGGGGAGACACTGGATGAGCCGGACTCTGTCGTCCCTCGTCCTCATATAGTAGGACTTGCCCTTCAAATGTTGAAGATTGTAGCAGTAGTTTACGTCGTGATGGGTCAGCCTCAGACCCATCTCGTCGTTTAGGGCGTCCACACAGCCCAGAATTCTGAACATATTGGAGGTGCACTGGGTGGGGGTTAGCCGGAAATATATCAGATAATTCCTCATCACGGGCCCCATGGGGATCCTCAGCCCCCCTTCAAGGAAGGCGATGATTGGAATCGCCACCTCGCCCGTCCGCCTATGGAGCAACCACTCCCCATACCCGCAGTACCTCAAGCCCACGTTGGACGGTATCTTGCATCGTTCGACGAATTCCTCCATCGCCTCCTCAGTGAAAACGTATTTCTTAAGTCTACCCATCCCCAAACAACGCCTTAAGGGGACTAAAAGGGGGAAAGCAAATCAAAGGTGGAAGAAAGGAAAAGAAAAAGCTCAGAGAGGGATAGAGCGACTTACAGGAATGAGGAGGAGCTCCTCGGATTGACTTTTTATGCTGGGAGTGTAGGTGAAGATTTGGCTGGACTCTGATAGAAGGCGCAGGAGCTTGTGACTGCGAATGGGAAGGGAAAAGCAGTTCGAACGGGTATTTATACCCTAGGCGGAAAAACTGCGCATGTTTTCCCGCCTATAAATGCCAGGTTCATCCCTACCGTTCGATCGCAATCAGCCCGTTGGACGTGGGGGGCATAAAGCCGCCCGAATTTAATGCAAGGCACGACACCCACGACGAAGCGCCAATAACGCACCTTGAGCAGGCGAAAAGTCAGCAACGCTGACAGAAGGCGGGGTCCGATGGGACGTGTAGCAGATCCGAGGATGTCAAAATCCTCCTCTCCGCCCGAGGATGCGGACAGCAAGATTTTGAGGGGCTATTGTGGGGCCACAAAGAGTTAGCATGACCGGCCCACTTTCAATCAAGCCCAAAGGCCCACGACCGAGGATCGCCTGGAATCCGAGGACGCACCTCAAGTCCGAGGACAAGGCGCAGATGACTCGCTGCCTATGAAGACTCGCCGAGGATGGGTGCATCCTCGGAAACCCGAAATAAGGAAACGCACAAGACGCCGCCCGTCAAGGAGAACCTCCCAGGAGACCCGAATGGGGCCTGGCGGGCGCCGAGTACCGGACGCGGAGGCATGGTGGGGGTGCAAGTCCCAGACAAACTGTCACCTCCACATTAAATGCCCCCAACTAATGTTCTGGCCGCATTAATGAGGATAGGACCCCTGAGCAGCGCCACCTTGGGCGCCGCAACCCGCAGAGAGATGGGAATGCGGCTGACGGGACAGGCACTCGAGTGGGAACCGGATTGATCGACAAATGTAGGGCTGGGATCATCTGAGAAAGGGATATATAATGTAGGGAGTCCCCACAGAGAGGGGGACGGGTAGGGGACCAGGGAGAAGAGATACTGCAACAGGGCCTTTTCTGGAATAGATTGTGAAGCTCATTTGAATAAAGGAGGAACCATTACCGCCTTTCCAACACGTCCGAGGATCCCTGTTGTGCCTTCCCTGTTAGTACTAAGATTGCCACAGCCCACGAATAACCATGCATGGCCGTTGCGTCCTTCACTAGGGCCTAGATCTTGAGCCCACTCTCTACAAATTCATTGTCGGGGGCCCACCTCCGAAAAAGGAGCCCCTACAGTCAATATTGGTCCCATGCAACATTAATGTTGCAATAATGTTTATTCATAATTTGCAACCTCAACAAATTATGAAAATTGAAAATTTATTAGCTAAGTTGGCTTCACCGAATTGCAGTAAAAGTTTAGAAGTTGTAATTGTGCCAAGTTAGTTCATCAAATTGTAGTAATTTTTTAGATTAAAAAAAAATGTTTATTTTTTCTTATAAGATTGTTTTAACAAAACATGTAACCTTTTTTTCTTCACTTTTTTTTTTTTTTTTGGATAATCAATTAACAATTAATCCTCATTGAAATTAGACAATTTTTTCTATACGGATTCTTCTTAAACTTATAGATAAATTAGTCCGAAATTAAAAAAAAAAAAATGGATTGAATTAAAACTGTAGGGGCTCCTTTTTCGGAGGTGGGCCCCCGACAATGAATTTATAGAGTGTGGGCCAAAAGGGTTTGGCTCCGGCCGGCCATTTTCCGGTCTTCTTTAAACTTCTCGTTTATTTGCTCTCCGCCTGGGGTTGCTCCTCGGCTGGGGTCCGAGGAGGCCCCCCTGCACTAGGGAGGTCCTTTAACTTTTATACTCCCTCTGGCTCGATCCTGGCCTTACAGCTGTTGGCCATCCGGGCTAATGGCTCAGGACTTGTCCCATCAGGCAGGTTCTCTCCCATGCCGGGGGTTGCTTCCCCCAAGGCTTTTCAGTGAAGGGTCTTGTCAGCGTTGATGGGACTTGGAGGGCCTGGCAGGATGGTTAAGTGTGGATGTGACTGCCTGCAGTAAGCCTGTCCCCTAACCAGTTTAGGCTAGGTTCGCCGAGGATAGGTGTATCCTCGGCTCGGGCCTTGGAAGGATTGAATCCTTTAGGCCGACCATCCGGGGAGACCTCCTTCCTCGGCTTGGGCCCTGGGCCCGCCCAAAGGTGGGCCGGGGATTCTGGGCCCTTGGGCCCCACAAAAACGTTGAATTTTTTTTTAATACAAAGCTTCTTCTTAAACTTGAATATAAATTAGTCCAAATTTTTTATAAAAAAAATAGATATATAGTTTTTTCTTTCTTGGTAAACTAAGGTAGTGTGTGATGGAAAGTCTGTTTATCATAACTACTTATTTCCTCTTCACATGGCAAAATACATTTTATAGAACTTTCAATAAACAAGTTTAATTGAAACTCAATGCAAATACTTTTTATTCATATCAACTTCTTCCATCTAGAGTATATTTTGTGTGTGTGTATATATATATATATATATATTTTTTTTAATTCTTCCCTTCTACCGCATGTCTTTTTTTTTTTTTCCTCTGTTCTTCCTTTCTCTTATCTAGTTATCTACTAGTATATACATATTTCTTTACTTATATCTCTCTCTTTTTTCTTTTTCACGTGCAACCCACGTGTTTCACAAACTAGTATAATTTCTGAACCGGTTGAGTTCTCTGTGTGAGTCACTTCGCCTCAGGTGCTGATCTATTTCCCGGAAAAGCTAAAAAGAAACGCTGAGAGACTTGAGTCTCAGCGCAGGAATTATCATTCATAATCATCATCATCATCAACAACAACAACGATGAAAACGAAATCTCCTTCAGTGATTCACCTTTCATTTATTATTCTTATTCTTCTTCTATTGGGTCTAACAATTCACTCCACCGCCGAAGTCATAACCCTAACCGTTGACACCTTCTCCGACAAGGTAACTACGCCAAATTTAACCCTAATTTTATCTTCTCCTTTTATACACTCCATATAACAGATCCAATAGCATATATATATATATATATATATATAATCCCAATTATATTTACCTATCTGTTGAAAATCACACACACAAAGAGAAAGATTTCGGTTTGGTTCTTTTGGTAATTTTATATTTAGTAGCAATGAAAGAATTGATTTATGGTTAGGACTTAGGACCAATATTCATTGTTTGTTTTTCTATGTGTGTTTTGTTGGTTTAGGTGAAGGAGAAGGACACGGCGTGGTTTGTGAAATTCTGTGTTCCGTGGTGTAAGCATTGGTAATTAACTGTAGAAATCAAGCTATGGTTTTATTTTCATTGTTTTTAATAAGCTAGACTTTGTTAGTTATGGAATTCGTATGTTCTTATATATACACATATATGTATACACGTTATTGTTTGCGTTGCGAGTAATGATAATTATAAAGGGTTTTTCAGTAAGAACTTGGGGACATTGTGGGATGACCTCGGGAAGGCGGTGGAAGGAGAGGATGAGATAGAGATTGGAGAGGTTGATTGCGGCGTTAGTAAAGCCGTGTGTTCCAAAGTTGATATTCATTCGTATCCCACATTTAAGCTCTTTTATGAAGGAGAAGAAGTTACTAGATATCAAGGTAATGTTCATGTTTTTTTTATATCTTTTCTATTTGGATGGCTTAGTGTTTTTAAGTTTGTTTTAGCTCTATCATAATTCATAATGTTTATAATTGCCTCTTTGATCTTAAGTCTCGAGAATTTTACTCTTTGGCCTTGAATAACCATAAAGAAAGCCTTCAAGCTTTCGTACTTTTGGATTATTGTCAATATTCATGGATTGTGCCATTCAAATGCGTTTGAAATTGCTGAGGAGCAAAGCATTTAAAACATCAAGTTAGGCATTTTAGTGTGGTTCCTAATGTATTTAAGCTTTAAACTTCAATATATATAAGCTTCAAAATAGCTCATAGAAAAGAAAAACAGTCAAGAAACGAAATGCCAGGAGTGCTAAATG
Organism: Quercus variabilis; assembly: GCA_030445155.1. Taxonomy (NCBI): domain Eukaryota; kingdom Viridiplantae; phylum Streptophyta; class Magnoliopsida; order Fagales; family Fagaceae; genus Quercus; species Quercus variabilis. The sequence goes on from CP129445.1 coordinate 38,947,772, forward strand.
GGCAGAAATTTTTGAAGGACACCATACATTTATGGTAATGCATATTTTATATATTTTATATTTGGCCGGTGAAATGGTCTCACATTTTAAATAGCAACTCGGTGGGAGAATAGGCAAGTGCTTGCTTCCCAATGTCTAGGCAAGTCAAGCAATGTTCTCACTAATGACGCGCGCGCGCACACATACACCAGAACTTGGTTGTGTAAACTATGAAGATGGGTTATATAAAAATAAATCTAAGGGAATCCTTTTGTTAGCACTCCAGCACTTGGTCATGTGACCTATGAAGATGGGTGATATAAAGGGAAATTGAAGGGAATCCTTTTGTTTGGTTTGTGAGTGGCAAAGTGATTTCAATTAGGCAAGGCTTGTGCATTTACTTGGGTTACCTTCTGATAAAGAGATTTTTTGAGCTTTTAATGGCTTCTATAAGGAAAAGTGCTTATATTTGGCTTAAAATTCAATCTGAGAGTTCTGCCGAAGAAAGTTGTCGATATGTTTGCAGTTTGGCAGGGTTCTTTCTGAAGGCATAGATAAATAGCCTTCTGGAAGGCAGTGCCACAATGCATTATTTGGTGCCTTTGGCGAGAACGGAGTGCTAGAAGTTTTGAGGGATGTGAAAGGACTATTCTTGATCTTAATGCCCTTTCTTTTTTATTTTATTAGATTGGAGTGTCGCGTTTAATTCTCCTTCTTTCTTTTCTCTTTTAGATATGTTTGAGAATTTTAATTTGAATTGACTGTTCTTCTCACTGAGTACACCCTCAGCGTACTTGGTTTGACTTCTTTTTAATAATTTTTTTTGTTCCATATATATATATATATATATATATATTCAATCTGAAAACCTTTTGTTATCCATAATTCTAGGGTACCTCAGAGAATCTTCTATTTGCTTAGTCCTGTGTATCATCCAACAACATAAATTATCATCTAGATAGTTGTGAAGTTGGGGATTGAATACACATGGAGACATTGAACAAGATTAATGGAAAATTTATAATTAACAAGGCCCAATGCAAAGAAAAGATTTTGGACTGCACAATGGGTGGTTGTTCGTTGATCTAGCATTCATAGTATTGCATGAGCATGACATTTTTGAGGGACTTGCAGAACAAATATTTGTCTTGTTTTCATTTACCTATGCCTAAACAATTTGAGTGCATGTGCTTATGAATGCGTACATGTCTACTCCTGTTACTATAGTTATTCAAATGTCAATAATGTGCCTTGTTTAGTTCACTTTCTGGTTAATGTGAATTTTTGTTATATGTTGCATACCGACTTCTAGCTTTATGCATATGTGCTGCTGCCTGACAAATTGGTGTAACTCTTATCACTCAACATTTGGTTTTTGCTACTCAAATCTGTAATCAAAGTATTATTAATAATGTCTGGGTTTTTGCTTGAGCATGGGATTGACATTATGTTAATTGTTTCTAATCATGTCTCATGTCCAGTTTGGTCTTCCTCTTACTTTAAAGATGCTTTCTTTCATAATTTTTCTTCTTGTTCTTTTTTTCATCAGTAATGTATCAAAAAAGGGGTGCAACTCTAGATACATGGTAAGTTTACAAGAGAAACACCTATACGGAAAACTAGCGTCTAAAGTCTAAAATTTAAAAGATCATTGAACTCCAATAAATTAGACAAAGAGAAGCAAAAAGTGGAATCCATGTAGTGTAGTCATAGAGAGAGAATAAGGATTGTTGCTTAAAATTTCTTGCATCCTTCAAAATTTTAAGCATTCCTCTCTCCAAATACACCGCCTAATGCACAAGGAAATTTCATTCCAAATATTACTACCACAAAGCATCCCTTACAACATGCCAACAAGTCAACCACCATTCTAGGTATGACCAGCAAAATTCCATACAAACAAAAAACCAATGTCCACAACTCTCAAGCTGTCAAGCATCATGTAGAAAACGATCCATTGTTTCCCTACTCAATTTGCAGATGCAACATCAATCCACTATGATTGCATGGCACTATCTCAACTGTTCCACCGACCTAATCTTCCCTAACACCACTGGCCATGTAAAAAAAACAAAAGCACTCTGGTGAGTGTGCCCTTCCATTTTATAGTTTAGTGACCTAATTCAATCAACGCATCAAGTTAACATATTAAATAGGTTAGAAAAACGATTTGACCAACTTGGCAGTTTATTTCTCTTGGGTTTTATTATACTGGACCAGAGAGGAATATGTTTGCATATGCTTTTAAACGTTTCTGGAGGTTGAAGCCTTTATTAGCAACTCTGAAATGTTTTCATAGTTCTCTATCTTGCTATTCATTTTTTGAATGCTGTAGCTCTAGATATGTTTATTAGTTGCTTATGGATGAGATGATAAAACTCCTGAATGCTGATTTGACTTGCAAAGATGAGTGCATATCCTTGTATAGCTTCTATTATTAGGGTTTGCTCTAGGGTGAATTCTTTAGTGATTCACACTTGCCATAAGGTGTTTATGTACTCATTGCCCACAACAAATGTCACCAATTTAATTATTTGTTTTAACTCAAAATAATTTCTCCTTTATTAAAAGCAGATGAAGAGTAACTTTTTCTAATAATTTAAAATATAAATAAATAAATAAATAAAAAGAGATGAAGAGTAAAGATGTCGCATCACTAGACAGTATTTTTAACTCGTAAAGGAAGGGTACTTATCTTTAAAATGAAGCTTTGAGAAGGTAGTAATCAAAAATTCTGATCCAGAACATGTAAATCATTTATCCTGCATCATAGTTAATGTGTATGGTAAGACATGTGCATGTATAGGGAAGGAGAAATAATGCTAGGCTTCATGTTCTATTTTGATTGTTGAAAATTACAAGTAGAGGAATTCATTTTGGTAATAGATTTAATATACAACAAAGTAAATCAATATAGTATGTATGTTAGTAGACTTTGGGTTTACTCTGGTAAAATTTATGATATTCTATTATTCTATATCCTGTTGATCAACTATTGAAGCTATTAATATGGGTAAAGAAGCAAATTTTTATTGATGCTTGGATGTGATTTAGACCTCCAGTATTTTGAAGTGGCAAAGTAATGGCCGCTAACTTAATGGCATATTGTGACTCTGTGCTTCCATCCCAGATCAGAATAGAATACCATACTTGTTTCTGACATGTTACATAACTTAAACATGGTTTAATATGAATTTTCACATGATAATGGTGAACATCATCATGCATGGACATCATAAGATGTGAGGTTGAGAATAATTTATTCAAAAAAAAAAAAAAAAAGAGAGAGAGAGAGATGTGGGGGCGAGAGTAATGGTGCTAGTGGCTGCAATTAGAATGGGATGAGAAATATGAAAGATAATAGTGATAACTATATTATAATGAAAATGATGTGTGATATTTATAAAAAATGAAGAAGAAATGCACTTCTCCAAATCAGCCCTCTACTTTTATTCAATGATTATTGTCCTCCACAATCTTCTCGTTCTTATGAATTATTGATCCAAGATATCCATAGTAATCTCTTCAAAAGAAAATATGATTTTGTTAATGATCACTGCTAGTCATGATGCTATAATGTTTTGAAAGAAAAATCATGATACTTTAAAAAATATTGGGGGCAGTATGGATGGATGGTTGCAGTGGAATTCTTGATTATATCATTGAGACTGATGGATGTGGGATAATACTTGCGATATGAGGATAGTGATAGCAGGATTTAAATAATGAAATTGTGATGGTGATGATGATAACGGTCATGGTGACAGTTGTTTTAGCAACTATGCCAAAAACATGATGATATGTCACTTGGATTTAAGTTTTTTTTTTTTTTAATAAGTAAAAATAAGTCATCTGGATTCAATCAATTTGGTTCCCTGAATAGTTTCAATTTACCGGACTTCTAGATATAGCACTTCTTTTTGCTTGGTAATTAATCATGCACCTGATAGAGGAAAATAGTGCAAGTGCAGTGACCACACCTCTAAGCCCTTTTCTTTTTTATGTACCATACTGTGACACAAATCAAGATGAGGAAAATGAATTGCTGCCAAATGTTAGCAATTTGATGTCATGAAAATAAGGAGGATCATTTTTCCAGATTTCAGATTAACAATTTATCAACTTTTTTTTCATTATGATTATGATTATTATTTCTTTTGGCCGGGATCTTCTAAACATTAGCTTCTTCTGCTGTGTACATTTACATTACTTGTTTGGTTGAGTTGACTTGAGCCAATTGGAGACATTCAGTGCTTATGTAGTAATTGTAGACTGATGATTTGAGTTTGTCAATTTAATGGTATTCATGTAACTGGGTGATCTGACTTTCTTTTTGCGTACTGTAAAAATTACCAGGATCAAGGGACGTCGAATCACTTAAAAAATTTGTTATAGAAGAAGCTGAACAGGCGGCAGCAAAAGCACAACTTGGCAGTGATAAAGAATTGTGATATTGTGTAAGGTAGACACCTGATTGCTTTGTATTAATTATTCTTGCAGTACCGTATAAGAGGGGCTTGTGATCCCTTGTCAAGGTTGGGAGTGTGGAAATTAGTCTTGGCAGACAAAATTTCTGTTTGTTTTACTGTTTTGCTTTGAAATCTTTTGCAAATATTACTTGGAGAACATGATTTTCTCACATTTATTACAGATAAAAATAAATAAATAAATAAATAAAATCTCTCTTCAGAAATCTTCTTTATATGTGGTTTGACATTTAAAGGCTTTCTTGTGGTGCAGGTGTGGGACTTCCTACTCGAACAAGGAGGGTCATCAGCACTTTATAGCAGAATGGACCACCCGGCTCAGTGAGCATCTTGTAAGTTCTAGCAATTATTATTTAAAAGATGGCCCCATTTTTGTTCTTGTGGTCGGAGTCTGTTTAATCAGGAAGATACAAACTTAGAACTAATCTTGACAGCAGAGAGAATTAGTGTGTATTAATGAACGTCGAATCTCATGACATTCTATTTATGAGATTTTTTTTTTTTTTTTTTTTTAATGATTTGGAACAAAATGATAAATCAAAATTGTCATATTGTCAGACTTCCTTATTTGGATATGGAATGTATCTCGAGTACATCTTATAAATTTGTTCTAACCATTTCAGATTCATCTAATGAACCAATCTTTTTAGAGGAAATTACATAATTCCTTCTTGTGATTTAGACTTAACCTGTATAACTTTTCAAACCCAATGCTATTTACCCTGTTTTGGAAATTGAAAATTCTTTATAAATTTTCGGAAAATGACGACAAAAAAAAAAAAAAAAAAAAACACCCCAGCCCACTCCATTTGTTCTTTCTTTAGGAGCAAGACCGAGCCACCATCCCCACCATTCACAATCCTCCACCAGTAACGTTGGGGCTGAGATGTCAGATTCTTCCTTTCAATTCCTTGAAGAAAGATGGGCTGGTCCTAAATTGTCGTCCAAATTGCCTCGACAATCCCTAATATAAAAGTAATTAGGGTTCTGAACTGCTTTACTTTTTCTAATTCTTTTGTCCTTCACCGAACATTTTGAAGCGAAAATGGAGAATTTACAATTAAAGAATCTACATTATATGAGATCTTTTTAGGAAAAGATACAAACCGAACCGAACAAAGGAAAAGAAAAGGCATATTCAAATATTAATCATGAAAGTAACAACATTTATCAATATGTGACCACAGTCAAGAAAAGGCATATTCAAATGTCAGTCATTAGCAAGACTCGTTATTTTATCAATATGTGACCATAATCCAGCCAGAATGAGCAAAATTAGAATCATCTCCATGAACCTTATAAACAATCTCAACTACTACAACTCCATTTCAGGTGCAAAATTGTGCTGACAACAACTTATAGAACAAAAAATTAAAAAAATTAAAAAAAAATCATATAAAAGGGAAAATTAACAACCAAGGTTGTGAAACTTGAACCTAATTACACAGCCTGACCCGGTTAACTGTGAGATGGTTATTTTAAAATCAAAAACTAGCAAAAAAAAAAAAAAATGTCACTAAACCATGCAAATCAAGGTTGAACCTTTCAGATTTCAAAATCGTGACCGAACCGGACTACTCAAGTTTGAATTTTTTTTTTTTTTTTTAAAGAATGAAATTCTATGTTTTTGTAATAAACAATGTGTAACTTGGAGTTTATTTGCTTCTTTATGCAATTATACTTTGTACTTTTAAGAATTGAGAAATTCAATATCTATTTATATTTTCTTAGGATTTGATATTTCTTACTTTCTTTACGAAAGTTATGAAATTATAATATGAAAAATACATTTGAAAGATAGATCTCTATATTTATTTGGACTATTTTAGTCAATTTTTTAATTTTTACTAATTTAATATATTTATTTATATTTTAAATAATTATTAAATTAATAATGATGTCATCATTGTTCGACCCTATCTAACCTCAAAAACCTTAAACCTCTCCATTTTTCAATTCTTTGAACAATCCAAGTTTCAAAACCATGCTAACAACATTTAGTAAGACCCATTATTTTATTTGCCAAGAACTCAATGGCACTATCCAGTTATTTCCATAGGAAGCACTTGTATTTGCATCCCCAAAAGGCCATATTTTATCAGTATGTGGCCATAGTCCAATAGGAGCAATTTAAAATCATCTCCATATTATGAACAATCTCAACTACTTCATTCCATTCCAGATGCAAATTTATGTGAAAGTGACCACCTCTTGCAACACAAACATCAAAATGAGAGAGAGAGAGAGAGAGAGAGAGAGAGCACTAGTAAGTATTTATTTCATCTAAGTAAAGCAGCAATCCAATGCACTGCACACAACACAATACGGACATGTGGCCAATTTTGGACACATGTCTACATCATCTCATGTCCAAGTCAAATCTTTTTTTCCTATGTTTTTCCAAGTTCCAAACCAAGAGTAAAGATACACTATCTTATTTTATGAGTGAATAATTGTTTGATTTTTATGATTTTAAAAAATAAATAAATAAATAAATAAAAACCAATCGGCAAGAGGTATAGTGTAGGTTTTGAAAAGTTAAGGTGATAATTGAAATATAACTAAACCACATGGAGGTACTATGCAATTGTTCCTACTTTTTATTACAATCAATCAATCATATTTTAAATCTCTTGACCAAGATTTGAATTTTTTTTTTTTGGTTGATACCATTCATAGAAAAAAACCAGGAACAATACAAGAGTTATTACAAAAATGTTGGATTAATCCAACAGTGGTTGGTTGGCATTCTAGTAGCTTGCTCAGCTAAAGTAGCAACTTTACACAAAATGATCCTTGGTACAAAAAGGGTTGAAAGACCAGCCCGTTTTGTGATAGGGAATGTAAATCTGTGAGCATAATTTTTTCCTTCCAAGTGGGAGAGTTTTTCCATTTGATACTTGAACTAGTCTCTTACAATCACTTAGTACAAGGATCTGTCTATTGCCAAGAGTTGTAGCTTTTATGGACGCCTCCATTATTGCTTCCTGAACAGCACCAAGAACAGAATCAGCAGCACAACTTGCTCCACCAGAGAAGATGAGGTCTCCTTGCAAACAGATGGCTTCATAGGCATATCCACATCTGTTAGGATTTTTCCTTCTCGTCCCAACAACTTTGATGATCAGCTGCCAGCTATCTCCATTACCGCAGTCTAGAGGTTAATGGTCCATAATTCGATCAAGATTTTGTTTTTTGGAAAAGGCTTCCTGGTACCTGCAAGTTAAACATTGAGCTGTTAGAATAACTTCCATTGGGTTTGGGTGTATTCCTTCATGAACCACTTTATTCACGTGATTCCAAATAGTCCACAGGAAGGTGAATAAGGATTGAATGAAGAACATCATCCCCTGATCCAGCAGTTTGCCTTTGGAGGACAGTCCCAATCCAATGTTAGACAGATGCATTGTTTAATTCAGAAGTATGTACAGCCAAAGAGGATCCATGCCACACAGCTCTAGTAAAAGGGCAGAAGAGAAATAGATGAGATATGGATTCATCCTAGAAAGGGCAAGTACTTGGTGTTGGTATCCCTCTATTCTTTAAAGTTAGCTTCACAGGGAGGCTGTCATGGAGAACCTTCCACACAAAAGTAATAATTTTCACAGGGAGTTTCACCTTCAAATCAGAGTCCAGACTTCTTGTGGGAAATCATGGTTTCCGTTTTGAACAGAACAGGGAAAGGTAGCCTCTTTAAGAAGCATGTTGTAAGCTTTCTTAACTTGATAGTCCGCAGAGTGGGAGTGTTTCCATAATAAACTATCAAGACCCGTTCCTGTCTTGGAAATGGGATATCCCAAAATTTCATTGCATATGGGATATGGGTATAGTGTTCTAACCAGACAAGCATTCCAAGTACATGAATTATTATCAATTAAATCAGCCACTGTGCCCGAGTGTAACCTGTGATTGTCTAGGTTTTGGAGTTGACAAGGATACCAAGCTGGATGAGTGACGGTAATCTCTTTGCCATTCACTATTAACCATCTTCCTTCTTTGAGTTTACTGTTTTTCCTATCAATGATATTTCTCTAGAACTAGGAGTGATGAGGTTTAGGGGAACACTCATGTATAGAATTTCTTGAAATATTTTGCTTTAAAGCGTATAGAATTTCTTGAAATATTTTGCTTTAAAGGTTTTAGCTAGAACAGATTGAGGTCTGTGGCTAATTCTCCAATACTGTTTAGCCAGCATTGCTGGGTTTATGAGACTGAAATTTGTAGGCCCAAGACCTCCCTCTCTTCTGGGTCTGCAAATGGTATCCCAATTTATGAGGTGCAACTTCCTCACTCCTAAATCATGAGCCCACCAGAAAGCTCTAGTTATGGTGTCCATTTTGGTTCAAATCGTTTCAATAACTTTCATACAGGAAAAAGTGTATAGTGGCATTGCCAGGAAAATTGATGAGATAAGGGTGGTTCTACCAACTTGAGATAGAAGATTTGCTTTCCATCCTTGAAGTTTCGATTGAAGCCTATCCACGAGGACTTGAAAATCACCTACTCTTTTTCCCCTAAGCTTGAAGTTTAGGCCAAGATATTTGCTTGGTGTTTGGACTAAGTTAACCTGAAGGGTTTGAGCTAGACTATCTTGGTCCTCTCTAGGCATATTAGGGGAATAGTAAAGAATAGATTTTGAAAAGTTAGTACTTTTTCCAGAAATGGAACAATACCAAGACACAATTTTTTTGCGCATTGGACAGAGAATGCCTATCATTTTGAAAGAAAAGGAGGGAATCATCAACAAACAAAAGATGGGTGAAGGAGCATCCATTTCTTCCACGTTGAACCCCCTTAATTTCCTTGAGACTCTTAGATTTCAAAAGGGAGAGGGACATAATGTTTGCACACATGAGGAAAAGATAAGAAGATAATGGGTCCCCTTGTCTAAGTCCTCCAGAAGGAATGAAGGATTTAGAGGTGCTACCATTTATGAGCAAAGTATAGTTAGTAACACATTCCATAATCCAATTCACCCATTTTGAACTAAACTTCATGGACATGAGAACAGCTTTCAAGAAATTCCATTCAAGCCTATCATAAGCTTTGCTCATGTCTATTTTTAATACACCAAAACATTTTTTCATGCCCTTTTTTTGTGAAGGAATCAAAAATCTCATGAGCTATAAGGATATTATCTGTAAATTCTCCCTTGAATGGATGCATTTTGAAATGGAGGAATGAGATTATCCATAAAAGGTTTTAATCTAATGACAAGTATTTTGGATATGACTTTATAAACAACATTGCATAGGATAATAGGACAAAAATAGGTAACATCATCTAGGAAAGAAACTTCAGGGATAAGAGTGATATATGTATGGTTAAGGGTTTTAAGTAGAGAACTTGAGTGAAAGAAGGCATGCACAGTATTAATCCAATATTTTTTACTGTAAAAAGTTGACAAGTCAGAAGATTTGTGATTCCTTATCTTTAATTAGGGAATGTAAATTTTAGAGAATATAAATTTTGTATCATTTCCAAACCTGAATCTTATCAGTTTGCCATTGTGTTTCTCACTCCCACTTGTGCTATTTTTGTCTAGATTAATTGCTTTTTTTTCATGTCATAATCAAGGAATAGGGAGAGAGGGTTTATCTTACGATGATGATGATGAATAAAGGGCATTGACATTATGTTTGGAAGGGTGGAATGGAAAGGAAGCAATTTGATTTTTAGAGAATATTCTCTACATTCCTTTGTTTGGTTGTTTAATGAGAGTGGATGGAATGGATGGTAAGTGAGCATTAATTCTATTCCATTCCTTTCCCCAAAATTAGGCAGAACATAAGAGAATGAAAACTATTTAATGTATTTTGAACCAAAGTTCCAACCACACATTATATTATTTACAAAATATCTCACCTTATATAATAATTGAATGTAAGATACATTATGTTTACTCAAAATATATATATATATATATATTTCAATATTTAAAACGCTTTCAAATAACAAATATAAATATCTTAATTTAGAAAATCTAATCTATTATATTAACTATAATTTGTTAAAAACTAGTCATAACATTTTGAGAAAATTTGGAAAATAACATTTATAAGTTTCATCTACTATTTTCATTTTTTACTTAACAAAAAAAAAAAAAAAAAAAAAAAAAAAAAAAAAAAAAACAACAACAACAACAACAACAACAACAACAACAACAAATTATCAAATTGTTTCATGCATCATGCAAATCTGTGACTAGTATATATGAAAGGAGAGTGTTGCATACAGATGTTGGAAAAAAAATACTCTTTGTTGCAAAATATGGGAGAAAAAGAAAAGAAAAGTAAAGAGTTAGAGATTGAGCTAGAGAAACAAGAAGTGATAACATGTAAAAGACCAATCTCTTATTTTTCCCCTCTAGATCTTAAATTCCATAAAATATTAGTTAGTCCACATCCTATCATTAAAATCTCGTTAAAGAGAATAAGAACAATATAATATAATTAAGCCACATTCCGTCCAGCATCTTCAGAATATAAATAAAATCCTAACAAGAACAGCATTGAAGTCATTAAAACAAAGATCACTATAATTAATTAATAAGGGCCTGTTTGGTAAGGGATTTTAAACAACAATTTTCAGTATTTAAACACTAAAAACAGTGGGTGTAGGCACAAGTACTCGCGATGCGATTGGGTGAGTACGCCCTGGCCTAAGGTAGACCATGACAGAGAGTGTAAATGAAGTCGCCACCTAGTTTAGGTCTAGGAACTATAAATATAGCACCCTTTGTAGAATGACTAATCGTTACCAGAGCACGTGTCTAGAGTTTAGTTGTGGAGATGGGAAGGTATTAGGCACCCAACCCCACTCGACCTGTGGGTCAGCTTCCACTCATTGTATTTCAAGTCTTAATCTCATTAAAGACATATTTAACATGTTATTCTAATTCACACACACTCTAACATGCATCTAAAAGCAAATAAACATGGCATAATCTTCCCCAAGCCTAAAATTCATCTATCATGGCTAAGGGTGTTCGCGGTGCGATGTAGTGTTGTTTTAAGCCATTTTTAGCACCGCACTTTGCTGTACAATTTAGTTAAAACCATAATTTCACCGCACTTTATTTTTGTGGTCATATATGCGGTGTGGTTCAGAGTTTAGCCAAAAGCACAATCACACCACACCTCATTTTTGCAGTCACATGTGCAGTGCAGTGTATCGTGTATAAAATGTGGTTTGAACGTTTGAAACTAGTATATTTTTCAAATTTTGGACTTTTCCTACCTAGCCCAAAACTAATTTGTCCCTTTGTTTTAGGCCAAGTTTTAAACTATTAAACTAATTTTTCTTTATTTTGGGCTGGCTTTCCTAGTCAACACTTGCTAGGATTATCAACCTGTTTTTTTTTTTTTTTTTGAAAACTAGAGTTATTAAACTATTAATAATATATTTAATATTAATATATATATATATATATATATATATATATATATATTAATATAGAGAGAGGGTGTGGTGTAGTGCAGTTTGTGCGATTTTCTTATTATAAAACCACAAACTGCACTGCACCATGCTGTGCGGTGCACTGTTACTTGCAGTACGGTGCGATATGATGCGGTTATGCCATTTTGTGGGCAGTTTTGGTGCAGTTTGGTGAACACCCCAATCATGGCATTAAACATATATTACCAAGGGCAAAAACATCACAAGGCAAATTTGGATAAACACATCTAAACATCCAAGCATCAAAGCTCATGGTATTCAACCAAGCATATTAGGCAACTTTATATTCAAAGCTAAAATGCATGTTCCTAGATTCTATGCATGACTTACCTCACTGCATCATAGCACTTATGTATCAATGCATGTTCATATTCATATACATGTTAATGGTATTCAAGCAAAATAAAATCCTAATAAGCATCAAAGAAATAAAGCAAAACAAAGTAGATAGACAGATACTTAGCGATATGAAAACTAGGTTAAACAGAGACTAAACATGTGAAAGAAAACAAGGAAAGAACAAACAAAAACGAATTAGGGTTTTTTGGCACGAGTGTGCGTGTGCATCCCAACTATATGTGTATGCACACTTCAAGTATATGTACGTATGCATGAAGCATGCGCACGCATACATGCCCAAAACTCTAACTCAAAAACTCAAAACAGAGAAATTAAGAAAACAAGAAATCTAACAACCTTGCATGCTTTTAACATAAACACTACGTAAACCTAAGCTAAACAGATATGTTAAGACATTAAAGCATATATACAAACAACATAAAGACAAAGAAAAGTAAAGAGCCAAAGTTAGAACCTTTACCTTAACACTTAGAACTCTTTAGAGTTTGATTTTGATCGTTCTCCTCAGTCAATCTATTCACAACTAAATCAAATTAGGTTAAACTTTAGAACTTGAAGATTAAAACCAGAAAAGGTCCCACTCAAGTAAAATTTGACTTGAGGATGTTTTGTAAAAAACTCACTCTTTGATTCACTATTTCTAGTGAATCTTGTGTGTTTTGCCCCCGTTTTCGTCCTCTTTTGAAAAAGTGTCTTTTATGGCTTTATATAGTCAAAAAATAGGGGTTTAAGGCAGCTCCTAGACGATGTGGGATCTGTTCCAAACCAAAATTAAGCGTGAAAAGCTTTCCTTATATAGTTTCTGGAACCCTAGCTGTCTACACATGCCCGTGCATGCGTGCGCATGCCATAAGTATGCATATGCATGGCTTGAGAGTGTGTACGCATACGCATATATGCGTGCACACACTTAAGGTTTCTTTCGGCCTTTCTTTTTCAAAAATAGTTTTATTCTTCCAAAAATAAGTTATATTTTCCACAGATACTTTCCTCAAGTCAATTTTCATCTAATTGGACCTAAACCAACCTTGGGTTATAGAGTGCTACCATCATTAGGAAATGGGGGCCCAAGTTGTAGGGAATACAAAATGCTGTGTCTATAGTGGGCAAAAAAAAAAACAATGCATTTAGTAAGGGATTTTATGTAAGAGTGTTTGAGTTACATTTCTCATTTTAGGATATTTGAACACTAAATATAGAGAACTCCTCCTACCAATTTTTAGTTTTTGATTAACAACATTAAATGGCATTGTTGTAAATATTTTGAAAAGCATGGGACCCACTAAATTGATAGCACATTAAAGTCTCTCTCTCTCTCTCTCTCTCTCTCTCTCTCTCTCTCTCTCTCTCTCTCTCTCTCTCTCTCTCTCTCTCTCTCTCTCTCTCTCTCTCTCTCTCTCTCTCTCTCGGAGTGCACCATCATATCTCTCTTTCTATCTTTGTTCCTTGCCACACCGTTGGTCCTAGTCTCATCTCTCTCCTCTTCTCTCTTTGTGACAATGACAATGACACTGTTGACAATGTCAAAGCCAAGATCTCCCTTGTCCCTTTTTTTCTCTTGGTTTTTTGGGCATTGGTTGATAATTTCATGGGTAGATTTGATTTTGTGGCATGGGTTTGATTTGATTTCATGGGTGTATTTGATTTTGTGGCATAGGATTGATTTTCTTTTTTTATTATCCGATAAGTAAGAGAGTGTGGATTTGATTTAGGGTCTGTTTATACTACTTATTGTTGCTGAAACTGAAAACTGAAAACACTGTAGCAAAATAATTTTTAAATGTGTGAATAGTGCTGTAAGACCCATTTTTAATGAAAAAGTTGCTGAAAAGTGTAATTTGTAGGACCCGTGAACAGTGCACGGGAGCACTGTTCACGGAAGACTTGGTCAACAACTATGGCTGGGAAAAAAAAAAGGCTGAAAAGCGCTACAGTGCAAAACGCAACACCAAATTAATCCCTATCCAAACCGACCCTTAGTAGATGATTGGTTTGGGTATTTGAACAATCCTATTGCTGGGATTTCTTTGGGATTTTTTTGTATTATTTGTGGGTCTTTAAAGAGTTTGGCAGAAGAGATGGGAGATAGGGAGAAAATGAGACTTATGAAGCAGAGAAGACTAGAAGAGAACCAAAAGAAGGAGAAAGAATAAGGAGTGCAATGGTAATGAGAGGGAATTTCTCTCTCATCAAATAAAATAATAGTAAATCACTATAAAATGTCAGATAAATATGCACTTTAAAAAAAAAATACACACTCATACCAAACACACAATTATGTTTTTTCACTTTTAAAAATATGTTACCAAACACATTTTTTTCATTATAAGCACTTTAAACACGTGTTTTCATAATACTTTTTAAATTACAGTTTTTACATCATTTTGAACAACAATACTTAAAATCTACTACCAAACAAGCCTTAACGATCCTAATAGGTACAACATTGTGAGTTATCAAACACAAATTTACAATAATTAAACAACATAAACCATCAATTAAAAGAGCGAACTTACTTTGGAAATATTGCTTTACAGAGGCCAAGACAAACTTTCACAACAAGTGAGATTAGCTCTTATGCTTCTTCCGAAAGTGAAAAAGAAAAGAACATGTCTTTCTTTAACTTTATGGCAATTTTGAAAAATAATCAACTTCAAGTTAGCATCCACATCAGTATGTGGAAAATTTTTTCCATTTTGGACCTCTAAAACCTACTTTTTCTATTTTACACTCTTATTTTTACAAAACATCCACGTCAGTTCATCTATTATACAAATTTATTCAAATAAAATATTCATTTCTTTAACAGTTTCATCTCTTTCACAGACCTAACACAACTCGCACAGCCACCATCTCTCTCAAGATCAACGCCTCCGGCCTCCGATCACATCGGAACCCTAAAGAAAACTAGTAAAAAGAAAAAAAGAAACAAACCCAGTAAAAAAAAAAAAACCAAAAAACTCCAAATATTGATGAGATGAGAGAAAGAGAGAGCTACTCCTCGGCGTCTAAGTCTTCATCTTCATCAACGTGGTGGCCTAATTTCTGCTCCTCAACGCTCAAAACAAAGCCTCAGGTTTCTTCGTCAAAGAACTTCGTTTGTGTTGTAGGCGATGGACTCGTCCGATGACTTGGTTTGCTCGATCTTGTAGGCGACGGACTCGATTTGCTCCTCGACGATCGATGGAAGCTAGAGCAAGCCAGATTGATGAGATGAGAGAAAGAGAGAGCTGTGCGCTTGAGTCTTTGATGAAATGAGAAAGAGAGGGAGGTGAGAGTTAGTACAGAGAGGAGAGAGAAAAAACTATTAAGATAATAAATACACATGCTACAGTGTCGTGTAAATTTACACGAGTACTGTAGTAACGTGCATTTATATATGAGTTTACACCCACTGATGTAGGTGTGTTTTTGCTCAAAATATGTAAAATTAGTGACTTTTTCCATTTTGCACATTTATACACATTTATGCATCCACTGATGTGGATGCTCTAATTAGTCAAGTAAAACACCTTGAAAAAGTGGAAACATGAATCGAAAGAGATTTCAGTGAACTTGGAGTTGGGTTATGCATCTTGCATCACAAAAAAGTGGAAACCTAGTGAAAACTTTGCCAAACTCTGACATTTAAATCTAATGTAAATTTTTTTTTTAATGATTTTAGGAGAATATGTAAGGTAGAAGTTTGATCCATGACATCTATTACATAATAATTGCTTTGTATTATCAAGTTAAAACATTAATTGATTTTTGGAGTATGTAAAGTTTGATCCTCAAAATCCATTCAAGAATAAGAAACTTTACAGTTTAGCTCAAATGGGAAATTTTTTTTTTAAAAAAAAAATGCATATTTGGTAAAGAAGCATATTTGGACACCTGGGATACAATAAGCATATTTTGGTGAAATAACCAGAGATTTTTTGAGCCCAATAGCGAGAGAACTTAGAGAAACTAGAAATGACATAATATTCATTAAGAGTAAATTACAACAACCTACCTTGAGGTTTGAGATAATACCAAGCACAGGTTTTTAAAAATGATCAATTTGATCCTTAAACACTAAGAGCATCCGCATCATACAGTGGAAAATAGAAAAAGTGACAAGTTTTACACATTTTACTTAATAAAAATAGAAAAAGTGACAAGTTTTACACATTTTACTTAATAAAAATCCACATCAGTACTTGCATAAGTTTGTACATATCTAAAAATGCTACAGTAACTGTGCATACTCTTCACCTGACTCTCTCTTCAACCCATAATCTCTACAACTGATCAACACAACCTAGCACTGCCAACCACCATCACCACAACACGAACACACCACAAAATTAACCAAAAAAAAAAAAATCCCACACACACACACACCAGCAAAGGAACTTGTGGTTGTAGGTTGGTGCTTGGAAGTCAACTGTAACGAGTCTCAATGCTTGTGGAGGAGACTGGAGTTTTTAGGTCGCTTGGAATGAATCCCTGTGGATCGGTACTTGTAGCGGATTGGTGCTTGTGACCATGAGGTTGAGGCAATTTCAATCGAGAGGGTGACAGGGTGAGGGGCGTTTCATCCATGGAGGCGACAAGCCTTCAAGAATGGAGATAGAGTTTTCACATTAAAGGGAGTGAGATAAATTATAATATATATATATATATATATAACCTTTTTTTTTTAAGTGAGGATAATGATTAGTAATCGATGGTATGATTTTTCCCAAAATAGATAGAAATTTTACTCTGTGTTTTCCATTCAAAATGAGGAATAATTATATGTTACTGCTACATGTAAGTGTGTGGAACCTAACTATGTGAGGCCTGCTGCATGTATTGGTTACAAGAGAAACCCTTCTTCTCCTAAGACTAACAAATTTCCGTCATCTTACAATCGAATCTATTATTTTTATTCCCTTACGAATTCTCAAACAAAGTGAGATCCATTATTCCCTTACAATTAAGCATAGTGAAAGTCTATCGGTAAAGAGAGGTGGGTGGCGGAAAATCTAGAGCAGAACCATTCCAGTTACCCACCTTTAAGGGGGGGGGGGGGGGGGGGGGGGGGGGGGTTGGCTAGAAGTCTAATAACAGCAACATGAAACCAAACCGTGAATTCAAGGTGACCGAGTTTGACCTCAAGAAGCAATAGATAAGAAAGACAAGAACCAGCAAGTTCAAATAATGAACTTAAAAACCAGAGTACTTGACATTAAAGTGAAGTTCTTCATCAAATAATCAACTACCCGACTCATCTCACTGAGATATAAAACTTAAATCACGACTCATCTCATTGAGATATAAAACTTAAACCATAATTTGTAAAACAGAGCTTCCACCACAGCTTGTCAAGCAACCAGAAGAAATCTGATTGCTCAACCCCTCCACCATCCTCAGAAGCAAGGCTAGAGGACTGTGATGGAAACTAATAAAGCTGTCCTCAAAACTGCAAGAACGACCAAAACAAAATTGAAAACCAGTAGCACAATAAATAGACAAAACTAGTCTGACTACGATAAACCTCAAAAGCACATTTCACTTTTTCTTTGCAGCGGACTTGGTGACCTTGGCACCAGAAGGATCCTTCTTCTCAACACTCTTGATGACACCAACAGCCACGGTCTGACGCATGTCCCTCACAGCAAAACGACCAAGAGGTGGGTACTCAGAGAAAGTCTCAACAACCATGGGCTTGGTGGGAATCATCTTCACCATCCCAGCATCTCCATTCTTCAAAAACTTTGGCTCCTTCTCAATCTCCTTACCAGATCGCCTGTCGATCTTTGTCACAAGCTCAGCAAACTTAACAGCAATGTGGGAGGTGTGACAGTCAAGGACAGGAGCA
Organism: Quercus variabilis; assembly: GCA_030445155.1. NCBI lineage: Eukaryota > Viridiplantae > Streptophyta > Magnoliopsida > Fagales > Fagaceae > Quercus > Quercus variabilis. Next base: position 38,965,886 of record CP129445.1, read on the forward strand.
TAGCCATTGCCAATCTGACCGGGGTGGTTCATGATGATGACCTGGGAGGTGAAGTTAGCAGCCTCCCTGGCGGGATCATCCTTGGAGTTGGAAGCAACAAAACCACGCTTGAGATCCTTCACAGCAACATTCTTCACGTTGAAGCCAACATTGTCACCGGGAAGGGCCTCCAGGAGAGCTTCATGGTGCATCTCCACAGACTTAACTTCAGTTGTCAATCCAGTAGGGCCAAATGTCACAACCATACCAGGCTTGATGATTCCAGTCTCAACTCTTCCAACTGGGACAGTTCCAATACCACCAATCTTGTAGACATCCTGGAGTGGAAGACGGAGGGGCTTGTCTGAGGGCCTCTTGGGCTCAGAAATCTGGTCAAGAGCCTCAAGTAGGGTAGGGCCCTTGTACCAGTCAAGGTTGGTAGACCTCTCAATCATGTTGTCACCCTCAAAACCAGAAATGGGGACAAAGGGGATCTTGTCAGGGTTGTAACCAACCTTCTTCAAATAGGATGAGACTTCCTTAATAATTTCATCATACCTGGCCTTAGAGTACTTTGGGGTTGTGGCATCCATCTAGACGCAAGAGTTTGCAAAGTTAACATTAGTTAAATATGCAACCTCAAAACATAATAAATGAGAATGACATCAAATCTACAAATAATGAAGAAGGTGTACCTTGTTGCAGCAGCAAATCATCTGCTTAACACCAAGGGTAAATGCAAGCAATGCATGCTCACGGGTCTGACCATCCTTAGAAATACCAGCTTCAAAACCTCCAGTGGTGGAGTCAATAATGAGGACGGCGCAGTCAGCCTGTGAGGTACCAGTAATCATGTTCTTAATAAAGTCACGATGTCCAGGAGCATCAATGACTGTGCAGTAGTATCTGGTGGTCTCGAACTTCCACAAGGCAATATCAATGGTAATACCACGCTCACGCTCAGCCTTTAGCTTGTCCAACACCCAGGCATACTTGAACGACCTCTTGTTCATCTCAGCAGCCTCCTTCTCGAACCTCTCAATAACACGCTTGTCAATACCTCCAAGCTTGTAGATCAAGTGCCCAGTGGTGGTCGACTTTCCAGAGTCGACATGGCCAATGACCACAATGTTGATGTGAACCTTCTCTTTACCCATTCTGCAATAAAAATAATAAATAATCATCACAAGTCAGCATTCACCATGAATTCAAACTGATTACAATCAGAAACTGGTAATTGATTACAATAATAGTATCATTCAATAGGTCCCAGTTCAAAAGCATATCAGACATAGCCCTTTCAAAGGGTTAAAAGATGTGTTGGTAACGCATGGGACCAAAAAATATGTATTAAGCAAAATTATCCCTGGCAGACACAATGAAATTCAACAATCACATCATTCCAGTGAATATTGATATTAACAAAACATGACACAACCATAACCTACCATCAGGTTTCTTCAATCAACAAGTTCAAAGACAATTGAATACACATTATCATATAATTGAGTAGGTCAGAAGGACTTAAAACACAACAGCCACCAGATCAAGATCCCATTAACAAACTCAAAATAATAACATGATTTTATGGTATACTACACAACTCATTGACCTTACACCTAAGGTCTTCATCGTAATCAAACCCAAGCAGATCTTACCAATAAACCCCAATAATACATATATGACAGACATAGTAAACAACGTTGTCACAAATTACAAGCCGCATAAACTTTGGAAAAAAATAATATTAAAAATAAAAAAGCTAAGAGAGACAAAACCAAACAAAACCCAGAAAGCAAATCTAGGAAGACAAAACAACAGTTAATCAGATGAGGAACATATTCAGAGATAGCTTAACATCTAAAGCCAACAGAATCTTATACTATATTCATTCAGATCCAAACAAAACAAAGACAAACTAGATATCATCAAATATAATAACAACATTAGAATCAGAGCTGAGAAGAACTGTAAAAAGAGAAAGAGACAAGAGTTACAGAGATCTGAACCTGATGAGATGAAACTCGCTTCTAAGATAGATAGACTCTCTCGCCGCACTTTCGACAGAGCTCGATGTGAAAAGCGAGAGAGACTGATACAGAGAGTGGAGAGGGTGAGAAATGAGGGTTATCTTTGTTTTTAAAGGCTCGTTTTTTGCTTTGGTTATGCTAGGGTTTCTCTCTCTGCCGTTGGATTGGGGTTTGGGATGATCTAACGGTTGCGTATCGATATTGCCACGTTGGCATGAGAATGGTGCCCTAATGTGCATATCGTGTTGTCGCACACTCAGCAGTCCGCAGCGCTGGCATCGCATTAGCATATTCCTTGCGCCTTTAGATACCGCAAATGCCCACATAAATTACACCATGTATATAAGAGCATTTACACCAATCTCAAGATAAAATTTGAATCATATACCCTCAAGGTAGTTTTAAGCTAAATTGGAAGAAAATATATATCATTTTTTCCTATTATATATACACACACACTTTTAGGGTTGCAATTAGTATTAGCATGTCATTTTCGTGTCGTGTTGAAGTAATGATAGTTGACTACATAGTTTAACCTTTTTTTTTAATTGAACCTCAATACAACTCGTTTAATAATTGTGTCAATACCTTAACACAACTTATATATTAAGTGGGTTGGCACAAAACAACCGATTTAATAGACAATCTAAGAAAAATAAATTGAAAATAGAGTTTTTTTTTTTTCATTATTTTGGGTAAAAGGGTTAAGGACTTTTATAGTTTTAATGAATAATTTATCAATATAACCAATATTATTTTAATTACTCAATTATATATAAAATTCAAATTTATGCAAGATAAATAAACATTTGTCTATATTAATCAAGTCATTAATGGCCTGTTTGGATAGAGGCGGGAAGGAGGGGGAGTGGAGAGGAGTAAAGTAGAGTTGGCTAAAAATAAATTAATTTTGTACTAAATCTACTCTACTCTACTCCCTCTCCCTCTCCCTCAATCCAAACGAACCATAAAGTTAAGTAGATCAACATAGAATTGACTCATTTATTAATCATATTAAGGTATGTCAACCTATTTTGACACGAATAAAGTTTAGTTATAAAATTAGTTATAGTCTTAGACTACAACCTTACTCAATAAAATAAATATACCACATATTTTGAAAATCTAATCGTTGAATTGCATATTTTTTCTACTCTTAATACACATATCAAATTTTGTGTCAATCGGATATTATTTACTATATGATCTATAAGCTTATATTTTATGTGTAATTTTAAACTATAAAAACTTATAATTTAAACAATTTATTGATAACATTGCTATTGATCGTTAATTTTCCAGAAATTTTGCAAGCATGGAGGATATAAGAAAAAGATGTAATCCAATGGTGGATTTGTCAAAATTTACCTTCAATAAAAAGATATTTAGTAAGTTTATAGTTTAAAGCTACAACTAATTTGTAGTTAAATTTTGTCCTTTTAACATGAACTCATTTACTCTAAACATTAACCTGCAAAAATTCGTATCGTGCTATGTAATACATTACCACCCCTACTTACATCAAACTTAACATTTACACTTTGTTTATTTTGATTGAAAATATAACTTATTTTTTAAAGATTTTTTTCCACTAAAATTTTCCAAAAATCAAATTTATCTTATGTCATGTCAAATAAAGTTAGTTAAGAAACAATATGAAAACTATTGAAAATAACTATATCTTATTTTTAAGGATTACGCTAAATATAGGAAAATGAGATAGTTTCCTAAAAAATGATATCGAACATAGGAAAGTGAGATGGGTTTCTATAAATAGTTTTTGGAAAATGACTCATTTTTTTAAGAAAACATTAATGTGAAAACAAACGGAGCATTGTTTCTCTATAATCTCTTCCACCATTTTCCTATTTTCGGCAAATATTTTTTTGGCATGCCAGTATGCCACTCACACAAACCACCCAATTAACAATTCCCAAACCACCACAAACCACAAGCCTAAATCACACAATTAACACACTACCGCACAAAGCCCAAATAGCATCTTTGTTGCAAGTAGACATCAACAACTAGGGGTGTGCATGGGTCAGGTTAGGTCGAGTTGAGGGGATTTTTTGACTCAACCCACCATGGTGGGTCAAAAAAAATTCAACCCAACCTAACCCATTACATAAGTCCAACCCAACCCATGGGTTAGACAATTTTTTTATTACTATTACTATTAAATTAAGTAGAAAAAAATATATCACACTTACCACTTGAGTTGATAAACAAAATATACATTAATATATAAACTAATATTTCAACTTAGTTGTAAACAAAATATGTTTAATTATCCAACTAAGTTGATAAACAAAATATAAATGAATTAATATCCTAATTCACTTATAAACAAAATATACATGAGTTCTTAACTCAGTTATAAACAAAATATATCTAAAATTTTTAAATTTTTTTTATTAATTATATAATATATTTAAATATATATTAAAAGAACTAATAGGATTTTATATTATATATGATAGTAGAAACCAAGGAAGTGTTCTACAGTTGGTTTTTTTTTTTTTAAATATTAAATATATAATATATTTTAAACATATATTAAAATATGGGTGGGTCGGATTAGGTTTGGCGGGTTTGTAATTTTATAACTCAAACCCAACCCAATCCATTATAAAAAATAATTTTGTAACCCAACCCACCAAGCTCAAAAAACCAACCCAACCCGCTGGGTTGGGTCGGGTTTGGCGGGTTTTCTACACACTCCTATCAACAACATTGTCACCAATCACCCATCGTAACCCAGCCACCATGAAATCCAAACTTATTGCACCACATCCACTATGAAATCAAAAATCCATCCAAACCAGTGTATGTGGATCAATACGAGAGAGAGAGAGAGAGAGAGAGAGAGAGAGAGAGAGAGAGAGAGAGAGATTATACCTTGTTTCATAGATTAGGTCTCAAATTCATAGTTTTATCAATTTACCAAACTTTTGAAATCCTTTCAATTTGAAATCTTTGTCTATTTTCATTATTCATTTTTGGTTATTTTGGGTAGTAACAGAGCACCGAAAAATGGGAAATGTTGATAAAATTTTGAATTTCACTTAAATAATAAGTTTTGATTATATGGTATAGAAGATTCGTTTTCACTTTTTCATTATAAACAAAGATTTCTTTCTCTAAAGGGGGCTTTATCTTTTTATTATTTCTATTCTACGGCTACCAAATTCATTTATGGATAGGCTTACGTGAAACACAAATTTTAATCAATGATTCCCCACTTTAAACAATTTCATAAATTTAGGACTTTTATTTTGAATTTATTTAATTCGTAATGCTTGTTAAGGTTCTTTTCGTTGTCCTATTATCACTTGATAGGTTTAGATTGGCTCCTTCTAGGACCTGGGTTAAAGTTGGGGATTGAGTTTGCTACTGACATCAACATAGGAAGCAATGACGGCTACTAGTGCTCTCTTTGCCATTCCAAGTTAGTGTGACAACAAAGAGGAGGTAAAAACAAACTAGCTAAGAACCATAAACAAATGAGACAAGTGAGGAGGGAGAAAAAAAACATCTCGTTGATGCTACTAAGTTAGTGTGACAACAAAGAGGAGGCAAAAACAAACTAGCTAAGAACCATAAACAAATGAGATAAGTGAGGGAGAAAAAAGACATCTCATTGATGCTACTAAGTATGCGTTTGAATACCACTTATTTTGCTGAAAATTGAAAATTTATTATTGAAAATATTGTAGTAAAATATTTTTTAGGCGAAAAGCCACTTTTAGTCCCTACATTTTCAGGCGATTCCCATTTTAGTCCCTAAATTTTATTTTTACCGCTTTTAGTCCCTATTCTGAAAAACGCTTTTTGTTTTAGTCCCTGCCGTTACTTATTTAACAGAATTATCCTACGTAACAAACGGTTCAACAGTAAATGCTGACGTGTTCATTAAAATAATATTAAAAAAGTTTATTTACATTTTTTTAAATGTCACATCAGCAATTTAATTTTTAAAAAAAGCCACGTCAGATAAAAATATTATAAAAATTTCTAACCTAATTATTTTTTTTAAAAAAAAAGAAAGTAGTTAAATTAACTTTTTTTCCTTTTTTTGGAAGAACATGGAAAACTCAGAATTTTTTTTTTCATTTTCTTTCCCAACAAAGCTTGCCCAGAAAATTAAAAATTAAAAATTTCCTTTCCTTTTCTTGCATTTTCCTAGCAACCAAACACAAAAAACACAAAACTCCAACCCAGATTTTCGGCCTCCATACACAACCAAACCACAAACAACGACACAACCTTAAATTCCTTAAACTCAAACCCAGATTTTCGTCTTGCATGGACTGTGGGATGAGCAAGCGTTCGATTCCCTGGATGACTCCGTCGGGTCGGGTCAGGAAATCCAGGTGGATGAGCTTCGCGCGGTCAACGGTTTTGTCTCCGGTCTTTTCATGGTGGGTGAGGAAGAGATTGTCGTGGGAGAGAGTGCGGTGGTGGTGAGTTGACTCGGGGTGAGTTGGCCACTGGTTGGATCCGATCCGAGTTGGGATAATGTGGAACATCAAGAGCTTTTGGAGAGACTTGAGATCGCCAGGCTCGAGCAGGAAGCGCTTGAACTCAGGGTCGAGATCGTGTTCCAGAGCTTTATTTCTGGGTGCGAAGATTGTGATGTTGTGCTTGTCGACTGTCTCTTCTAGCGTCTGCAACAGTAAGGCCTTCTCGACCAGCTTGGCGAGCTCAGTGTAATGCGAGTCCAGAAGAGCGACAAGGACCAAGTTGGAGTTTATTTGGCTGGAGTTATTCGCCGGAGAAGACGATCTGAGTTTATTTGTGTTTTTCGTGTTTGGTTTCAAAGCATAAGAAAATTTTGTTGAATGTTTCTGTTTTGTAAATTTCTATGGGCATATCTTTTTATTTTGTAAATCTGAGTAATTTTATGAGTTTGGTTGCTAAGAAAATGCAAGAAAAGGAAAGTAAATTTTTAATTTTTATTTTTCTGGGCAAGCTTAGTTGGGGAAGAAAATGAAAAAAAAAAATTCTGAGTTCTTCATGTTCTTTCAAAAAAAGAAAAAAAATTAATTTAACTACTTTTTTTTTTTTTAAATAATTAGGTTAGAAATTTTTATAATATTTTTATCTGACGTGGCTTTTTTTAAAAATTAAATTGCTGATGTGACATTTAAAAAAATGTAAATAAACTTTTTTAATATTATTTTAATGAACACGTCAGCATTTACTGTTGAACCGTTTGTTACGTAGGATAATTCTGTTAAATAAGTAATGGCAGGGACTAAAACAAAAAGCGTTTTTCAAAATAGGGACTAAAAGCGGTAAAAATAAAATTTAGGGACTAAAATGGGAATCGCCTGAAAATGTAGGGACTAAAAGTGGCTTTTCGCCTATTTTTTATTGTTACAAATTATTGTTCATGTGTTTTTATCACTTGACTGGTCCATGAACAGTACCATGGACCAGCCAAAAAAAAAAACACAATCTCAAAAAACGCAACTGCAGCCGCAGCCACAGCCGCTACACAAACAGACCCTAAATGAAAGGAAGACTTAACTTAGAACATGATTCTTTCCTCCTATTTTTCTATTCTTCCCATATGTTTTATCCTCATTTTTCCATCCCTTCAACTAAACATACTCTCAAACAAGCATAGAAAAATGTGCCAAATCTCTAATAGAAACACCATATCATCATTAGGCCATCTAAAACTTTTCATAAGTCTAGGGACACAAAACTTTTCACTAGCTAACATGGCTTGTTATGTATATAATATAAAAGAAAAGCAGTGTCATTGGTAGATCATATAAAAGTGATGTTTCTCCAATTACAATTAATCTCCTTAGAAATTTGTGAAAAATGGAAAAAAGTTGTATCCCTAAAATTGTGGAAAACTTTTGGATCAAATGGTCACCTCTGGCAGCTTGTTACTGATTTAAATAAAAATAAAAATAAAAAATAAAAGATTCACATCCTTGTAAGAACACTTTCTAAAGTTAAGAGCTGTCAACTTGCAGGACAGCCATTAATGAACACACTGCGTGGCTGCTCCATAAACAAGATATTCACCGCTTAAATACGCAAAAAAGTTTCGTAAATTTTTTTTAAAGCATGATGTTTTGTGATCAGTGTCCAATAAAAGTGATTTCAGTAATCCTGTCGAAATGATGTTGCACCATTACAACTTATCACCAAAGTAGTGTGAAATTGTTTGTGCCTCACACATTGCTCAAAATTATTTGTGTGGAGTGACATTCACTCTTTATGTAGACTGTTGTATCCATTGTGTGGACAGGACCATAGACATGGCAGCCATCCATCAGCTCCCTGCTTGCTGCTGAGTTCCACAAGTGAAAAAGCATTGACATATGCCCCCATGATCCCGGATGTATATCAATCTGCATAAATACATCTTGCAGTGGTCACCCAGCCATGCAGACCACCCCACCCTACACGATGCATAGAAATGAGGGTAATAGAATGTAACAAAAAGATGCACATGGTAAAAGAGTCAATTCATATGAAAAAATAATATACCAAACAAAGACAAACAAATTAAGAGAGAAGAAAAGAGGTTCATGTGATTAAACTCCACAAAGCACGAATTGGGTTGTGTCACCAGAATAGCACATAGTTTTTTGACTGTAAAATGTCACCAGCCATATGTCTTGACTTTTAAGTTCTAACATGATTGTCAATCTTTTAGTGGTAGTTTCTCTAACCATAAGCAGAACTTACCCAGCATTTCAAGGGTGATTACATTTTCCTTAGCATTCAAGAATGAGCAGAAGAAGCAAATCTGTAGAAATTTCTGAAAGATAAGAGAGTTAAGGGTACCATGAATCCTCAGGAGATCTAAATGCAGCATGAATACCAAGTGCAATATCTTTTATATACAAATTAACAGGAAACTCATTTCTATAAGATATTGAGTAGGTGCCCTGACAAAGGGCGTAATCCAGTATGTACTTAACTAAAGAGGGCAAAGAGACTGACTCTTCCTAAAATTATAAAGGAAAGAAGCAGTTAAAATGAATCCCTCCTTGATGAATAGCAATTTAAAAATAAAAGATGAAAGAAAAGGGAAAACCTTAAGAAAAAATAATTAGCTGTTCTGAAGGATGGCCATATAGGAAGCACCTATGCTTATTTTACTAACCAAATATCAAAACCAACAGAACTAAGTGTTATGATATATGCCCAAGTTAATGTGAACTAGAAAATACGATAATGTGTTCATATAGAGTAGATCCTATTTGTAAAGAAGCATATGCATCAAGTAGCATTGACATGGATACAGGTAATAAAAAGCTTCGGAAACTCAAAACATATGGCCGCAAGCTTTTTGTACATAAGATAAACCTGCATAGACTGCAAAATATGGTATAGATTGAAATTTATCATTCATCTTGAATTCAAAAAAAGTCTCCAAGTTTTTTTCTTATATAAGTATGAGAATAACTTATTAGAAGGAAGGATAGGTCAAACGCTAGCACCCTTAAAGAATTACAAACAGACACTTATTAGATCAGCAATGGAACTACATGGCACCCCCTCCCAATCAAAGTAAAATATTTAAACAAAGAACTCAAAAAACCATTCTTAATATCTTGATTGTTCCTCATTCTGAAGAGTTTGGCGATTTCTCTCTCTCCATATGGTCCACAACTCCACATAATTCAATGTATAGTAGCTTACCACACAACCCTATTGTGGTGGTGTCCAAACACCCCACCCCAGTCTAGATAGTCAACAAATCAATCACCTTGCTTGCTATCACCCAAATTACTCCAAAAGCTGTAAGTGCAAAAGCTAACATGGCTGAAATTATGAGCTAAAGTAACCTCACGAGATTTGCAGGCCTGGCTGTATATCAACTTTTACACATAAACTAAAAATTTTATGTGCTGTAAGACGATATTTGGCTTCAATGAATCAGGATACATGATCCATAACTTGTATGACAAAACAAAAATAGTCTTATTCATAAATTTTTTATTTTTTTAAAAATGCTTTTTTTTAATTCCCCTACTTTGACAATCACACTTTTAGATCTTGATTCAAGTAGTCAAGGTGGATGATCAGTTGCAACTAATTTAGTATTATTATGAGTATGAAATTATTTCAACTTGAATGAACATAGTGATGAAACAAATATAGTATGTACCATATTGTACTGGCACAAAATAACGTTGGGTAGCCTAAGACATTACCATTATTGAAAGAAATTTTCTTCAACATCCATAACATTTGAATCATATGCTTGAGTTGACTCAACTACAACCATGAAAATTTTGTAATTTAAACGAGAAACTTTGAGACAGTCCCTTATTTAAAAAAGAAGAAGAAGAAGAAGAAGAAGAAGAAGATACTTTGACAAATGACAACAATAGTTAATAGACAGTATAAATTTACACTGAAGATACTGGAGTGGAAAACAAATTATCTAACCTTAAATAAATAAACTGAAGATTGTGCTTTTGGCTTTTAGTTCCCAATTTTCCATTTGCATTTATACATGAGGGAGGATTTAACAAAGTTCTGCACCAGCAGCTTAGCCACACACAACCTCTTACAATGCGCATCTAAAACTAGCAGACTTGTTCAAAGATAATCTCAAAGCAATTACGGCCAGCCAACTCTTGATTCAAGGAAGTAATATTATATAATGATGAAATATCTCCAATACTCAATACCCAAACTGATTTTTATCAGTTGAATTTCCAAAGTCATCTTCAAGCACATATAGAAGCTTCCTGTAAGTATACCCATCCACAATGTCTTTTTCTTGAAGCTCCTTCAACAACCTCATGGCCTCTCCAACCTTTCCTTGTCTGCAGATCTCATCCAAGACAGTCCTGCAAGTAATAAAATCAGCTGACCTCCGCTTTTCAATCATCTCCCACAGGTACCTCACTGCCTCGTCAACCTCTCCACCTAGAGCCAATGCATTCACAAGCGAGTTGTACGATTTATTACTAGGAATAAACCCTTTTTGCTTCATCTCATCACACAACTGCTTGGCATTGTTTGTTCGGCCTTGTGCACACAACCCATGGATCAAATAATCATACGAAAACGAGTTGGGCAAACACTTATACACCACATCCATCTGATGAAATATCCTTAGAGCATCATTCACATGAAGAGAAAGTACATAGCCCTTTATCATAGAGTTCAAAGTAAAAATATCAGGTTGAATCCCATCATTGACCATCTGTCTAAACAAGCACCTAATAGTCTCCATATACATGTGGTTTATATAAGAATTATTTCCTCGACTCAAAAACGCTGCGAAAAGAAGATTGTAGGTTCTAATTGAAGGCCTACAATCCAAATTTCTGCTATTTCTCATGTGATTAAAAATATTGACAGCTCGAGTCAGCCTCCGGGCCTCTGTGAAAAAATAGATAATGGTATTGTAAAGAGCCTCTGAACCAACACATTGAACAGCAAGCACTTGGTTTACAACATCATCCATTTCTTCATACATTCTTGCTGCACCAAGCTTCTTTATTGTAACATGATAAGTGCAAACATCATGTCTAAATCTATGTTGTTGTGATGCCCAATTGAATAGCTCCAAACACACTATAGGATCCTCTATAAAGGTTATGACATTGCAAAGCTCTTCGGCAGTGAATCTCGGCGGAAGTTGGGACACTGCACGTTGAAATTGGGCTTCATCAAGTGTGGGTTTAGAATTCAATTTTGACCTCTTACTCTCTCTCCTTCGAAAAGATCTCGACGGGGCTCTAGTAGAGTATAAAGAATACAATGAAAGGCACAGAATTTGCTTTGAAGGTAGTTGGGGACATGGGCTAACTTGGGTCTGATTCAAAAAGCGCAAATGCTTCAAAGTGATGAGACTAATGGGAATTGCATACTTAGAGAAGCTTCTTGAGTTTGCAAAAAAACGGTGAAATGGGTTTGTGGGGCTTATCGGATTGGTCGAATTTCTGGTTGAGAAAATAAATTTCAAGCAATTTCTACGATTAGAACACATGCTATCAAAAACTGGAAATAGTACATGAGTTATTGCACAAACTTTCAATTTAATAAAGTTCGAAAATCCATATTACAGAGATGGTCAGAGAAAGGAAACAACTGCGTGCGAATGGAAGAAATAAAATACCTAATCAATGGCGGCGGCAGCGTTACTTGGAATGTAAGGACAAATGAGAACTGGAACTGTAAAATTTGAGCCGAAACCTAAACGGGGAGAGAGAAGGGAGGTGGTGGTGGTTTGTGTGGTTTGCCCAGCTCGTTGAGATGGTTTGGAAGGGGGTGCAGTGACTGGTGTTTTGGCGGCGGTGGTGCTACAGTGTGCTCGTGTAGTCACGTGACTGGTGTTTTGCCGTTAATTATTTTGAAATGGAGGTCCGTTTGATAATTTTTTTGATGGGTCAATCTGATAATTTTTTTTTTTTTTTTTCTCTCTGAAAAATGAGTTGACTTTTTTTAGAAAACTACTTCATTTTATTATATTCCATAACAATCTTAAAATTCTTCTTAAAAAAATAAAATCTTTAAAATGAGTTGAAAAACTATCAATTTGATTCTTTTGTTTAATTTGGTATGAGATGAAATTGTTTTTCACTATATTTTTATCAAAAATAACTCTGTTTCACGCCAAAGCTTAATTAAATAAAAAAAAGTTAAAAAATAGTTTTTGTTTAACTTAAAAAAAAAAAAAAAAAAACTATTAGACATAATAAATCACAAAAAAACTATTGTAGGGGTTCCGTTTTTTGGAGGGCACCCCCGACAATACATTTGTAGAGAGTAGGGTGAAGGGCTTGGCTCCGGCCGGCTTCTCCCCGGTCCTCCAAGACATTTTCCTTGGCTTTTCTTCACTTGGGGTTGCTCCTCGGCAGGCATCCGAGGAGGCCCCCCTTTCACGAGAGGGGCTCTTCACCTTATATACTCCCCTTTGTTGATCTTGGCCTTGCAGTTGTTGGTCATCCAGGCTTCTGCTTCAAAACTTGTCCCATCAGACACGCTCTTCCCCATACTGTGGGTTGAAGCCTCCAAGGTTGCCCTGTTCAGGGGTCTTGTCTTCATTAATGCAGCTTGGGGGGTCAGGCAAATACATTAAGTGTGGATGTGACCACCTATTCTGGGTTTGCCCCCTACCCAAAATTAGACTAGGTATGCCGAGGAAGGGTGTGTCTTCGGCATGGATCTGAAAAGGGCTGAAAAACCCTTTAGACGACTGTCTGGGACAATTGTCCCTCCTCGGCTTGGGCCTTAGGCCAGCCTAAAGGTGGGCCGGGGATTCTAGGCCCACGGGCCCCACAATAGCCCCTCAAAATCCTGCTGCACATTCCCTCGGACGGGGAGGAGGGTTTTGAAAACCACGGCCCTCATGTTCCAGAAGGCCTTCTGCTGGCTGGTCCTTCCTCGAATGGTTGGATCGACACTCAGATTCTTCAGTAAGTAGTCAGTTTCCCCATAGGACTGAGTTCTTGGACCATGCAATACCTTGGTTCTGTCATAAATGGTTAGCTCCCCATAGGCTTGAGTCCGAGGACCATGCAAGACCTAGGTACAGTTGCTACCTTCAAGGTAAATGACTAGCTCCCCATAGGCTTGAGTCTGAGGACCATGCAAGACCTAGGTACAGTCGCTGCCTTTAAGGTAAATGGCTAGCTCCTCATAGGCTTGAGTCCGAGGACCATGCAAGACCTAGGTATAGTTGCTGCCTTCAGGGTAAATGGCTAGCTCCCCATAGGCTTGAGTCCGAGGACCATGCAAGACCTAGGTACAGTCGCTGCCTTCAAGGTAAATGGCTAGCTCCCCATAGGCTTGAGTCCGAGGACCATGCAAGACCTAGGTACAGTCGCTGCCTTCAAGGTAAATGGCTAGCTCCCCATAGGCTTGAGTCCGAGGACCATGCAAGACCTAGGTACAGTCGCTTCCTTCAAGGTAAATGGCTAGCTCCCCATAGGCTTGAGTCCGAGGACCATGCAAGACCTAGGTACAGTTGCTGCCTTCAAGGTAAATGGCTAGCTCCCCATAGGCTTAAGTCCGAGGACCATGTAAGACTTAGGTACAGTTGCTGCCTTCAGGGTAAATGGCTAACTCCCCATAGGCTTGAGTCTGAGGACCATGCAAGACCTAGGTACAGTCGCTGCCTTCAAGGTAAATGGCTAGCTCCCCATAGGCTTGAGTCCGAGGACCATGTAAGACCTAGGTACAGTCGCTGCCTTCAGTAGGAGTTCGTCCTCGGATCCGAGAGCCTTGCTTTTAGTGTAACGATGTCCACGGGCCGTTTACTGGGAGCTGTTTTTCCTCAGGTCGGATTGTGACCTCACACGTGAAGTTGACCTCGCCTCCAGTTCGTGTTCCCCATCTTTTTGGTTTACGAGGCGTCACTTGGCCTTTCGCGCTCCGCGCTTGACGCTTCGGTGCGCGTGACACGTCTTCATTAATGCCCTTGTGAATTAACACGAATTCGGTGGTTGGCAATCCCCTTGGAATTGGGTGAGAATTAATTCCTTTTGACAATCCTCCCTTCGAATTCTGCGTGGCTCAACTTCCACCAGTTTTTGCCTTCTATAAAAGGCGTTCTGGGGAGAATGTTTCTCCTCATTCCATGGATCTTCCACCACAACCAGAAACACATGCTTTCACCTCCCTGAGCCCCTTTGACACCACCGCCAGGATTGTGACCAAAGTTGGGAAATATGGGGTTAAGGGTCGCCGTGGCCGCAACCCCTACTGGGCTTCCGGCGCGGCAGAGTTTAGGCATAACACTGGCAATGCCTTGTACGGTGGCCAGGAGGGATGTCGTTGAAGCACCTAACGTCTCTCCCCAGAGCGCACCTCCGACAAAGGAGACACGCGAACTCTCGTTATGGCTGGTGCCCGAGTGTTGCCGTCTCCGATGGCTAACGCTCGTACAGTTTGGAGAGGGTCGAGGAAGCATCACGGGGGAGGGTGTTCCGGGGCCCCTATGTCGACTCCTCGCTTTGTTCAAGCTTCTGTCTTGAGGCGAGCCAGCCCCCAGCCCCCTTCCCGTGCTTTTACTGTCAAGTTCTCCCATTCTCTTGATGCCAATAAAAGCACGGGTTGACACTTCCCTCTCCCCCAGCTAGTTCTAGAATCGGTCCGCTTGGGCCTCTGATTGTAGGATTAGTTTGTAGGATTTTTTGTAAAGCATGTCTGCCTGAGCCTCTGATTGTATTTGTAATTTTCTTTTATGAAATAATAAAGAACTCCTCTTTTTATTTGCTGTTGAGTCTTCTTTTCTACTGCAATTCTTCTCTTCTTCTTTTTTTTTTTTTTGATACACCGCTAACTTTTGCGTAGTGACTACTCTAGAACGACCGCCGGTTGCGCAGGCCAGCGCACTAACCCTTCCCACAGACGGCGCCAGTTGTAGGGGCTCCGTTTTTTGGAGGGCACCCCCGACAATACATTTGTAAAGAGTGGGGCGAAGGGCTTGGCTCCGGCCGGCTTCTCGCCGGTCCTCCAGGACATTTTCCTTGGCTTTTCTTTACTTGGGGTTGCTCCTCGGCAGGCATCCGAGGAGGCCCCCCTTTCACGAGAGGGGCTCTTCACCTTATATACTCCCCTTTGTTGATCCTGGCCTTGCAGCTGTTGGTCATCCAAGCTACTGCTTCAGAACTTGTCCCATCAGACACGCTCTTCCCCATATTGTGGGTTGCAGCCTCCAAGGTTGCCCTGTTCAGGGGTCTTGTCTTCATTAATGTAGCTTGGGGGGTCAGGCAAATACATTAAGTGTGGATGTGACCACCTATTCTGGGTTTGCCCCCTACCCAGAATTAGACTAGGTATGCCGAGGAAGGGTGTGTCCTCGGCATGGATCCAAAAAGGGCTGAAAAACCCTTTAGACGACTGTCTGGGACAATTGTCCCTCCTTGGCTTGGGCCTTGGGCCAGCCTAAAGGTGGGCCGGGGATTCCAGGCCCACGGGCCCCACAACTATTTTTATATAAGATTTTTTATTCAAATAAATGGACTCGAGCATTAGCAATGCTGTCATGAGCAATATTTTCACACCAAATTCTCTACATTGTCGCGGCTGCAGTAATGCAAGAACAATAAGCACATTAGCATATATGGTAAACAAAGTTCAATCCCCGCCTACACTAAAAAAAGCATACATGGTAAACAACTAACCTTTCAATACCTATTTACCCAAAAAAAAAAAACCTTTCAATACTTTCTCAAAGTACAAAGGAACTCTAAAACTTCACCAAAAGTCTACCTTACTCTAAACACGTACGTAGACTTTACCCACAGAGATGCAATGTTTTTTCTTCACAAAATACCCTTGTTTTTCCCTCACAAAATACCAACATGGTATTTCTTTGTCGCTAATATATACTAAATTGTTTTTTAATTTTCTTTCGTTCGCTCTTTATTTTTGTTATTTTATTGTATAAGAGAAGAAATACAATGGTACTGACTATCGCTGATCTATTGGCCTTAGTACCAAATTTAGTTACCATAAAGAATTCAAATTTAATGATTGAATCATCAAAATGAGAATTGATATAAAGATACATATAGTGAATTGGAACTCTTCTTGATTTCGTTGTGAGCTTTGCACAAGTATGAGCTTCTCTTTACCTTTTTGTGGGCCTTTTTGCCCTTTGGTGGTCATTTTGTTGCCTTTTGTGGTAGTCTTCACCACCTCCTTCGTGGCAGCCCCTGTTGCTATCCAAGGTGGTAGCCTCTATTACACATTACAACCAATTCAAACTTCCAAAGTTTGAAGCTCAGTACGAAACAATCGGATTTAAAATAAAAAAAATTAAAAAAAATTAAAAAAAATAAAAAATAAGAAGAAAAAAGGTGAAGGAAAAAGTCAAAGTTGTCATAGTCCTTATCAAACATCACTATCTTCGAGACATCAGCTTACAATCACTCTCTTCTTTAGTTCGAAGGGACTTGTGGAGAACAATTTAAGGCCTAATACATACAATGGGCTGTCACAGTAACAATAATTTCTTTCTTTTCCTTATTTTATTTTAATTATTTTTTTTTTTTTTATGGCTTGTGGGTTGTGGGTTGTGTGATCAGAGGCAGGCATGGATGGTGGTCACTGGCTAGGAAGGCATCGCTAGCTTCTTTGTTGGCTTGGGGGTGAAAAACTCATGTGGGGCTTGGGAGAATATACGGATTGCAGGGGCTGGGTTGGGCTTGTTCAAGATCTCATGGGGCAAAAACTTGAAAGGTACTGTCATATTGGCTATTTTGCTCTTTTGATGGTTTTGCTTTCAAGTGGTTGTCTACAGTTGTGTTGTATGGACCAGAAGTCTGCTCTGATACCAAACTAACGTAGGACAACCACACTATTTCAATGGAGAAATTAAACAACAATAAAACAAAAGGATAAACCCTAGGAGTCAGCACCAAGCAAAACTGGAGTCGGCACCATTGAAAAGAAAACGCGCATTTTTTTAATAATTCTCAAAAGCTGTCTTACAATAATCAGAAAAAGTGCTTAAATAGCTAACAATAAAATGCATAAAGAAACCCTAATTATTAAATGCTTGGGCTTGCTTAATCTCAAACCCAATAACTAATAGGCTTCATCCATAAGGCCACAGGTTGGGCTGTCTTCTTTTTGCGCTTCCTCTCATATATGCGTATAATTGGAGGCTTGTACCTCGTGTCCGCACCAATAGTGATGAGAATCAACAAGTATTCAAGGATCCATTGCATGTTCCAATTGGACCTATTACTAAAGCAAGATCCAAGAAGATCAAAGAAGCACTTAATGGGCTGATTCAAGAGATTTTGGCTGATTCTAACGCAAGACATTCTAAGCTTGGCCCAAAGGAAGATGAAGGCGTAATAAATTTAATTCAAGCTATTAAGGGCTGATCTGGCTTAATTGGGCTTGATTTATGACGTGGATTAATGGCTGATTGATTTTCCAGCTCCATATCAGTTAATAGATATTTTTCCTAGTCTGGAGCATCTATTTTTGGACTAGATCTACCTTAATTTTAGGCTTTTATTATTTAGAACGTTTTTAGCTATTTTTCCTATTTGGGATATGCTAATTTCAGACCAAATCAACTTTTATTTAGGGTTTTATTATTTAGTACGTTTTTTATATTTTTCTATTTTCAATCATGCCTTATAAATAGCATGCACTCATTGTAATAAGGGATTATTGAATAAAAATCAAAAAAGGTGAGGCTTTGCTCTTCTTTTGATTCTTCAAGAACTGTGAACTTATCAGGGATTCTTCCTTGTGGCGTTCAAACTTTATACCTTTGGTTCATGATTCCATTATAATCATTGGGTCAAGATCTATTACTTATACCTTTGGTTCGCGTTTCACTTATAAACGTTGGGTCAGGGTTCTATCAAAATCTAAATTTTAGCTTTCTTGGGCAATTATTCCAATACTGTTTGTTGGGTCTCAAAGCGTGTCGTTTGAGATTCGCATCAAATAGTACATGCAACTTCAACCTTAGAAAAGGATAGATTGGCAATGAGATTGACCTCGTGAATGAAAGTCCCAATGACAGCACCATAATTGCCTAAGCCAAAGTCATCCTACAATAAACCATAATACAATGCACTTAATACACTATTATATTCAATCAAGAAAAGAAAACGAAGAAGATATATGAATTACCAAGTGAGTTACAAGTTCTTGCTCAAAATTGGTGTAGTCTCCCAAAGTACATTTATTCTATGTAAAATTGAGAAGTATCACACTCAACAACTCTTATTGGCATGACAAGAAGGGGTGGCAGCAAGTGATGACTTCCCACAATAGATTTTATGTTGCCAAAGAAATTGTGGCTTCTTCCTCATACAAACAAAGCTGTTGTCTATGTGCTATCTTCAGTCTGTTGACAATTATATAGAAGGAATAGTTGCTACGACATCACCACAATCGAAAGCATCTTGGCACAACGATGTTTCATTGAACAACATATTTTATAACCGCACAACAAAGAAGAACCTCCCACTTGCTTTCAAGTTGTGCCATTCATCGCTTTTAGTGTACACAATGACAATTTTACAAGGCGTCATCTCATGCCATCATGGTCTCTTTTTCCCTAGCAAGGCCCAAAATACGAGGGCTATTATAGATGGGTAGCACTATGATCAAAGAGTAGACACTCTATGGAATTATCAATTTTGGCTTCGCCAACACTTTCCTCATCATTACAACAAACATGAAGCAACAACAATTTGTGGTTCAGCATTTTTATTCGCATTTGCCACAAGAACACAATACTAGCGGCTGCCAACACACATAGTAGCTATGTCACACTCTTATACTACATTACCAAGTGATATCTTCACTCAATTCCATCTCAAATATGCCATCCCAAGGTGGCCAATAGTATCGCTCATGGCTATGATTTCATCGAAACTAATCTTGGCAAACACAACCTCACCAAATTGGCCAACAATAAAGCAACTAAAAAATTGAAGCATCACCAATGTCTCATTCATCATCATCTCCTCATATGGACCCAATTTGTTCATTCAAATTTACACAAACAATGGAGACAATTTACTTCCAACACAATGGCCAACTCAAAGTCAAGTATAGCCACACTACAAACTGATTTCCATGCTTTACGACAATCAGAATCAATGAGAATCGACTCTGACATGAGCTTCAGCTTCGATGAGAGTAATGGCTCAACCACATAAGTTAGTTCCTCACCGTTAGTTTGTGATTTCCCAAAGAAGATCCATCCTACACAATTAACGACACAATTTATCCAACACATCACCAAGTACATGCAAAAGATTAGCAGACACAAAATTAGCTCACCAAGGTGGGTGTCGCATCTAACTTTATCAAACCTACATAAAGAACATATTTAACACCTAGTCACCGTATTTGGTATCATTCTCTTACCAAAAAAAAAAAAAAATGCTCCTTAACAATGAAGGTTCTTCCCTCTTTACTGTCTACACCATTTCCCCATCATTGGTACCAACAAACCTACAGGCATGGACAGCGGGCTGCCATGAACCTCCTTTAGTTGTCTTTGGCAAAGCTCCTTACTTTTTACCATTGGGTTTCTCTCTTCTATAGCACAGGCACTTTGACTCACCTAAATCCCAACTATTAGAACAATGGATGGTGCCAAGCTGATTTTTAGATTATTTCTGATTTCTCATCACCAGCAAAGATCTCTACGCTGCTCTTATGGGTCTTCGACATATTATTTTGAAGGTGGCGTTTTGAAAGAAGCAAAATGGAAAGTGGTCTTGAGAAATAAAAGAGAAAAGCAACTAAATCAATCTAATGAAAGAAATGGGCAAGAGGCATGAATAAAGCTTACATTTGAAAGAGTGATAGCAAATTAGCAATAAGCAAAAAGAAAAAGAGATATGTAAAGCAAAGTGATGAAATAGGTCTAAAGCAAAGTGGCGTGATATGGATTATGGTGTATCGGCTAAAGCTTAAGTGAAATAAGGACAACCTAATGCAAATGGTAAAAGAAATGAGGCAAGTTGAAAAGGGAAACTAAAGTAAGGCCTAGTTAGGGGACCTGCCTTATATTGGCATCAAACACATGGGCCAAGACTCAAGGCCTTAATTATTTCTCATGGGCTTTGGTCTAAACCAACCCACACGCCTATACACAAACATTGCCAACATAACCTCCTTTGGCATCCAAGTTATGCAAAGATTAACAATTGACAATCATTTTGGTCCATGCCACATTCAAGCATTGAAATATTTCAAAGGTACACTTCTTCACACAATAAGGGAGTAAAACTTTAAGACACAAGGCCTAGGTCCACTCATCTAAGATTTATATTTGGAAGGTTATTCCTAAAATACAACCATAGAAAGCCAAAAAAGAAGTGAGAAAGCGTCATGAAATTAAAGGCGCTTAAACCATCCTACAAATAAATTAAAGCTACGTATGGGCATGGAAGAAAATGAGCATTCCAGATTGAACCTATCATTTGGTTACAACTCAAATTTCTTGAGCTTTATGACCACAGTGCTTCTACAAGTGGGTTTCATGATCCACGACATTTCTACAAATGGGCTTCTTCAACCCATATTTTCTCAACAAAAAATGGAGCGTTTGGGTGTAATAATTCCCAAACCTGCAACATCTACAAGCAACGGGAAGCATTAACTACTTACACGCATGCCGTAAGCGGCATGCGTGCTCGAGGTCTAATGTTGATACCCATTTTTGTAACACATTTTCTACAAGCATAACTCAATCGAGCTTAACTTCATTATGGGCTCAATTCATGTACTATTTTATATTATATTTTATTCTTTTAAGCATGGCCTAGGCCTATGCGACATATTAGGGAAATTGAGGAAGTGTGGTTTGGAGAATATGAGTCAGTTTCTTTCGAACCTTTTGCATGAGCCTAGCCTATGTGTGCTACTAAGTGGGCAAGAGACACTAGTAGCACCTTAGGCTTATGGAGGAGGTCTTGTACCTAAAATTTCCACCCCAAAAGAGCTTTTATGCTCTAGCTGACTATGGCCCAAAGTTTCTACTCGAACCCATATTTCCCTTTAAAATAGTTGGCTCTCTCATTGGCCAACTCCAACTACTAGCTCTCACTTAGGTAAGCCTCTTAATGGTATGAAACAATTGAAAAAGGGCAACTAATGAGGGTTTAGTCAAATTTTTCTCAAATTATGCATAAAGCAAGCTAACTCTTTTACCAAACTAAAGCAAATCTAAACCAAACATCAATTTAGCACCTTGGAGGTCGATAGCCTCATATTTTAGCCTAGAAACTAGTCCTTAAGGACACCTAAAGGCTGCTATAAAACTCTCCCTTCAACTCAAAACAAGAGGAAGACATTTTACTATGAGAGCAACACCCCAAGCTCAATACAAGAGTCTCTCTTCAGCTAAAAAATCAATGAATCACATTTTACCCATATAGCTAAAACTTTAGAGCAAAAGCCCATCCAACTAGCTAAGATTCTCACAATTCTAAAACCAAGGGGTGAAAATATGGGTACAGGGGAACCTTTCTTCTCTTTCTTACAACCTCTTTCAATTTTCTCTTCTTACTGACTATGGGTCGAAATTTGGACATGTGTACTTTTTTTGCATTTTCTTGTATTTCAATTATGACATTTTGATTTTTCTTTTGTTAAAGCATTATTAGCTTTTTGTTCATTACACATTTGGAATTTTGGGCTTCATTCTCCACAAATAAACATTTCTAGAGGAACCCAAGAGGAGATTTGAGCTAATTTTGCATTTTTTGCCCTCGTCGCAAAAGCGTCCCCGACAGAGAGTAAGTTGGCCATAAGATGCTTTCCTACTTTAAAATTTCTTATATTGAATGAATTTGTAATTAGATTGGATATATTCTTTTGAAGAACCCTTTTGGGTATATATTTGATACTTCGGATTTGTGCATTTTGGGCATTAGTAAGAGTTCATATGATTTGACATTAGGATTCTTTAGTGTAAACATATCCTACCAACAAAAGATTAATTTGTTAAAATGAAAAGTGATCTCAAATATAATATATGAAGTTTGCCACTCAGCTTAGGAGAAAACAATACCTGCTTAATGGGAGCCGAGCAGGAGTGGGCTAATATGGAATTTTCCTTTTTGGGGCGGAAAACAAACTTGCATTAAACAAAAACTCAAACAAGGATGAAATTGAAAACGAGTTGCTAATGTGGACTTGTTTTGTCAAAGTTGCACCCAAATTTCTCATTCTTAATAGGACTTTTAGTGGAGGGTTTGTAGCATTAAAGCTCAGGATGGGCTTGTTCTATATGGTGCTGTGGCGAGTGATGACTATGGTGTAATGGAAATGAGGTCAGAATGGGGCAGTCGTCACGGTGAACCAAACTAACTAGTGAAGACCGCGGTGGAACTCTTGGAAGAATTTGCAAGCTACCTCTAAGAATTTGCATGCTTTAGGGTATTAGTAAGAGTTCATATGATTTGAGATTAGGATTCTTTAGTGTAAACATATCCTACCAACAAAAGATTAATTTGTTAAAATGAAAAGTGGTCTCAAATAGAATATGTGAAGTTTGCCACTCAGCTTAGGAGAAAACAATACCTGCGGATAGGAGTCGAGCAGGAGTGGGCTAATATGGATATATATATATATATATATTTTTTTTTTTTTTTTTGGGGGCGGAAAACAAACTTGCATTAAAGAAAAACTAAACAAGGATAATATTGAAAACGAGTTGCTAATGTGGACTTGTTTTGTCAAAGTTGCACCCAAATTTCTCATTCTGTATAGGACTTTTAGAGGAGGGTTTGTGGCATTAAAGCTCAGGATGGGCTTGTTCTATATGGTGCTGTGGCAAGTGATGACTATGGTGTTATCGAAATGAGGTCAGAATGGGGCAGCCGTCACAGTGAACCAGACTAAGGGTCCGTTTGGATAGAATTTATTTTTCTGAAACTAAAAACTGAAAACACTATAGCAAAATAATTTTTAAATGTGTGAATAGTACCGTAAGACCCATTTTTAATAAAAAATAGCTGAAATGTGATATTTGTGGGTCTGTAAACAGTGCATGAATGCACTATTCATGGTTGAAAAGTTAACCTTTGCGGTTACTGTTCATGAACCGTGCATGAATAGTAGCCACATTACTCCCTGAAACGCGTGAAAACCCAAAAAAAAAAATAAATAAATAAATAAATAATGCACACTTAAAATGTAAACTTGGATCCAACCCGCACTAACTAGTGAAGACAGCGGTGGAGCTCTTGGAAGAATTTGTAAGCTACCTCAATAATGGCCTGTTATAATAATCAGATGCAGGGATGGGGTCCTTTTTCGTGATTCATCAAACCAGATTGGACATATGGGCGACTGTGCTGCTCTATGAATGGATATGTTACAATGTGCGTTTTGTCATGAAATCATTAGACATCTCCCACATGTGCTTTGGCCCCTATATGTCAACTTGTCTTCAATTTTTATTTATTTATCTAAACGTATGTGTTTGAGTCTCTCTCTCTCTCTCTAGAAAACTAGGACCTTGACCCTAGTCTTATATGCATTTGAAGATGCTAAAGCACAAGCACTTATGATTGAGCATTCTCATATGCATTCCAAGATGAACCTTGGCACTCTCTCTCTCTCTCTCTCTCTCTCTCTCTGCTAATTTATTGGCTTTCTTTTTAATAAACTCCCCTTTCTCGGATCAACTTTGTCATGGAAGGAAGACATACATAAATCTCATCCAAGAAAGATTTTTGCTTAAACAGTGCCCAACTAAGAATAAGAATTTTTGCTAAGCACTAGCATTGAGGGTGTAAAACCACCCAAGTTGCTATTTTACCTACCAAACCCATAAAAAGAAGCTCCAGTCGGCTATAAGAACCTAAGCTATTTTTACAACCTGCTACAGCAAGTTTGTATTTATAGAACTTACTGTAGCAGGATGGAAACTTGCTTTTCCCTTTGTTTAATATATATTTTCTCTCTCTCATCACTCTCTCTCTTTCTGTTCCGTGCTTCTTTCTGTCTTCCTTCTCACTTCTCTCTCTCAGGTGGTGCAATGGTGGTAGGGGTGTGCAAAAAACCAACGAACTGAATAAACCAAATGAAACCAATCGAACCGATGCCAAATTTTCAGTTCGGTTCGGTTTCTATTTCTCACAAACTGAAGTTTCGGTTTTGGTTTCCGGTATGTATGCACCGAACAAACTGAAACCAAACCGAATAATATATATAATATATTTTATATTATACTATTATATATATATATATATATATATATATATATATATATATATATATATATATAATATAAAATCAAATTAGGCCGGCCTTGCAAATATATTGGGTAACCTGCAACTAGGCCTTTCAAATGCATTAATGCATTAGGCCTCTGGCCTTGCATATAATCAAGCCCATTAACCCATTAACCCATTAAACTAATTAAATATCTAATAAAACTTAAATTAATTAGGTAAACTAATTAAACTAAAACAAACATTTAAAAACCTAGCACACGTTTTACTCTCATCTCATTCTCACTCTCACCCATAGAACACAGCCTCCAGCCCTCCACAGTCACTCTCATACACAAGCAAGAGAGACAAAGAGAGACCCTTCACATCAATAAGTTTTACTCCACAGTCACTCCAAATCTTCTTTCTGCCTCCGAACTCCGCACACCGGCCTCCCCACACCGGTCTCCCCACAACACGATCATCTTCCTTCTTTTCTCACGGTATGATTCTTCTTTTTTCTTTCTCTCTCTTCTCTTTTCTTTCTCTGTCACTTTGTATTAACTTCGTTCATCAGCTTTGTTCAACTGCTCTATTGCTTAATTTCTCCATAATTTCCTCTCTCTTTTTTATATTCTAGGTTTGTTTAATATTGAATCAATGCTATTTTTTCAATTTTTATGTGCAAATAAAGTTAGGGTTTTTTAAAAACCCATGTGCTTGGTTGTTTATATTCTGGGTTTGTTTATTTTTTTCAATTTCCTATCTTTTTGTTCTGGGTTTGTTTATTTATTTATTTTTTCCTTTGTTTGCTTTGTTAGAAAATAAATGATAAGGAAACCGAAAAAACCCACCGAAACCGAAACAAACCGAAATCGATGGTTTTTCAACTATCTCGGTCGGTTTCGGTTGAGAATTTCACAAACCGAAAATTTCGGTTTCGGTTGGCCAACACTTAGAAAACCGACCGAAACCGAACCAACACACCACTAAATGGTGGTTTGACCATTGGGTTTCGGGTTTTATGGGCCGTGGGTTTCGGTTTCTGGTTTGTGGGTCGTTGTCTCATGGGTTGTGGGTTACTAGTGAGTTATGGGTATTGTAGTGGTGGTGACGTGGGCTTAGCGGTGGATTGGTGAGATTGTGGGTTGGTGTTTTTGAGGTGGACGGGTGGTTCGGTGGTGGCTGGAGTTTGGCTGGATCGTTTCTAGGTTTTGCTTGCTGTGGGTCTGGGTTTGCCACTGTGTGGTTTGTTCGCCGTGGGTTTGGGTTTTGCTCTCGATGGTAGGGACTGTGGGTTGCTTTTTATTTTTTATTTTTTGTGATGGGTTTACTAGTGGTGTTGATGGTGGATTTGTAGCTTGCTGGTGGTGGTGGTGGTGTCAAGTGTGTGTAGTGCAGTAGTGGCGGGTGGAATTGCTGGGTTTCTGTTGTTGTTTTTGCTGGTGGTTGCTTTGTTGCTGGTAGTGGGATGGTGTGGTTGTTGGGTTTTTTTTTTTTTGGGGGGGGGGGAGGGGGGGTTTCAGTAAATTTGTGGTGGTTGTGGTGGTTCTTGTAGAAGAATGATACCAAAAGAATGAGAAAGAAAGGGGAAAAAAAAATAGGAATAAAGAAATGGTAAATAAAGTATAAAATAAAAATTAAATGAAATTGTTAAAAAATAAAAACTAAGATGTGAGGTGTATTATAAAATCTCTTAAAAAAAAGGTGTATTATAAAATAAATTAATATGATAGATAAGGAAACTTTGTAAAAGTGTATTATAAAATAAATTAATAAGACAGATAAGGTAACTTCGTAAAATAGAAACCATGTGCATCACCCGGATGCCAGAGCTTACTGGCCTTTTACAATATTTTTCTACCAGAGCTTACTGCTCCCTTCTACCAGCCATTTCAATGCTACTGGACATCCTTACTTTACTCCTATCAAACACTAGTTGATATCCTGACTGATCAATCAATTTCACAAGTCACATCAAGGACAACAGGGTATTATTATAACTATTATTATTTTTGGATGAGAATGACAACAATAACAGGTTATTAAGTTTTGTAGGTACGCGATTTTATTTATAAATTATTTTTATAAATTATTAATGGGATCAATTTTATTCATTATTAATTTTTTATAAAATATTTTTAAAATTAGACAATTAATGTGTGTTAAGTATATATTAACCAAACCTTTTTATTATTTATACAATTCCAAAATTTATCTTTGTTTACTCTCCCCCTTGTTTTGTTCTAATTGATCAGGTAAATTTGGTCTATAACCAATTTTTACTGAATCTCAGGGATCCTTTTTTTTTTTTTTTGATAAGAAGGGAGCCTAAAAATTTTAAACACGCACAAAAACTTTATTTTATTTTATTTTAAATCCTCGATATAGTTGTACCTTATATGATATATCACAAAACGACTATTAAAAAGGGCTAAGTCTGACACAAGTGTGGGAAACGTAATCATGAAAATAGATGGATACACAGATTTCATATTTTATGACAACTGCTAAATTTAGATCATAATTCATACTGTAATAGCCTGACAGGTCCAATAACAGTATTTATTTTAGCTCTTTTCACAATGATTCTAAAGGTTCAAGATCAAATTTTTGTAATACAAAAATGGAATGAACCTCAAATCAGAATTTCAATTTTACTTCTCAGGTCTCTCTGTGTTAACTGTTACTATGGTGCATGAACAGAGAATTAGTCCAAAAGATAAATAACAAAGAAAGAGCAGATCAAAGCAAGAACGATCACAGAAAACTAATAAGGAGAAGCGGCAGAGCGAGAGAGAGAGAGACCAAATCAAACATAAACTAACAAACAAATTAAGCCCACCAAGGAAAAAAAGGAAAAAAATAACAGAGAAATATAAACAAGCAAATAAAGCAGACAGCATGTCCAAAGTCCAAACATGGCTGCAAATTGCAATTCTAATGGCAAAAAGAAAAAAAAAAGGTAGTAGTTTCAGTAAAGTTAAGCAGCTTTTGCTGTACAAGGCGAGTTAGTGTGGGACAGATCATTAAAAACACAAGCAAGATCTCCACCAACCTCACCTTCTTTGATCTCTCCAAACACTCTCTCATGGTTTCCCCGAGTACCCAAATCTTGATTTGCATGCAGTTCTTCTCTGGCTTGTGATCTCTGCCTTTTTATGGCCTCCCTTCTGCGATCATGATCTGCCATCCTGCACCACCAAAGAAAAAGAAAGATGTAAATCATAGCATACTGAGAGAGAGAGAGAGAGAGCGAGAGAGAGAGAGAGAGTTGTAGAGAAAAAGAAAGAGTATACTCTTTAGAGAGAGTGAGGTGATGGGCAATCCCTGAAACACAGAGAGGAAGGCCATAGGAGCAATGGAGGTTTAACAAGGATTGCATTTTTTTTTCCTCTTTGGAGGGTTGAGTAGAATGACAGAAAAGGATAAATACGTGGCTTTTGATTTTTTTTTTTTTTGGTTGCTGAATAAACATTTTATTGCTCAAAAAACTCAACCCCATACAGGGGACACACAAAAAAGTTGAACTTGGACCCATCTCTAACAAAAGCCTTAGATACATGAGAAGGTATATTGGAGATGGGATCCGACCCAGACCAATTTACAAGAACTGCCCACTAAGCATACATTACCCTTTCTATGAACAAAAAAAAATTCAACATTTGAAAAACTATTAACAAAGATCAAAATATCTTCAAGAATAGACCTGATACTCCAATGCGGGGTTACCTCTGACTTTTTCAGCGGCTCAATGACATTCCAGGCATCACCTTCCAAGATTATATTCTGAAATCCTTCATTCACAGCACATCTCATAGCATACCAAGCTGCTCTTGCTTCCCCAAGCAAGGAATTTCCACTCTCAAATTGCTTTGACCTTACCAACAAAAGGTTGCCAGCTGAATCTCTTCCCACAACTGCAACAGTGATTTTATCTTCCCGGATTGCAGCATCAAAATTCAACTTGATCCAGCTCTTTGGAGGAGGAGACCAGACCACATCTTTTAATGGTTTCTCATTTTGCTCCTTCCAAGCTTCTTTGTGCTCTATGAAGACTCTAAAAATTTTCCTGGACAGATCAATTGGATCACTTTTAGAACCCTCCACTCTAGCTTTATTTCTAGCCATCCATAATTGATCACAGAGAATGGAAGCATATAGTTGGAAGTCTTTGATTGATTCTTCATCCAACCCTAACATGGATTCTGGATTTAAAATAACCTTAATCCAATCCAAGATAGATAGAGAGGATAACTTACTCATATATATAGGCCATGGGGCTAGTAACCAAAGCTGGATAGCCCAATCACACTACATAAACAAATGCTCAATAGTTTCAGGGGCATTATTACACAAAAAGAAATTTAAAGAAGCAATTTTAAATCGACTGTTAAGAACAGAACAAGTTGGAAGGATGTTCCAGCACATTTTCCATAAAAGGTTTTTAAGTCTGGCATTTACTTTTAACTTTCATAAATCCTTCCAATCTTTACTGAGCATGTGGGGGTAGCTTTGAAGATTCGGCCCTCTAAATGCATTATAAGCAGATTTCACTGAAAACTCACCTGAAGGAGTTAGACACCAGAAGACTTGGTCATTCATGATTTGATGAGATAGATGGATGTTTAGAATTTTATTTACTACGGGAGGTTCAAACAATATTGAAAGTTTACCTCTATCCCACTGTCTGGAATCTTGATTAATCAGATCTGCTACAAAGTGATCATCAGTAGAAATACCGCTTCTTGTTTAGGGGATGAACCCTGGCTCGTTAGGGACCCATGGATCTTCAAAGATCCAAGTGTTAAGGCCAGTGCCAATCCTATGGCACAATCCCTTACTGATAACCTTCTTGCACTCAAAGATACTTTGAGCTGCCCAAGAAGCACCTTTCAGATTGGGCATTTTCATAAAGTTTCTGTTTCGAACATATTTCTTCTTAAAAACCAACACCCACATTTTATCACTGTTATTGACCACATCCCACGTCATTTTGGCCACCAAAGCTTTATTCATATCTTTTTTTTTTTTTTTTTTTTAATACCAAGACCTCCAACATTTTTAGGAGTGCATATTGAATCCCAGCTTTTGAGATAGCAGCCTTTTTTACAATCATCCAATGTACCCCACCAAAATCTTCGGTTAAGGGAATCAAGTTTTGAACAAACTTCATTTGGGAGGATTAGAGATGAAGCTTGGTAAGATGGCATGGAAGAAGCCACATATGAAATGAGTGTCGCTCGACCTGCTTGAGAGAGAGTTTTCATTTTCCACCCTTGCAGCCTTTGCTTAACTTTTTTCAATAATCTCTTCAGCTGCTGCTTTTTTGTCTCTACCAGATGCTATTGGAATACCAAGATATTTCTCCTTCTTATTTGAAGCATTAATTCCAATAGAATTTGCTAACCGAGATTTCAGATAGTGAGGAGTATTTCTGCTATAAATAATAACAGATTTAAATAAATTTATCTTTTGCCCCGACCAGCTTGAAAAAACATCCAAGCAAAACTTTATCCTTTCCAAATTTTCCTCATTAGCTTGAGCAAAGATAAAAAGATCATCCGCAAATTGCAAATGAGTAATAGGAATTAGATCTCTGGCCAGCTTAAAACCCCTTATCCCATTACACAAGGCTTCCCTCTCAATCAAACGAGCCAAAACCTCCCCAGCAAGAACAAAAAGGAAGGGAGAGAGAGGATCACCCTGCCTCACCCATCTTTGAGGTCTAATAAACCCAAACGGACTTCCATTTATAAGGACAGAGAAGGATGTTGTAGAAACACATTGCATAACCCATTGTATCCAAGTATCAGGGAACCCAAAACAGCTAAGGACTTTCTTAATAAAGTCCCATTCCAGGCTGTCATACGCCTTTTCCATATCTATTTTCAAAGCCATCCAACGTGTTTTACCCTTCTTCTTCTTCATTGAATGGAGAATTTCTTGAGCCAAGAAGGTATTTTCTTGGATTTTGTGACCAGGAATGAAGGCTGTCTGCCATGGAGAAATTAACTTGTTAAGCACTTGCTTGAGCCTATTAGCAAGGAGTTTAGAGATGATTTTATAAAGCACATTACATAGGCTAATCGGCCTAAATTGGTTTTCTGAAGCAGCATTGTTGCCCTTAGGAATAAGAGCAATAAAGGGGTGATTGATTTCTTTTAACATGTATCCCCTTCTAAAAAAACTGATAATTGCTTCAATGACCTCTCCTCCAATGATATTCCAATAGAACTTGAAAAATTGGGTCGACATACCATCTGGTCCAGGCGCCTTATTGGAACCCAAACTAAAAACCACACTTTTAATCTCATCCACTGAAGGCAGCCTTGATAACATCTCTTTATCTTCTTGAGATAGACTAGGCAAGATTAAGTCATCCAAGTTGTTTGGGATTGAGGGATTGGATGAGGTGAAGAGAGTAGTGAAGAACTCCTCAAAGCACATTCCAATCGCTTCCCTACCTGAAACCCAATTCCCTTGTTGATTCTTCAAAAAATCAATTGCATTCCTCCTCCTCCTAACAATTGTCGAAAGATGAAAGAATTTAGTGTTCAACTCTGTTGCAGGAAGCCATTTTGTTCTAGATTTTTGTCTCCATAAAGTTTCTTCTCTAATCAACCATTCCTGGAGCTTCAGATTAATACTAGCTTCTTTTTCCAAATTCTCCTGGGTAGGTTCTTCCCTCTGGATTTTCTCTAATTGATCCCATTTCTCCCTAATTTTTGTTTGAATATTCCCAAACCATTCTCTGTTCCATCTATGAAATTCATCTTTCGTTTCCTTGATCTTCTTACAGACTTTGAACATAGGAGACCCATTTAAAATTTTTTTCCATGCCTTTTCCACAACAAAAAAACTAGTTTCATCTCTTGTCCAAGCTTCTTCAAATTTAAAGGGCCTTTTAATCTGCCTTTGTTCTCCTTCAGTACGTATAATTATCGGGGAATGATCTGAAGATGAAGTAGGAACATGTTGAACCACTGCTCCTGGGAACATAAATCTCCATTGCTCATTTACAAATGCTCTATCCAGTCTTTCTTTAACATTTGCTAATCCCTCCCTCCTATTAGACCACGTATAGGGATTTCCAGAGAAATTAAGGTCTATGAGGCCATTCTTATCAATTACAGCATTAGGACCCCCACTAGATGACTCAGCAACTGGACTTCCACCTTTTTTATCTGCTTGGGAAAAGACATGGTTGAAATCACCAACACATAGCCAACCTCCACTAAAGGCTTCTCCCACCTTCTCCACTGCTTCCCAAAAAGGCCCTATATTATTTCTACTAGGAGGACCATATACAAAAGACACCAACCATGGTTCATTAACCGAATCAGAAAAAATAAGGCCATTAATCATATTAACCCCTTTAGAAGTAATTTCCAAGTCAACCCTAATCTTCCTCCCAACAACAAGCCCTCCTTTCTTTCCTGTAGGATTCACATATTCCAAAAGGTAGAAACTCAAGGAATTCAAAAATTTCTTTATTCTGTCAATCGGAACCTTGGTTTCTGACAATAAAATTATATCCGGACCTATATCCTTAATCAAAGCTCGCAAAGTTCTTTTTGCCGAGGCCCGAGCCAAGCCACGGCAATTCCAAGATAATATAATCATGGCTGGGGTGGGGGCATGTTTAGGCCCGCCTCCTCAGCCATTTTGGATATAAGGGAAGAGACAACATGAGAAATTGAAGAAGGTTCAGAGTTTACCTCGTCATGGTCACTATGAGCCTGAGGACAGGGCAACTCTCTAAACAAATTTTTCATCTTCTTCCTTCTGGTAGGAACATTTTTATTAAAAGTCTTCTGTTGGGCATCTTCAATATAATTTATGGGTTGATGAACAACTTTAAGCAGTCCCGAACCCACTTTAGTAAGCTTAATGGCCCTATTATTTGCTAGGCCCTCATCTTCCTCCAACTTTCTTTTAGCACTGGGCTTATGCTCCTTTTCATTGCTAGGTGGGCTTACTTGGACCTTTCCAGATGGCTCCCCTTCATTATAATAGGCAGTCCAAGATAACGAATTATTTTGGGCTTTTGAGAGTCCAATAAGTAAAGTTGGATCAATAGAGATAGAGTTTGGGATAGGCCCACTAGGTTGGTTTAATTGGTGTTGAGGACTTTGGTTATTGCTGGCAAATTTAGATTTAAAGTTTTGTGATTGTTGGGATTCAATGCACTATGTGTCTTGGGGGGGAATATGTGGTTGATTTTGATCTGTAGTTGAGGAATTGATGACATTAGAAAGTTTAGTTTCCATGGGGGTTAAAGTATTAAGAGAGGTGGTAACAAGGGATTCATTTAAGGGATTTTGGTTTTTGTAACTAGGATGGTTTTTTGGTTTGTTAAGAGAGGGAAGTTGGAGACACGTATCTGAGCATGGCTGGTTTGAAGTGACATGGTCTGCCAACCTTTCAAAGTTTGTCAAGGAGCTTCTCGAGCCTTCCACCTGCCCTTCCTCAATACCTGCTTCACTTTGCGCGTACCCATCACGCTCGTCTTCTATATGCTTCTTTGATTTTTGCTGCTTTTCTGTACTTTCTTCGGCCATGAATTCAACCCATCTTGATGTTTTTCTCCCTGAAGACTCTGCCTTCATCCAATGCTCGAATCCATATGGCTCTTTTGATGGAACTTGGGCATCTGTGTGACTAACTTTCAAGCATCTAGCCTTTAAATGCCCCAACCTACCACATTTATAGCAGAATTCAGCCACTCTCTCATATTTAAATTGAATCCACAGATCAGGTTGAGGACTTCTGTCAAGATAAAACCCACTCTTAAAAGGGTCATCTACCTTAACTTCCACTTTAACTCTTAGGAATTTGCACATACAAACTTCCCAATTGCCTGTGAAGTCAACATCCAACACTTCTCCTACCAGTGCCCCAATCTCACTTGCATTTTCTTTAGACATGTATTCAATAGGCAGATTATGTACCTAGACCCAAATCGATAGACTTGAGAAGTCTAGATCTTCCACCACCATATTCTGATTCCATTGCTTTAAAATGAGAGGGAAACCCTCAATATTCCAAGGCGCTAGTTCCACAATTCTTCTTTTATCACCTTCACATTTAAATTTAAATAGGAATATAGTTTCTCTTAGATCCACTATCTTGACCCCTTTTGATGTTCTCCATGCCTTTAAGATGATAGCTTTCACTGCATTTTTGTTAATACTCCTATCTGCCAATAGCTTACCCACCAACCCAGTATTGTATAGTTCTTCCACCGCTTTCTCACTTGCTTTCAACTTCAAAGATTTACCTGAGAATCTTAGCTTGTTGGTTTCAGCATTGAGTGCTTCCACCAACTCATCTTGTTGAGACATCACGGCAAGGAATCTGTGGTGAAAGGGGAAACCCCCAAACCACAAAACAAGAAAAACCTTAACCAATAAGAGGTTTCAAATGAAATTAAGGCTCTTTGGCTGATCTGGATAGAGGATAAGACAAAATAGATGAAGGTAGAAGTTTGAGAAAAGTTGAGAAAAGATTATTGGGGAGAATATGGAAGAAAGAATGAGAGCAAGAAAAACAAAGAGACCTCTAGACACGCTAAGGTCAGAGAACCTAGGTACCTATCCAAGGAGAGTAAAGTTGCCAAAGCAACTAGTCTCTATCAAAAGTTACTTTTTTTAGACCTTAACACTTCTCTGTGGCTTTTGATTGTATCTTTATTACTTGGGGAATTAATGCTGGAGTCGTAGATGTGTTGAGTTGCACTCAGTGTCTCTGGAAATCGAGAAACGTGCAGCACGTTATTATCTACAATTTTATTAAAAGATTTATACCTATTTAAAATTATTAAGTTAGAATTTTTTTTAAATAAAAACTTATTGTTGACTTAGCAATTTTAAATAAGTCGAATTTTTTTAATAGAATGATAAGCAAATGACATGATTCATCATGAATACTATATAATTTCTTATCAAAATATTTAAAGCGAATTATTTTTTGAGAAGAAAAAAGCGAATAGATTTTAGAGACTCATAATTATTTGAGTAAAAAATTAATTGTTGACTTAGCAATTTCAAACAAATAGAAGTTTTTTATTTTTTTATTTTTTTATTTTTTTTATTTTTATTAAAATGGTGGACAAGTGATGTGGTCTACTATGAGAACTATATAATTTCTCATCGAAACATTTAAAGCGAATTATTTTTTGAGAAGAAAAAAGTGAATAGATTTTAGAGACTCATAATTGTTTGAGAGGAAGTAATTCCATAGACATTTCTTATCATAAGCTCAATTTCACTATTTATTTAGTATGATTAAAGTGATAAACACTTTTTATTCCTATAAATCCACCGCTTTTCATTAACCACTCACAATTACACAAATTAACAAATTGTAAATTTTGTAAGCCAGACCAAGACCTCAACTACAAGAACTCTATACTTTCTATCCCTTCATAAAAAAAGGTTCAACTCCTAATTATAAAAAAGGGAAATGTTAACAAATACTCTAATGACATTAATTTAAAAATAATTTATAGGAACATGATAAAACAATTAATTTTTTTGATAACTTTTTATATTTTTCATAAAAGTGGTATCAAAACTTTTCTAATTTAGTTTATTAACAATTTCCCAAAAGACACCTATTAACATGACTCTTATAATTATAATAAATTTTTTAAATGGTTGTGTAATGCTAAGGAGATTATAAATTTTACCATAGGGAAATTGACTCAATTGTAGCAAATTTAATTATTGTGTCTTCTCTTTCTTTGAGTGGGTTACGATTTTTTTCTCACACCAGGTGAGCCTTACTTCTCACATAATGTGAGCTCTTCTTTCCATCTTTTCTTTCCTATCACGAGGGAAGTCTAAGAGTGCGTCCATTAGGAGTTGTAACTTGTCTTGACAATAAGGAGGCAGACACTAGACTCTACTATGGAGTCTAAGGTGCTTGAACGTATACAGAACATGAAGCTCACTACGGAAGAAAATGAGGTTATGTCAATCCGATTAGTGAAGAGAGACAAAATTTTAGAGGAATTCTCCCTAAGCCTCATTGGGAGATTTCTCACATCAAAGCAAATAAATTTACGGGCTGTAAAACACTTACTATGGAGTATGTGGAAATTGGGTGAGGATATGAAGATAATTGAAGTGGGTGAGGGGATTTTACAATTCAAATTCTCAATGGAAAGCCAACTGCTGTGGGTTTGGAATAACAGACCCTAGTGCTTTGATAACCATCTCTTGGACTTGCGAAGATGGGAAAAAGGGACGTCTATCAGCTCAGTCACTTTCTCGAAACTACCATTTTGGATTCAAGTCTACGGTCTACCGTTTGATCTAATTAACAAAGAGGTAGGAAGGGATATTGGTAGTAGTATTGGTGAATTGGTAGAAGTTGACTGTAAAGCTTTCAACTTAGACCAAGCTAGATTCCTGCAGCTATGAGTGGAGGTCCCACTTGATAAACCGCTCTAGTAGGGAGGCCCTGTGATTAGCCCGAAAGGAGAGATGTCAAGAGTGGCGTTCAAGTATGAACGTTTGGTGGGTTGGTGCTTCAATTGTGGTAGGATAGGCCATGATCATAAGGACTACTCGTCACCTGTGGAAGTCAAGGAAGGTGGTCGGCCGTATGGAGAATGGCTCAAGGCGAAGATAAAAGGGAAACCGGTGAAGGCAAAAAGAACTCAGTACCATGCAACCCGAACCCAGAAAACCAAACGGACCAAACAACATAACAGCTTCCATCCTTTGCTGACTGAAATCGATACGCCTAGCAAACTCGATATTGAAACGCCTGTTAAACACAACACTGATATTTCGCCAATACACAATACAATAAAAGCCAACCCGATAACTGAAACAACTAAGGCCAACCCGGATTTTTCGCAACCTCAATCACGTCACTTAGTGCCCCAATCACACCCCATGATGGCCATGCACGTTGCCACCACGTCACCACAGCTGGCCACAACTAATGCTTCAGTTACAAACACACTAAAATCAAACATCATCAATGCCCAACCCCATAATGCCACAGTAACACAGCCATACCTGGACAGCTTAAACATTCCACTTTCAGACCAACGACAATTAAAGCCCACATTAAACACCACCGAGAATCAAGCCAACAATTTATTCTCAGTCCCAATTACATACGGCACACAACAAAATGAACCACAAACCCTAGGCACACCACCCTTACGTGACCAACTTAAAGTACCAAAAACAAAACACACGCAGAGAAAAAACCACCGTTTCCATAGCCAAAACAAAACCTTCACCAACCAAAACACAACCCAAGACCTCACACTCTTGTCTTTTGAAAGTGGGCACAAAGAGACAGAATTAAAGTAGCAACCATGGGTATAACGATGCAAAGCGATTTAAGGTGGATGAAAGGAAAATACAAACAAGAATATCAGCGGTCGAGGCTGAGGTTCAGCCTAGCCAATCATAATGATCGTCCTAAATTGGAACTGCTGGGGGCTTGGGAATTGCTGTGCAGTTGAAGTCCTCTCTGAACTAGTGAGGAAAAAAGCTCCCACAATTTTGTTCCTCATGGAAACAAAATTGACTGATAGAGAGATGAAACCGATTAAGACAGAATTAGGTTTTAATGGCATGTTAACTGTTTCATGCGACGGATGTAGGGGTGGATTGGCATTATTTTAGAGGGAGGGGGTGATTGTGGACACACAAACATACTCATCAAACCATATTAATGTGACCGTACATGCACAAAACTCACCTATATGGAGACTAATTGGTATATACTGTTAGGGTTTGTGCCCTAAAATCCAATTTATTGGCATGTCATGAATAATTAAGTTGCTTAATTATTTGAGACCATTTATGAACTAGTGGGACATTATCTTAGTCCATGAAATGCATAGTATGTGATTTATGTGAAAAGTTACAGAAAGATATAAATCACAAGTTCTTTGTAAACTCAGAATTTTAGTTCGCAGTCGGTGATGAAATTGGGCATTTCATCTGCGAAGACTATAACATATCAATTAAGATGATTTGTCTTGATCATGGAAATGGAGATTTCTAGTTGGTATGTTAATATGTTTGAAAAGTTAAGACATATTGAACTGGACCGCTGTGAGATTTATTATTTTCCTAATGATTGTCAAATGAATAATAAAGCTCACGACTTCTATTTACATCAACTCTAAATCCTGAGAGAATAAAGGACCGGATCATGAGATTTAGGTTGCTTTAATATATCAGGAGTGAGATCTATAAGTTATGGTCAAAACCTTAGTATGTTGGGCAGCCGCATTTAGTGTTGATGGAACATATATTCTCAAGATGGAATTCATAATCTCTTAACGGAGATGTAAAATATTCCCTTGTGATAAGTTTAATGGGTTTGGTTATTCAGAGTATTGGGCCCAACCACTTTAGGAAAGAGTTACTAAAGTATATATTTATGGAATTGGATTTCATAAATATATAATGAATAACATAAAGGATTAAACCGGGTACTCAAGGATTAAGATGTAGTAATCTTCAAAGTGGCAGTCAATATTAATGACTTTGTATTACTACGAATATTTTAATGAAGGGGTTGAATGTATAATAAAGCCTTGGGATATAATTTATAAATGAGGCCTAGAGTGCAACTATATTCTTATAGTGGTATTGAATATAATTAATGGTAATTTTGGACTTGTCAAGAGTTGACGGAAAAGCCCAAGGCTCATTGGAGCTAGTGTCTTATTGGTCCCTTTGGTCCCATCTCAAGCCACAAACTAAAACCCAATTGGGTAGGCCCAAAAGGCTAACCCAATTAGAAATCAGTCATTATTTAATAAGTGTTATTAAATAAAGAAACAATGAGAATGGTTTAACGTACGTAAGATGAAAAGAAAAAGAAATCAGTTTTTCTCCACAAGGAGAAGGAGAAGGATTTTTCTTTGAGAATCTATGTACAAAAGGCTGATTGAGAGACCACACATCTTGGGCACCATGTGGAATTGAGATGAAGATTGAAGGTATTCTCAAGTTTGGTTTTGAAATTCACTGCACCAAGGTACGCTTTCTATTCTTTGATTCTAGAATTCATGGTTACATATTTATCTTCCATAATTGAAGTAGATCGGTATTCTTGTTGCTTCCGCTGTGTGTGTTTTTGTATGAGATACAAAAACTAGATTTCTCAAACATATACGGCCACTTGGAGGAAGAATGCAAAATTGACACTTGGAGACTCATGAGACACCTACATGCCCGAGGTTCTCTTCCTTGGATATATCTAGGGGATTTCAACGAATTGTTGGCCTCAAACGAAAAGAACGGTGGCAATATGAGACTAATGGCTCCGATGGTTGAGTTCCGTCATACTTTCCTCCATTGTGGCTTGGTTGATATGGGCTTTAGTGGTGTAAGGTTGAATTTAATCAACCATTGTATAGCTTTATTTCGTGCCAAATTTACTTGTAATTTAGCAATTAGTAACCCTGTATTTAGGTAGGAATCATGTAAGGGTAGTGAGTGAGAGAGTGTGAAGAAATGCTCAAGATTGTGCAAGATGCAGAGATTCGCGGGTGACTCGCGACTAGTATGCGGGTGATTTGCGGGTGACTCGCGGGTGCAATACACAAGTGAAGCGTGCGAAAAGATGAACAGTCACACTAACTGGAGCACTACAGAACAAAAAGTCCAACCTGGCCGTTCTGTTATCTCGCGGCTTGAACTCGCGACTCAGTCAAGTTGTGAGGCCAAGTCACCAGACCACCCTGTTTCGGAAAAATTGACTTTTTGCATTCCTTTCTCACCCAAGTATAAATACCCTCTTAAACCCACGAAATGTAGAGAGCTTCCAGAGAGAATTTTGAGAGAGAAACCTTAGAGAAAAACAAGATTGATTCATCCATAATCTTCACATAGAAACTCTTCAAATTCCTCTACTCTCATCCTTTCCATTGTTACATCCTTGAAAGGTTCTTATCCAAATCATTTTCTCACTATATCCATATCTGTGAGAAGGCTATTTGGTGCTTTGGGAAGCAGTTAAAAAGGGAACAATGATTATTGGTTGATACTATGGGTTATAGCGGAATCCGATAAGCTAGAAAAGACAAAGGTTCAGCATAATCTCATTGGAGCAAGAAGCTTGGAGGGCTTAGGTACCTGGGTAGATTAGACTTGGAGGGTCTATTGTTGTTCATGTATCCCAACTTCATTTTCTAGTGGATTATTAACCGTTTGGAGGGCGGCGGAGAGGTTTTACGTCGAAGGTTTTGGTTTCTTCTTTGATAACACATCGCTGTGTTGTCCTTGTATTTGCATCTCTCTTCCCTTAATCTTTGTCGTTTAATTTTTGCTGTGGATGTTATTTTATTTGGTTTAGATTATTTATCAATTCTGGTATAAGCTTATAATCATTTTTCGCACATACATTGTTTGATATAAAGCTTGAATTGATAATTTGTATTTTAGGGGTTTAAACGTTCATAGTGTTTTCAACGCTATTTGAACTTTCAAATGGGTATCGTTTTACATGGAGGAATGGTCGACATGGGGTAGCATTTGTTGAAGAAAGGTTAGATAGGGCAGTTGCAACATCTGAATGGTGTGAGATATTCCCTTGAGCAAAAGTGAGTCACCTTTAAGTGGCACCACCCACTAAACCTCGGAGAAGACGCCACAAAATCCAGCACTTTGAAGAGAAATGGTTGGCTCACACCGATTGCAAAAGGATCATCCAGGAGTCATAGAACCAGACATAACCTCATGGTAGCCTTATGTATTGCCTATTTGAGAAAATAAGAAAAATACAAAATTCTTCCACCAAAGGGCAATTCAGTGAAGAAGGAAGAACAATATTGTGGGTTTGTATGATGGGGAAGGAGAGTGGTACACTGATGAGGATAAAATTGCCAACATAGCAAAAGAGTTTTTCCAGGGTATGGCATCGGGGACAGTAGTTATCCAAATGGGTATGCCCAAAAGCTAGGAATTGTTTGGGGGGTAGTCGGTTATGCATAGCCTTCCAGAAGAAAGTTAGGATCTTTTTGGGGCATGTTAACGTCCAAATCCAGTTCCACATCAGTTTATTCCAAGGTAATTGTTGTAGGTGAAAAAGAAATTTTGTAGCGGATTTAACTGAACAAGCACCATTATTGTGGGGCCATTGGAAAGTATCAGCAAATTGAGTAAACTGTACCACAAGAATACCCTAAATAAGGTTTTGAAGTTGGAAGGGAAGAGAGATGTTAAGTGAGTCGAAAGACCAAGAGTGATTGATCTGTAATGAATTAACCCTACGATCTTCATCATGGGGGAGACAGGGACCCTCTATATAATTACGAAGGGAGTCGTGGGGATGCCAAGGATCCTTCCAAATACGAATAGTGTGGCCATCACCTACAATCCAATTCATGCCTTTAAGAAGCAATTTGGCTCCTAACGAGAAAGTTGTCCAAATATGGGACCTTTTTGAATTTCGCGGGCTAGTAAACAAGGTTGCGTGTGGAAAGTATTTAGCTTTTAGCACCTAGGCCCAAAGCGTAGTAGGATTGGTATAGAGGCGTCAGGCCTGATTCATAAGAATCGCATGGTTTCTATGTCGGGTAAAGGGGATGCCAAACCCCCCAGCCTCCTTGGGTAACATGACAGTCTCCCATATAACCATGTGACAACCCCTATGATGATTAGTATGCCCCTAAAGAAAGTTGCAACTCATTTTGTCTATTTGGTGACTAATCTTTTGAGGTAGGAGCGTGGTTTGCATGGCGTAGATCGAGATAGAAGTCATAGTGGCTTTTATGAGGGCGGCCCTGCCAACCATCGATAAATATTTGGCTTGTCATCCTTCTATTCACGTTTGTATGTTGTCCACTAAATATGGATAAGATTGTGCTGTGTGACGAGTGGTGAAAATGGGCGTGCCTAAATATGTACCAATGCGGTCCGTGGTGGGAATACAAAATATTCCAGCCACTTGCTCTTTTATACGTCTAGGGGTACTAGGAGAAAACCACAATCTTGATTTGGTAACACTCATAAGCTAACTGGATGAATCACAAAATTTTTGTAAGATTTTGTATAAATTCTTACAGTCCCTAACCGTGGCTTTCGTGAAAAGAAAGATATCATCTGTGAAAAATAAATGCGAGAGGCGTACCCTAGCCCAAAAATTTATAGGGTGGATAAGTTTACCACGAACAGCCTCTTCCAACTTGATCGAAAACCATTCCAAACAAAGGATAAATAGATACGGGGATAAAGGGTCACCCTGTCTAACTCCTCGACTTGGCACCACTTCCAGGAGAGGAGTCCTGTTCCACATAATATGGAACTGAGTGGAGGAGATCATATTGATTATGAGATTAATGAGGGTTGGTGGCATTTGAAAAAATTCTGGAGTTTCCTGAATAAAGGACCATTCTAACCGATCATACGCTTTTTCAAGATCCAATTTAAGAGTGACGTACCTAGCCCGACCCTGTTTGGATTTTAAAGTCCGAATCACTTCTTGAATGAGGATAATATTTTCACTCGTTTGACGTCCCGGCATAAACCCGGCTTGATAAGGGTTTATAACCTCAGCAATATAAGGTTTGAGTCGTTGCATAGTTGGAATTGCATTGGAACTTTGTTTTAGACCTAGATGACCTTGACAAAAATATACAAGTGTGCCTTTTTCCAAGGGTTATCACACATGGGAAAAGACTTAGAATTACTTTGTGAGAGCCCTAAAGAGAATTTGTTCTTTGTTATATGTATTTGCAGAACAAAACTCTTTGCGTGTATTAGAGTTTTGGGTTTTGCAAGGATGCCTCTACATCACCTCTATCATTTGTGAGTGTTTTTTTTGGTGTATAAACACAAGTGTAAGGACTCAATTTGGAAAGGCCCTCGAAAATCAAAAGAAAAATGGTCCAATAAGCCCAAACAATACATTTTTAAAGAGTGGGCTCAAGAACTAGGCCCTAACAAACGAACAATGCTCGAGACAGGACTAATACTCGTTGAAGGCCGGCGCACCGAAGTTACTCCTCAAGGTCTCTCCACGGCACCGACCCGAAGAGCTTGACCAAGGTCCTTTTCTTTTTCCCCTTTCTCCCCCCCTTAACTGTTCTGTTGGTTCCCCTTATGTAGTCCTCTTCTCACCATCTCTTTCTTCCACCTATTGATCATCCACACACATTCCTTCTGATTGCCTATCCCCACAGCTGCATCATCGATACCCGTGTGATTTGCAGTGGCCAAGGTTGCCCCGTCCTGGAGTCACATCTCCATTAATGCGGCCAGAAGGTTAGGTGAGCGCA
Organism: Quercus variabilis; assembly: GCA_030445155.1. Lineage (NCBI taxonomy): Eukaryota > Viridiplantae > Streptophyta > Magnoliopsida > Fagales > Fagaceae > Quercus > Quercus variabilis. The sequence goes on from CP129445.1 coordinate 39,008,821, forward strand.
TTTAGTGTGGAGGTGACAACCTGTACTGGACTTTTCCCCTCACTTGGTGTTAGTCTCAGTCCACTGAGGACAAGGCCATCCTCAACTGTTGTCCTTACAGCTTAGGCCTTCATACGACGTCCTCGAACGATTCTTCATCCTTGGCATGGGCCTTGAGCTGGATGTAAAATGGACCGAGGCTACTAAGTTCTTAGGCCTCACAATAGCCCCTCAAAATCCTGCTGCCCGCCTCCTTGGACGAGGAGGAAGGTTTTGACACCCTCAGGCCTTCGTCATGATTCGCCCAATCTCGGCATTCATCAGTGTTGGAATCTCTTCGCTTGCCCAATGCGCATTTCTGGTGTCTCGATAGTTGGTGCGTGCCTGCATTAAATTTTGGCAGCTCCATGTTCCTCACGTTCAATGGTGTGATGACAATCAGTCGGTGAGGATTTCTTGCATTTATAGGTGGAAAATTCCTCCTAGTTAATTTTAATTGGGAGTATAAATACTTGTTTGAACCACTTGGCCTCCTTATTTGTGCACTCAAGAACTTCGACATACATACTCTAAATCTGGCCTAATCTCCACACTGACCAGCTCCCCTCTTCAGCATAAAGAGTCTATCTGAGGAGAATCTCCCCATTTCCGTAAGTCACATTCTCTCTATAGCATAAACTTCTCTCTGATTCCTTTTTCTCCTTTGCTCTCTCTCTCTCTCTCTCTTGGGTCTTTGAGTAGTTACTAGGGATGGGTAAATTTAAGAAGTTAGTTAAGTTTGAGGAGATGATGGAGAAATTCATTACTGATTACGAGAAACCCTGTAATGTCGGCTTGAGGTATTGCAAGGAAGGAGAGTGGCTAATTAAAAGGAACGAGGGCAAAGTTGTGATTCCCATAGTCGCCTTCGTAGAGGGAGGCATGAGAATTCCTATAGGGCCAGTGACGGGTAGTTACCTTAGGCATTTTCGACTAGCTCCTACCTAGTGCACCGTTAATATGTTTAGGATATTAGGCTATGTAGACGCCCTGAATGAGAAGATGGGGTTGAGGTTAACCCACCACGATGTAAATTGGTGCTACAACCTTCAGCACCTGAAGGGTAAGTTGTACTATATGAAAACGAGGGACGATGGGGTTCGGCTTATCTAGTGCCTCCCTGATTCTAGTAAGGGGTTGACTCAAGATTTTCTCATTATGTTAGGGGAGTGGCACGATGGTCTCCACTGCCCGACAGTAGAGGGAGAGCCGGGCAGGGTACTCGATGTAGGGGAACTTCTTTTCTTTTTTCTTGGTCGTATATCTTTTTTGTTTGATTGACCATAGGAGTTTTGTTTCTATTTCTGCAGATCCGCACGCCTTCGCATGTCATTTTCACCTGGTCAACAAGGCGGACCTGGAAGCCGTCTTTAGGGCGGAGCTCTTTCTGAACGAGGCCGATAACCAGGTCAGGGCCGCCCATAAGATCCTCGAATGCGACCCAACCCAAAAGTCGTTCCTGATCTCGAAGCACATTATCAGGGCTTGTGATCCTCGGCTTAGGCAAATCACTGTGGTAGAGTACGGGTTTTCATTTTCCGAAGGAACTTCTATTCCGGAGGACATCCTACTGGCAGGTTCTTCCTCATCCCGTCAAGCAGCAGAGGCTGAGGAAGGGAGCTTGGAAAAAGGGGGAGAAGTGATTGGACTAAGCTTGTCTAAGGACGAATTTGGTGTATTCGACCGAGTCGGTCAGCCCGAGGATCCCTCTGGTGATTTGGGGGACCCCTATTTGTTCGAAGTCGATCTTCGGCCCCTAAGCGTTGGTACTTAGATGGAGATGGGTTACAGGAGGAAATCCCACACCAATCTACTAGACCTGATTGAAGGCTAACCGGGGAAGTCCCAGCCAAAGCTTCCCCCTCCTCCTCCCAAGACTCAGCCTGCCTAGACCAGGTCAGCTTCTGCCCAGTCTAGGCTTCCTCCTCCTCTGCCTCAGACGAGTCTGCTGTCTAGGCCCAAGCCCACTGATCCCAAGCAGAAGAAGGATAAGGGCAAAAGGCCTATGGGGGACAAGTCAGCGTCCTCGCAGGATGGGGACGACACTCGGCGGCCCTTAAAGCAAATAAAGATAGGCCCCCAAGGCCAAGATAGGCAGGTCGCTGCCCAACCCGAGGCTCAGGCCTGGCTTCTCACCCCAATGCTCCATAGGGAGCCTCTGAGGGATGACTCCTCCCTCAGGGATTTTAGGGAGGGTGAAGGTGCGCATGTGGCCAACGCGCTGGTGAGGTGCCTGTTGCTCCCTACGGATATGGCTGAGCTGGAGACTTTGAGGAGCAAGCAGGTCTTCCTCAACCTTAAGCGGTATCTGGGAATGGTAAGACCCCCAGTACTTATGATTTTTCCGACTTCATTTTTTTTTCCTTTTTCTGAGTTTGGCTTATTAAGCATTCGTTTTGTTTGGCAGGCCATCCAGGCTATCTTTAGGTTGGAGGCAGTAGCCAACGACCAGGGAAGGGCGCTCTATGTGGAGCGTGAGAAGTGTTTAGAGGCCACTCGAACCCTCAAGACCTCCGAGGCTGACCTCATCACGGCCAGGGAGGAGCTAAAGGTGATGACCCGGGCTCGAGACACTGTAGAGTCAGGCCTTCTTGGTGCCCAGAAGCAGGCCCGAGATCAGACGAGGCATCTGGCTGATGTAAAGGAGAAATTGGCGATTGCCAAGGAGCTAGTTGTAGACCTGACAAAGAAGGCGGTTGCTGCTGAGGCGGCCAAAAATGCGGCTGAATGGGCCAAGGATGAAGCTATGAAGGCTAAGGCTGAGTCGGACTTCGGTAGGGAGGAGGCTCTAGCTTTTAAGGAGGAAGCCGAAGAGGCTGCTTACGCGGTGGGGGTAGCCGAGACAGAAGCTGCCTACAAAGCCCAAGTCCCTGGGGTATGTAGGCACTACTGTTCCTAGGTTTGGGGTGAGGCCTTCAAACAAGCTAGGGTCGAGGCCTCGTCCAACCTGTGGAAGGCGGAGAGCGTGTACTACCCCCTTACTATCTGCGAGGCTGCTCTTGATAGCTCCGAGGCTAAGGAGGTTGTTGAGGAAGTTGGGGCTACTCTAGGTGAGGGAGCTTCGGTTGTTGGACTTGCCGACGAGCCTGTCGAAAGGGGTAATCCTCCCGGGGTAGTTGGATCATGGGAAAGCCCCAACGAGGAGGCGCCCCAAGAGGTTGCAAATTCCTCCTCTGATACCCAGGTCCCCCCCGCCGAGGAGGCAGCTATCCCTGCCGTGCCTCTGTAGGATATCCATCTAAGTCAGAGCTCAGAGGATCTTGAGGCTGTCATGAACCAGCCACCCACTGGAGGGGGAGATTAAGCGAAAGGAATTGGCTACTTGGCGCCTCTGTCACACCATGTTCTGCGCATTGCAGGGACACGTTTGCCTTGTTTTTGCTCCTGTTTTGCTGTTTGTTTTGCCTCCTTTTTTTTTTATTGTAATGTGGCGCCTCTGTCACACCATGTTCTGCGCATTGCAGGGACACGTTTGCCTTGTTTTTGCTCCTGTTTTGCTGTTTGTTTTGCCTCTTATATATATATATATATATATTGTAATGTGACTCTTGCCATGTAACTTCTATGGACTTAATGCAACACGAGTTTTATTTCTCTTTTTATTTGTTATGGCTATTTATTTATTTGCACGTTATCCACTTTTTTTTTTTTTTTTTTTACTTGTATAATCTTAACTCCAATTGTATCTCGACCAATCACGGCGGTAATTGTAATAACGTGAGGGCGTGTATGCTTAGGCAGACCCGTTATGTCCCAAGGACTAGGTAGGGTTCTGGTTCTTCCTAGCACAAGTCCCCTCTGAGGTGGTTAGTTTCCTCATAGGCTTGAGTCCAAGGACCATGCAAGGCCTTGGCTCTGTCTAACACTTAGAATCTTTTTAAAGTAGTTAGTTTCCCTATAAGCTTGAGTCCGAGGACCATGCAAGGCCTTGGTTCTGTCTAACACTTAGAATCTTTTTGAAACAGCTAGTTTCCCCATAGGCTTGAGTCTGAGGACCATGAAAGGCCTTGGTTTTGTCTAACACTTAGAATCTTTTTGAAGTAGTTAGTTTCTCCATAGGCTTGAGTCCGAGGACCATGCAAGGCCTTGGTTCTGTTTAACACTTAAAATCTTTTTGAAGTAGTTAGTTTTCCCATAGGCTTGATTCCGAGGACCATGTAAGGCCTTGGTTTTGTCTAACACTTAGAATCTTTTGAAGTAGTTAGTTTCCCCATAGGCTTGAATCCGAGGACCATGCAAGGCCTTAGTTCTGTCTAACACTTAGAATCTTTTGGAGTAGTTAGTTTCCCCATAGGCTTGAGTTTGAGGACCATGCAAGGCCTTGATTCTGTCTAACACTTAGGATCTTTTTGAAGTAGTTAGTTTTCCCATAGGCTTGAGTTCGAGGACCATGCAAGTCCTTGGTTCTGTCTAACACTTAAAATCTTTTGAAGTAGTTAGTTTCCCCATAGGTTTGAGTCCGAGGACCATGCAAGATCTTGGTTCTGTCTAATACTTAGAATCTTTTTAAAGTAGTTAGTTTCCCCATAGGCTTAAGTCTGAGGACCATGCAACGCTTTGGTTTTGTCTAACACTTAGAATCTTTTGAAATAGTTAGTTTCCCTATAGGCTTGAGTCTGAGGACCATGCAAGGCCTTGGTTCTGTCTAACACTTAGAATCCTTTTGAAGTAGTTAGTTTCCCCATAGACTTGAGTCTGAGGACCATGCAAGGTCTTGGTTCTGTCTAACACTTAGAATCTTTTGAAGTAGTTAGTTTCTCCATAGGCATGAGTCCGAGGACCATACAAGGCCTTGGTTCTGTCTAACACTTAGAATCTTTTGAAATAGTTAGTTTCCCTATAGGCTTGAGTCCAAGGACCATGCAAGACCTTGGTTCTGTCTAACACTTCTGTATAGGATGAAGGAGTTTGTCCTCGGCACTTGGGATTTTATTTTTGGCATGATGACAGCCTTGGTCATGCCTCACCGGAAATGGGCCATCCTTAGGCCGGATCCTTGACCTTGTGGTGCCCTAGGCAGGGGTGGTTCGGACTTCTAACCATACGCGTGGCAATGACCCCACCTTCGGTTCAAGCTTTCGCCCTCCTCAATTACGAGGCATCCCCTGATTGTTCGTGTTCCGCGCCTGACGTTATCCTTGTGGATCAATATAGATCCAGTGGTCTACAGCCCCCTTGAAATTTGGTCAGGATTAATGCCACTGATAACCCTTTTCTCGAATTCTATGTGGATCAATTCCCACCAACCTCGATATTCTATATAAGGCCTTCTGCGGGGAAACGTCCTTTCACACTCTATGAATCCTCTAACAAAACAGGAAACACATCCCTTCAGCTCTCCGAGCCCCTTCAATAACCCTGCCAAGATTGTGACAAGAGTTTAGAGAAATGGGGCGGCCTTGGATGGGAGTGAGGGCATGCAGGCCAAAGGTCCTCCTTCCTTGGCCGAGAGTCGTTGTGGCTGTAGCCTGCGTCAGACTTCCGACGCGGCAGAGTTTGGGCGTCATCTTTATGGTGTCGCGCATGGCGGTCAGAAGGGAGGTCCCTAGAGTACATAACGCTCCTCTCCGGGGTGCACCCATGCCTGCCCTTCAGACTGGCAGTGACTCGCGCTTGGTCTATCCATCGGTGGAGACTCACAAGATTACGTCATGTTCGGTGCCCAGGTGTTACCGTCTCCAACGGCCAAATACCGTGGGGCTGGAAGAGAATCAAAGGAACGTCATGAGGAAGGGTCATCAGGCCCCCATGCATCTGCTCCTCTCTTCTCGCTGGCACCATCCGCATCGGCCCGGGGGTTGTTGGCAGCCTTAAAGCAAGCTTGTCTCAGCCCCCTTCCCTAAAGTTAGTTTTAAAACAGGCCCATCTGGACCTCTGTTTGTAGAATTAGCTTTAAAACACACCTGTTTGAGCCTCTGTTTGTATCTTGTATTTACTTTTCGATTAATAAAACGTTGCGATGTTTGTTTCCTTTTCCTATTCTTTGAATTTTTTACTTCCCTGCAATGATCATATCCTGTGCAAGAGCGTTATTGTTGGTTTTTACTTCGTTCTCATTCTCTTCTTTTTCTTTTTCTTTTTTTTTTTGGAGTCAGGGTCAGTGTCCCTGGTGGTGACGAAAAACTACCCAACCTTGCGCAAGCCCCCAATGAGGGAATCGTTAGCTATTGCGCCTGCTAACGCCCTAGTTCTCCCCACAGACGGTGCCAATTGTAAGGACTCAGTTTGGAAAGGCCCTCGAAAATCAAAAGGAAAATAGTCCAATAAGCCCAAACAATACATTTTTAGAGAGTGGATTCAAGAACTAGGCCTTAACAAACGGACAACGCCCGAGACAGGACTCATACTCATTGAAGGCCGGCGCGCCAAAGTTACTCCTCAAGGTCTCTCCACAGCACCGAGGTGCTTTTCTTTTTCCCCTTTCTCCCCCCCTTCTTAACTGTTCTGTTGGTTCCCCTTATATAGTCCTCTTCTCACCGTCTCTCTTTTCCACCTGTTGATCATCCACGCACATTCCTCCTGATTGCCCGTCCCCACAGCTGCATCAGCGATACCCCTGTGATTTGCAGTGGCCAGGGTTGCCCCGTCCTGGAGTCACATCTCCATTAATGCGGCTAGAGGGTTAGGTGAGCGCATTTAGTGTGGAGGTGACAACCTGTACTGGACTTTTCCCCCCACTTGATGTTAGTCTCGGTCCACCGAGGACAAGGCCATCCTCGACTGTGGTCCTTGCAGCTCAGGCCTTCATACGATGTCCTTGGACGATTCTTCATCCTCGGCATGGGCCTTGGGCTAGATGTAAAATGGGCTGAGGCTACTAAGTTCTCAGGCCCCACAACAAGTATCTGCTAATACTTGTGGACGTAGGCTATTATTGAACTACAAAATTTTTAGTGTTTTTGTGATTGTGTCTATTTTTTCTTTCATGTTATCTTCGTTCATATTATTTATTTGGAGATTTCCCTTAAGCTCAGAGACATAGCTATTCATGAACTTAGGGGGTAGTGCCCCCATCATCCCTTTTTTTTTTTTGTTATAAAAAATAATAGTATATATATACGTACTAATTTTAGCAATTTGGTATAATAAAATTACAATTGCCTCCCTTAACAATATCATTAATCCTTTTAAAGGCCATAAAAAATCATTGATCTAAAATTTAAAACAAAATTAACAAGCCCAAAAAAAATTAGCCCAATAACAAGAATTCCCAATAGCCAAAAAAAAAAAAAAAAAAAAAAAGTCTAATCAACCAATTTTACTTGGACCTTAAAAACTTTTTTAACAAAATGATTTTGCCCTTACCTATTAGTAGATGCAAGCATCAAAGGCGTGCCAAGTTCCCTTTTCATAAATAATTGCATTGTAATATATTAAGAAACAATGATTTTGTGTTTTTTTCTTTGTTGGTGGTTTGTTAATACTAAATAGATACTTATTTTAAATTTTATAATGATTTTTTTTTTGTTATACTTCTCGCCCTTAACTCCAAGTGCTAGTTCCGTCCCTACTCAAGCTCAAGCTTGATCAATGAGCCATGTTCGTGCTATTGCAAGAGATGATTTGTGTGTTTTATTGATTATAAAGTATATTGAGCACAAAGTTGGTAAGTCTCATTTTGGGGAGAAAATGGGCAAATGCCCTTTTCGCGCAAACAAAATAGCATTTTACCCCATTTCTCAAACTAATTAGAGAAATGTTCCTCTTTTGAAACTCGATTTTCTCAAAATCGAGTTAATCCCTATAGTGGCGTTTTTAAGAAGCCTATAGTGACGTTTTAAGAACCTATAGTGGTGTTTTAGAACTCGAGCTCCATAAACTCGAGTTATAGGTAAAAAAAAAAAAAAAAACTAAATTTTTTTTTCTTCATTTTTTTTTTTACCTATAACTCGAGTTTATGGAATTCGACTTTCAAAATGCCACTATAGGTCCTTAAAACGTTACTATAAGTTTCTTAAAATGCCACTATAGGGCTCCAAATTTTTTTTTTTTAACTCGATTTTTTGAAAATCGAGTTACAAAAGAGGGACATTTTCTTAATTAGTTTGGAAAATAGGGCAAAACGCCACTTTGTTTGCACGAAAGGGGCATTTGCCCATTTTGGCCCTCATTTTGGGAATTACTAGAGTTAGATGGTAATTACCTATACATTTTTTGGACAATACTGTCTCGGTCTCTCTCGAATTTTCTTGAGTTTGGATTAGTCTTTTAGAATCTCTTGAAAGACCTTAAAAAAAAAAATTGTTTGATTTACTTTCCAACCACATCTTATTTGTTTTGATTTGATCCCATTGACCTCGATTTTACTTTAGCTAAATTAAAGTCACACTTTTCAACATTCAACAGAAAAATGCTAAGTATTGAGTTGTTTTCTTGATCTTGTGATATCTTATTCATTTTAAACCCAATTTTGGTTCATGCACAGTTAAGTCGAATAAGTTTCATAGTCTTTTAAGATGATAGATACATTTACACAAGAAAAGTTAAAGCTGCAATCAAAACTTAGTGAAATTTAGACAAATTGGCCTGGTCAAGATAGGTCGAAACTACCATAGATAGAGAGAGTATATATTTGTGAAATTTATCTATCCAATGTCTAATTGTAGCAAATGAATTCAATTGAGTTGAATTCCGAGCCTTAAGACTTAAGAGTGCCACACCCACACTGCCATTTTGATAAAATAAAAATAAAAGGCAATTTTTGTAACGTCAAGCTACAGATAATTGTTTCGAAAGGCTAATGGTAAAAAAACACTTGGTCTTTTTTGGACTTCGTCTGACCAGCGAGGGCTTCAATTCCTTGTCAATTTTACAACCTAAATAATTGTGAGATGGTCCACCTGTCTTAATCACCCACCTTTCATCACCACAAGAGACCAAGGGCACTATGAAATCATTGGATGGTAGAAAAGTGGATAAAAGATAGGGCTATTTGGTAACATTATGGTAACGTTATTTTAGTAACATTATTTGTATTTTTAAAAATACGTGTTGATAAAAAAGTGTATGAAAATACGTTTAATATTATTTAAAAACTGAAAATATGTGTTTAAACACATGTACCAAATGACTCCACACTTGTGGGGGTGGGAATGAGATTTGTAGGGATAAAGGGCCTAAGAGTATATATTGGGCTGTGGGCTTTATCCGAGGACACTTAGTAGTCTGAGAACAGATAAACGATAGTGAAGACGTAAAAATCAAAACTTCACAAGCAAGTTATGACTGAGAAGGTTATGGAAGGTGGGCCGAGGAAGAATGTGTCCTCAGCTAAGCAAAGCAGAGGTTGGAAGGTGTGGTCTGCTATCCAGAATAACGTTCCGAGATATCCTATTGATAAGAATATATATCATGAAAGCACATGACAAAGGGAAGTTATGAAATATCTAAGAGAAAGCTGTCATCACCACATTAAATGATCTGTAGCTAATTCTTTGGCCGCATTAATGCGGAAGTGATACCTGAACAGTAATTTTCAGCCTTACAACTACTCCCAAAAACTTTAGAAAGGTGCTGATAGGACAATAATCAACACCAGTGACCTAATCTACACGTGGAGGGTGGAGATGAAAGAAAGAAGATAGTATAAAATAGAAAGTAAACCCTGAGGGAAGAGGATCAGAGAAAAAGAAAGGAAAAACATTGTAACAGGAACTAGACTTGTAACCAAATTCAAAAGAGGTATATATAAGAACGCATCTTCTCGGATTGTGCTGAGGACGATTTTCTTTGGATAAAACCTATTTATCTTTGATTTCAGGTCATTTAAACCCACAATAATTATTGTCTAATTTATTAGAGCCTAGTTTTTTGATCCACTCTCTACAAATTCATTATATTGGTCTTTTTGGGCCAAGATCCTTTTGACTTTTGGGCTTAGAATTCAAATTGGGTCTTTACAATTGGCGCCATCTATGGGAAAGAAACATAATTCCTCTTCCTTCATTTGCTAGTGGGAGAAGTTTACCATCTCCTCGGCCCAGCCTTATATATGGCTTGAAAAAACTACCAAAGAAAGAAACATAATTTAAAAAAAAAAATGGAAGAAAAAGGAAAAGGGTTGTAAAGTTTGAATATAAAAAAAGATTGGGGGGTTCGGGGGGGGGGGGGGGGGGGAGGGGGAGGCTGGGTGAAGGACTTATCATCGCAAGGTCCCTCTTCAGGTTAAGGAACACTTCATGCTTCCTCATCGACCTAAGGTCAGCCATGTCAGAGGGAAGCAGCAAGGCCTGCTCCATAGCGTTGGCTATGTACCCAGCCTTGCCCTGCTGGAAGTCTCTTATGGAGGCATCACTCAGAACAAGAGCTCCATCCAACACTATAGAGGGGGTCCAGGTTGGGACTTCCATCTGTTGGTCACCCCTCCTTGTTGTAATGGCTCCCTTACTAGAAGATTTGGTTTGCGTGACCCTAGGCTATTTGCTCCCCCTTTAAGCCTCGACTTCCTTAGATAGAGATTTTCTTCTCTCATCGATCACCTCTTTTCCCTTTTGGTCCCGCTTCCTTTTTTTGTTAACAAGGTCAAGTTAGGAAGTCTGGGTAAGGGGAAGGACAAAGGTTTTGGGTTGAACCGCCTTCTTGTGTGTGTTGCCTCTGGCTTGGGATTCCATCAGCTCTAGAAGGCTTGTCCTTAATTTGCGCTGTAGCACTATCACGTCCTAATTAAGAGGAGCTTCCGGGGTGTGCTCACTTGGGCAGAAGGAAGATGACTGAAGTCCTCGGCTAGGGTTTCTGAGGGCTAGTGATAGCTGAAGATTTCAAAATCGTCTTCAGATTCAAAAATGTCAACTATTTCTTCCTCCTCTTTAATGGCTGGTTGGGACGGTGTGGCTACTTCCTCAATAGTGCGTAGGAATGGCAGCTCTATCTATTGCATGCCTTTTGGGATGGGGTCAGTTACAAGAAATTCGGGACCGTGACGTTAATTTGGTGCAGGCGTGGGTCCCTTGCCTTGATCACACACTTAGGTGCCTAAAAGCTGGACGAGATTGGAATGTAGCCTAGGATTAAGTGTGTTGCCCTTAGTTGTATGTCGCTATGAATGAATACCTCTAACTTGAGTATTTTGTTTAAATTTGGCTGATTGACGAGATTCAAGTTCGGGATGGCTGAATACTTGTCTGCAAAAACATCAAAAACAGAAAATCCTTGTTAGTACAAGCAACGCAAGTCAAATGAGAATTAAATTACAAGTAAAAAATAAAGAAAAGAGGGAGCATGGGAGACACTAGTGATAAATGGTGGTATTATCATTAGAACAAAAAGTCCTAGACTTAGGAGCCCCACCTGGTGTCCCTTCTCTTGTCGGGCAATGGAGGCCATCGTGCCACTCCCTAGAGACAATCAAGTAATCCCTGTTCATACCTTTGTTGGAATTGGGGAGGCACGTCATAAGCCTAACCTCAAGATACCTAGTTTTTAGATAATATCCCTGCCCTGATAAGTGGTGACTGTTGTAAATCCAATTAACGTCGTGGTAGGTGAGGTTCAAGCCCATCTTTTCATTGAGGGCATCTACACTCCCTAAGATCCTAAACATCGTAGGGCGAACTAAGTAGGGGAAAGCCTATGAGTTATAAGGTAATCCTTAGTAACTCTACCCATAGTGATTCTCATCCCTCCCTCTATGAAGACAATCATGAGGATCACAACTTCTCCCTTCTGCCTATCGGTGTTCCACCCTCCTTATTTGTAGTACCTAATGGACACTCTTGGTGGGATTCAGTATTAAGCTTTAAAGCTCTCTATACCTTTCAAGGAAAGGAAGGGAATATGTAGATGAAACAAAATTAAGTGGATCGAGGAGAGAACAATCACTGAATAAAAAGAAAGATGGGAAGGACCGAAGTGAAGAAAGAGGGAAGAAGTGACTAGGAACTATTTACAAGAGTGAAGAAATGCTCCTCAAACTAGCTCTTGAATTTTGAATGTTTAAGTAAGATGGATAAAGTATTTTAGTAGTATATATATGAGAGAGAAGAGCGAGCAGGAAAACTCCTGCTCGCATTCCCATAAAATCCCCAACTGCTTGATCCTTATCGTACTTTAGAACGTAGGGAACATAGAGCTACAGGAATTAATTGCAGTTGCGTTCCAAATGTTGAAATGTCAGAAGCGTGCTTCTAGGCAACTGAAAAGACAACTACACAGACATGAATGATGTGAGGGAAGAGCAGAATTGGGATTGAAGTATCAAAATCCTTCTTTTTTTTTTTTTGGAGAAAAAAAGGAAATTTTGAGGAGCTATTGTAGGGATAAAGGGCCTAAGAGTATATATTGGACCGTGACCCTTGTTTGAGGACGCTTAATAGTCTGATAACAGATAAACGATAGTGAAGATTTAAGAATTAGAACTCTACGAGCAAGCTATGACTGAAAAGGTTGGGAAAAGTGTGAGAGACCGCGCCCCCAGCTCCCTTTTATAGGTGTTGGGCCAAACCCACATGAATGGGTGGAGTCGTGTATTGCCTCTCAGAATAGAGGTTCAGCTAGTTATATTTTCCCCTATAGATTAAGGGTTTTACAATGGAGTCGCTACTTATTTAATTATCGGGATAAATAAGAAAACCAAAATTGAAAAATTCCTCATTTTATTAATTTTCAATTGAATTTACATTGATCATAGGAAATTACATGGCTTTAGTCCTAAATACAATCTAAGATAAAATACATAACTTCATTTCCTAGTTACAATCTAAAAATCGAAAATTACATGGATAAGCATTTGATCTAAACTCGGAGGCTATGTTACAAGGTGGGAAGGTGTTAGGCACCCACCTTGCATCGTGAAACCGATCTTCTAGGCTGTAGTGGCCAACATTCATATCATATCATCCAATATGTCAATCAATTTACATGTTGAATTTAATGTGTGTGCATGTGATAAACCTTAATTCAACTTATTAAATATTTCATTTGAATTGAAAAATAAAATTCTAGTGAATCTGTGTAGAAGGTGATAACCTAGATTCAAAGATTTGAAAGAATTATTAAACAAATATGTTTTTCATATTTTTGATGTGGATTTTAGATTAAAACTAGTGATATGCATGAACATGTGATGAACAACTAAGAATATAGGAAGAGCATATAAAAACAATTAAGAACATTCAAACATATTCAAGGGGATTTAAATAATTACTATCATGCTTTAATCTTAAATTCTTATCATGACAACATAAAAACTAGTTAGGGAAAGAAATTCTATCTTCATGCAAGATCCATATGGTGAAGGAGGAGATAGTGGAGGTTCTAAGGATGGAAGAAAAAAAAAGAACTAGGAAAGGGAGAGTGAGTCTCACTCAATACCTTAAGTCTCAGGAAGACCAAGATATGACAAGACTACTCTACTTCACTAGAACTCAAGAGAGGAGAAGAGAAAGGGTTTTTTGTGTGCTTTGAAATGAAAGAGAGGAAGGATTTATATAGTAATGGTAGAGGGAATATGAATGGAAGGTCATTTAATGAGGGTTGACAAAGAATTATGAACCTAGACCTCATTTTAGTATTGAAAAAAATCTAGTGTATTAAATGGAAAGATTGGTGGGAGTGAGGAGCAAGTCAAAATTCGGTTTTTCCGTAACTTTTGTAACAGCCTGTAGAGCCAACTTCGAAAAATCACATCTGACTCAATTCTAATCGAAATTGTCTCGTTCTTATGCTCAAATTGAAGCCCTAGATGTCTAGTTTTTGGGAAAATTAACCTCATTTACAGATTCAAAATATTCTAAGAGATATCAATGAAATTGTGAGCAGAGGTCATTTGTTAGAAAATGGTTTCAGCACAATTAACATTAATAGATCCCAAATTAGCTTCCAATTAACATTAAATGGCTCCAATCACTCCCATTTCAGACTTAATTAGTTCTAAATTTACTCTAATTAAAAGATAACTGCATAAATTACTCATTGAATAATTAATGTTTAACTATCTAATTAATTAGGTGTATGCAACCCCACTATAAAATGTAGTCTTAATCAATCAAATTATGACACGTCATTGATCTCAAATTGATTACACTTATAACCAATTGAAATCAATTGTTCATAATCACATATAGTTAAACTAAATTTGTGATAGTGCATATCAGCCATTAAAACTTGATTTGATGATAACTTTTAATTTGGTGGTCCGATTAGGGCTTATGACCAGTTGATTTGATCATTACAACATCAAGATCATTTTAATGAAATGAGATTAAGGATCTAATAGCCAGAATTAAAATGCACATTTCCAAGGCAAAATTACTCTTTTACCCTCCATATGAGGTTAAATATGGGTTGCAAAATGGGGTGTCAACAGAAGGTGGGCTGAGGAGGAATGTCTCATTGGCTAAGCAAAGCAGATGTTAGAAGATGTGGTCTGCCATCTAGAGTAACGTTCCGGAATATCCTATTGATAAGAATATACATCATGAAAGCATAGGATAAAGGGAAGCTATGAAATATTTAAGAGAAAGTTATTACCACCGCATTAAATACTTTGCAACTAACTCTCTGGCCACATTAATGTGGAAGTGATACCTAAACAGTAATTTTTAGCCTTACAACTAATTCAAAAGACTTCAGAAAGGTGTTGATGGGACAAAGATCAATACTAGTGACCTAATCTACACGTAGAGGGTGGAGATGAAAGAAAGAAGATAGTATAAAATAGAAAAGAGACCTTGAGGGAAGAGGATCGGAGAAAAAGAAAGGAAAAACATTTTGACAATAGGAACTAGACTTGTAACCAAATTCAAAAAAAAAAAAAAAAAAAAAAAAAAAAAAATATATATATATATATATATATATATATATATATATATATATATATATAAGAATGCATCTCCTCGGATTGTGCCGAGGACGATTTTCTTTGGATAAAACTTGTTTATCTTTATTTTCAGGTTATCTAAACCCACTATAATTGTTGTCTAATTTATTAGAGCCTAGTTTTCTGACACACTTTCTACAAATTCATTGTATTGGGCTCGTGAGGCCAAGATCCTTTTGACTCTTGGGCTTGGGATTCAAATTGGGTCCTTACAGGATTCAAAAGTTTCTTTAAGGAGTGCAAGTCATTGGAGTCATGAATAAATAGTTATTCTAATATCACAAATTTTACCCAACTTTTTTTTTCATAACTATCCTATACTGCAAACAGTGACTGACTGCTTGTCACTTTTATATAAAATCACAATTTTTTTTTCCTACTACCACATTAGAATTATGACACAAAAAATTGTATTTCTTAGATTTTTCTTGTGAATAAATTGATAGCACAAGGCTTAGGGTATGCTTTTAGTGCCAAATTGAAGTGTATACAAACAAATTATAGATTTTAGAAAAGAAAGCCTTCGAATTGTTAGAGTATTCACATCAGCTCTTCTAAAAATTCCAGTCTATTTTACAAAAATTCCTTTCTCAGATCTAAAAACTTCTTCGTTTCTTCTTCTTCTTCACTTCTTTTGCTTCTCCTTTTCTTTGCTACTTCTTCTTCTTCTTCTTTGTCTCCTTCTTCTTCATCACTTCATCTTTTTCTTCTTCTTTTTTTTCTTTTTATGCTTCTTCTTCTTCTTTGCAATATGGGTTTTGATGATTCTTTATGGGTTTGTATATGGGTAAATTGATGAGTTTGGGTTTTAGATTTAGGATGAGTTTGACAAAGGAATAGAGTTAGGGAAGAGAGAGAATCTGACGAGAGAGGTGAAGAGAGAAAAATATTAAAAAAATAAAATACAAAGCTACAGTAATTGTGTAAATGTACACAGTTACTGTAACAAAAAATAAATATGTACAATGATATACAAAGTTTGATATAGATAGTTTTTTAGCAAAATTGTGTAAAACTTGCCACTTTTTTCTATTTTGCATCTACTGATGCAATTACTCTTAGCAATTAAGTAGTTGGTGATAAAATTTGGAATATCAATTTTTTGTGTCACAATTATAATGCGGTAGACCATGAAATTGTAATGGAGAAAAAATGAGTGTCCATATGTAGAAGCGACAGTTAATCAATTATAATATGTTGCATGAGATAGTTATGGAAAAAATGTAGGGGCAAATCTTGTAAAGCAGAGTGAGATTATGGCTCTTAAATTAGGTTAGAATTTCCCGGTACGTTCATTATTTTCCAGCAATAAGAGCGTACGTTCAGTGAGGTGTCAACTTCCAACATAGCATCAGTCTTTTACTAAAAAAAAAACAAAGAAAAAAGCATAGCATCAATCTTAGTCTCGTGTCTCTATTCTTTTTTATTATCGGGGCTAGTTCCGCACGGGCCACGGCATTCGTGCCTTCAATGAGGATCACTTGTCTTGTATGACAGAACCATGAAAAACAAAACAATGTGTCGGCTACAGGGAAAAGTCACCAACACTGGGGCTGGGACATGCTCAAGTTAAGGTTATGTTTGGTTGGAAGAAAAATGAATGGGAAAAAAAGGAAGCGGAGGGAAGGGAAGAAAAATCCATTGTTTAGTTGGGGAGAAATTGAGGGGGAAAAAAGAAAATGGAGGAAATAGATTTCCATGGATTTCACCATTTTTATTTCCTTACAAATTGGAAGGAAATGAGAAAAAAAGAGAGAATTGTACATGGGACCAAACACTATGAAGGAAAAGTTTTTTTTTTTTTTTTTTTTTTCATCTCTCCCCTGCGGCTTTTTTTCCCCCTCCTCTGTCTCAATATTTTGTTAAACATAGTATAAGTTCACTTCTAAACAGTGTCTCTATCAAAATTTTTTTTTTTACTAAATAAAAAAGGGGTATTTGATGTGAACTCATCGATCTCACGTTACGTGACGGTAATAAATAATATCACGTGTACCACACGAGTTTTGCTAGGATTATCGCTTGAACCGCTCCTCTCTAAGTGTTGAGACAAAAACTCTTACCATCAAACCACACCCCAATGTGGTTAGTGTCTCTATAATTGAAGCCATTATCATATCCCTTTCTTATACCTAACAAAATTCAAGGGCAGCCCTACCCTTTGTTTAGGGGGTTCAAATGAACGCCCTAACTTCAAAATATATATATATATATATATATATATATATATATTTATAATTATAATTTTTTTTGTTAGTTTAATACTTTAATTTATTTTTAAAAATATTTTTGCACACCCTAACTTAAATCTTATACACCCTTACTAGAAATATTTTCAACTCTAAGAGTACGAGTAAGTGTTTGTAAACTGTAAGTGTCACTCTTTATTATAAATTTATATTATATGTGTATGAGTGTATCAAATATTAATTGTGTGCATTTCTTTTTGTTATAATGTTATTTGTGTGAATAATGATGTGTGTGGATATTTGTGTGTACAGTATAAATATAATATAATTTTATATAATTTAATAATTAGGAAATAGAGAGGGTTTATTACATGTGTGTATATTGTTATCATATTATAATAAATTTTTGTTATGAAGTCAGAAAAATTCAAGATGAAAAATTGTAAAATTAGTGATTATTCAAACATTTAATTGGTTAAGTAGACACGTAGTGCATTATTTTATGTAGGAATGAGTATGGTTGTGTGCGTCTATAATTAATAAAGAGCCAATGAGTTAAGTTTATTAATTTAGTTTAAAATATTTTTATAAAAACAATGACAAATTAATAGATAATAACAACTACATAAAAATAAAAATGTTAGACAAACTTAACAAAATAAAATGGTCATAGCTACCCATATTAACAATAAATACTCATAATGAACTATCATGTAACAATTCAAAATTTGAAAACTTGTAAAAGGAAATTATAAAACTTTTTTTTTTGGTCACTAACTTGATATATTCAAGTTCTCTTTTTATTAAAAAAAAAAATTAATTTAAGTTTCTTAATAACTCCTTTAACAAAATTTTTAGACCCGCCACTAACAAAATTAGACTCGTAGTCATTTACTCTGTCTAGAAAAACAAAGGTTCTTTTTTATTTTTTTAATAATAGGAATAATAGTTCGTTTAAATTTGAATTTTGACCAGTTGGGTCAACTCAGACCAAACCCATTTGTCAAATTTATATCCCATTCTTTTACCTAACAAAATTAGACTTCTTGTCATTTAATCTGTCTAGAAAAATAAAGGTTTTTTTTTTTTTTTTTTTAAATAAA
The DNA here is from genome assembly GCA_030445155.1 of Quercus variabilis. Lineage (NCBI taxonomy): Eukaryota > Viridiplantae > Streptophyta > Magnoliopsida > Fagales > Fagaceae > Quercus > Quercus variabilis. The sequence continues at coordinate 39,026,946 of CP129445.1, forward strand.
TATTTATAATAGGAATAATGGTTGGTTTTAATTTGAATTTTGATCCATGTGATCCAATTGGGTCAACTCAGACCAAACTCATTTGTCAAATTTATGTTATAAAATTTAACGATTTTGTTAGGATATATGTGTTTTACATGTTAGGAACATTTGTCACTATTTTGTGTAATTAGCTAATCCTTTGACAAAACGCACTTTGCTTGTAATTGGATAAATTTATGATGTGTTTAATACTTCAAAGAACAATAGTTCAAGTCTAGTATTGAAGCTATGCAGATCTGTTCAAGAAACAAGTGAAAAAGTGTTGATTCATTAAAACTTGACAACTACTCGACAGATAGCTATCTATCGAGGTTTAATGAGGCTCAACAAATATTATCTATCAAGGTATCTATCGAGAATTACAAAATCAGAATTTTCAAATATGATTTTCGGCCTATGCTTATATATTTGTGTAGGGTTTCTTTTCTCACAACCCTAGACATATATAAAGTTTATTTTAGAGGTTATCACATAAAAGAATATAAGGAGAATATATGTAAAAGGTGATCGGTGCCTTATTCTTTTTGAAAGAAGCTACTGCATCTTTGCGCCGTAGGATTTTGTAATAAAGTGCTTCTTAATTTTCATTGTTGATGAAGTGAAGAACTTTACAGCTAACATCTTCATCAAGTTGGTGTGTTAGTCATGTACTGGGAGTCGTGCATCTTTAGTTAGTCACATACCAGGAGCCGTGCATCTTTGGTTAGTCATGTACTGGGATTCGTGCAAAAAGGTGGTATTCATAAATTAAAGAGTTCGGAGGTTCTGAAGCAGTAGAAGGTTTTTACTATAAGTTCATCTACGAGGATTGTAGAGTCTAGGGATAAAGGTTTTGTACTAGATCTGAAACTTCTTTTTACTATAGTGGATTGCTTTTCGGGAAGGTTTCCCCCCAGGTTTTTTACTGTGAAACTAGTTTGTTTCATTAGTTTTCTTGAGTCATCATATGTTGTCTTGTTTACTTTTCCGTTATGTATTATTTTGACATGATATTGATATTTGTTTGTTTTAACAAGTTTTATTCATAATAAATCTAATTAACAACTTGGATTTAAAATTTGTTAATTCTATCAACTGGAGCCTAAATTTCCTAACAGTTTTTAGTTTTATTGAATTATTTTCAATGGGTAATTGTATATCAAAGTAATATTAAATTATATATATATATATATATATATTATATGAAAAAACTACATAAATCACACGTCAACTTGAAGTGCAATTCTTAAAATATTAAATAATTTTAGCAATCTACTACTAACATAAAATGGTTTTTGGTAATTAAGTGCATCACACATTTTCTTTTTAATTATTTACTTTTGAATTCACTTTTAGCATGTTATATTTTTCTCTCAAAATTATGTATATTTAATTAATTTTTAGATGATTTTACTGTATTTCATGTTTCATATATGACAAGTGTACGTATTTTCTTTTCTTTTCTATTGTGAAATTATTGGATTGGTGGGCTATTAAAACTAAATATCTTTATATAATTATATGCTTAAATATTTATGTATAATCTTACTTTTATTTTTATTTGAGTATTTTCTTTATTTATTTTTACTTGTATTGGAGGAAAGGATAAAAAAAAAATGATGTTAAAAAATAAATTTAAGGGTATTTTTATAATTATGTTTTCGTATGTGAAAATTACAGGTCATAACAAGTTAATCCACCAAAATTTAGGTATAGATAATAGATCAAAACAAAACCCTTTTTTTTTTTTTTAATAAGAAACAAAACCCATTTTAGTTATACTCATTTTTAATTTGTACCTATACTTTTTACTCATATCCAATCAAATTATATCAAAATCCTTCCAAAAAAAATTAATGGATGCTTATGACAAGTCATTATCCTTCAGAATTAATGACAGAGAAATGAAAAATACTTAGGCTATGTTTGGTTCCCGTAAAATATTTTTTGGAAAATAGCCTATTTTTCGAAAATGTTATTTTCGGAAAAGGAAAATATTTTCAAGTGTTTGGTTGCATTATGAAAATTGTTGTAAAAAATATTTTCATGTGTTTGGTTTTATTTTGAAAATGCTATTTTCCTACACATTTTTCACATTTTCTCAGCTATTTTCTCAGCATCCAAAAAAATTTTATTACAAAAAATTTCAAAATCACAGCCAAAAAATTTCAAAATCATCAAATCCGATTAGATCATTGCGGTGAGGCGACTGGGTATTCAAATCCGGTGCGACTTGCGGTTCGTGAGTTCGCTGTGCGACCTGCAGTGCGGTGCGAGTCGCTAGGTCTGGGTCTGGGTCGAAGGTGATCGACGATCGTGGCGATGGGTTTGGGTTGAAGGCGATCAATGATCATGGCGATGGGTCTGGGTCTGGAATGGTGTTTCGGCGAAGTGAGTTCTCTGGGTTTCTCAGTATGGTGGCTGGATCGGAGGCACGGGAGTGGTTGGAACGGTGTTTTGGCGAGGTGAGTTCCCTTGGCTTTCTCTGGCTCATTTGGTTCTCGGCGAGTTCTCTTCTTTCTTTGGATGTCTTTGAAGTTTCTCTGCTCTCTCTTTTGTGCGTGACCCGGAAATGGTTTGAAGTGAAAATGAGAGGTGAAAACCATTTCCGGGTTAAAGGAGTAAATAATGGTCAAACGGGTGCCTATTTTCCGAAAATTTTTATTTTTCGTAGCTGCCAAACAGTAGGATCAGATGGAAAATGATTTTTTGAAATCATTTACCACCAAAACAAATGGACCCTTAGTCTAAAGCAAAAATTATTTGCCTTTGGTTAAGTAAAAACAAATTTGTCATACTAAACATCCAATAAATTAGATTTGACACGCAGCCCTTCAAGAAATATACCAAAAGAAATGTAAGGGAACCTAATTATAAATTTATAATCTTAGAAAAATTATAAATTCATTAGCAATCGAATTTCTTAGATTAAAAAATTATCCCAGCTACTTTTATCAATTATTTCTCTCACCTCCGGATTTTTTTTTTCTCTCATTATCTCCGTTTCTCACATAATCCAAACACAAAACAAAATCCAATTCTTAAAATAAAGTTGAATCAAAACAAGCAAATATGAAAAAAAGAAAAAAGAAAAGAAAGAACAAGCCGACCCCATTTCTCACATAATCCAAACATAGAACACAAAACAAATTCCAATTCTTATAAAATAAAGTTGAATCAGAACAAGAAAAAAAAAAAAAAAAGTCGATCTGACCCAACAGCGGTGGAGATGCTGGAGATGCGGTGGATGACAAGATGCTGGTTGACGCTAGAGATGCGGTGGACGACGACGATGCTGGACGACGTTGGAGATGCGATGGACGACGACGACCTCTCTCTCTCTCTCTCTCTCTCTCTCTCTCTCTCTCAAGTTCTGGAGGTGAAAATAAAATAAAAAGAAGGGGACACTTGTGTGGGGGAGGAAAATAAGAAAAAGAAAAAAGAAAAAACGAAATGATATGTGGACGGTGGATGAAAATGAAACGAAGACAAATAATATAAAAAATAAAAAATTTTAATTGGAAAATATTATCTCAATATTTTTATAATATTTTTACAATAAATTTTAAGTAACAGATTGTTATTAGTTAATATTGGTGAGTAAAAAAATAATTTCAATGGTAGGTTTAACTTAGAACTAGTAATAATTTTTCACATAAATTTTGTTGTGAAAATATAGCGAAAAATGTTGTAAATATAACACTTTTCATTAAAAAATATAATTATTGGGAATAAATATAGAAAAAATAAATGATGATAAAGAATGAATGAAGAAATAATATTTAAATAAGATAGAGAATGTGATAGAGAATTTGTTGGAAGTGTATTTGAAAAAGTGGATAGGTAAAATCTAAATATCACTGTTTATTAGCCAAACAGTACAAAAATTTGACTATTCTGCTAGTGATGTTGTAACATGTGCAATCAATTCTAAAATGGCACGACCTACGTAGCAGTTGCTCTTGTCACATTAATTACCAGCTGACGCATCTGATAATTGAAATGACCTTAAAAACTGGCCATATATATATATATACATGCAACAAAATCACCGAGTTTTCACCTCGCCAGGATTATGATGTGTTTAGCGCCTAGGATTGAGTGTTGCAGTTTATTGTGTTGCAACAAAATCATCGAGGTTTCACCTCACCAGGATTATGATGTGTTTAGCGCCTAGATTTGAGTGTTGCAGTTTATTGTGTTAACCCTGTCCTGTGTTTATGTGGTTTAGTTGATGAACTGTCCGTGTTAGTTCTTGTTGTTCTAGTTTATAGTTAATTGGAGTTCTTGTGAGCTAGCTGTATCAGCAATTAATGGCATATTTAGATGGAGGAGGAAATGAGGCTGAATAAAGGAGAATAGAATAAAGTTAACTAAAAATAAGTTATTTTTGTACTTAATCTATTCTACTCTACTCCTTTTTTCTCTCCTTTAATCCAAACAGATCATAAGTTGAGTCTTGAAATAATTAGTAACACTTTTGGTTTAATTCAGTCTTTTATTGGTTGTGAATTTTTCTAAGGTTTGGAGATTTTTAGAGGGTGTTTGGGAGAGTAGTTTGAATTATGTTATTTGAGTTTTGATATATGTGTGAGTGAAAAAGGGCGTTAAAATATGTGTAATTTTGTTTAAAATGTATGAAAATGTGTTAGGACTAACTTGCCAAACACCTCCTTAAACTCTTAAAATAAATTTCTCTTTGTAATAATTGCAATATGTCTCATTCTTTTTTTTTTTTTTTTGGAGAAACATGTCTCATTCTGTTTTGAAGCTCGTAGGTGTAATAAAAAAGCATAAAATGGTCTAAAGTTTGAGTCCTGAAGACTTTTTGTTGTCTGTACTATTTGCTCTTTATGGTTTACATATTATCTCCCCTCACTTTTTCACGCAAAAAACAATCATGCGGTGAATGCTTAAACAACATTTTCTTGAGGTTTCAAAATCAATCAGCAGCATGAATTGGCTGGAGACAGTCTGTTTAAACAAGTACACACGTTTTTTCTTCTTCTTCTTTTTATTTATTTTTTCCTTTAAAAGAGAATGATTACAAACCTTTTCACCATCTACAATATTAGTTTAAAGAGAGTCTAACCTCTATAGTAGTTCACATTTCACAAATGGCAGCATTAAAAGGTTCCCTCCGCAGAAGAGATGGGGCCGTTGCTCATTTCCAACCCAAGTACTGGGGCTATGGGCACCGGCATCATTTCTTCCGCGTAAGAAACCTTTCATCTGTAAGAATCCATCTATGGAATTTGAGATTTAATATTACAGCAAAGGTTAGGGTTTCGTATACTTTCGGGTTTAAATTTTATTATGCACCTTTATTATTTAGTATTATTATTTTTGGGCTTAACTGCTTCTTTCGTGTGGTGGAAATTGTGGGATGGCTATTGCCATATATAATTTTTAATTTATGTATGTATAAGCTATGAGCCATATGCAGATCCCTCTTTTTTCTTCCATCGTTTTCTTTGGCAGCAGGCAAAAGTTAGCTATGCAATTTTATTGTACCACATAAACCTCCTAAAACTCCAGTGTCTCATACAAGATTTGACCTTGATTCTACCGTTTTCTCTTTTATTTTGCAACACGGCCATTTGACTTGGATGAAGATGAATTAAACACTTCAGAACTCAAAAGTATATATCTAAAACAACTGTTGAAAGTTTCTTTTGTTTAAAAACTACTGTTGGAAGTTTCAATAACTAGCTGATGCATGTATGGTAAAGACAGCAGTACCCTGTCACTGTTCCCCAATTAATAATGTAAAGTTCACATGCTCCTCATAATATATATAGTACATTCGTTGATTTTCCTCGACAGCTTTTGTAGGTAGGGTTTGTGTTAGTTTCCTACTATAGACATCGTATTTTTCAACCGATTAAGATTGAGAACAGAAAGGCCATTTTACTAATTTGAGGGTAAAAATGTCATTTACGCCATTGGAAGATTAATTGAGGATCCAATATGAAAATCGACATGAATCCTTAATATATGATCTAATTGTCATTTATCACAAAGATAAGAGCATCGTATTAGAAGATCATGTGAAACCAAGTCTTCTTCTTCTTCTTCTTTTTCTTCTTCTTCTTCTTCTTCTTCTTCTTCTTTTTTTTTTTTTTTTTTTTTTTTTTGAGATAAAGATATAACTATATAAGAAGTATACAAAGAAAAGAAACAGCACCCTGAGAACACCATACCAGGGAAATTGCAATTACAAAAACAAAGAAAGAAACATATAAGGAAATAAGTGCCCAACATGTAGCAGAAAACAGCGAAAAGAAAACATCATTAAGAGCATATTTGTGCAGCAAACAGCCTCTGATACTCCTCTAGTAAACCAAGAGCCCCATCATGTATAGACTTAGGATGTACTTGGAACCTCTCAAAATAAAATCGAGCATTCCATATAGCCTAAGCAGTCACAGCTCATTTTTAACAGTTGAGAAAGATTTTTTTAAAATAGATTAATATCATTCAATAAAGATTGAATAATTATGATTGGTTTTTAAAATAATTAATTATATTTAATAAAATGTCAAACAACCATAGGTTCAAAAGGATGTACCTTAGAGCTAGCATGAAATAAAAATAATGGATATATATATATATATATATAGAGTTACGAATTTTAATTAGTTATTTAAAAAAAAAAATGAATAACTAGAAAACCTAAATATATAATCATAAGGTTAATCGGATCATAAAATGGCTTAAAACTTGTAATTATCCCCAATATAATAATAACATCGAAACAACATTGGATAAGAGAAAAAATAGGCACATAGTCAAAGTGCCAATCGACACTTTAAGTAAAAGGTGAAGTGCCTATCGGCACTCATAGCCTATATTTGATACTTTAGTGTCCAGATGTAGAAATTTGCTTATTTATTTATCTTTCTTTATCTTTTCATTTTGGGGGATAAATATGAGTCAAAGGATATTAAGAGGGAGACTCATAAGAGGTTTGAAAGTCTAAGAAACCCCAACTCATAAAATAGAGAGGAATTTACCAATTTGAGAGGACCGAAGAGTTGAATTTGAGAGTACATTAAAGAGCCCTCTTTAATCTCTAAAAATACATATCCTTAGAGCCACGAGATTCATAAGGGTAAACCTCTCTTCCCTTCACCAAATAAACCCTATAAGCACAGTTTTGAAACCTGACAACACGACACCTCCATTACATTTAGGTTGAAGGTATGTGGATAGTTGAAGATAATTGGGGATTTGAAACTCCTCAAGCTTTGAATCATAGTACATTTTGAAGTAAATCCACCAAAATATTTTTTTTTTTGTAAGAAGGTAGTGAAAACAGGTAACTTAACTAAAAAAATCTTTAAATTATTTTTTTAAAGGTGACATGAACATATTGTGTTTCCTTTTAGAAAACATGTGATTTGGTTGCACCTTGTGTGATCATATGTTTCACTAAGTTTAGAATATTCTTACATGCCATGACATCGAATGTGTAATTGAAGATCCATTGGAAACATGACATGTGAGTAAGATAACTAATCCACTTCAACTTCTAAGCCATATCATCTTCCTTTATACCTTAATCTATTGGCTACGATATCATCTTCCTCTACTGCAAGAACAGCTTGCTTCTTGCCCTTATCCTTCATTGTCTTCTCAAAAACCATGGCTTCTTGCTACTACAAACTAATTGCTAGCACATATGAAGGCTTTGGTTTTGGTAAGAGAGGTATTTTATGCTAGGAAAAGTAATCAAGACTGAATCTTGATAGGTTCCTGGACAGAAAATGAAGAAACAAATTGCAAACGAACTTAAATCCAAAGGATCTCATGCTCTGATACCAAACCGATGTAGAGAATGTGTGTAGGTTGAATTGTTTTGAGTTTTTTTAGCAATGAGAGTTGCTTAGAATATTTCGTAGGTGGTTAGGCACCTCTACAAGAACACTAAGTTCCAAAGAAAAGCACACAATTAAAAGCTTAAAATCACTAATTCTCAACATCTAAGGTTAATAGCTAGAACTTAAACAAAGGAATCTTAAAACAGCTTAGAAGATGCTCTTGCATTAAGATGCCCTTCTTAGAAAGCACTTGGCCTCAAGTGCTCTTGGCCTCCTTTGGATCATGGTAACGAGTAAGGTGCTGCACATTGAAAATATTGGAAATAGACAAGTGCGAAGGTAGCTCAATCTCATAGGCATTGTGATTGATTCTTTGCAAAACCCTTCAAGGAACATACTTCCTTTGTCTCAACTTAGCATACTATCCTTCTGGTCTTCTATCTTTAGAAATCAACACTCAAACTAAGTCTCCAACCTTAAATACCACATGCTTCCTGTGTAAGTCAGCAACTACTTTGTACTTCGCATTGGTTGCTTCTAGCTTGATTTTCACTTGTTGATGAATTTGTTGCATAACATCTGCCATATCTTCAACCTTTGGATGAATTCTCTTGGGCATTGGTGAAGTTACCAAGTCAGTCACACTACAAGGATTGTTGCCATATGCAATTTCAAAAGGGTTGTAACTTGAACTTCTATTGATAGAACTATTGAAAGCAAATTCTGCTATGGGCAGAATCCCCTCCCATTCTTTAGGATGGTCCCCAACTAGGCATTGTAGATGGTTCCCCAAACTTTGATTCACCACTTTTGTCTGCCAATCAGTTTGAGGATGAAAAGCTGTGCTATAGTTAAGGTTGGTTCCCACTCTCTTCCACAATGTTCTCCAAAAATGGCTGAGGAACTTAGTGTTCCTATCTAAAACAATGGAATGGGGTAGCCCATGCAACTTGTAAACATCCCTAAAGAAGAGATTGCTAAATTTGTCAACTACAACAAAAATACTATTTGCCCTTCTTGTGGTTGGAGGCAACCCTAATACAAAATCCATGCTTATGCACTCCCATGGCTTGGTAGGCACTGGCAAAGGAAGATAGAGGCCTGAATTAGTGGTTGTCCCCTTGGATTTTTGACAAACCAAGCACCTTTGAACCAGTTTAGACACATCTACCTCCATGCCTTTCCAAAAGTACTTTTGTTGCATCAAAGATAAAGTCTTATCCCTCCTAAAATGCCCTTGATTATGCACTTCAAGCAGCAATTGATCCCTCAATGAAAAATTAGGAACACAAAGTTGAACTCCTTTAAACAAAAATCCTTCCTTCTCATAGAAACCAAGATAGGCTGCACAGTTGCCTCGCTTGATTGTAGCTTAAATAGGCTGTAACTTGTTGTCACCCATGTAATGTTCCTTGAGCACAGGAAAGCCAGGTACCACAACTTGCATATGGCAAAGCAAGGTATGTCTTCGATTTAAACTATTAACTACTTTATTTAAGACACCCGCCTTATGCTTTATGCAGAAATTGAATTGCTGTGAATAAGTAACCCACTTGGCACCTTTTATGCAGACTTTGCTGGTTATGCAGGTGCTTAAGTGCCTCCTTAAAATTGTCTAACTATCTAACAAACTAATTAGTTACAAGTAGATTAGGATATATACATGTAGTTACTTGAAATGTCCTACATCATCCTCTCTCACTTATCTCTTCTGTCTTCTGTCTTCTGTCTTCTCTCTCTCTCTCTCTCTCTCTCTCTCTCTCTCATGCCTTTATTTGTTCTTGGTGGTTTTGCAGTTGTGGTTCGGCGTTTCGTGGGTCTAATTTGGTGGGTGAGGTCATGAGGCACAGTGGTGATGTAGGTTTGATTTGGTGGGTTTCGTGTGTCTGATTTGGTGGGTCTCGGTGGGGGCTGTGGTCCGGCGGTTTGTGGGTCTGATTTGGTGGGTGAGGTCATAAGGCATGCTGGTGATGTGGGTTTGATTTGGTGGGTCTCAATGGCTAGTAGGTCTTGGTTGTTTTGTCTAAGTGGTGCCAGTTCTTTCTCATCTCAGTGGTGCCAATTTTGTCTGAGTGGGTCTCGGTTGTTTTTGTCTCGATGGTGTTTCTCAATGGTGGTGGGTTGCTCAATGGGTCTTAGTGGTGTCTCGGCAGTGGTTTTGTCTCCATGGGTCTTGGTGGTGTCTTGGAGGTTTGAGTTTTTTTTTTTTTGGCTTATGACAAAAATCAAGCACAAAATTTGGCAGTTTTGTCCTAGTGGGTTTCTAGGTGGATTGTTTGGGTTTCTTTTTTTTTGGTGGGGGGGGGGGGGGGGTGGAATTGTGATTGTAATGGTGGTTCTTGTGGTTGGCTGTGTTACTCTATTTTAATGGGTGTTGTGGTGGGTTGTTGATGATGGTGGTTGTTGTCGTGGTTGTGGCGGGTTTTTTTTTTTTTTTTTTGGCAGTAGGTTGTGGTTGCCATGGTAGTGGTGGTGGTGAACGTGGTTGTGGTGGTTGGTTGCTATGAATTTTTGGGGGGAAGTTTTATTTATTTTAATAAGTTGTTTATATTATTTTAATGGGATGAATGTAAAAATAGAAGTTTTGATGTTGGGTGTATTGTAAAGTGAGTAGTTTAAATATATGAAGTGACTTTTTAAGTTGCTAAAAGCTATTATTTTTTGAGCTTTGATGTGAATGCTCTTAATCTCTAAAAATACATACCCTTAGAGCCACGAGATTCATAAGGGAAAACCTCTCTTCCCTTCACTAAATAAACCTTATAAGCACAGTTTTGAAACCTGACAACACGACACCTCTATTATATTTAGGTTGAAGGTATGTGGATAGTTGAAGATAATTGGTGATACGAACCTCCTCAAGCCTTGAATCCTATAAGTACAGTTTTGAAGTAAATCTACCACCATATATATATATATTTTTTGTAAGGTAGTGAAAACAGGTAACCTAAGTAAGATAATCTTTAATTTATTTTTTTAAAGGTGTCATGAACATAATGTGTTTCCTTTTAGAAAGCATGTGATTTGATCAGTTGCACCTTATGATCATATGTTTCACTAGAATCTTACAAGCCATGACATTGAATTTGTAATTGAAGATCCACTAGAAACATAACATGTGAGTAAGATAACTAATACAGTCTTTCACTAAGATTTTGAATAGCTATCTTGAATTCAAGTTATTTGAAGTTTGATCATCCATGGAATAGATCTTGTCATGATTAGATAGATCTATGAATTTCTTAAGAAATTTGAATTGTTTTGTTTAGAATTCAATCTGATGTTCAAATGCACTTATATTAGTTATAGGCCTATTCATTTAAGCAAAACAGCCACCCAAAATCTTAACCGTTCAATGATAACCCAACCAAACCGACTAACATGATTGTGTCAAGAGAAGAGGTTAGAAAAGCTAAAAAAGCCCCCATGACAACTATAACTAAACTAATATTGGCCATATACTAAAGTAGTAACTACCACATTGAAAGTATGAAAATATATATCCTCCAAGATAACATAAACTTGAAAATGGGTTTAATAGGGAAAAATACACCTTGTTTTAGGCGTATACTTCCTCGAATTAACAGATATCTACTTAACTAGATTATGAACTTACCATCATCAGTCTAGCTTAAGAAAAACCTAAAGCAAATGAGTATGACCTCAACTCAACTCACCCAAAAGTCAATAAGCTTATATATGAAAAATACTAATAATGTTCTTAGAACCTTACCATCAGTTGCGTTATCCCAAATTTATCTCCACAACAAAGATTTAGGGTGTGTTTGTTTTGGCTTCAAATCATTTCAGGAAATCATTTTACACCTCACTGTGTGTTTGGTTGCACATGGAAAATAGAATTTTCCAAAAAAGCATTTCAGTTGACCGTAAAAATAAAGGCTTTGACCCGAAAATCATTTTATGTTTCTATTTTCACTTCAAACCATTTTCGGACTTAGACACTCAAAGAGAGAGAGAGAGAGAGGGAAATGGTGAGCCTCCATAGACTAAGCTCCAGTCCGACGACCCACACTCCACCGGTCTCGTTGATTGCAACATTGCGCCGATCAAGCAAAGATCGACTCCAACGCTGCGTGATCTCACCTTCACCTCCGCTACACGATCTCGCCTCTAGATCGAACCCAGTTGCCTCTCTTTCTTCCTTCTTCTCTCAATTTGACTGGATTTGATGGTTTTTTTTTTTTTTTTGGTTTTATTTCTTTATGTGTTTGTGGACTGAGAAATGATATTATATATTTGTTTGGAAGCTGAGAAAATGTGAGCAAAAAGTAGAAAATGTGTTTTTTATAGTATTTTCAAGAATACAACCAAACACTAAAAAATATTTTTCGAAGTATTTTTTAAAATATCACCAAACACCTAAAAATATTTTCTTTTTCGAAAAATATTTTCACCTAAAAATATTTTACACTTGGAAAACATTTTACATAGAACTAAATACAGTCTTAGGAAAACATACCTCCATTTGGTTTCATCAAAACTCTTTATAAAAGAACTAGAGTGGGTTAGTTCCCATCTTTAACTTGTCATCATTGCTAGCTTAGGTTTTAGATAGAGATGGTTACAGGTCTTCACTTTTTTTTTTTCTTATTAAAAATAAAGTATTTATCCAACAAAAAAAAAAAATTGGAATACTAGGATCAAGGTACATGCATTGATCACCAAAAAAATAACTTATTTCTTTTTCGAAAACCAAAAAAAGAAAGAAGTAGTAATATTTATTAACTTTGGCATCAGATGATTAGTGGCCAAAACCACACCATATTCCTTTTAATCATTTTTTTTTTTTTTGGGTAAGAATCCATTATCTATCAACCATACAATTGTGAATTGACTGATTTATCCATGATTTTACAAACCAAATTGGACCAATTGGTTCAATTGAGTATCGAGCACCAATTCAGTTCGACAAAAACCTCCATAACCTTTACTAAAAAAAAACCTCCATAACTGGTCAAAAAAAAAAAAAAAAAAAAGGTCAACAATTGGCAAATAGAACCTTTTTCGGTTATTTGACCTTTTTCAGTTATTTCACCTTACCCATTTTTAAAATTATGGATTAATAATATCCTGTTGAATAAAACATCTTCTCATTAGAAACTGTTGTTGGGCTATCAAAAAAAAAAAAATGTTGTTGGGTACTTGGATTTATCATATCCGGTTGGATAAAACATTTTTTAATATTTTTTTTTAAAATGCTGCTTAACCGGTAAGTTTTATATTCCCCCCAAAACGACGAACATTTGCTGAAAACGACGATTGTCTTCCAGACGTTGAAACTTTTTTGAAACTTTGAAGAAAGAAGAAGAAAAAAAAAGGGTAAAAATCTGGAAGAGCACCGAATCGGAACCAAATTGCTAAAAAAGACCCATTTCGGGAAAAAAGAAGAAGAAAATTTTCGAGCCTAAAAAAGACACTAATCTCGGTTTCTATGTGTATGCAAGCAAAGCTAAAACCCTAGAATTCGTCTTCTGTTTGGTGATTCTCAGTGTGTGAGAAATTGAAGATGGCGACAGAGAATACCCAAATCTATCATGAGAGGCAAAGATTACAGTTCTGCCTTTTGCACTCCCTCAACAATCTCTTTCAGGTACCCCTTTTCCTAAACCCCCATCTCTCTCTCTCATTACTTTTTTATTTTATTTTTTGAAGCTTTGTTTGGTTAGTGAGAAGCAAAAAGAAAATAAATTGAATTTATTAAACCTTTATTTCCACTTATTTGGAACCCAATAGAACATGACACTGCAGTTTGAACTCTGCTTTGCCTAAAACAATCACTCTGGTTCAGTTGAGGATTTTGTGTATAGGATTTTAATTTTAATTTTAATTTTTCGTTTTCTCAGCAACCAAACGAAATCTCACAATTTGTCATCTTTTCTTTCTCTCCAATTTTCAAAAAAAGAAAAGCTTTAATTGTTTGTTCAGTTTGATCTTTTAATGGGTTCGTTGTTAATATAAAATTATGCATCATAAAACAGCAAAAGGACGCGTTTACTCGAGCCAGCTTGAATGAAATTGCTGCGAAACTTGTTCTTGATGATCCAAGCAAGGCGAGCTGGACACCATTATCTGTGCTCTTTAAGCCTCATTATAATGCAATCACAGGAAATTATGACATAAATGTACTAATGGTGGCATTAGAAGGGAAAGGGAAGAGTGTAATTTGGCATGATCGGCGTAACGGATCATCTTTGATCAATCTCAATGATGATACTTTGATGGGTATTGTGCTTAATGTTTCGGTTATAAAGTATGGTGGGCTTTGGAAAAGTAGGCATTGGATTACGTTGAAAAGGGTCGATGGGGTTTGGTATAATTTGGATAGTGATCTTGTAGCTCCTGAGACTTTTAAAGATGATGAAGAAGTTAGGGAATTCTTAGATTGCATCATCAATCATGGTGGGGAGGTTTTGCTTGTCATGAATGATGCACAGTGAGCTTTGTTTGCTTTGGAATTAAGTTCCTTGATAGAACTTCTGAATGTGTGTGTATATACCATGTACTTGTTCCAAACAAGATCTTGGGGCAGTTTATAGATGAATTCAGTTTTGCTTTTTATGCAATCTTAGTCTCTTTCAAAGCTTGGACTTCTTGAGGTAGGAAATCAATTCCTAAGGGGTCTGGCAGGTGGTGATTAAGGATGTTCTTAATTGTTTCTCCAATGAAATGTTTTTTTTCCTTAAGGTTTCTTAATGGATTGGAATTCAGAAGTCACTTTAGTGTGCGTTTGACATCAACTGACTTATCTTTTTGTTGATTGCTTTTTGGAAAGTGTATTAAAATATACTAGTACTTTGAAAAGGTAAGAAAAAGTGAGGTTTAAAAAGCTATATATAAAATCTAATAGCTAAAAGCTAACCAAATAAGGTAGACATAAACAGACTCTAATAAAAATGTGATGGAGCAGAAGAACTTAGACATATTGGGCACGACTCTCTGACTAATATGTAATCAGATTATATGCACAGATTACGGTCTCTTGGTTAAAATTCAAATAGTGTCTAGCACTTATTATAAATGTTGGTAGTTCGTCATGGAAACTGATTTCAGGCAGTCAATTTGACTGATTATTTAAGAGATGGTTGAATGAAGATACATTTGAAAACCAAAGATTGAAGGAATTTGATTATGCTCCTTTCTAGCTTTGCCTGTTACTTCTATGGTCTCTTAACCTGTCTTGTACTGTTTCATGCTGTATAGATCTTTCTTCTAAAAGTAATTTTTAGTTTCTTTGGTTTAAAAATTAAATCCAGATAATGTTTCTTCCATGTTTATAATACTTTTTTACTTCAATTATATATCTATTGATATTATGATTTTAGCTCAATTCTCTATGTTAAATACCTGTAAAGAGAAATTACATTAATAAATTAAGTGTAGTGTTGATAAATGCCTTCTCTTAAAGTGTTGATAAGCAGTGGCCTTGAAATACATGTCATTATAGCTTCTATACATTAACTGCTTGTCTCAGAAGTTTTATGACCTTTCTGTGCTTGAACTGGAGTTGGCTAATGATGTAGCTTTTTTTTTGGGATGGAAGACATCAAATCATTCATGATTTACAACATGGAGCAGTTGGTTTAAAACATTGGTTTTACTTAAAAGATTTTGATTTTCCTTTATGGTCGACTAAATTGTATGCTTAGGCACCTGTCCAGAAAAAGGGCAACATCTTGTCAGAGCATCTTCACCTACTCATGATTTTTTTCGTTCTTTCTTTCTTTGTTCTTTTCCTTTTGGTTTATTGTTATTATTTTTTTCTGTTTTATATTTTTTGGGGTGGGGGAGTTGGGGAACTTGGGATGGAGAATGTACCTCATGCATCCAAAATATGCATCATTGCTCTCACAAAGTGTGGATCCCACAACCATATGGAATCATGGATGCTCATTGTGAGAGAGAGACAATGCATATGTTGTATGTATGAGTCTATAAGATAATTTTTGGCTGAAGATGAGTGAGTTTGGCTCCAAGGGAACTCATGATATTTTTAATGCCAGGTAATCCTGGTAAGATTTGGAAACTTTACCGGCAGTTACTGACAAAAGTTGCACCAAAATGAGAAGCAAGATGTAATCAATGCTCTGTGATGGTATGATTACATTAGATTTTACCAACAATTCATCTGTCCGTCTCTAGAAACTTTATGTATGTCTTTTTCTTTGGTTGGAGGCATAAGACCTATCATCATATGATATTACTTCTGGTCTTGTCTAATAATTCTAAGTGTCCTCTTATTGTGAAAAAAAGGTTCAGAATATATTCATGCTACTCATGCCCAAATATAGCAGGGTTTTGGTTTGGAATTAAATTTCAAGCCCATAATATTTGGAAAAGACCAGTTTTTGTAGTGAATTGGTCGTTGACAAGCATGTTTAGTTACTGATGGATTTCTCACTAAAGAATAAGATATTTGGGAATCATTTGTTTGGAGCTCTTTTTAAGCTATAAAAAGCTTTAGAGTGTTTGTTATGGATGTTGTACATTATTACTAACAGATTACCAAAAAGTTGTGTGTAAATGATAAAATTCAATAAAGCAAATGGAAGTAGTAATGCCTAGTGCCCCACTTGTGACTTCCCCCACCGGCCATCCACCATTCTCTCTGCATCAATCATGGTCCGATTCCTTCAGAATTTCTAACATAAGATCAAAAGCACTTTAAAAGCAAGACACACCAATTGGATACTGCTTAGTTGCTACTTCTTTTTTATAAAAGACGCCTCTGTAAAACTTTTGCCCTATTTTTTATTGTTGTTCTCTTTTCTCTTTTCTTTTTCTTTCTTCCTGCACCATCTCTTTTTCTTCATAATTTAGTTAACACCCTTGGATAGGTCCACTCCTTTAACTTTCCTACACAGAACCTATATTGGGATATCATTGCCCACGACCACATTCTAATAGTCTAATAGCAGGGGCATTCTCTTTATTCCTTAATTTGATGGAAACATCTTGATGTTGTTGTCACTATATAAATATTAGGTAATTCATTACCATCTATTTATAGATAATAAATACTAATTAGGGTAGTGTTGGTGATGAAGGTAATTTTAAATTCCAAAGGGTTGGCCATTCACTTTAGTCACAAGAAAGCATCGTTTCCTCTTTGGGGATAATATGGAATGGTCACTTAATTTTTTTTAGAGACTGAAGAATCGTGAACTGGGTTTACAAGAATGCATGGTTAATTGTTTCCTCTTTGAGGACCTAACTGCTTGCAGGTACGCATACAACATTGTGCCTAGAAAAACTAGAAGCAAATGGTTTGCTTAAGCTTAAGCCCTTAATATTTTCTTATATTTTAGTTAAACATGATGATCTAGCATTACCTACCCGACCAAAACCATTCATTTCAATTCTTTTTTAAATTTTATATATGTTTGGTTGCACTAACTTTTCTACACTTGCACTACATGCAAGCAAAGAAATATACTCATCATGGTCCATGGTTGTAGCCGGGTGTGCGTCAGAAAGTAGAGAAAGCAAGCAGTATTCTTTTTATTGCTTACGCTCTCTTTTATCACCGCTTCCATCGACCTTTTCGGCATTTACTTTTGGTTCTTTTCTATATATTTCGTCTACACTCTATCATCTACTACACCCACAACTTAATATATTTCTCCTGCTGTTGTCTACATTTTTTGCTATTCCACTCACAACTCTCTCTCTCTCTCTCTCTTTCTTTATGGACAAGACAAGCGGTTACCCTTATTATAGACAAAACTATAGTAAGAGAGGCTTTTCTAGAAATTGCAGATTCAAACTGCCTAAAGGGTCTGAGTTAACTGTCAGATACCTTAAGAATCTTGCTGATAAGGTAGCAAGAGCTCTACAGTCGGTGACTACGAGGAAAAGACAGTCACCTAAGGATTCTTCTTCATTAGGAAGATCAAATCCAGCCTTCGTAGCTCCTGTTGATTCCCATAGAACAGAAGCCATTGAGGATTGCATCGAGTTCATCAACTCTTCTTCTTCTTTTTCAAGATCAAATTCTGTCACGGCGAACTCTTGATATTGTAAAATATATAATATTTTGTTCAAGAATTTATGTCAGGGCCTTCTAGGTCATATGCGTTTTTGTTTATTTCTCTGTAAATACCAGTTTTGTTGGTTTTGGCATCCCTTTTTTAATGTTCTGATTTCTGAAAGGGGGACACTGGCTCAACTATTAAAAGGTGAAGCAATTTTAATTGGGTACTGCAATCAGAAGAAGCGGTGGCCATCTCAAATGGTTTTCAGAGAAGGTGTTATGGACTTTCTGTGATTGAGCAATCAGGAAACCTGATACTTAAATTAGTTTCGCTCATACTTTCAACTTAAAACAGTAAAACCTAAACACTCATAAGTCAAGAATGTTTCTTACTTTCTTCACATCACATGATGGGATTGGGGGGGGTGGGGGGGGGGGGGGGGGGGGGGGGGGGGGTGGGGTGGTGGGGGGAAACAAAACGAACAAATGGCTTCAGGCCGTTCTTAGAGGTCCACATCCTCACTCTCTCTCGGACACATTTTTATGCAAAGGTTTTGTGAAAGAAATTATTGTTGCTGGCAAAGTTCTTGATTGTTACAATGGAAACTATTACCCTGTAGCCTAATAGTGATATGCTCACATGAGGCTGTGACTTAATATGCTATTTATATGGTGTTAAACATGCTTTGCACAGTTTCCTTCCACTCCCAATTATATATAATATGAATCTAGGCAGTAGCCATTCCATTCAGAAAGTGTCTTGCTTAAATACTTTTGTTTTTTTGAAAAAAGTGTGTTGCTATCCTCATTCTTGAGAGTCGATCCATTTTATCAGCTATCCCCGAAGGGTCCATGGCAAAAATCAATGTTAATCCGTGTCCCAGATTGCTTTTCTTTTCGCTATTGGCACAATTATACACATACACAACACAAATCTCTCTCTCTCTCTCTCGGATGCATAATTACTAATTAGACTATTAGAGCTTATCAGTGACACGTGCAGTATACTGGTCTATTTTATAGCTCTGGCACCATCACCTTATCAGTCTAATTCCCATTTCATGCATTCTCACCATCAATTAAAAAAAAAAAAAAAAATCTTAGCAACATATAAGGTGCTAGTTGCTAGCTGACCCAAAATGAATTAATAATAATCCTTAAGAAACAGAACACTAAGAAGTAAACACGACTTAAGCATTCCATAATCACCAAAGATTGAAAGCAAAACAGACATGAACATGGCATACTTGAAATGCCAGAAAATGATGAATGACCCCAAAAGAGGGCATCAATTCTTGGCAAAAAGGCCTCCAAAGCCACCACCCTTCTTCTTCTGAGGGACAGCCACTGAGTTCTTGCGCCCATTGCTGGTGGTGCCACCATCCTTCTCCTCCACCTTCTTGAGGATTGGATCAGTCTCAAGAAGCTGGTCCTCCTTCTGTAACCCTCCAATAATCCAGTCAAGAAGCCCTTTCTCCTCTTTGCTTCCACCAGCACCCTTTGCTGCTGTTGCGGCAAACACTCTTCCAGCTGCTGGGGCAAATGCCATTGTTAGAGAAGCCATCTTAACTAGCTTTCTTTGTTTATTTTCTCTGCAGAATCCGAGCTTGGAATAGTTGAAATGAATAGAGGAGTGAAGGCAAAGTGGGTAGGATGTTAATATTATATTATATCCTTCTCTTAGCTCCTCTCAAATGAATATGAGCCGTTAGATGGGTTTCAAATGGTAATTGAGAATTGAATGGAAGTGTTTGAAGCACGAGTTCTCCACAAGTGGCTTATCCTCATGGTTTCTATTTTTTTTGGTACTAATTTTACGAGGAGGAAAATTTTGTAAAGCTGAGGGGTGAGGGCCTCATCCTTTAGTCAGCACATATGGTTATGTATTCAAAACGTGGCATCATTATAACCAATGCTCTCGGCCTCTCATGAAGACACTCGTGGGCTAATCCTGGATTAGTTCAAGCATTTTACCTCGACATAACTGGGCCTGAGCCTATAAAAACGTGTGACCATTAGCAAAATCTTTAAATATGCTGTCACAAATCCAAAACAAAAACAAAAACCAAGCCCAAAAAGTTCTCTTCAACGTTTTTCTTATTTTATTTTATTTTTCTTCTTTTCTGCCCTTATATCTTTCCCTTCCCTTTAGAGTATTTTAAAATAATAATAATAATAATAATAATAATAACAATACACGTAAATAATTTTATAAATTGTCATGTAACAAGTTGGAAGAGATTCTTCCAAACTGGTTTAAAAGAAAGTTTCGTCTTTATACATTATCTCTTACCTCTTCTTTCTAATCAAGGACATCTTCCCCACTTTGCTTTTTTTTATTCTCTCTTTATTTTCTTTCTTAAAATTATCAAGCTCTAATATCTCTTTCTTCTCTTTTCTCTCCATAATGCTTCTTCAATTAGTTCCATGAACTCTTTAGCCCTCTTAATTTCTCTCGTTTTCCACATCCTCTCATTCTCAGTTACTATTAAGAACGTAGAAACCCGGTAGTTCCTTAGGGAGATGGGTAAGAAGTGAATGGAAATGGATGATAATTGTATTCGAATTGACTTAATTTGAGATAGTTAACACCATAGAGAAATATTAGGATAGAAAAGAAATGTATCAAGGAAGGAATTTATTTATTCTTCAAGATATTCCAAATGATGGATACATGCAACTCTTTATACAACTCAAGCTCTCTCATATTAGCCACACATAACTTAATCCTATTGACTTACTAATTAAGCATGTACTCTCAGCAATGAGCCCATGTGGTTAATGAGCTACATGTGCTTAAAGCTCAAACTAGCTCTATCTAAATCCTATCTCTTGTAATCCACTTGTAACTAACCTAACTAACTAATGGCAAGGAAAACAATGGAATTACAATAATTATTCTATGGAATTACACTACTACTAATACAACGAGGGGTTCCTAATAGATGCTTTTTATGGGAAAACAAATTACAATATATACTAAATTGTAAATTGACCCTTAAAGTTTGGTGTTAATTTTTTTTAGGAAATTTAGACCCCGATTAGTTTTAATTAATTACTTAAGTTGATTAATTAAGTCGATTATGTAAAGCTCTAGGTCAACTAGTGATGGACACAACCCTGCCAAAAATAAATGTTAAAAATTTGACATAAGCCATATTGTTATGATGGAGAAACTTTAACGGGAAAAACCTCAACAGGTGGTTTGAAGCTTACCATAACCTCAAAGAATCACTATGTAGAATGAAAGTTACAGTAATACAAATATACATGATCTTAGTATTGTTACCTACAGTAGAATTTACTAACGTTACCTAACGCAACACCAACCAAGTTGGACTCTTCTACCTTGTGAATCACTTTGGTGCACAAATACCAAATTCGTGAGTCATGGTTGAATTCACAACAACAACTCTTGATTGCAGTAGATGTTGGTGCAAATGTCTTCACAGGAACTCTATTAATCTTTAATATGCTTAGAGATGCAGTTTGGAACAAAACCATTGGTACACAATAGTTGCAACAACTTCTCTAAATTCCACAAAGTCCTATCTATGATTATAACAACTTAATGAGGCTTAATATATGTCATAGAATCCTAGTGCACAGATTACTAGGTCATTAAGTCATCATGCTTTACTAAATTACAAGAAAAAATCAAATTTCAATCTATCAACTAGAGTCGAGGTTTAAATGAACCTTGATTGATCAAGATACAGCATAGGCAACAAAACTTCCTCTTTTTTAAACAATTTATTTAGCTTTTTATTATTTATTTTTTGTTTTCAACACTACATAGATACTAAAAACTTTACAAGTCAAATACATAAAAATGCGTTTTGGCTTGGATTTGCCAACGTAACAAGATTTGACCTTGACAATTTTGATTTTCCCTTTAAAGTTTTAAAATGTTGATACGCTATTCTAAAGTTAAATATCATCTTAAAAACAAAAAAAAAAAAAAAAAAAATTCCTTCTATGTCTGGTGTTGATGTTTTTGTTAAGTGTCATCTAAGCCTATCACTTTCACTCTTTGGTCACCAGTGCAACCATTCTTAGGCCCTTGTAGCCATCCTTTATCATTCACTTGTTGTCTTTTGCAGGATTCATTCCACATTGTGCCTAACCTGTTCTACATTTGATCTAGTCATTCATGGTCATCTTCGAGGCATCTTCACAAGCTTATATTTTGACTCAAGTTATCATCAATCCTCTACCTTAAGTTTCAAGGAGTGTGTCAAAGATATTGTGGGTTTGTATGTCGAAGATGTTATAGCCTAAAGGGTTCATTTGATTGGAGGGGTGGACAAGTGGGAGAATAGAAAATGAATAGAGTATAGAAAAGTGGAGGGATAGAAAATGTAGTTTATATAAATTTACTTTCATACCCCTAGTAGAAAAAAAATATAGAGTCCATTTTTTTAGGTTGGCAAACTGTGATCAATTGTAATTCATTTATAGTTGTTTTGATGAGTCTTGAGTGTGTTAAAAGTGTATTTTATTGTCCAAGACAAAGACCCAAGTTTAGATCAAGAAAGAATCAAGTTCAGAGCAAGAAAACAAAGGTTCTAGTTCTGTCACTTCGACACCAATCGAAACCTGGCTCGACTGATCGAAATTGTCACTTCGACACCAACTTGATCAATCTAGATTGCGATATCAGCAAAAATCTAAAACGTAAAAAAGCCCATAACTTGCTCTTTTCAAGTCTGATTCATGATCCGTTTGTTGTACTATTTAAAGGACATCATAAGCTACCCTTAATAAGGCTTTTCAGAGAGATAAATCACTGTATGTGTAGCTAGGGTTTGTATAACCAATTTTTTCTCAATCTCACTATACTGGAGACTTTCAAAGTAGATATGAGCCTCCATCTACTCAACCCGTGAGAGTTTAAGAGCATATAGAGAAAGATCAACATGGTGTTGCTACTACCATAGTGCAGATCTATAAGAAACCATAGAGAAATCAGTTAACCATAGTTATTGATCTAAAACCTTTGAGTGGAGTGTTAAAGTCACAAACAAGAGTGTTTTGGTGTAATAGTTTTATAATAGAAGAGTCTATAGATTTCGAGCTGCGTGTGGTCATGTAGTAAGTACTACATGGAGTAGCAATAGATTGAGAGTTAAGTCTATTCTATAAAATTCTATTCTATTAGTGAAATGTTGCCTTGATGATTGTTTAGGTTAAATTCTCTTTAGGTTTTTTTACTTTGAAATCATAGTTTCCAAAGTTTTCTTGGGTCATCATTCTCGGTGTTCATGTGATCTATGCTTGTTTGAATAAGATCTATTGCATAATTAAAGTAATTAATTATTGGGATAATATTTGATAAAATCTGAGATAACTGGGGGCTAAAACCCTAACAATTGTTATCAGAGTAGGTACATTCTGAAAGGACTATTTGTTTGGAGTGTGATCCTTGACCCCATTCTCATGGATATTTTTTTGTGTCTTACTGCTTATGGCTGTGAAAATTTAAATAAAGAAAACACAAATGATTCTGTTGTTTTGATGTCTGTGAAACTCTTTGTTGGGAATTATCTGCTAATTCTTTGAAAATTGCTAAGAAATTCTAGGAAGAGTTAAAAAAAAAAAAAGGTTAAACTTGAAAAAGAGGCATTGGGAGTATGTTTGGATGAATCAAATGAATTGAATGTGATTTTGAAAAAACATTTTGCCTTTGAAGTTGAAAAGAACAAAAGCTTGAAACAAAAATTAGCTGAGTCTAAAGGTAAACTTTAAAAATTGTCTAGTATCAAGCTGGTTGTTGTGATTGAGTCAGTTTCTAAACCCCCAGAGCCTAAAGATGATAAAAGTTCTGATGTAGACATTGAAGTTTCTAAACTTAAGTCTAAACCTCCTCCTAGGTTATAGAAAAAATATGGTTTTGTGCCTACCTATCATCATTGTGGTGTTCTTGGCCACATTAGACCAAACTGTTCTTTGTTGAGCCAAGAACCAAAGCTTGTGACTAGAGACCCTTCTAGGAATACTGATGTTCCTAAATTTGTTCCTGTTTGTCACTTTGTGGTGTTACTGATCATATTTCTCCTAATTGTCATAAATTGAAATTTAAACATTCTATGATTCAGTCTAGGACAGGAGATCATGTACTCCCTACCACAAGTTTGGAAAATTTTTTTTTTTTGACTTCTTTTGTAAAATTTAAGCATGTTGACTTGTGATAGAAAATTTTAAAAATGGTCTCCCCCCCCCCCCCCCCCCCCAACTCCCCCAAAAAAAAAAAAAACACTCTTTTTGTGTGGGTGAGAATAGATTTTATGTAGTGAGTGTTATTTTGAATTGTCCCAATTTAATTCTTTCAATCATTTGAGGACATTTTTATTTTATGTTTTTAGTTTTTTTTATTATTCAAAAAAATCCTAAAACATTAAATTTTTTTTAAAAAAGACAAAAATATTTGATTTTGTGTCTTGTTTTATTTTTCTTGAGGTGTATTACATGAATTTTAAAGTCTCTTTCTTGACTTAGAACATGCTTGACATTATGGAGAAACTTGAAAGTGTGTGTTGCATAACTTAGTGCATAACTATTTTGAGACAAATACATATTGCGGTGTCAATTGAATAAAAGTCATGTATTGTATTTTCTAGTTTAGCACATGCACACTTCTTGTTCATTATTAAACTCTCTTGTAGGTTCATTTTATGAAATGAATATTCATTGAGAACCTAGAGTTTTTAAGTCAAGCATTGATATTGTCTTGAAAAAATTATTTATTTTTCACACTTGTTGAAAAGATATTGGAAATGACTATCTCTGTTTGTGTGTGAGTATGTACTAGATAGTACATGTACTCATTGGTTAGTTAAGAAATTAATTCTTCTTACTTGTGTACCCTCTATAGCTTGGTTGAGCACTCTTTATGCACACATTATGTCAATTGTCCAAGTGTTAAATTTTGTATGATACTGACTAAAAATTTATGATTAAATTATTTGAGTCTATTATCACTCTCTTTAATGGAAATGACTAAAAAAATCTGGAGAGAAAGGCATAAATGACTATCTCACCACTTATGTCTTCCAATCAAAATACCCTAGTGTTAAATTCAAAAACCCGTGCAAATAAGGGATGCACAACACTTTAGAAAAATTAAAGGGTAAAAATCAATAAAAAAAAAAATGTTGTATGGGCTTGAAAAAAATTTTCTTTTAAAAATGTATGCCCTTGAATGTGCTGGTAGCAAAAAGCTCAATTTTGTTTGTAGGTCTTTGATTGCAAGCAGTCATTTAGGAGATGTGGGAGTTATATAATGTACCCTAAAGGCGATGGCCTCCATCAAGCAGATGTGATATAATTCATTTGATTATATTGTATGTTTGCAGTCTTTTATCTCATAATTGACAACACTTGTACATTGATTAGTTTTTCACACACTCCAGCATATTCCTTGCCAAATTGGGTACTCAGTTTGATTAATCATTTGATTACTTAATCCTTGAGTTCATTATTCTTTAGTATATGCTATTTTTCTTGATGTATAAACTACTAAAAATTTAAATTTTTTAAGATTAATTTGAGTTTTCAAGACACCTTGACACATGAAAATATCTTATATGTAGAATTTTTATATCATTGAGATCTATATTGTATAGTCTAAATTGATTGTGCCTGGAAGTGTTTGCATGCATCTATTCATGGGTCACATGGTGTCAAGTTTGCAAATATTGAAAGAGAGAAGATTTGTATTAATGTGAATCTTTATTTATTTATTTTTAAAACTTTGGTTTGTGTTTCTTTATTTTCCCCATCTCCTAAATTTTCCCCAAAACTATTTTTTCCAAAAATTGTTTTGTTTCCTATTTTTTTATAGAGAAGAAAGTTATTTTCACAAACCATGCTTTTCATAGGGGGAGTTATCTTTGCTTTCTATAGAGCTTATTTTTTTATGACCATTGTCAATCATGACAAAAGGGGAAGAAAGTTGGATTTAAGTTTTTAATTTTTTGTTAGTTTTTAACTGTTTTTAATGGGGTTTATTTCTTAGGGGGAGAAGGAAATATCTTTTGAGGGGGAGAGATGTTTTGTTGAGGGGGAGAACATGTTTTAATTCTTGCTTAGTTTCTTTGCTAACTTTGTTTGCTTAGTTTCTATTGCTTTAGTTTTAAAACATTTGGTTTGTACTTATTATATATAGCCTTGATTGTGTTTTTCTTCAACATTTGGTATCAAGCTAACTATGCTTCACACATGCTTTTATTCAAACTCTTTATAGTGTTTTGCTTATAGCAGTGTGATTTTTTTTTTTGGTCTATGTTTCCATACACACATGTGTTTATGCGTTTGTTTAGTGTTTCAGAAAAGACAAGCATGAAGCTTATCAACTCAGTTAACCTAGTTCTTTCTTTGGTTTCTCAGGACCAGTTGAGTTTGATGAGTTTGTAATAGTGAGTCATTGAATTGATATTCTTTATAAACTTTGGGTGATTCCTTGTAGTTTTGTTTTGTCATGTATTGCCAAAGGGGGAGATTGTAGAGTCCATTTTTTTAGGTTGAAAAACTATGATCAATTGCAATCCATTTATAGTCTTTTTGACGAGTCTTGAGTGTGTTAAAGGTGTATTTTATTGTCCAAGACAAAGACCGAAGTTTAGATCAAGAAAGAATCAAGTTTAGAACAAGAAAACAAAGGTTCTGGTTCTGTCATTTTGACACTAGTCAACACCTGGCTTGACTGATCGAAATTGTCACTTTAACAAAAATTGACACTAGCTTGATCGATCGAGATTGTG
Organism: Quercus variabilis; assembly: GCA_030445155.1. Classification (NCBI taxonomy): domain Eukaryota; kingdom Viridiplantae; phylum Streptophyta; class Magnoliopsida; order Fagales; family Fagaceae; genus Quercus; species Quercus variabilis. Next base: position 39,053,543 of record CP129445.1, read on the forward strand.
ATATAAGCAAAAATCTGAAACATGAAAAAGCCCATAACTTGCTCGTTTCAAGCCTAATTCATGATCTATCTATTGTGCTATTTAAAGGATATCATAAGCTATCCCTAGTAAGGCTTTTCAGAGAGAGAAATCACCATATGTGCGGCTAGGGTTTGTATAACCAAGTTTCTCTCAATCTCACTATATTGGAGACTTTCAAATTAGATTTGAGCCTTCATCTCATCTATTCAACCCGTGAGAGTTCAAGAGCACATAGAGAAAGATCAACACGGTTTTGCTATTGCCATAATGCAGATCTATATGAAGCCATAGAGAAATCAGTTAACCACAAACAGGAGTATTTGCGTGCAACATTTTTACAATAGAAGAGTTCGTGGATTCAAAGTTGCGCCTGGTCATATGAGTAAATACTACATGAGGTAGTAGTCGATTTAGGGTTAAGTCTATTTTATAAACTTTCATTCTATTAGTGAAATGTTGCCTTAATGATTGTTTAGGTTAAATTCTCCCCAGGTTTTTTACTTTGAAACTACAATTTTAAAAGTTTTCCTGAGTCATCATTCTTGGTGTTCATGTGATCTATGCTTGTTTGATGTTTGTTTGATTCAGATCTACTGCAAAATTAAACTAATTAATTATTGGGTTAATATTTGATAAAATATGAGACAACTGGGGTCTAAAACCCTAACAAAAAGGGGGGAAAAAAGGATGAAAAAAAAAGACAAAATATATGAAAAAAAAAGGATGAACACAAAAAAAGAAAAAAGAAAAAAAGTAAAAGAGTAACAGAAAAAAGAAAAAAAAAAGGAGGAAAAAAAAAAAAAAAAGGTTGAAGAAACCATGAAAACCCAAGAGGAAAAAAAAAAAAAAAAAAAAAAAAAAAAAAAAAAAAAAAAAAACTAGTTGTTGTTGCACAAACAAGGGTGCTTTAGTCCAAAGTTTTTCCCTCCAGTTTTCTCCGGAGAGAAAACACTTGGGTTCCACTAGATTTCCTTCCTAAAATCACTCAAACCAAAAACCTCAAGAAATCATTTTCTTTCCTCTCTTTTCCATCCTTCCTAAAATCTCTCCAAACAAACGAACCCTAAAAAAGTTATGTTGTATGCTTAGTTAGGGTTAGCTTAACTCCTACGTATAATCTAATTATTTTCATTGTAATACACATTGTAGCCATTTAGGATTTCTACCGTGGACATAGACAGTCAAATTGAATCAAGTTAACTCATATTTAATCTTCTCTTCCTCTCTCTTTAAATTTTTCTCTACATTCTAATAGACATGACAAAATTGGACTCGACTAAATTTTCATTTTTGTGAGTTGACTCAACCGACCCAGCTAACTCGCAGTGCAATCCACTTTTTAGAATAAAAATAATAATAATAATATTCAGACAGCCAGGTTGGCTAGTGCAAAAGTCAAACTCAATTAGTATAAATGTATAATATCACATCCACTGTGCCAGCACCAACCCAGCCAGCCACGCTGTTATTAAAAGTAAAAAAAAGGTTAAAAAAATGAAACCTAACCTAAATGTTAAACGAGTAAAAGGGCCCATTTGGTACATGTGTTTAAACACATGTTTTCAATTGTTAAACAACATTACAAGTATTTTCACATACTTTTTCACTCACACGTATTTCAAAAAAAATGAAAACTGTTGTTTAAACACACATAAAAATTAAAAACTAAAAATCAAAATGCAAACGCAAACGACACAACAGTGACCAAAGACAGCAGGTAGCGGCAACAATGTACAACTCCTCTCAAGATCAACAACTTGGGAAATTAATATATTAAGTGTGCATTTGGTTCCAGTTTAAAAAGCTAGCTTATTTTACTATTCAGCTTATTTTTGTTACTATTTATGGGCTCCACTATACTTTTTGATACTATTTATAGATCTCACTGTACTATTTCAGTTAACTTTACCTTTATCTACAATATTTTCAATAAAAAGTTTTCAGTTTCAGCAAAATAAACGGATCCCAAACATATCCTAAAAAATGAAAAAATGCTGGGTTTTTCCAAACTCCAAAGTACCAATAACAATGAAGAGGGCATAAGGGAAGAGATTGATGTGGAGAAAGCAATATACAATCTAGTATTAAAATATATAATCGAGGTTCGAGGAAATGGACTCTAGAGTCAATTGAAGGGATTAATTTACTATTAACAAGCCTATTAGCAACAAATATATATATATATATATATAGAGAGAGAGAGAGAGAGAGAGAGAGAGAGAGAGAGAGAGAGAGAGAGAGAGAGAGAGAGAGAGAGAGAGAGAGAGAGAGAGAGAGAGAGGAAATCTTAACATTGTATTACATGTTTTATATGTTTTTAACATGTATGCCAATTTTCATGCTAATCAGATTTTATTTACCATTTCATCCATAAACACATTTTTTATGTATTATTTTAAACTATAAACATTTGAATTTAAACAATTGATTGATGACATGACTATTGATATTCGATTATTTTGAAATTTTGCAAGCATAAAAAATATATGAAGATAATGTAATTTAATGGTAGATTTGTCAAAATTGGCATTCTATTAAAAAATAATGAGTGGTGTAATGTTACTTAGAATTATACTAGGTGTAACTTGAACCTAACTCATATATATATATATATATATAAGACCAAAATATCAATTGATTTTTGATGTTATGTTTATTTTTGAAGATATTTTTATTTAGTTATATTTCTATAACTTTATTATTATTTTGGTGTTATATTCACCTAAGAAGATTGATAACTTGATATAGACATATAGTCTTAGAAATTTATTTATTTATTTATTTTTTAAATGGGAATGATATTATTAATTAGTGAACTTTGAATTTAAATTGCATAAACTTAAAATTTATACTTTTTATTGAATTGTCTAATTTTTTTGGTGGGTACTTTTGAACAATTTGAACAGAAGTGTTGAAATTTGTTAAAGAATAGTGTCTGTGGGGGAGTTTTTTGCTTCAAGAAAACTCATGTGTACTCCTAGGCAGTTTTTGCTCTTTGTCCCACATTGGAAGGGTTTCCTTCCTCCTAGCACTTTATAAGGCATGAACCAATGGTATTAGAGCACCACTAGTTTGGTAGGAGGAAGGAATTGGTAGGAGGAAGGAAACCCTTCCAATGTGGGACAAAGAGCAAAAATTGCCTAGGAGTACACATGAGTTTCCTTGAAGCAAAAAACTCCCCCATAGTGTCTTTTCCATTCCAAGTGTGGTGGATAGAACAATGGTAGACCGGTAGTAAGTTTAGTCTTGTAACAATCTGAGAGTTACAATTTGAGAGTTAAGTGCATGGTTGGTATATTAAAAAGAAAAAGATAGTCTGAGAGTTACAATTTGAGAGTTAAGTGCATGGTTGGTATATTAAAAAGAAAAAGATAGTCAAGTGTATCATTTTTTCTTTTGGATTGATAGTGAAGTGTATCATGGTTACAACTAATAAATACAATTTAAAGAAAAACAAAAAACAAATAAATCCAAAATGATATTAATTATACAAAACAATTTCACAAAATGATATTACAAGGAAAGCCACCAGCCTTGAGTTGGTTGGTGCCATGTGGCGTGGAAATGGCCATAGTACTACAAGTATGGTTGTGGTGGTTGTAGACGTACCAGTAAATTTGAACAAAAAAAAAAAAAAAAAAAAAAAAAGAGAAAAAAAAAAAAATCTAAAGACTGTACACAGTATTCGTATAAATTAATATGAACATAAGGGGACAAGAGTGTATTCTGAGTTTGACTCGTTTTTTATGATGTAAAACCATGTGCTATAATTTTTTTTTTTTTTTTTTTTGCCCTATTTTCAAGAGGATAGTGGATATAAACTATTAACAATTCTACTAAAAATCTTGGGGTTGGTATCGATAGCCTCAAGAAAGGGCAAAGTAAGAGTTTTTGTGCTCTATTTCTTGCATGCAAAGTTTCCTCCCACTCAGAACTACTTGCTGAAAAGAGAGTCATTTTGCTTCCTCGTAGGTCTAAATTGTTTTTCTTTGCATGGCTTTAAATGTTTCTTCTTTCTTTCTTTCTTTCTTCTTCTTCTTCTTCTTTTTTTTTTTTTTTTTTTTTTTTTCAAGGTTTTGGATCAACCCATTTTCTCATTGCGGGTACACCTTCTCTAACTAACCTCTTCCTCTCTCTCACAAAGCTCGAGCTAGCTGAGCAAGACAACCAATAAAAGAAAAGAAAAATAAAAAAGAAAAGAAAAAAGATGGCTTGGAAAGCTGAGGAAGGTGGCCTTGCTAGAGCAGGTAAGAGTCTTACTTGCTCCTTTGATAAGCATAGGTACGCTAACGAAAGTCCCTCGAGAAACTCCAAATTACGTGCCATTGACAGGCAGACAAATGAGAGTAGTTAAAACAAAGATTTCAAATTGAACAAAAAAGAAGAGATTGGCATGCAAATTGTCATTGCAACTGTAATTATACTAATACACTATATGATGCTCTTTGGATATTAGGCACATGATACCTTATTATTGCCTTATTGGGATGTATGCATGAGGTTCCCGAAAATATCCTATAAACCAATGTGCAAGGAAAGCTCCTTCAACCACTACACCACACTTCAAATAATCACGTGTATACTATTAATCCAATGAACTATTTAATAATCACGTTTTTCTTCAAATAAACATTTGTTTATACTATTGATCCAATGACAATTTAATAATCATGTTCTTTCTTAGTGATTCATATAATAATAATTAATTTATTTTTTAAAATAATTTAATGAATCGTATGATCAAAATATATATAAATGACCTTTATTAACAGTCACGTAATGGATTCAACCCAATTCGAAGGAAAACCTTTTTCATTTTTTATGTACAACTATTTTTCTTCTTTTGCCTCAACATATTATACATGGTTAAATATTTGTAATATTTAAGTAATTTATTTTAAATGAAAATAGGTCGAGGGGAACAAATAATAATCCACTATGCATATTTCATGCATAGAATAATGTTATTTGATACGTATATATATATATATATATATTACCAAACTAAACAAAAAATTCTTATAAAAAAATTCTTTTAAAAAAAAATACATGTTTTCTATAATTAAACATATAAAATACATGTTAAACATTTCCTATATTATATTAATACAGAAATACTTCAATTTACTGAACTTATATGCTTTATGAAGTTTTAAATTTTATTTTCTTACAACAATAAAATTATCAAATCCAACATTTCTTGTCCCATCTTTTACTATTTATATTAAGAGTCAAATTTATATATTTTTATTATTATCTTGAATTTTTTTAGATACATTTGAGATTTTTTTTTAATTTTTTATAATTTAAATGATTTTATTTAATGTATATTATTTATGTATGTATATTAGATTTTAAATAAACAAAAATAAAATCATTTTCAATTATAATAATATGAGACAATATATATATATATATATATATATATATATATATATATTTTGTTTTTGCTAGTAAACGAAGGAGTATATGAAATATCATCTCCTTCAATAAATTGTTATGCATTTTTCTTGAAAATACAACTATAAATTGTGGGAAAATTTAGACCCCGATTGATAGAATTAACAAGTTTTAAACCCAAGTTGTTAATTAGATTTATTATGAATAAAACTTGTTAAAACAAACAAATATCAATATCATGTCAAAATCATGCAGCGAAAAAATAAATAAGACAAGATATGATGACCTAGGAAAACCAATGAAACAAACTAGTTTCACAGTAAACAATTTAGAGGAAAACCTTCGCGAAAAGCAATATACTATAGTAAAGAGAAATTTCAAATCTAGTACAAAACTTTTGTCCTTAGACTCTATAATCATCGTAGATGAATTTACAGTAGAAACCTTCTACCGCTTTAAAACCTCTGAACTCTTCAATATATGAACGCCACCCTTTGATGCATGAATCCAAGTATGTGACTAACCAATTGTGCGAATCCTAGTATGCAACTTAATCACCAACTAGAAGAAGATGTTGGCTGTAAAGTTTTTCACTTCATCAACAATGAAGATTAAGAAGCATTTGGTTACAAAACCTTAAGGTGCAAAAGACGTAGTAGCTTCCTTTAGAGAGAAGAAGGTATCGGTCATCTTTTGCATATGTTTTCATTGTATTCTCTTATGTGACGGCCTCTAAAATAAGCCTTATATAGGTCTAGAGTTGTGAGAAAAGAAACCCTACACATACATGTTAGCATGGGTCAGAAATCAGATCTGAAAATTTGAATTCCCGTAACCTTAATCAATCGAGAGGTGTCGAGGAGGTATCGAGCTTTAAACTTCGACAGATACAGCTATCGAGAGGCTATCGAGGAGCTGTCAAGGGGACATAAGATTTCTCAATTGATCCACTAGCTGTCGAGAAGGTGTCAAGATTGCGATAAAAATTAATTGAAGAGCTCGATAGATAGCTTAGTTGTCGGGAGGTGTCGAGAAGCTATCGAGCTATCTATCTGCATGTGTTGAACTACTATCCAACTTTATTGAACAGCTTTTCTTCACTTGTTTCTTGGTCCAATTTTCATGATTTTAATACTAAACTTGAACAACATATTTTTTGAAGTATGAAACACATTTTAGATCTACCAAATTACAAGTGCGTTTTGTCAAAAGATTAGCTAATTACATAAAATAGTGACATATGTTCCTAACAAGTGAATCACATATGTCCTAACATAAATGATACACACACACACACATACACACACTAATTATATTAAATATTAAAAAAATTGAACTTTTTAACAACTTATGTAATTATATCAAGATTACATAAGTTTGCTATTAAGTTTAAATGTAATAAGAGAAATAACTAAATTTATATTGCTGCTTTTTTAGTCCCAATTTCTATTGCACTTCGTAATATATCTTGTATGTACATTTATTTATGCATTTTTTTATCCTATGCTTTTACAAAAAAATTCTTATAAAAAAAATTTGACAAAAAATTTAAAATTGAATGAAATATGTAGATATTCAGTATTGTATAAATTCCATTCTGTATATTACTAATTTTTATATCAATTAAATTTAATTCAAAATCAACTGTTCAAACACAAACTATAAGCAAGAAACAAGTACAAGAGATATACAGAATAACATTTAATAAAAATATCTTATGCTAATTCACTTACAATTGATAAATAGTGGTCCTTTCATGTAACCAAATTGCGGTTATAATAACTGCTTGATTTGATGTGTGATGATAAAATTTGACTAATGATTATGTAATTTTGTAAGTTATATTTAGTTCAATGGGTGAAGTTTAAATAAGAGATTTAAGATTCGAATATCCACCTACACAAAATTACATGTACACTTGTATAATGAAATCTATGGCGCTTAATGTTATGGTAAGCTGATGAGTTGGAGAAAGTGGATGGCTTGCACGATGTTATGTTAACGTTAAATTCATGATTTTTGATGTTTAATTGATAACATTTTTATACTTTCACATCTAGAAACTTTAAAATTATTTGAGTTGCACTGTTATTTTTCATATTTATTATTTGTGGTGTACTATGAGGAAATTTAGTGCATTTTTAGAGACTAGGAGGAGGGAAAAATTGAGTGCACTAAGGTTATCATCAATTTGCACCTAATTAAGTGTACTTTTTTGGAAAAACTTGTTGTGATAGGAATAATATATTATAATTTGCTTTGTTTATAATTAAGATGAAAATGGTTCAGAGAATCACCGAAAGATTTATATGATACTAAAACAATTTATAGCCAGGTAATATAAATGTAGGAGTCATGAGAGATCATCTACATGATCTATATAGGAAAGTTAGTGCACTAGAGTCACGAAAGATTTATATGATCCTTTTTTAATAATATATTTTTTAAATTAAAAAACATAACAAAATATTTGTTCTTGCTTTAAAATGTTGAAGTTCAGGGATTTGTGCCTGTATTAAACATCAAACATCAAACATTTAACTTTCAAATTGTTATTGGAAAAACACAATATATATATATATATATATTTAGAATTAAATTTTCCTGCGCAGAAATTAGGTAGACCTAAAACCCTATACAACTAATATCATTTACAAAATACAGTCAATAGCCAACACAATTTATAAATTGGACGCTAAGCATATTATTGAAATAAAAGATTTATTTCAATTTCAAGATATACAGTGGGTAAATTGAATTGATGACGAAAGAGAGAGAGTATGACTTATTTAACTAAATAGGAGATCTCTAGGCTGAAATCTAGCTACAAAGGCTAAAATGGTTTTTTTTTTTTTTTTTTTGGTTGGATAAAGAAGTAGCCTTACATTTATGGTTTGTGGAGAGATATTTCAAATTTTGTCGAGGTATAAACCAAATATTAAAGCAAATTAGCAAAAAGTCACACTTTTCCCTGTTTTATATATTATGTAGATTATGCAGATCACGATCTCTCATAAATCCCACCCCCATGACTTAATTTTTTTTTTAGTATCATTTAAATCTTTTGTTGATTCTTTGAATCATTATCATCTTATAAACAAAGCAAAGTCTAATATATTATTCATATCATAAAAATTTTACTAAAAAAGTACACTTTAAGTGCAAATTGATAACTACTTTTTTTTTTTTTTTTTTAAAGAAACAAACACACACAAGAGAGAGAGAAATAGATTCTAACACAAAATTACACCACAATTCCACTCAAAAGTTATGATAACTTTTAAGGGAATATAGAACAAGTTATACTACGCATAATATACTCTCTTAATCAAATTGATGATAAACTTATTATATGCATACATCAATAAAGCTCAAAAACTAACACAATGAGTGTCTTTAAATGCAATTTACTGATGATTTATTTCTTTAAAAGTACAGTAAAAACATCGGAAAAGCTCAAAAACTTTTAAATGGTTTTTTTTCCTTGTCAAAGGCACGAGAAAGTATACTATGTTTCGGTAATACCAAACCAATATCTATTTTAGTATTTCTTACCTAATAAATAAGTGACACCTATTTCAAAAAACTATATCAAACTACTCCAATAAATGATTAATTTATCTTCTCGATAGCATAGAAAATTGTGATTAATTTATTAGAGTAGTTTGATATGATTTTTTGAAATAAATATTACTCATTTATTGGATAAGAAATACCAAAATAGATGTTGTTTTAATATTACCGAAATATAGTATAATTTTTGCAAAGGCACGTATGCTCTTTTTGCAAGCTATATTACCGAAATATAGTATAATTTTTGCAAAGGCACGTATGCTCTTTTTGCAAGCTGGAACGGTGGAGTTGAACTAGAATGAACCATAATACGTAGCTTGGTCCGTTTAGATTTACGAATAATTAAATTGGCATGAAGTTGGACGTCTTAGGAAAGCCCATTTCCTATAAAGTTATAAACGAATGACTACAAGTAAGAGACTTCACCCACTCGGGTGACTATAAACTATTCCAGAAATTATACATATAGCTTTCGTGTATGCACTCTCTCTCTGTTCCTATCAAATCGATAGCAACCCCTTGCTGAAAAATTTCCCAACAACTTCTCCTAAATCTTTCTCATTAGTTTTACTCTATATATAATACCACATCTCTCTCTCTCTATGTCCAAATTTGTCTTAAACTCTTAGCTATACCAATTCTCTCACATGGAAACCCTATCTATTCTCTTTGGCATAGCAGGTGCAATAGCACTCTATCTTTTCTGGTTCAACCTCTTAGCCCAAAAGCTCACCGGTCCAAAAGTATGGCCCGTCGTGGGAAGCCTCCCGGCTCTCATATCGAACCGGAGCAGAATCCACGACTGGATGGCTAATAACCTTCGTGCAACCGGTGGTTCAGCCACGTACCAAACTTGCACCATACCTTTCCCTTTCTTAGCTCGCAAGCAAGGGTTTTTCACTGTCACATGTCACCCAAAAAACATCGAACACATCCTCCGAACCAAGTTCGATAATTACCCCAAAGGACCAGACTGGCAAGCCGCTTTCCACGACCTATTAGGCCAAGGGATTTTCAACAGCGACGGCGAAACGTGGCTTATACAACGCAAAACGGCGGCGTTGGAGTTCACCACTCGTACACTAAGACAAGCAATGTCTCGGTGGGTGAACCGCACCATCAAGTCGCGACTTTGGTGCATATTAGACAAAGCCGCTAAAGACAACATCCACGTGGACTTACAGGATTTGCTGCTCCGTTTGACCTTTGACAACATTTGTGGTCTCACATTCGGTAAAGACCCGGAAACACTGTCTCCGGATCTACCCGCCAACCCGTTTGCCATGGCGTTTGATACTGCCACTGAAGCCACTCTCCAACGCTTACTCTACCCTGGTTTAATTTGGAGGTTCGAGAAATTGCTCAGTATCGGAGGTGAGAAGAAATTAAAAGAAAGCCTCCGAGTTGTGGAGAATTACATGAACGATGCCATCGAGGCGCGTAAGGAAGCTCCGTCTGATGATTTACTATCACGCTTCCTCAACAAACGCGACGTTAACGGAAAGCCCTTCACCAGCTCAGTCCTCCAACGCATTGCCTTGAACTTCGTCCTCGCCGGACGCGACACGTCATCGGTGGCACTCAGCTGGTTCTTCTGGCTCGTCATGCACCACCCTGAAACCGAGGAGAAGATCATCAACGAAATATCGACGGTTTTGAAGGAGACACGCGGCAGCGACACAGCGAAGTGGATCGAGGAGCCGTTGGAGTTCGACGAGGCGGAAAGGTTGGTTTATCTGAAAGCTGCATTGGCTGAAACGCTGCGTTTGTACCCTTCCGTGCCGGAGGATTTCAAGTATGTCGTATCGGACGATGTTTTGCCGGACGGCACTTTTGTACCCGCCGGTTCGACTGTTACGTATTCGATATATTCAGTTGGGAGGATGAAGAGTATATGGGGTGAGGACTGCATGGAGTTTAAACCGGAGCGGTGGTTAGCGGAGGATGGAGACCGGTTCGAAACACCGAAAGATGGGTACAAGTTTGTGGCTTTCAACGCTGGACCGAGGACTTGTTTGGGGAAAGACTTGGCTTACCTGCAAATGAAGTCGGTGGCCTCGGCTGTGCTTCTCAGGTATCGGTTATTGCCGGTTCCCGGTCACCGTGTTGAGCAGAAAATGTCTCTCACTCTGTTCATGAAGGATGGGCTTCGTGTGTACTTGCAGCCACGTCAGCTCGGAGGAGGTCCGGATGTCGCAGCCTCTGTGTGAAAAACAAAAGAAAAAATCGTTGTTCAGCGGTTTTCGTCGTTACAAAAAGTCAACTGTGTAAGCAAGCGGAGGAATATGGTCATTTGCAGTTGAAGGGTGTATGAGTCATTCAATTTGTTGTTTTTACTTTTATTTACTTTTACTTTCATCTCTGATTCTATATGATATGTTATTTGTTGTTTGTTGGGTTGGGTGAGTTGTTGTATACCTAAATTTGCAGTACAGTTGTTGCTCGTCTTTAAGGTTGGAAAGATTATTAATGTCTTTGTCAAGTTCATATTCCATGTCTGTTGATATGGTCTTTCTTTTATGTATGTCTATATTTATATGACACAAAGTTATATATTCTTATACTATGTAATCCGATCACTTTCCTTCTCATTTTCTATCTATCTTTGACTTTCTCTGTCTTTGTACAGCAGTTTCTATAGATTCCTTCTCAATATATATATATATATGGTCGGTATAAAAAAGAAAAAGAAAAGTATATAGTCTAATGTCCTATATTCTAATCACGTCACTTTATATTCAGGATTATAAAAAAACTCATACATTTCTTTGTTCCAAATACAACTAAATAAAAAATAAGATTGGGCAAGAAAATGTACACGTTATGTTCAGGATTATAAAACAAATGTATACTTTCTGAGTTGTATCATGTCATGTAACAAAAGATTTTTCTCAAAAATGTAACAAAAAAGTTAGATATTTACCATGATAAGATATGCAAGTTAAAGAGGAATTATCTAAATAAATGAATAAATAATTACACTAATTTACCGGCATCTCCGTATATATAGTTCCAATTCTATCGGATATCCACATCTATTACAAATTTGCATGACCACAAATACACTAGTGTGCCATTTTACATCAGAAAATAATAATAATAATAATAATAAAATGAAGAAAGAAATAGAGGTATAATATCAGGCCAAAATTGGCAATTAACACCAATTCTCGGACTATATAGTTAGTTGGCAACATTTCAAAACTATATACTAAACTGATTTTGTTTTTTTCCACGTGCAATCCACCTAGAACTCAACTCTTAAAGGCTCGAGTTCCATATCAACCGTTAGAGGCTCAATTTCCGTGTTCTGAGTATCACGTGGTTTATTCACATGGAATCCACTTGAAAATCGACCTTTAGAAGCTTGATTTCTTAAAGGCAAAATTCCCCTCTCTCTCTCTCTCTCTCATGCTATCATTTAGTCACACTCACCCTCTCCACTCTTACTCGTCCACAGAGACACTCTCAAGACCTCACTCTCATTCTTCCTCTAACTCTCAATTCCTCTCAATTCCTTGTCCTCCACCAAATTACTCATCCACAGACTCACCCTTAGTTCTTCTCCCTCAATTCTTCCCCCTAAATCCAACCTTAAAGCCACAGACTCATGCAAACACTCCGGCCACCCTGCCTCACTGAAACCTGCTACCTCTGTATCATTGAAACCCACAATCTATAGAAGCTTGTGAAACACCAGGTAATCCATTTTGTTAAAAGCTTTTTTTTTTTTTTTTTTTTTTTTTTTTTGTGGGTTTGATTTTTTACTTCTATGCTTTTTTCTATTCATGGATTGAATTGTTGATATATGCTTAAATCATTAAATAGTATATCAGGAAAATCAACTTTCTATCTTATATTTTGTTTAAAAAAAAGAAAAAGGAATGCATTTCAAATTTAAAATTTCTATCAAATTTTAAATGCATTGTTTTGTGATATGCAATGTGAGTTGGATGGATCTTCTATGAAATTTCTATGCATTGACTTATGATATACATTTCAATCATTTCATTTGATTTGGTATATATAGCGTAGGTTTGGACTCGTGTTTTGCTCTTAGCGTTTGCATTTTCTACCCTTTTTTTTTTTGGTTAAGCCACAAAGGTTGACTTTTCAACTGTGAACAGTGCACAACAAATATCACTTTTCAACAACTTTTTCATTAAAAATAAGTCTCATAATACTATTCACACATTTAAAAATTATTTGGTTACAGTGTTTTCAGTTTTCAGTTTCAACAAAATAAGTTCTATCCAAACGGACCTATAGTGTTCCTTTTGCCATTATCTGTTATAAAGAAACACTAATTGCATTTTTTAGGGGAAAAAAAACACAAATTTAATGTTAAATTTTGAAATGATATCGTTTCATCAGTAATGAACGGAAGGACTAAAATGTTTTCGTTGCCAAAGTTAATATATGCCTAGCTCTATATTATTATTACATCTGAAAAGGGATGGTATTAACTATGATAAAGTTTAAAATTACATCACGCCTCCAACAACAACCTAACATCTACCATTCTTTTGAATAAAAAAAATTGCATTCTTGGACTGCTTAAACTAGTTCTTTCCCAGAACCAAAACTTACAATTAAGAGTAGAAGATTTCTATTCATGTAGATATATGAAACCCATGTAAATAAATGCAGGTTGCATATTGAACGTCACTAACTATCTTGTCTTTCAACCTCAAATAACTCTGTCTCTCAAACACCAAACAAGTATATAGATAAAGTGATCAAGGCTTTCTTAATTACTTGCATTTGATGGGTTACCAACACCATTGCCTCACCCTCAACCACCCAATCATTTACTTAACAAGGCCTATTCAACCCCAAAAAATAAAAGACACAATAAACATGTAATTTATCCAAAGACAGAAGATAATAAGCCAATTCAAATCTCCACAACATAATATAAACTACCAGGTTCACAATTTTACAACAACACATCTCAATATTATAATACAAGCAAGTTCTACAAAAGCAAAATTCACAACCACCCATCTAAATAATACTCAAAAACCAAAGAATACTGAAAATCACACATTGCCAAATGAAAACTATTTCAATGTCATTCAATTCCAATGCATCAATTTTATTTATTAAAAAAAAAAAAAACTTACAATCAAAAAAAGATTTATATACAAAATTGAATTAGGCCAAAGCTTCTGACCAGACCTAAAACACAAATGAACCAAGAAATGCAGAGCAAGATGAAGAAAATGAGAAATAACAAAACCCCCACCTTCTGCTTTTTTAATCCAAGGATATATTTTGAATCAAAGCCGGTTTGGGGCGATTCTAATTCCAAAGTATCCAAATTCAATTCTGATCAGAACTTGGGTTTTCTCTTAGCTTTCAGAATTCACTTTGTAGATGCATTTGTCTTAATCTGGAGAAACATAATGCAATATGTAATAAAAAAATTCTAATAAAAATAGTGCTATGAGTAAAATTTTTATTAATTAACAAACACTGTATGCAACAAGCACCCAATTGATGCAAAATGAACAAATAAATATTAAATACCGCAGGCAGAGGATCTCCGTTGTCTATTACAAAGAGCTTTCATATAATCTGTGAAATTAAATCTTTAGCACTCTCTTTCGTTTGAGAAAAACCAAGTTTCCTTCTTGGCTTCTCTCCATTAGAATCAAAATAATTTCAATTCATATGGATTTAATGCGAGTTTCTGGTGTGGTGAACTTGATAAATTTCAATCTTTTTTTTATGGGACTATTATAGTTGCCAAGATATAATAGTCCAACTTATTATTGATTTCTAGGTATCAAAATCCTCAATGTATTCTGATGATGCTGAAAATCCTTAGTAAGCCACACAATACTCACATGCTCGAAACAAGACCTGCGAAACAAAAACAAAGAAAACCCTAGGAGAGTACTGGTATGGTTCCGGCCAAAGATCCTCTGAAGGTTAAGTTAGAGAACTTTTCACAACTCTAGAGTGTCAGAACTGGGGTGAATTATGCGTACCTTGTTTTCTAAAGGCCTTGGGTTTTATAGTAGTGTAAAACCGACCTCCGTTTCTTGCGTAGGAAGCTTTTTTCTTACAGGGAAGATCATCATTAATGGGCGTATCTCATAGAATCCCTTTTATGTTGGGATTCTTGTCATGTTAGGATTCTATTGATTAGGGTTAATCGTGGGACGCAAGTCATTTCCATTTAGGATTCCTTGGAGGCCACTTAAGCCATGTGGATGCCACGTGGCCTTGAGATCTATCCATCATTTGTCTGTGTATTGGATCCGTCCACTTAGAGAGACTAACCGTCTATTGATCTAGTACCGTCAGGTTTATTCAAATGGACCGTCATTTCCAAATTTTATACCCTTCAGTTGCCCCCTCACTCTATGGGTCCGTCACCTCCTTTGGACAGATTTGTGGAGTGATGGTTTGATTTGTCTCTTAAGAAGCGTGCATAGATTGACAGGCTGGCCTAGGGTCATTAATGTTTGTAGGGGCATGTGTCACTTTTTCAGTGGTTGATCTCTTGGAACGAAGTGTCCCTTTGTCTTTTGTGCTGTTCTCTCTATATAAACCTGCTTCCTTACGTCTCATTTTTTACTTTCTTCATCGAACTTGTGATCAAAGCGCAATCATCTCCCTTGATTAACCAACACACCGCCCGTCATCTACTCTTCTCCTTTTTTGTTCATCTTCAACCGATAAGTATTCTTCACCTTTCTGTTGAATTTCCTTTCTATTTTTTAAAGACGTTTGCATACCTGTCGTCTATGTAGACCTGTCAGTGTCTTAGGGTTTACCCATCACGTGTAGGTGACAGATTTCTAGTGTGTCAAATAACCAGTCATGTGTCTGCAAGGGGGCGGGATACAATGAGGTGTTCCTGTCAGGTCAGAATGACCCTGGCACCTCGAGTGAAGAAAGGAATCCATCAGCCACCTCACATTCTTCAAGGGATGAGGATTTGGACACATATAGGTCAGAGGGTGATTCCATTGACGTTCTAGATAATATTGAACCCCTAATCCAATCTGTCATAGGTCCTGATGGATTTAAAGAGTTTATAATGCTTCCCATATGGACTGTCAACAACTTCATTTCTACAATCAAGCAAACACACTTCAAAACACTTAGGGAGAAGTATCAGATACCCGTTAACATACCCTTCCATCTACCCTACCAATCAGAGAAGTGTTATTATGAGGGTGTTAAATGCGTTGGAGTCTAGGAGAAAATGTTGAAGGCAGGGCTCAAATTCCCATTAAGTGCACTCCACCGTCGCCTCCTTCAATACGTCGAATTGGCCGACACCCAAATCTCCCCAAACGCCTAGAGGGTCTTCCTTGGCATGAAGGTCTTGTATGGGGCCATGTCTAATAGGGCGCAGAGGTTGACGGTGGAGGAATTTTTTCATTGTTACCGTCCAACAAAGATTGCTCAGTTTAGGGGCATTTAAAGTTTTGTGCCCAGAAGCCCGTTGTTGAGGCTTATATGTGATACCCTGATCGACTCTAACAGGAACTGGAAGAGTCGTTATTTTTTTATGGAAGGTGATGAGTGGATGTGTCACCCTGGTGACCATGAGTATATGCCCGTTGAAACAACATGGGGAATAATGCCCCCGTCTGGTATGCATTCGTCCATGTTCAGGTCCTTAATTGTTTAGCTTTTTGCTTGTTACTTTAACCATCTTCTTTTGTAGCTCGGGACCAACCACAAGTTTCACTTGAATAGTGAAGTTTTTTGGAGAAAATCTTTAACAAATCCAAGTTGTCAGAGAGAACGTGGGCTAAATTAGTTACCTTGGACACTCTCTTCTGGTACTGTGACGGACCAGAACCTACAACTGCCACCCATTGTTATGATCTTAAGTTCGCCAGTGTAAGTCCATCACCCTACGTCCACTACATGGACTTGTCAAATGTCTTTCAAGATACGTCCGTCCACTTTAAGGACTTCAAGTTAAACTTAGCCACTTTTATGGATTGATTAACCCATCCTCTTATTGAATGGACTTACCTCGTGGTTGAACCTGTCTATTTTATGGACTTACCATTGGCCATCCTCTAGGGATGAGGCCTGTTCACTTTGTGGTCTTGATAACTTGGATCTGTCTACTTGATAGGCTTGTCTTTAGTCATCCCTTAAGGATTAAACCCGTCCACTTTTGTGGACTTGAATCCATCCACTTTATGGACTTATAATAACCATTCATTACTTTAATTCGTTTACTTGATGAAATTATCTTTGGTTGTCTTTTGTGGATGACACCCGTCCACTATTGTAGGCTTGAATCCATCCACTTTATGGACCATATACTTTTCTGATCACCCTCTAGGATGAGCCCGTCGTATTATGGACTTAATTTTAATTTGTGGCTGAACTCGTCCATTATATGGACCTTATACTCACCTTCTTGGATGAGCTTGTCCTATTATGGACTTAATTTTAAGGGATAATTACAATTTGCCCACCTGTGGTTTGACCCGATTTCTATGTGCCTACCTGTGGTTCAAAGTTTGACACTTTGCCCACCTGTGCTTGTCACTGTTACCTAGCCGTAACCCACCTCTCCACTCTCCGTTACTCTAACACCAAATAAGTAAAAAAAACATTCCAAAATGGATCAAAACTAATTATCACTCCTAGAACTCACTCTCACTCCCAAAACTCTCAAAACTTACTCACTCTGCAACAAGCTTCGTTTGAGACTCTTAATTTCAAATCCAAGTCGAGGAAGCAAGTTGCTAACAGTTGCTCCTCCTCTGTTTAGCTATGGGCTTCGATTCGCAAACTTTCCAATGAAACTGGGTTTTGATCTTGGGTGGGTTTTGATCGTGCATGCGCTTGGGTGCCACCGTGGGTTATTGAACTTGGGTTTTGAGCTTGCGTGGTCCTCTGTTCAGCATCAGCAGGTAGATCAAAACCCTCTTTAGTTTTTAATTTTTGAAACCTAGGGTTTGAAATTGGGTTTTTTAATGCTTTTTCAGGTTTTTTATTCTTTCTTTGAATTTGAGTTTCTTAAACTATTCTTGATTCCATGTTTCTTCAAATTGAGTTTTTTTCTCCTTACTTTTGTTTCATGAAAGATTATAATAGTAGTTGTGTAACTAGTTGCTAATTTAATCACAATATGAAGTTGTTGAGTTGTTGTTTATATACAGCAAATATGAAGTTGTTGAGTTGTTGTTTATATAAAGCCACTTTCTTTGATTATATTTTTATAACTTGTTTGATTTTTGTTGTTTATATACAACCTCTGTATGTGTGTGGAGAACAATGCAAATGTGAGGGACCACGGACCACAATGCAAATGTGAGGGACCCATTTAATCTATCTATGGTTTTGTTAAGTTAATTTATCGATACATCTCTCTCATGCTAATTGCTTTCCTTCACATGTCAACTACTTTCAAATTTTCTAATACGCTTTCTTAGCTGCCAGCCATATATCTAATGCTTATTGCATATGCATGTACAGCTTCTCTAGATGCAATTTAAATAACCTTTTCTTAGCCAATAAAAAAAAAATAAACAATGGGTGCCGCGTAGTTTCCATCACTGTCTTAATGTGCTAATATTGTATCATTATGAAGTTAGATGTCTATTTATTTTTATTATCTCTGCCTTAGTTGTGAGCCTTGCACAATAAAAAATTTCTAATATGAAAGATCTCATATTCATGTCTACCAGTATTTTGACTGAACAAAAATTCTTTGTAACATAGTTGTAATGTAATGGTTGAGTCTTTGCAAAAGGATAATTATGGAGAACAATTGGGATACACTTGATGGAAGAAAAATGTGTAGTAGATCTAGTGGTAGAATATGATGCATTTAGTAGTCTAGCCTTTATGGTACCTTTGATTGTTGAAACCTTTGCAATGCATTAATGCTGGACTTCAATGTAAGTTTATCTTACTTAATTTGATAAGTGTTAACAATGGTTTATGCTGTCACACATGCTGAAAATTTGAATTATGCCTCTTGTAACAGATTCGTTAGTCTATAAGCTTGTAACAAATTTTTGCTATGTCTTCATCAACTGGCAATGGCTCTACAACTAGTGGTTTCTATCGTGCTGAAAATGGTCATTTATGTACCATTGAGCATTGTGCCCTACGAACAAGTCGAAAAGCTGGTAACTATGGAAGAAGATTCCTCGGTTGTAGTCAATTTAATTTAATAAGAAACAATTACATTGTTGTATTTGAATTGAATTGAATTATTAATTGTGATTTATTGTGAACTGTGGAATTAATTGTTATAATTGTAATGATTAGGTTGGTCCCAAATGTGGTTTCTTTCAGTAGGTGGATAACGAAACTTGTAAGAGTGACCGTGAAAAGATAAGTATGCTTGAAAATGAACTGCAGCTTGCAAATCAAAGAGAAATGACAACTAGGCCAATGGAAGAAAGATCTAACCAAAGGGAAAGAGAAACTCATGAGCTTTATGTAGAAGCTAGGGAGAAACTTAAGAGGGTTAAAGAGAGTGAGAGATTGTACAAGGTTGCACTAGTTTTGTCATGGTTATTTTTCATTTTTGTAATGTTGTTGTTGTGTTTTGCCTCAATGAATAACAATGTAATGGTGAGGAACCTTAATCTACCATGATGCTTGGGGGGGGGGGTGTTGAAATGTGATTAGGTAATTGAATTGTTATTGTATCTATCTCTTGAAATGGAGATGTTGAAATATGATTGGGATGTTAAAATGTTATTGTATATATCACATGAAATGGAAAGTGTTGTTTTTGTGCAAATATTCTTTAGTATAATTTTTTTTTTTTTACTTCATTTTGTGATTGATATATATTGGCACAAAGTGTTATGTAGAAATGTTAATAATGGGAATGGAACTTGGAACTTGCTAATAATTAATAACCTTCCATAAAGCATTCTTATTTGGGTTTGTCAATTCACATTTTACTTTGTATTGGAAAGATTGTGCAATAATATAAAAGAAGTTGAGAATCCCTTTGTTTTGGCCTATATAAATAACTCTGTTGTGTCATATTCCTGTGTCATAAAAATTGTGCACATAATTTTGCTATGTTATATAAAGATTGTGCACATAAAAATCACTCCTGTTAAGCTCAAAGACAAAGCTCAAAGACTGTGCACATAATTGTGCACATAAAGATTGTGCATATAATTTTGCATATAAAGATTGTGTACATAATTTTGCTGTAAATCTATCAAAAGCAAAACACCTGTGTAAATCCATAAAGACATAATTTCCTTTATTATGTTAATGCACACCTGTGTAAATCCATCAAAAGCAAAACACAGTCCTGTGTAAATCCACCAAAAGCAAAGACAAGCACAACACAACAAAATACTTTATCCAACCAATGCATATTAACTACTTTTAATAAAGTGAACAATCATTGTGACTTTATGTCACATGCATTCAAAATTGCCAATATTGTTTTTGGCATATCCTGTGACTTTACCCATCTTCCAACTAAAACCTAATTACTAGTCCACTATTGTATCAGATATACACATTTCACCAAAATTGCCAATATTGTTTTTGACTTTACCCATCAGACATACATTAAGCGTGGGGACTACATCAAAACAAGTGGGAACTATAACAAAACAAGTGGTCTGCCACTTTAACATCTTTCATCATTTCCTGCTTTTAGTGCCCTTGCCAGCTGCCTTCTTGCTCTTTCCACCAACTAGTTGAAACTTTGTCGGCCTTGATACACCACACGTTTTGCCTTTAAACCCCCTAGCAGCAGCAACACCACTTCCTTGACTTGGTACACCACTAGTGCTCACAGATGCACTTAGCTGTATAACCAAAATCCAGCAATTAGTTAGATGGTCCAACAATAGCAAGAGGAAAAAAATAAACAAAATAGAAGAAAGCAGAGATGCCTGAGATGGTAAAGAATCCCATGTCTCTCTAGGGGTATGGAAGCTCGGCTGTGAGGATGAAGAGAACCACTTGGCTCTAGATTTAGTTGTTGGAGGTTGAGTTGCTGCCTCAGATTTATTGTTTGGTGTAGGTTGAGATGCAGTTTGACCAAAAGCTGTATATGCAGGCTGGGAGCTAGTACTTGGTGGTTGAGATGCAGTTTGCTTTATTTTTGTAGATTTACTGCTTTGTGCCTACAAAGAGGGTTGTAAAAGTTAAATATACATGAAATACACATAGGAGGAAATGAATATATTTCAAAGTATGGAAATACTTACAGCATGTGATTTAGCAAGTCTATCTCTTCTCTGCCATGGAGTTTCACCAGTGATGCCTGCCTTGCACCCTCTTGCATTATGTCTTTCTTTCTTGCACTTCCCACACTTGATTGTCTTGTTCACCCTAGAAACTCTATAAGGGTTCCTTGGCTCTTCAGGATCTCTTTTTCTTTGCTTTGGTGGTCTGCCAGGTGGTTTATACACATGAGGAGCAACAGGAGCAGGTAGGTTAGTCTCAACCCACTCAGATTGGCCAGGCATTGGCTGTATTATCTCTTTGTAAGTTTCAGCAAATCTCTCTTTCAAGTAACAAGGATGCACATAGTCCTCCACTCTCTCTAGGTTCTTAACAATAGCAGAGATCCCATGTTTGCAAGGAAGTTCTGTCAAATCCCAAATCCTACAGCTACATGCTTTCTTAGCCAAATCAACCACATGTCTCTCATGACCATTATCAACCTCATACATGAAGCTGCTAGCTGGAGTAGCACTGAAAGGTATGGATTCATGTTTGAACTTCTCTAATTTGTCTTGAATATTAGGACAAACCTTTCCAGTGTATTTTGCTATACCTTTCATCTTTTTGTATTGTTTGGTCATGAGCCTAACTCTGATCCACTCCAACATTGCTAAAATTGGCTTATTCCTAGCTTCTAAGATCATGGCATTAAAAGATTCACTCAAGTTATTAGCTAAACAGTTACACAAAGCTCTACTACTAAAATGAGACTTAGACCATTGTGCAGGGTTGATGTCAGCAAGATACTCCCATGCCTTGACATCCAAATCCTTCATTTCCTGCATTCTTCTCTCAAACTCCCTAATTGTTGTGGCTCCAGCACATCTCCACAGTGCATCCTTCAACTCCAAGCCCTTATGATCTATTTTGAAATTATTATAGATATGCTTCACACAATACCTATGCTCACAAGTTGGGAACAGCATCTCAATTGCAGGTATAAGGCCCTAATTCATATACAAAACAAATCAAGTATATATGTTGGTTAAACATGTTGAACTAAACTGAAGCATGTATTATTGAACTTTAAATATGTGGGTTAAATATGTTAGTACAATTGTAGGTCATACCTTCTATCTATCAGTGATGAAGACCAGATTAAGTTGCTCTGGATTCCCAATGTCATCTGAAAATTGCTGTAGAAACCATACCCATGAATCTTTGTTCTCTTACTCAACAAGAGCAAATGCAACTGGGAAAATATTATCATTTGCATCTTTAGCTATGGCAGAAAGTATTTGCCCCCCAAATCTCCCTTTCAGGTGGCACCCATCTAAACCAATGATTGGTCTACAACCTCCCAAAAACCCAAGTTTTTGTACATTATACCTGATATATATTCTCTTAAATTTGGGCTGTGCATTTTCATCTTTCATTTCAGTTTGCAAAATAACCATACTTCCTTTATCATTCAATCTTATCATCTCTGCATAATCCCTAAGCTTCCCATATTGCAATTGTTCATCCCCAGTAATCAAGTCAGTAGCTTTCCTTTTTGCCCTATACACTTGACTGTCAGATATGTCAATTTCAAGTGCTTGCTTCACAAGATGTTGAACAGCAGCCACTTTCCAATTGGGGTTTTTGTCAAACTCCTGCATAAACTTCTTTGCAACATAACTTGAAGTCACTTGGCTGTGTTTGAAGGATCTAGGGCAGGTGCACTCTGGATTGAATGTTTTTATTTGGAATGTCAACTCCTTAGGTAGTTAAGATGCATAACACCTCCATCCACATTCATTTATGTAATAAACTGAAATCTTCTTCTTCTCATTCAGCTTGAACTTGATATCTACTGGCTTCTTTATAGCATATTCCCTCAATGCCTCCCTAAAGACCTTAGAGTTTGGAAACTTCATTCCTTTCTTTAACTCTGGTTTTCTCGTGTCAGTTTGGACATTAAACTCAGGTTCTTTTGCAGCAGTAGCTGTTGCTGGCTGATCATCATCAGACCCCACTAGACTTTCCATGTCATCTTCAAGAGGTGGATCAGTCCATTCACCCTCTTCAAGAGGTGGATCATTGTTAGCTGCAGTAGTCCTATGTGGGGCTGCATGTGTAGATGGCCTTTCATCTCCTTCTAGGGTTGCATGTGTAGATGGCCCATCATCTACATTCCCAAATACATCATCATCAAAATCTGGCCCTTCAAACCCTTCCTCTAACCAATCATCATCACTCTGACCTCCTTCAGCATCCACATTACCTCCCTCATGCAACACCACCACATCATCATTATCATTTTGAACCACCTCATGCACATCATCATCATTTGCTACTTCCTCATTACCAAATGGTTATTCAACTGCAAGTGGCTCCTCACCACCCTCAACATATAATGTTATCTTATCTGTAGGCCCCGCAGCATGAATCTCACACATATAAACTACATCATCATCTCCATTTATAAGCCTTAACCCTTGCTCCAAATTACCTCCAGGAATAAGATAATGATATCTACTTGTACTAACTGCCCCCACATCAGAACAAATACCTTGTATTTCAAAATAAGTCTATCTGGGTTAACATTATCAACCAATGAAGTACTACCTCCTAAATATACCAAATCCGGGTTCCACACAAATTGCCCACCATGATGAATCTCAAAATTGAATGCCAAGTCAGCCATCTGCATATAAAACACAACAGAATAAAGTATGAGATGGGCTTGCAACATGTATTTATATGAAAGGATCAATTATCTAATTCTATCATGTTGTCCAATTTCAATTAGTTTCAAGCTTATATCAGTTAGTTTCAAGCTTAATGCATCAGTGCATCAGTACTTGGCTGCATATATCAGTTAGTTCCAGAATAGCCCTATAAAACTAATGCATCAGTTAGTTCCATAAAAGTGATCACAATACAATTTCAAGCTTAATGCAATTTCAGTTAGTTTCAAGCTTATATCAGTTAGTTTTAAGCTTATATCAGTTAGTTTTAAGCTTAATGCATCAGTGCATCAGTACTTGAAACTAATATATGCAGCCAAGTACTGATGCACTGATGCATATAACATATATCAGTTTGCATCAGTGCATATTAATTGCTATAGGGCACTATATTAATGGCCCTATAGCATATACAATTTGAAGCTTAATTTGAACCTTAATGCATCAGTGCTCACAATCTAATTCTACATAAATATATACAAATAACATTCCACAAAAACAATTAAACATTCAAAGTAGCCATAGCTTAATGCATCAGTGCATCAATACTTGAAACTAATATATGCAGCCAAGTCCTGATGCACTGATGCATATAGCATATATTAGTTTGCATTAGTGCATATTAATTGCTATAGGGCCCTATATTAATGGCCCTATAGCATATACAATTTGAAGCTTAATTTGAACCTTAATGCATCAGTGCTCACAATCTAATTCTACATACATATATACAAATAACATTCCATAAAAACAATTAAACATTCAAAGTAGCCATAGCTTAATGCATCAGTGCATCAGTACTTGAAACTAATATATGCAGCCAAGTATTGATGCACTGATGCATATAGCATATATCAATTCGCATCAGTGCATATTAATTGCTATAGGGCCCTGTATTAATGGCCCTATAGCATATACAATTTGAAGCTTAATTTCAAGCTTAATGTATTAGTGCTCACAATCTAATTCTACATTAATATATACAAATAACATTCCACAAATACAATTAAACATTCAAAGTAGCCATATTATCTAAAGTCCTTCAAAACACATACCAAAATCGAAAAAACACACACACAGCTGGCCATTTCAGAATCTTCAATTCTATGTGGCAACTTGGCCTTAAGCAATAAATCAAGTGTCACTTATCAAAAAAAAAAATAAATCAAGTGTCATATTAACAGAGTCTAAAAACGAAGTTTCTTCAATTGTAAAAATGAGGAGCAATTGTAGAAAAAAAAATTGGGTTTTTGCTCGGAAATTTCTTCAGCTGGGAAATTTCTCTGATGATGTAAATAAACAAATATGGGTTTTTGCTTAATTAATCAATCAGTTCCATGGTTCAAGTGTCATATTAATAGAGTCCAAAAACAAAGTTTCTTCAACTGTAAAAATGAGGAACAACTGTAAAAAAATAAAAAATAAATAAATAAAAAAAGGGTTTTTGCTCGGAAATTTCTTCGACTCTGTAAAAACAAAAAAAAATTGGGTTTTTGCTTAACCAGTTCCATGGTTAAGCAGGAACCGAATTTGGAAGAAAGAATTTTAAATAAAACCCACTTTGGAAGAAGAAATTTTAAAACCCAATTTAGAACCCTAGATTTCAAAGATTAAAAAGCAAAAAGGGTTTTGATCTACCTGCAATGGCTGAACAGAGAAGCAATAATCCTGATCTTCCTCAGCTTGGCTCGGTTTGCATGCATTATCAAATCCCAGTAACCTCAAGTGCAGCGAAGCACATTGCACAATGGGAGTAAGTGAGTCTTGTTGCCACAACTGAACAGAGGAGCTGTCTTCCTTGGCTCGGTTTGCATGCACGATGGGAGTGAGTGAGTGAGTGATTTTTGGGAGTGATAGTGTGTGATTTTTGGTGAGCAAGCCGAATGGGAGTTTTGGGAGTGAGAGTGAGTTTTGAGAGTGTTTTGATCTAAGTGGGAGTGAGTTTTTTACCTATTTTTGTGTTAGAGTAACGGTGAGTGACAGGTGGGCACACGGCGCATAAACGGTAACAAGCATAGGTGGGCAAAGTGTCAAACTTTGAACCACAGGTAGACACATAGAAATCGGGTCAAACCACAGGTGGGCAAATTGTAATTATCCTTAATTTTAATCTGTGGGTGAACTCATCCACTATATGGACCTTATACTTTTCCGATCACCCTGTTAGATGAGCCCATCCCATTATGGACATAATTGAATATGTAGACATGTAGATATCATACAATATTTCTGAATGACTCCTCTTATTGTGGTAAACATGCGTGTAAAAATTGTTCTTAAGAAACCTGTCGTGTGGGCTTCAAAGAAAATACAAATAATAAAATATTTAACTAGAAAGCAATAAATTGGAAATAAGGAGTATTAATAAATTGGAAATAAGGAGTATTATGTTATTGTTCATGTTGTCGCTTATTGGTAGTATTTCTTCAGGTGCTCCGTATTCCATGGGTAATGTAGCTTTTGCCCGTCTAATGTCTCCAGGTGGTAGGTTCCCTTCTTGTGCCACAATGCAACTCTGTATGGTTTTTCCCAGTTAGGTCCTAGCTTCCCTTAGGAGGTGTCTTTTGTGGCGCCCATCACCTTTCTCAAGACAAGATCTCTAACCTGGAAGTCTATGTGTCTGACCTTGGAGTTGTAGTGCTTGGACATAAGATTCTGATACCGTGCTAGCCTTTGTTCAGCTATTACTTTTACTTCGTCCACCAAATCAAGCTGCAAGCTCATAGCTTCATCATTCTTGCCTTTATCATGGTTCCCAACCCTATAGCTTGTAAGTCCTACTTCAGCTAGGATGACCGCTTTGCTTCCGAATGCTAGTCGAAACGGGGTTTCTCTTATAGGCATCCTCGCCTTGTCTTGTACGCCCATAAAACACTTGGTAGTTCGTCCGGCCATATACCCTTTGCCCCATCGAGCCGAGTCTTGATAATTTTAAGCAAGGATTGGTTCATGACCTCAACCTGTCCATTGGCCTACGAGTGGGTGGGCAACGAGTAGTGGTTCTTGATCCTTAGTTATGATCAAAAATCTTTGAAAGCGACGTTGTCGAACTGCTTCCCATTATCCGAGACCAACACCCTTGGTATACTGTACTTGCAAATGATGTTCTTCTATACAAAGCTTCGCACATTTTTCTCAGTGATTGTGACTAGGGCTTCTACTTCTACCCACTTGGTGAAGTAGTTTATACCAACTACTAGGAACTTCAATTGCCTGACCGCTGTTGGGAACGGACCTATGATATCCAACCCCTATTAAGCGAAAGGCCATGGGGCTGTCATTGGGGTGAGCTCCTCTATTAGTTGCATTATGAGGTTGTCGAATCTTTGACACTTGTTACATGCTTTAACATATGCATGGGCATCCCTTTGCATGGTTGGTCAGTAGTACCCAGCCCGGATTAGTTTATGTACCTACGATCATGATCCAGAGTGGTTTCGACAGACTTCTTCGTGGACTTCTCTCATGACATAGCCTGCCTCCTTAGGGACGAGGCACCTTAGGCACGGTTGGAAGAAGCCCTTCTTATATAGAACGTCTTTAATCAAAATGAAGCGAGCTACTTGAACCTTCAACTTCTTCGTAGCCTCTTGTTGCCTGGTAGCACGCCGTCCTTTAGGTAAAAGGCTATTGGTGTCGTCCAATAGTTCTCGAAACCAATCTCTTACACACTTGTATCGTTTATTAATGATGACATTTGAACAAAGGACAATACCGGACTAGGGATGACCATGTGCTCTACTGAAGCAGCCTTAGCAAGTCAGTCGGTGTGCTCATTCTCTTCCCTTGGGATTTGAACAAACTTTACTCGAAGGTTGTTAATTCGATCTTTCACCTATTCGAGGTACTTCTTCATCCGTTCATTCTTGCAGTCATAGTCTCCATTAACCTGATTGGTTACTACTTGGGAATCATAGTATACGACCAAGTTTTTAGCTCCTACGGCCTTGGCAAGGTCCAGCCCTGCTATCAAGGCTTTGTACTCTACTTAGTTATTGGTCGTGAGGAAGTCTAGACGAACCATGCATTTGATTTTATCTCCTTCCAAGTTATGGAGTATCACACTAGCTCCACCTGCTTGCTTATTGGAGAACTCGTCTGTATGCTCCATTGTGGGATCTCTTCTGCGCCCTAGCCTTTCGCGAGTGTGGATTCTGCGATGAAGTCAGCTACTATTTGTCCTTTTATAGCCGTGCGCAGTCGATATTGTATGTCGAATTCACTCAACTTGACTACCCATAATGCCATCTGTCCTATAGCTTCAAGGCTACTCATAGCTCTGCATAGAGGCTTATCTGTCAGGATGATCACAATGTGTGCCTGGTAATACGGCTTGAGCTTTCGTGCTACCATTACTAATGCGAAAGCGAGCTTTTCCATCTAAGGGTGCCTTTCTTCTGCTTCTCGTAGTGCTTGGCTTGTGAAGTATACAGACTTCTGCATCTCATCCTCTTCTCTAACTAGACCTGTGCTAACAGCGGTAGGGGAAACGACTAAGTATAGGAACAGTTCTTCCCCTAGTTTAGATGGACTTAGTAATAGAGGAGAAGAAAGATATACCTTTAGGTCTTTGAATGCCTGTTGGCACTCAGCCATCCATTCGAATGACTTCTTTAATGTGCGGAAGAAAGATAGACACTTATCAGTTGATCTTGAGATGAACCTATTTTATGCGCTTTATACCTCCTTGACTTTCTTTGGTGGAGCTAACTCTAGTATGACCTGTATCTTTTCTAGGTTGACCTCGATACCTCTTTGGGATACCATGAATCTGAGGAACTGTCCTGCCCTCACCTCGAACATGCAGTTGTTTGGATTCAGCTTCATGTTGTATGATCAGAGTGTATCAAAGGTCTCTTAGAGGTCGTTCAAGTGGTCTTCCTTCCATTTTCTTTTTACCAACATGTCATCCAGTTAAACTTGCACATTCCTTTCAATTTGATGTGCGAATATTCTGTTCATCAGCCTTTGGTATGTGGCACTTGCGTTCTTGAGTTCGAATGGCAACACTTTGTAACAAAAGAGATCTTGGCTAGTAACAAATGAATTCTTCTCCTGATCATCCTCACTTAGCTTGATCTGGTTGTAACTAGAGAATGCGTCCATGAAGCTTAGCAGTTGGTGTCTTGTTGTTGAGTCTACCAAGGTGTCAATCCATGGGAGAGGATAGCTGTCCTTAGGGCAGGCTCTGTTTAGGTCTGTGAAATCTACGCACATTCTCCACTTCCTGTTAGCTTTCTTGATCATTACCACATTCGCCAGCCAGTTGGGGTAGTATACTTCTTGTATGAAGTTTGCTTCCTGTAATTTCTTAACTTCCTCAACTATGGCTTTATTTCGTTCTTGTACGAACACCTGTTTTTTCTGTTGGACGGGAGAGAATGAGGGCGATACATTCAACTTGTGGACTATGACCAATGGATCAATTCTTGGCATGTCCTCATGACTCCAAGCAAATACATCGTGGTTTTCCCTTAGGAACGTTGTGAGGGCTTGACGTACTAGCTGGCTGGCCAAAGTGCCTATCCTTATTGTTTATTCGGGCCTAGAATCATTAAGGAGTACTTCTTCCAACCCTTCCACTAGTTCTGCTACCTTCCGCTGTTCTTCTATACACATAGTCTATAACTGATTGTCCATCTCTAGCATGACAATGTAGCATTTGCGTGTAGCCACTTGATCCCCTCTTACTTCTCCCACTCTGTACTCAATGGTAAATTTGATCATCAAATGGTAGGTTGAGGTTATGGCCTTCCATGAATTTAAGATGACCCAATATGGCGTTGTACGCAAACGAACAATCAACAACTAGGAATGTGACATCCTTGGTGATTTACTGAGGGTAATTGCCGACCGTTACCGGTAGGGTGACTACTTCTAGGGGATGCACCCTTGTTCCTCCAAACCCTACGAGTGACATGTTGGTCAGAATCAATTGTTCTCTCCCTATCCTCATTTGCTGGAATGCCGAATAGGATATCAACAGAGCTCCCGTTGTCCACAAGGATTTGATGGGTGTTGTAATCCCTTACATGTATGCTGATTACAAGTGCATCGTCGTATGGGTGATGGAAACGTCGGGCATCTTCCTCCATGAACCCAATTACAGGGTTGTCGATTCGTGTCATCTTTGGAACGTACCTTGTTAGCTAGACGTTCTGAACCATCCGTAGGTAAGTCTTGCGTGCTTTCTTGGAAGAACTAGAAATTGTGCTCCCCCTACGATCATCCTTATGTCCCCTAAGGGTAGCCTAGGACGCTCGTTTTCTCTCCGAGTAGGCTGTCCTTGGGGCTGTTCTGTCCCTTCCTTACTGATGAACCTTTGCAACTTCTCTTGCTTGATGAGTGCTTCTGTTTGTTGCTTGAAGTTGTAGCATTCGGACATGTCGTGAACATGATAGTGGTGGAAACGGCAGTATTTGTCTCTAGACCTTTTGCTGGGGTCTCCCTTTAACTTGCCAGGGAATGTTAGAGACCTTTCGTCCTTGATCTGCATCATTACTTGATCAATTGGGGTGTTCAGAGGGGTGAAGCTTGTGAATCTTTCGGTTGGAGGCTTGGAGCGCCTGTCTTCCCTTCTATCTCTTGTCCTAGCCATCTTTTGCCTATGTCCTCGTCGGACGTGACACGTCATCGGTGGTGCTTACACTACAAGAAATTTGGTCTTTAGCGACGACATATAGTCGTCACTAATGCTTTAAATATCGTCGCTAATTATATTGGCGACGAAAAATGTTGTCGCTAACTTTCGTTAAACAAAAGTGGTAACTAAAAAGTTTTTTAGTGACGATATAAATGTCGTCACAAATACAATATTATTAACGACTATAAAGTCATCGCTAATAGTGAGAATTGTCGTCATAAATAACTCGAGACCCCAAGACGAAATGTCGTCGCTACTAGCTCATTAGTAGTGAAGAATTTTTTTGTCGTCGCTAGTAGATTAGTATTAACGACGACATTTTTGTTGTTACTAATATTTCATTACTAGCGACGACACTTGTTGTCGCCACAGATAATGATATATAAGTGACCACAAACATGTCATCACTAAAAATTGCATATTAGCGATGATATTGTTTGTCGTCACTAATGATATGATAAAATATTAGCGATGACATTGTCGTCGCTAATAATATTTTACATTTTTTTTTCTTTAAAATTTATATTCAGAATTTTACATGGGTACCTGTTGGGAAATAACAAAACACAATCCTATGCACATAAAAAATTTTCAATCACAAATACTCATATAAACATAACAATTGCTCAATCAATAACTACTAATAAGGGAAAATAATACCCAAGTTCAATATCATATACATAATATAAGTTCAAATCTATTCACTCAAATACTAATCAAATGATAACAAATTCCTCATGAAGATATGCAACCAAGCTAAAACTTGTTGCAATGAAATATATCTCCCCTCAACATCATCTATAACCCAAGGCATGCGACATTTTGACCTGAAATAAAGAGCATAAACCAATGTAAAGATCAACTAAAATAAATGACAAAAATGCTTACTAAATAGTTTTCACATTCAAGTAAAATTTTAACATTTTTTTCCCCAAAAATACCATAACTAAGAAGATTTGAAAGCTTTATGCATTTAACAAAACTTAATCTACATCAAGACTCATTCTCCTAAAGAAATAAGTCCAAATTAACAATCATAACAAAGAACATATCAAAAGATATTTGTAAAGAAATTAAAGTAAAAGAATTTAAAAGCAAATGAAAAATCATTAATACATACGAAATATCACTCATCTAAAAAACATATCATGAACTTAAAGCAAAAGAATTTAAATGGAGACACAAATAGATTGTTAATAAAACAAAAAATAAATAGAGAAAAAAAAAATAAAAAAAAAATAAAACCTAATTCTTTCTTCTACTCCCCAAACCAAAAAGATAATAGTCTAGCATCATAGGAGAATCTTTCTTTTGGAGAATAACAGAAAGACAATAGATATATTGAGTCCCAACATCCCAAACAAAAAAAAAAAAAAAAAAAAAAAAAAAGAGATAATTAATGTTTTTTCCCTACCATGTACAAATCACAATTCAATATACAATTTAAGTCCTTTATTGTTCATAGAATGCTACCAAAAAAAAAATGTAATAAATTATTACATGAGTTAGATATGTCCAAAAAAGCAAGAAATAATATAAAATTATATTATATACCATATTTTTATCTATAAATGGAGAAATTGACGAGAACCTCAAAGTAATTCTCTATTAGTTCTACACACTTATACTAAAATAGATGGAAATATTGTGAGAGATGAATGACATGGGAAGTGGTTACATTTAGAACTCAAGAGTGAAAGAATAAAACTAATCCACTTTTTTCAACTAAGCTGGGTTTTTTAATTGTCCCCCCCCCCCCCCCCCCCCCCAAAAAAAAAAGATTTAAGAAATTAAACTACTCTCTTCCCCTTGGTACATTTTGGCCTCATAGGAAATTATTGAAATACTCTAATGAAAGTGGTCTGCAGTTTTAATGAACATATACCGGTATAGTTAAATGCATGTCTTTTCAAACTATGAATTCACTTTATTTGCCACTTCAACAGCCTACTGCACTACATCAAATTTAAACATTATTCTATTAGCATATTTAGTAGAATAGTATGACAAAAAGAGCAATGTGGTACTAGCATTCTATTAGCATATTTGTGGTGCTAGCATTTTTTCTTTAAAGAACTAATTGGTAAATACTGTGAATTCACTATGCTTATCACTTCAACAACCTACAACACCATCATCAAATTTAAACATTATACTATTAACATGTTTAGTAGATCAATATTGAAGAACTAGCTAGTGAATACTGTGAACATGATAATTAAATAAAACATGTAGCATTACCAACTAACAGGCAGAAAAGATAGGAATATCACTAATCCAAAACGTATGAAATCTTGCTGGTAAAACAACTAAATCCAAATAAACCAAGATGCCTTGATATCATAAACAAAATCAAAATAGAAGGGAAAACCAAAAATAGAATCTTAGAACCAAATATTTTTATTTTTTCTTCACTTGCTTATTAAGCAAAATTACCAACATCAAGATGGCTTTCACCAAGGAACTTTAAGGTGGGGTGGGGGCAGAAAAAATCTATGCAAAATAGTCATTCAAAAATACACAAAATGTAAGTACCTTATATTACCATGTAAGCCACTCGTTTGCTCACACTCAAGAACCCACCACAAAACAGTTATGAAATTCTAATGTAAACCACCTTAGAATTTTACAAGTATTTAAATAAAAAGTACTTACTATGCTCAAGCCAAACACAACTCTTCAAAAAAAATCAAAACTCACCACCAGCAAAGAATGCTTAGCCTGTAAAAGATGAGTTTAATTTATAAGGAATTTATTAATACAATAATTAAATATATACAACACATGAAATTCTAATGTAATATAATGAAAAAGAAGTAGATACCAAATAAAAACTTGCTTCATAAGCTCATAAGTTTCAAATAAGCAAATCTTGGCTGGGTATTAAGAACACTAAAGTTCAAACAACTCCTCAAGTCAAGCCCACAGAGACATATAGATATTGCTAAAACTTCTGACTTCCATCAAAATCATAAAAAAATATAAAAGACAACAAGAAGGGCCAAAGTATCATGATAATCATGATTTCAAGCATATGGTATATCTGACTCACCACATGCCGAAAATGCATCACTATCAACATTCATGTCATCCGTAGACAGATGTAGCGTGTTCACAATCCCATAATCACCAGTCACATGATGTTCAGATTCATCATATCCCCATTTTCCATTAACATAGAACTTGTACTTCATGCAAGTTAATCCACATATAAAGACATTCATGTCTGTTAAGAATCAAAATTTAAACATCTTTACCATTATGACGTAAAATTTGTATGCCTCATAGTAGGCATTCTTTATTCATAAAGAAGAAATTTCAAAGGCTTGCATTTATTTTGACAAATTCAAGCACTTTAAGCCCATATACCAGTATAGTAATAATTAAAACTTTAGAATGTATTTTAACCAAAATCAAAAATAAAAACCACAAAATTAACTCAAAGTGATACTAAGGTGAGAGGGGTTGTTGTACTTTCAGTTTCACTACATAGCAGGTCAGCCATCTTGTAAAAATGGTTTGGTACATGAAACATTATCCGATTGATTTGAAATTTTAAGGGAACATGACCCTATATGTATACAAGGTACAAAAAAAAATTCAGTCCAAAATGATTTTTCTATAATTTATTAAAAATCATGTATTGCAGCTGACTCAAGTCTGTCCATGATAGATTTAGGATCCCAAAAGAAAATTGTTATAGTTTTAATATTAGCCCAAATGCTTTGAGACTTTATTCACATTAAAACCATGTGTTAAAGCATATTAAAAACAAGGAATGAAACCCTTAATCTCATATAAACAATGACCACGAAAACAAATTAAGAAACCAAAACTCATAACTCATAGAGTCAATTTACCAAACACTTGGTAAGCAAAAGGCACATGCTCACATTACTTGCACAAATTTATAGTTAACACTACACTCACACCCACACATGCCAAAGATCAAACTATTTGTGATAACAATTACAAATAGACATACAATTAAAGATAATGTAAAAAAGCAAAATTTGTGGAAAGGAAAATAAGACCTACGAAGCATCAGTTCTAGCTCAGTACTTTTGTCTTTAAGGAAAATAAGGTGGACTATGTGATTTGAGGCCTATATTGACTAAAAATTTTATACATTTTGAATTTTAGAATGATGTTTAGATGATTATAGAGTGCAGTCTCAAAACTAGGTTAGATGTATAACGTAAGTAATTGTTAAGCAAAATGCAAAAGCAAAAAGAAAGCTATATGATTAACTCTATTTGAGTGGCTATGGGGATTAAAAAGTTTTACTGAAGTGGGCCTACCTAATCACTAAGTTCCAAATAAAATATTATAACATATTCTCAACTAGTATTTCCACCTTCAAAAGCTCTTGAGACTGGCTCTCCAAATAAAATTAGAGATAAGTTTAGGCTGCCTACCAATCACCACTTTTAGACTCTACAAAAGTGAGAGCTTTGTACACTAAGTACAACACTCTTTGTAACTTATACAAACACCAATGGGTCTTACACTATTCTCTCAGGTACAAGAAATGCCATTTCATCTAAAGCATGTAGCCCCAATGACTCCCATTTAGGAAAATAAAAAATGAGACATGGGTTTGGGAGTATTCGATACCAACGAAATTCTTCTTGATTTTTAACTTAGGGATAAAATTGACAACATTAATACACAAATGATAGCATTATTGCATTAACGCAGCCTATCTCTCAAAACAAGTTCGCAACAGAGTCAACACATTTGCGCCTTGCAATGCTTTTATCTTAGATTTTTCTCCATATGCTTTATCCAAATTGTATACAACTCTAGGACAAAGGTTGGGGCGTTAGCAACCAAAACACCTATACAACTCTACATATTACATAATATATATTCTAGAAAAGCAATAATGTTCAGTAGCACGTGGCTATTGATAGTGAATTCATCAAAAAATAAATATAAAATATATATATATATATATATTTATGAAAAACAAGCAAAAAGGGGGTGAGGTTGGAAAAGGAGGAAAATCAAACCTGTGGTGTTGTGAATTTCGAGAATGAGCACGTGGAAAGCAAAGAATTCATCTTCATAGTCTAAAACCCTGTGGAACATCAGTCTTCTTAAAGCCAATACCTGTAGTAATTGTAGTTTTTGTTATTATTCTACAATTAAATATCAATATATATAATCAATCGGAAAATGAAGAGAAGAGAAGATAGTTACGCCGATAGAATAGGGGGAAATCTGAAAAAAAGAAGTGGGAAATCTGAAAAAAAGGGTAACCTTGTATCAGGAAAATGTGGGTGGAAGCAAAAAATGAGACTCAAAGGAAGCGGGAAATCTGAAAAAAAAAAAAAAAAAAAATTAAGCGGGAGGCTGAAAATTTTGAAGTGGTGAGTGGGGGCTTATTGTGACTAAAATGGGACTTATTTTGAATTTTTTTTTTTTTTTAATGAAAGAAACGTGGGGACTAAAAGATTATAACTTGATAAGTTTATCTTTTATTAAAAATTAATGATATACTTTTTCTTTATAAAAATAAAAATACTAATCACTAAAATGTTCCTCAAAACAAAAATAAACAATAAAAAATGACTAATGGAGTAATTACGGTAAATATTTTTAAAAGGAAAATTAATTAGAATTTAATGAATTAAAATAATAGTATCTTAAATTAAGATTAGATAGTGTATTTTTATTAAAAAAAAAATAGAAAGAGATAATGATAAGTTAATGAATAGTCATAATTAACAGATAAAAATTTAAAAACTAGTGATTTTTTTAGGGAAGAATTAATGGATAAACTCATTCCTAAAATATAGGAAAATTTGATAAATTTTAAATTAAATTAAAATTCCAATCAATTTGCACAAGACTAACATAGATTTGATTAAAAATAACAAATAAATATTGCGTGAAAATTACACCATTGGAGATTTAAAAAATATAGTTATTTGGAATTTGAAAAGAATAAAAAAATAATGAAGAAATAATATTTAAATAAGATAGAGAAAAGATAGAGAGTCGGTTGGAATGTGTATCTGAAAAATTGATTTTTTTTTCATGAGAATGACCAAAATACCCCTAAACCTTGAAAATGACTAATATACCCCTAAGCTAAAAAAATGACCAAAATACCCATTCAAACCTCTAAAATGACCAAAATACTCCTGAAATCTCTGAAATGACAAAAAAAAATACCCTTTAACTTGTAAAATGACCAAGATACTGCCGAAACTTCTAAAATGACCAAAATACCTCTTGTAGGGGCTCCTTTTTCGGAGGTGGGCCCTCGACAATGAATTTGTAGAGAGTGGGACAAAGGGTTTGGCTCCGGCCGGCCTCTCGCCGGTCGTTCCTCGCGCTTTTCCTTTGTCGTTCTTCGTTTGGGGTTGCTCCTCGGCTGGCGTCCGAGGAGGCCCCCATTCACAAAGGGGGTTCTTTGCCTTATATATGCCCTTTAGCTCGATCCTGGCCTTACAGCTGTTGGCCATCTGGGCTACTGGTCCAGGACTTGTCCCATCAGACAGGTTCCTCACCATACTGGGGGTTGCTGCCTCCAAGGTTTTTCTAGTGAAGGGTCTTGTCATCATTAATGTAGCTTGGAGGGTCAGGCAGACTCGTTAAGTGCGGATGTGACCACCTATGCTGGGTTTGCCCCCTACCTGGAATAGACTAGGTGTGCCGAGGAGGGGTGTGTCCTTGGCTCGGGCCTGAGAAAGGCTAAAACCCTTTAGCCGATTATCTGGGATGATTGCCCTCCTCGGCTTGGGCCTTGGGCCAGCCTAAAGGTGGGCCGGGGGTTCTGGGCCCTCGGGCCCCACAATAGCCCCTCAAAACCCTGCTGCACGTTTCCTCGGACGGGGAGGAGGGTGTTGTAAACCTCGGCCCTTATGTTCTGGAAGGCCGTCAGCTGGCTGGTTCTTCCTTGAGTGGCCGGATCAGCACTCAGACTCTTCAGTAGGTAGTTAGTTTCTCCATGGGACTAGGTCTTTGGACCACGCAGGGCCTTGGCTCTGTCATAAATAGCCAGCCCCTCATGGGCTTGGGTCCGAGGACCATGCGAGTTCATGGTACAATTGCTGCCTTCAGTACGAGTGGCCAGCTCCCCGTAGGCTTGAGTCCGTAGACCATGCAAGACCTAGGTACAGTTGCTGCCTTCAGTATGAGTGGCCAACTCCCCGTAGGCTTGGGTCCGAGGACCATGCAAGTCCTAGGTACAATTGCTGCCATCGTTTGTAAGTGGCTAGCTCCTCATAGGCTTGAGTCCGTAGACCATGCAAGACCTAGGTACAGTTGCTGCCTTCAGTACAAGTGGCCAACTCCCCGTAGGCTTGGGTCCGAGGACCATGCAAGTCCTAGGTACAATTGCTGCCATCGTTTGTAAGTGGCTAGCTCCCCATAGGCTTGAGTCCGTAGACCATGCAAGACCTAGGTATAGTTGCTGCCTTCAGTACGAGTGGCCAGCTCCCCGTAGGCTTGGGTCCGAGGACCATGCAAGTCCTAGGTACAATTGCTGCCATCGTTTGGTAAGTGGCTTCGTCCCCAAGTATGAGGACACAGTGTTCACCTCTTTGGGCAACTCAGCCTCACGTCGGGTAGAAGTCCCTCCCATTAGCCCCTTGCAGGCCGCTGGAGCAAGAGTCATTGTACCACTACTACACAGTTGCCTCCAATAGGAGTTCGTCCTCGGATCCGAGAACTTTGCTTTTGACATGAAGACGTCCACGAGTCTTTTCCTGTGAGCTGTTTTTCCTCGGGTCGAATTGTGACTTTGCACGTGAGGCTGATCTTGCTTCTGGTTCGTGTTCCTCATCTTTCTGGTTTATGAGGTGTCGCTTGGCCTTCCGCGCTCCATGTTTGACGCTTCGGTGCCCGTAACGCGCCTCCATTAATGCCCTCGTGAATTAACACGAATCAGGCAGCTGGCAATCCCCTTGGAATTGGGTGGGAATTAATTCCCTTTAACAACTCTCCCTTCGAATTCCGCACGGCTCAACTCCCACCGGTTTTCGCCCTCCATAAAAGGCGTTCTGGGGGGAGTGTTTCTCCTCATTCCATGAATCTTCCCCCACGAATAGAAATATACACTTTCTCCTTCCTGAGCCCCTTTGACACCGCCACCAGGATTTTGACCATAGTTAGGAGACCTGGAGTTAAGGGCCGCCATGGCTGCAGCCCCCACTAGGCTGCCGGCGTGGCAGACTTTAGGCGTAACAGTAGCAGGGCCTTGTATGGTGGCCAGGGGGGACGTCATTGAAGTACTTAACGCCCCTCCGTAGAGCGCACCTCCGACGAAGGAGGCACGCGAACTCCCGTCACGGCTGGTGCCCGAGTATTGCCGTCTCCGACGGTCAGTGCTCGTGCAATTTGGAGAAGGTCGAGGAAGCATCACGAGGGGAGGTGTTCCGGGGTCCCTGGGTTGGCTCCTCACTTTGTTCAAGCTTTGGTTTCAAAGTGAGTCAGCCCCCAGCCCCCCTTCCCGTGCTTTTACTGTCCAGTTCTCCCATTCTCTAGATGCCGGTAAAAGCACGGGTTGACACTTCCCTCATTCCTGATATTAATTCTTTACGAGCCTCTTGCCCGGCCAGTTCCAAGACCGGTCCGCCTGGGCCTCTGATTGTAGGATTAGTTGGTAGGATTTTTTGTAAAACATGCCTGTCTGAGCCTCTGATTGTATTTGTAACTTTTTTTTTTATGAAATAATAAAGATTGTTGTACTTGTAACCTTTTCTGAAATAATAAAGAACTTTTCCTTTATTTTGCTGTTGAATTTTCTTTTCGTACTGCAACTCTTCTCTTGTTCTCCTTTTTTTTTCTTTTGCGCCGCCAACTTTGCATAGCAACTACTTTGGAATGACCACCGGTTCCGCCGGCCGGTGCTCTAACCCTTCCCACAGATGGCGCCAATTGTAGGGGCTCCTTTTTCGGAGGTGGGCCCCCGAAAATGAATTTGTAGAGAGTGGGGCAAAGGGTTTGGCTCCGGCCGGCCTCTCGCCGGTCGTTCCTCGCGTTTTTCCTTTGTCGTTCTTCGTTTGGGGTTGCTCCTCGGCTGGCGTCCGAGGAGGCCCCCCTTCACAAGGGGGGTTCTTTGCCTTATATACGCCCTTTAGCTCGATCCTGACCTTACAGCTGTTGGCCATCCGGGCTACTGATCCAGGACTTGTCCCATCAGACAGGTTCCTCACCATACTGGGGGTTGCTGCCTCCAAGGTTTTTCTAGTGAAGGGTCTTGTCATCATTAATGTAGCCTGGAGGGTCAGGCAGACTCGTTAAATGCGGATGTGACCACCTATGCTGGGTTTGCCCCTTACCTGGAATAGACTAGGTGTGCCGAGGAGGGGTGTGTCCTCGGCTCGGGCCTGAGAAAGGCTAAAACCCTTTAGCCGATTATCTAGGATGATTGCCCTCCTCAGCTTGGGCCTTGGGCCAGCCTAAAGGTAGGCCGGGGGTTCTGGGCCCTCGGGCCCCACACCTCTAAAACCACTAGAATTAGTAAAAATACCACAAAATGACCAAAATACCCAAAATAACTCTTAAAATAATTAATATACCCTTGAAATCGCTAAAATGACAAAAAAAAAAAAAAAAAAAAAAAGCCCTCAAATCCTATAGAATGAGAAAAAAAAAACGTACTCTGAAACCTCTAAATAAAAAAAATACCTCGAAATTAATAAAATGATCAAAATACTCCGAAACCTCTCAAATGACCAAAAATACCTTGAAACCTCTAAAATGACAATTTTGGTCATTTAAGTAGTTTAGGAGTATTTTGGTTATTTTAGAAATTTCAGTATATTTTGGTATGTTTGAAGGGTATTTGGGTCATTTTAGAGGTTTCGGGGAATTTTTGTTATTTTAGTGATTTTGATTTTATTTTTGGTCATTTTAGAGGTTTTGGGAGTATTTTTGATAATTTGGAGGTTTCAGGAGTATTTTTGGTTATTTTAGTGGTTTTAGGGTATTTTTAGTTATTAGAGATTTTGAGGGTATTTTGATAATTTTAGAGATTTTGGGGTATTTGCATCGTTTACAAGGGTATCTTGATATCTTACATGCATCAAGAATACATGTTTAGATATTGATGACTTTGATCTTAGATGAAAAAACAAAAATAGCTTTAGTTTGAAAACCACTTGAAAAACCTATGATTAGAAAGAGTTAATGTCAAGATAAAACGAAAATCTAATGTTTGATCCAGAGGAGCACCTACCAGTATCTTCCTTTTGAACATTAAATTTTGAAAATTAGTACTTTTTATGGAAAGTATAATTTTAAAGGTAGTACTTTGAACTACTCCTAACACTCCCATGTGTCATCAAGGGGAAAACATAGCTTTAAATGAAGTATTTTGTGAAACATAATTTTAATGGGATGGTCAAATTACAAGAACAAGACTAACCAAATCTTCATGGAGTCACATGGCATGTGTTCATCATGCTCCAATTCATATTTAAATATTGATCATTCGATTGGAAGAGAATATTCAAATATTGTTGTTGGCGAAATTTGAGAATAATTGGATGGTCAAATTGAGAGAATAGAGCCAATCAAAATTTTTTGCCATGCGAGTACACGACACATGTTCATCACGCGCCATAGCCATAGTTTTGGGGTGGCAAAATCAACTCAAACCCATTTGACTACCCAAACCCACCGACTTAAATGAGTCCCAAACCCACCCAACTATTAATTGGGTTAAATGAATACTAACTCAATTAACAAGAATGTTTATTGGGTTTTAATTGGGTACCCAATTATAATCTAAGTATCATTTCAACAAATCACCCAACTATAAAATACCCCAAAACCACTAAAATTACCAAAATACCCCCTCAACCTAAGGTTATGTTTGGTAACAGTTTTTATTTTCTATTTTCAAAAACTTGTTTTGGGGAATATAAATTAAAACAATTTTTTTGTATTTTTGAAATAAAAACATGTTTGGTTAGCTAAAATTAAAAAGATAGTTTTTTGAAGAAAAAAATATAAAATACTAAAATATGTTGTTACTAAGATTTCAACTCTAATATTAACTCATTAAATGAGACAGATTTATTAAATTAAATGCTTGTTTTCATTGACTTTTGAAAATTAGAAACTAAAAACAACATTTTACATATTTTCAATTTCTTTCACAAATTAAGTTTTGAGAACAATTTTTGTTTTCTGTCTATTTTGGGTTGTCAAACAAGTTTTTTAGTCTTAAAAATTGAAAATTATTTTTGGAAACAGAAAATAAGGGGAAAAAACAGTTACCAAACATACCTTTAAAAATAACCAAAATACCCATAAAATCTAAAAAAAAAAAAAAAAAAATAAAAAAACCAAAATACCCCTTAAACCAAAAAAATGACACTTGAAAACCTAAAAATTACCAAAATAACCCCAAAACCTAAAAAATTACAAAAATACCCTCGAAACCCAAAAATGACCAAAATACCCCCCGAAACCCAAAAAATGACCAAAATACCTCTAAAACCTATAAATGACCAAAATACCCTTGAAACAAAAAAGGGACCAAAACACCCCCTAAAACCCAAAAAATGACCAAAATACCCCTGAAACCTAGAAAATGACCAAAATACCCCAGAAACCTAAAAAATGACCAAAATACCCTCGAAGCCTAAAAATTGACCAAAAA
Source organism: Quercus variabilis (assembly GCA_030445155.1). Taxonomy (NCBI): domain Eukaryota; kingdom Viridiplantae; phylum Streptophyta; class Magnoliopsida; order Fagales; family Fagaceae; genus Quercus; species Quercus variabilis. The sequence continues at coordinate 39,095,691 of CP129445.1, forward strand.
AACCCTAAAACCTAAAAAATAGTCAAAATAACCCCAAAACCTAAAAAATGGTCAAAATTAGGTCTGTCCATGGGTCGGGAGGGTCGGGTTTGTGCCCAACCTGCAACCGATCCACCGGAGATCGGGTGGGGAGTTGTCGGACCTGCAACCGACCCGTATTATGGTTGGGTTTTATTGGTCGGGTTCCTGTCGGGTGAGCGACGGTTTCGGGTGAGGCAAAAACCCGTCGGAGAGGACGAAAAGCGGTAGAAAACGGTGAGATCTCTCCTGATACGGTGCGATCTAGCCGGATTTGGCAGAGATTTTGCCAAATCCGATGCTTTTTACCCCCAAATCGTGCCAAGAATCTCGGATCTGGTGTTTTAGTCACCGAAATCTACCAAATCGCGCTGGAAAACTCGCCGGAAAGCTTGAAATCAGAGCTCGTTGTTCTCTCTTCGGGTGGGTCGGGTTGAACGGGTTTTGAAGGAAGGGAACCGAAACGTAATTGCCGGCGTCTGGTTTTAAAGCTCGAGACCCGTGTCCGACCACCAGATTTGTCGGATCGGGTTGTCACAGGTCAGGTACAGGTGAGTTGGGTGGGTTAGGCGGGTCAGCGGGTCCAATGGACAGCCCTAGTCAAAATAACCCTAAAGCTTAAAAATTTACCAAAATAACCTAGAAACCAAAAAATGACCAAAATACCCCCCGAAACCCAAAAAAAGGACCAACTTATAGGCTTAGGGTGTATTTTTATCAACTTATAGGTTTAAGGGGCATTTTTGTCATTTTATAGGTTTTGGGGTAGTTTGGCAATTTTTTAGGTTTCGCGGATATTTTGGTTATTTTAAAGTTTAGGAGTTATTTTGGTAATATTTAGGTTTCAGGGCTATTTTGGTCATTTTTTAGGTTTCAGGAGTATTTTAGTTAATTTTTAGGTTTCAATAGTATTTTGATCATTTTTTAGGTATAAGGGGTTATTTTTGTCATTTTTAGGTTTTTAGGTTATTTTGGTCAATTTTTAGATTTCAGAGTTATTTTGGCCATTTTTAAGGTTTTGGGAGTATTTTGATCATTTTTAGATTTTGAGGTTATTGTGGTCAATTTTTAGGCTTTGAGGTTATTTTGGTCATTTTTAAGTTTTGGGGGTATTTTGGTCATTTTTGGGTTTCAAGGGTATTTTTGGTCATTTTTTAGGTTTTGGGGGTATTTTGGTAATTTTTAGGTTTTGGGGGTATTTTAGTCATTTTTTGGGTTTTGAGGGTATTTTGGTAATTTTAAAGTTTTAGAGGTATTTTGGTCATTTTTTGGGGTTCAGGTATTTTGGTAATTTTATAGGTTTTGGGGTTATTTTGGTAATTTTGAGGTTTTGAGATATTTCGGTCATTTTTAAAGATTTTAGAATACTTTAGTCATTTACACTTTAGGGGCATTTTGGTAATTTTGATAATTGGGTAATTGGGTAGGTTGGGGTTTATCCATAATAATTGGGTTGGGTTGGGTTTGGGTTAGAAGCAATTAGTTAAATAGGTTTTAATGGGTAAATGAGTTTTATACCCAACCCAATTATGCCCACCCTAAACCAACACAAACCTAAGTCCAAATCTTCTGTACTACTTGTTATGTACCACTCTATGTTCCACCAATCACTACTTGCCATGTTTTTATTTTACTCTCCTTGTAAAATAAGCAAAGTTTAAAATGGAAAGTAATCATACACATGATAAGATGTGATTAGTGGAACATAAAGTGGTACACAAAAAGTGGTATAGAGGATTTGTATTCCCCAAACCCACCCATTTGACACCCTTACGCCATACTTAGATCTGGAATCCGACCGTCAGATTTGAAGATTGTAATGAAAGGTTAATTATGGTAAATTATGGTTACAATCAGACGGTTGGATTTAGAAAAAGGTGCGGTCAAAGTTTAGTTAAAGTTGGTCAAATCCGGTCAAACTTAATAGATGATCCTGAGATCGCTGGATTTGGTGAAACTAGGTTAAGTGGGAAGGTTTTTAATGAGTTATTGGGTATTGGCATAGTTGTTAGCAAATCTTAAAGAAGAAATAATTTTGCAAAATGATGAACATGATGTTAATATTGACTTAGATAGAGTTGATTTGGCAAGATGATGAAAAAAACTATTATTTTGGCTCATATATCATGTATTATCACTTTTGGGTTTAATCAATTTGAATATGTATGTTATAAATATATGTCAATTTGATTTATTTAGTTATTTTGCTAAATATTATTACACAATTGATGACTAAATTGGTTATTAGTTGAATATATTTTGATTTTATACTGAATATACCATTCATATATATGTATCTATATTAAGTATTTATGTATCTTATGATACATGATACAGAATAATAAAATATTGATTCACGATATGATTCACATTTCGATAACTATGGGTATTGGTTAGTATTAATTTTGAGTGAAATCAAAACATTATTGATTTTTGTTATTTTATCGATTTCAAGTTTCAAATGGGTAAAATTATGATTTGAGAGTATTTTGAAGCAACAAGCCCTCCTTGTCTCTTTGTTTTTATTTTTATTTTATTTTTTTATTTAACATATTTGAGAGTATTTAATTACTTTATAGGTTTCAAGGTCATTTTGGTCATTGTATAAATTTGGGGGTATTTCTGTCATTTTAATGAGGTTCATGGTATTTTAATCATTTCAAATATTTTAAAGGAATTTGTGTCATTTTAAATATTTTAAGAGGCATTTGGAGGATATGATAAAAAAAATCATATTATATCAAAATTATTTTGGCCACATATTAGTGACAACAATCTTTGTCATCATTAAAAGATCTCTAATAGCGACAACCTAATTTGTCAATAATATATAATCTACTTCCCTCCATTAATTCTCACCACTTTTTGAGAGTGAAAGTTTTTCCCTCCATCATATTTTGGTAGATATATTTGTGACGACATGTCGTATCATTGCTAAAAGGTAACTATCAGTGACGACAAGTTATATTGTTGCTAATAGCCTTCTATTAGCGACGACCAATGTGTCATCGCTAATAAAGAAAGCATGTATATAATATATTTACTATATATTTTTAGCCACATATCAGCGACGACACATAAGGTCCTCACTAAAAATGATTATTAGCGACGATAAATGTCGTCGTTAAAATAAATCTTATTTTAGCGACGCGAATGTCGTCGCTATAAAATTTATTGTTGTCGCTAAAAGTTTCCCTCCATTTTCCAAAAGTATATAAAATTCCCTCCATGGCGTTAGCGACGACTTATTAGTGACTACCTTAGTGTCGTCACTACTATGAACTTATTAGCGATGACCATATATTATCGTCGCTAATGTGTGCCTAATAGTGAAGACTTTTTGGTCGTCGCTAAAACATTGGTCGCAAAAGGCCAAAATTCTTGTAGTGTTAGCTGGTTCTTCTGGCTCGTCATGCACCATCGTGAAACCGAGGAGAAGATCATTAACGAAATATCGACAGTTCTGAAGGAGACATGTGGCAGCGACACAACGAAGTGGATTGAGGAGTTGCTGGTGTTTGACGAGGCGAAAAGGTTGGTTTATCTGAAAGTTGCATTGGCTGAAACATTGCGTTTATACCCATCCGTGCTGGAGGATTTCAAGTATGTCGTATTAGACGATGTTTTGCCGGACGTCACTTTTGTACCCGCCGGTTCGACTGTTACGTATTCAATATATTTAGTTGGGAGGATGAAGAGTGTATGGGGTGAGGACTGCATGGAGTTTAAACCGGAGTGGTGGTTAGTGGGTGAGGGAGACCGGTTTGAAACACCGAAAGATGAGTACAAGTTTTTTACTTTTACTTTCATCTATGATTCTATATGATATGTTATTTGTTATTTGTTGTTTGTTGGGTTGGGTGAGTTGTTGGATACCTAATACAGTTATTGACTTATTGCTCGTCTTCAAGGTTGGAAAGATTATTAATGTCTTTGTCAAGTTCATATTCCATGTCTGTTGATATGGTTGGTCTTTCTTTTATGTATGTCTATACATATATGACACAAAGTTCTATTCTTCTTCTATGGAATCTGATCACTTTCCCTCTCTCTCTTCTACCTTATCTTCCACTTTTCTCTGTCTTTGTACAACACTTTTTTTAAAATTTCTTCGCAACAAAGTACATAGTTTAATGTCCTATCTTCCACTTTCTCGTCTTTGTGAATCATTTTTTTTTTTTTTTTTTTAAATTACTTCGCAACTAAGTATATAGTCTAATGTAATTTATGCATAGTAAATGTGATATTATTCTAATCACATTATGTTATGTTAAAGATTATAAAAAAGCATACATTTTTTTGTTCTAAATACAACTAAATAAAAAATAAGAATGAGCAAGAAATCGTACGCTTATTTTAAGGAGAAAAAGAAAAGTACACTTTTTGAGTTGTATCATGTCATGTAACAAAAAGGCTTTCTCAAAAAAATGTAACAAAAAAGTTGGATATTTACATGATAAGATATGCATGTTAAATAGGAATTATCTAAATAAATGAGTAAATAATTACACTAATTTACCCGCATCTCCGTATAGTTCCAATTCTATCGGATATCCACCACATCTATTACAAATTTGCGTGACCACAAATACACTAGTGCGGCATTTTACATCAGGGAAAAAAAAAAGAATTAAAATGGTGAAAGAAATAGAGGTATCATATCAGGAAAAAAAAAAAATGAAGAATTAAAATGACGAAAGAAATAGAGCTATCATAGCACAGAAAAAGATTGGTGAAACAATATTATATAAATTATATACTCAACAAATCACAAAATTGATGTGTTAGTTTGAATACAACATTTACAGGCTCTGTTGGGGTTGTTTTATATATTGATCCTTCCTCTATTGAGATGCCCCTAAATTGCGTACGTATATCGAACACCAAGAAATGGGGCAGTTTATTCTTATGAGTTCAAGCTCCGTGCTCCATGCTCCATGTGATGTTTTTTTTTTGCTAATCTTCAAGCACAAGAATATCATTTAATAAAATATGATCTTGCATTCTTCAATGTTAATATCTTGCTTTCACATCTTTCAACCATTTATAATTGTTCAACGTACTCCTCTGTATTATCTCAGGATTGAACTGCCGCATATGAAAGATCAAATATCTATTAATCCAAGATCTTCTCCCCAGTTGAAAAAAGGTTCCAGACTACAGTGCCAAACAAGTAGAGCCCAACAGAAACCTTGAAAACATCGTCCCATGAACCTGAGTATTGTCAATGAGAAGAGGGGGACACATATATATAAGAATCAGTTTATTGTCTCAACTCTCAAATGATAAACACAATGGCAGTGAGCGTAAAACCAGATTGTAATAAAGGCTACAAAAATAGCAGGTGGTGACAAGTTAAGGTAAGAATGTGCTTAGCATCTAAATAACACCATTATAAAGCAATCCTCATTGGGAAATTGAGCAAGTGCAAGAGTGCAATGTCTAGAATAGTATCACACTCTTCAGGTATCTTCATTAAGTTAATACAACCATTGGTTGTAAATGCAATATGTATAGTACTATAACTAAATTATGAATTATACACCCAAAATAGATATGCCCTTCATACCAGCCCAAATTCGGGGGCATTATGGCCAAGCTAGGACCTGCTCACCCAGCTTTGAGTCGTTAGTAAAATTCAGTCATTGATAAATTTGTAGAAGAAGAATCAGATAAGCTGGTTTCAGAACTGGTTCAACAAATCTTGGTGATAGACCAAAGTACATAATATATACATCAAGACTGTAATTGTAAGTTACTTTACTTCAGGTTAAAAGTCAACATGGTATTAGAGTTCTAATACTACTTTTTTTTTAATTAAGAAAAAATGGTTCAAGATTCAAATCAATACTTTTTTGTACAATAATTAAATCTGGACTGTATATTAACACAATCTAAAAGGTGTCAACGGTTTAACTAATGGGTCACTAGTTGAAATGCAAGCTCAATTAAAAAATATAAAACTTAACTAAATATGAAAATAAATTTGAGAATCATAAAATAAATATATAAATGGACAAAAGAGGAAAAGTAAAAGAATCATGCAATCAAAACTTCAATAAGAGAAACAATATTCCAGTAAGACTATATAAGTAACTTAATGCTATTTAGAATCTTGGTTGGTTGGATACAAACCATCTGAGAGGAGCATTTTGCATCAAAATATCCAATATTTTATCGGGTTTGACAGGGTCACTAGCAACAACCGCAATGACATAGATACCAGTTACCCATCTGACCAGGCCAGTTGGTTTAGTAACAATGTTTTTTTTTTTCTTCTTATTGTCTACCATATACAGATATTTTCCTATTTTGGCTTAAAAGTACTAAAAAGGGGCGAGAGATGTTCTAACCATGTTGCAAGATGTAGCCTGTGGCTGCTGTTCCAAATACACCTGCCAGCACTCCAGCAGTATTGGACAGACCAAGCAATACTCCCTGAGGAAACATGGAAAACAAAAGTCAATAGCCAGCCACTACTTGTTCCGTACAGTTCACAATTTTGTATAACACCATTCACATTCCATTAATGAAAGCACATACAAACAAAATTTAGGACTAAAGAATTAATACTCACAGAATATCGAGGGGCAATATCTTGATGGTTTGAATATAGACCAGACTGTGAGAATGCATCAGTACCCTATTGAAGAAAGAAATTGACAACGGTTAGGATGATTCTAGCTAGTAAATGTGATCAATGCTCTAATTATAATTTAAATCATTCGAAAAAGAGGCAATATAATATAAAATTTTCCATACATAAAATTTTCCTCATCTATGTCTGGACAACATGGCTATGCATTCTTGCATAGTCAACTTGCACTATCAATTATCAAACGAACTAAGAGAACACAAAAGGCAACATAATATAGGCGTAGACTTAATAAAAATTCAAATGCTGCACCCTTCTTAAATAGCAAGTGGAAAATGTATCTATTTCTATTTAGTGTAGAGTAAGTAGCAAACCTGACTGCATGCCATACATAAAACAGCCATTGCAGGGGAATTAACATGGCTCAACTGAGTTAGGAAGAAAGCAGGACCAAGAAAACCAATTGTTTGCATGATCTGCAGAGACAAAAGGTCTTTTATCAGCAGCACAGACAAGTGAACCAAGAATGTTTAATAAAGAATACTGCAAAGCATAGAACTGAGAAGAAAGAAGAATGGAGACATGAAGGATACTTATACTGGCAAATAGTTTTAAATCTGTAATAGGCAAACCAGTTTTTTTTTTTTTTTTTTAATTATTATTATTATTTTAATCACAATAAAATGCCATTACCTTACAAAACTTGCATTGATAAATATTGATGTAATTGTAACATAAGAAATTTTCAAATTTAATTATAAAAATGATAAGTACCTTACGAACCGTTGTAACAGATAAACCTTTGCTAACAAGTGTATCTGCAATCCATCCTCCAAAATTTGCAGAAAATGCCATTGTAAGCCAGGGCAAAACACAAACAAGCCCCGAGTCTGTAAGATTGAACTTCAGGACCTAGGGAGGGATGAAAAGAAATATATTTACTCTGTCAATACCATCAGTATTCTCTGGAAAAATCAATAACACAGTGCAGAAAAGAGTGTTGCGTGCTATGTACAGGGGTTTTCTCTCTGTTTTCAGTTAAAGAAACTGTAACCCTAGCTTGCTTAGTTTGTCATATAAATGCTTCTTGTATTTCTTTATGTTTTTCTTACTTGTATTATAGATTTCTTTGGTTAATGAAAATGCTCATTAATCACCCAAAAAAAAGTATTCTGTATCAACAGCAACATCTCTTCTCCAAGATGTCCATAAGATTATTCAATTTTGCAAAATTTGCAGCTTGAATAGCCACCAGAGTTCATCATGATGTCTTATTCCAGGTTTAAATATATTGCTAACAGAAAAATGGTAAGCAATAACTCATATCTTTATATGCATTTGCGTTAACACACCACAGGATGGTAAACCTGAAAATTAGAATAATGCATACAAACAAGCATGCTTTTACAGTTTCAGAATTTTGTGTGTCATAAATTAACACTTGAGAAAATCTTAATTCCAGAAGATATAATGCATACTGAAGGCAATTAATGATGTATAAAAGATATTCCTTATAAGCAAAGGTGACTTTCCCTATTCAGAATTGGCCATTAAATGATAAGGAGCAATGACCCAACTAAACAACGTTTTCATTTCTGCAATTTTCGTCCAGCTTTTTTCTATTGGTTAGAAGAGAACCAGAGCCACGACTTGTTCAAAATCAAAAGATTTCCATCAGTCACAAAAGGGCAAGGACAAATGATCTAATCACCAAACCAACAGTCCGCACCACTTTCCTACCTCATTGGACCCCAAAACCTCAATATTTATGGTTTGTCTCATTGGCAATCCATGTAAGCAGGAAATGACAAATAGCAATGTTTACTGAAGTTTGTACATAAACTTGAATTGTAAAGAAAGTATTGGAGAAGATTCACAGAATAAAATTTTTGCAGTCCAACCGCCTCCAGATATAGGAGTGTATATTGCATTACGTAGAAAGACTTACTTGGTTATAGTATGTTGGCATCCACGTTAGAAGAATAAATGTCCCCCAATTGTGGCAGAAATGAGACACTATTAGGGCCCATACAGGTGCCTTTGACAAGATCAGTCTCCAAGGTATTGTTTTAACAGGTTCTTTAGAAACGCTGTTGGTCATGATCAGCTTCATTTCTTCAGGCCGCAGTTCAGGATCATCAAGAGGAGAACTATGTGCCTACAGCAAGTATATCTGAAATTTCAATTTCAAAGACAGATATTTAAAAATAAAACTAATAATTAAACTTGTGATCCTAAAGGTTTCATATAGTAGGAACGAACTACAAGTAATAAACTTTATAATGTTAAAATCTTTCCCAAAGCAACATGTAATTAATCTGTAATGCTTCCATGAATGCAGCCAATGTTACCTTGCTTAGCCACACTGCAATCCAAACTGTTCCTAGGGAGCCAAAGGAGAAGAAGACTGATGGCCATCCATAGTGCTGTATTAAAAATGGTGAAAAGGCCAGGCCAGTGACTGATCCAAGGTACATCCCACTGTACACCAGAGCTAATGATCTACTTCTCTCTGCTACAGGAACCCATTTTGACAAAAGATTGTTCATGGCAGGCATAGCAACACCCTGAAGGAGAACCAAATTAACTGAGCATATTTGACTAGAAAGATTAGCACTAAAAAAACACATTTTTCCTGACAATAAAAACCATATCACCAGTGAATAATATAGGAAGAACATATATTAGAATGTATTAAATTAGTAATCAAATTATTCAAGGCAAGGAGAGTATCACAACATAATTTCTCAGTTATCCACATATCATCTAATGGGAAAACGCATATTACAACTTTGCTTTACTAAGAAAACTGATTTTACAAGATAATTATAGAATTACCAACCTCGCCTATCCCCATGAAAGCACGAACAACAAGTAGGAAAGGCAACCCAATTTTAGCTGCAATAGGAGTGAGAATCGTAGCAATTGACCACCAAACCACACCAAATCCCAAGACCATCTTTCCACCTACCGTGTCTGCCCATATGCCACCAGCAATCTGTCACTCACAATCATGAAATTAGAATAACCTGAAGAACAATCTTAATTAAGTAATGAAGGTCTTCCATCAATATTCATGATAGGTAAAAGCTTTTAACTTCCATGAATCAAAGAAATTGTAACACATTTGATCTGATCTGGCCTTTTTTTTGGCTATAATAATTAATAAGTATAGGTGGAGGATTCTAATAATGGGCTTAACCTTGTGGCCGTTAGAATAATAGTTAACTGGTTAAATTCACCATTTTGTAACAGTTTAAGCTTTGGGGACAAAGGATAGTTTATAAGTGGTTACATATACAGTAGACTCCGACTTAGAGATGTCAGTTAAAAAAATATAAAAGCAATGAAGTAAAGAATCGTGTGTTACTGTTACCTGAGTAAGGAGGTAGCCCCAGAAAAAAGAAGATTGTATCAAACCGACTGTGGCTGGGTTCCAATTGAACTCTGCTGACATTGGAAGTATAGCAATACTCATATTCACCTGCCATACACAATCTGTTCAAAGTTCCTATAATATAACTCAAAGATTCAAAAGTCTTCCTTTAACGGCTAGTAACAAACAGTAACAGAATATCCAAAAATAAAAACCATACTTTCTCATACCAGTTAACACTCAACCATGATAACTCTCCAAGCTTCATTTTGAACGTAACACAGTAACACACGCGCGCACACAAAAACACACAAATAAACAAAAGGATGAGAGCACTTACTCTATCCATATTGCAGAGAAGGAAGGCTGAGAAGCACAAAACGACAATGACCCATCTTTTTGGAAACTGTTCCCACCAAGGAACTGAACTCTCAATCTCACTCTCACTATCCAACTCCAACTCCAACTCCAACTCCTTCTTCCCCAACACGGCACCGTCCATAGCCTCCTCAAACTTCACCGATTCCGGAATCGAATCCGATATATCGTACGGCTCCGACTTAACATCGGCCCGGACTTTCCCACCTCCCCTCTCGCCCGAACTACTTCGAGCCGAGACCCGGAAGTTCACATGGCAACGTTCTTGCAGTGACTGCTGTGAGGATAACCGGACCCGGATCCGGAAATGAAACGGGTATTTGTGTTTGAAACCGAGACAGTGGTTGCGCTTTTGGGCCGAAATATCGGGTGGGGTTTTGGGTGTGAGTGATAGAGAAGAGAGTAGAGCTCTGGCGCTCATGGTGTTAGAAAGTGAACAGTTCATTGCAGAGGGAGAGCTCGAAGATTTTTAAAAAGAAAGAGTCGATGATTTTGTGAGAGATATTTATTGGCACTGGTTCTGTTTTGGACACGTGGAGGTTGCATGAACAGCATTGGATAGAGAAGGGTGAGGTTAAGGTTTTGAATAGTGTGCAAGTTAAGGAAATTAACAGCAAACTGATGAATCCGTTACAGTTAATGCAGTTATTCATTATTTTACATTTTAATTTTATTTTGGGTTGGGGAAGAAATAGTTGGGCTGGGCTTATATGGGCTGGGCCAGAATAGTTAATGTTAATCACAGAGTGTCACTTCTTACGACAGCCCATGAAAAGATACACTTGGGTTGTCTGTGCATGCTTCTGGGTGTCTGTAACTTCGAAGGCCTCTGTGTCCAGCTTTGCAAGACTTGGTCTTGTGCATCAAATCTTGTATTCTTGTCCAGCAAATGCTTTTGTGTGTTTGTAGCTTTTCTTATACTTGCCTTTTAGCATGTTTCACTATATGACTACTTTTTTTTTTTTTTTTTTTTTTTAAGAGCCTAAAACCTAGCGAATCTTTCATTAAATAAACAAATACATCATTTATAAAATGGTCTCAAGTTCTTAAAAGATCCTAGAATTGTTAAAATAGCAATTTGCTTCAAATTCCACTAGTACCTTCAAGTTAATTTTTTGTTTAACTATGTTGTTACTCGTTTTATCATATTGTTTGTTTATCACATGTCGGATCCATATATTGTGTTCTTCTTCGAGGTAAGTTTATCCATGTACATTTTCAGGCCATCTAAATTTTGGGCCTCAAAACCTATTTATTCCAGGTCCAATTTGCTTCACCAAAATATTGGGCTTGCAAATTTTCAGTTGGCAAGTAAGTTTGTACAGCCCAATCATAATCTAAGTAGAAGAGATGTAATCTAGCTGAGTTAGTAAAATTTTTCGGTATCATATGTGTTGAGGACCGTCTTTTTGACCCACATGGCATTACTTTATTGGCAACCCATGCCACATCAATATATTATTGATTTTTTGGTAAATCTCTTTAAAGCCCAAAATAACCTCATATCTCATTTAACTACATGGATTGAGCTCACATGGCCCACGAGATCCTTACTTTAGGAGGGGGATTCATATCCACATTTCCTCTTCATCAATTGGGCTCATAACCCCACGACATCATCAATATCAACATATGGATTGGGTTTAAACAATGAATCAAAGCTCATGGCCCATATTACCTCTCTTACACTCATGGCAAGTGGTTTCGTCAACAAAAGCTCATATTTACACAAAATGACAACAAAACCCAAGGTACGTTATCTCATCTTCAGCTTATGATCCAAGCTCATAAGTCACTTTGGGAAAACATTGAGAGTCATGGTTTGGAGGGTCAAAAGGTATGTTCAGTAAAGCTCCAGCGGTTTAAAGTTGATAAAAGAGACATGTTGCTTGGCATGTCTTCTCCAACTCCCTGAACTCTAACGAGTTCGTGTGTAGCAGGTAACATATGGCAAGTGTCTCTTATCACATAGCACTTTAGATGATAAAATTCTCCATTGCTCTTTTCCTAAAGCTTAATATTCATCATATGACAAAATGCTCTATATCTCCAGCCATCTAATTGTTGGGAGAATAACTGTTCATTCAATCCTCAATTGTCACTATACAAATTTAGAAACTTCATTATATCATTCTACATAAACTACACTACTTCTTTCAACTAAAATCTAACTCAAACACGTGGCCTAATCTGATTGGCTATCTTTTATATCTCTCTATACAAAATATTTATGATATTTCTAATACTCAGTTGTTGTCTGCCACAATCAAACCATATATTTCTCTGCTAGCTGCCAAAGCAAAGCATTAAATACTCTTCTTGCTTACCAAGATTATGTCACAACCCAATGAGACCTCGACTAAATCTATAAAGCTTCTTTAACTTTCAACCAATCCTTCTATTACTTACTAGAAATGTGTTGTAATGGAACCTTGCACCAAAAATACAAACATTTAATACTGACATCATCAGCCATTTAATACTGAAATCCCAGCAACCAGCTGTTATACCCAAAATAGCAAGATACCCTTCAAATAGAACTTACCATTTTTCAGCCAAATCCTTGAAATGACCTTTCTAGCAGTCTCAAATGACCTATCTGACCTGATTAGTTCTACTTAAAGCAAACAGCTTTTTCATGATAGCTGTCACAGCTTTTCCTGACAACTATCGCAGTTTTTCCATAATAGTTGTTACAGCTTTTCCTAACAGTCAGGACAGCCTTTTCAGAACAGCTGTGACAGCTGACCTAGCAGCCTGAGCATTACTAATTTTTTCACTTTTGACTAAAACCAAAACCAACTAAAGAAACTACCTTTCTCTGCTAAAATACTTTCATTTCTACCACTTTTTCCCCAGCAACTCTTACCCGAAATAATAAGAATACCTTAAAGCTAAACATAAAATTTTTGGCCAAATCTTAAGATGGATTCTCTGAAAATTCATTGCTGTTTGGAACAGATTTTGGCTGAGATTATTTGCTAAAATACCCCCTTAAACTCAGCTCTAAAGGCGACCCTTCATCAGCACCTCAAAGGGGGACACCAATAGGGAGGAACTCTCTCATAAGCTTTCCTATTCTTTCTCCCTTCAATGATCTTCTGAAACTTTTAATGAAGTACTGAACTTCTGAATTTTTAATTTCTAAGTTAGGAACTAAACTTTTCAGCCCTTTGCTCATAAATGCCATTCATAAGCTTTCATACAATCCCAACAAAAAATTTCAGCAGCTTTGCTAAACACACTACAATACTATTACTCTCTTATATTTATTCTCTCACTCTCTATATTCTAAAAATACATATATCTTGCAGCCCATATATCTAAACATCTTTTTTTTCACTTCTCCTACACAATCTTATAAACACTTACTACACCATTACATATAACACACCACAACTCTTCTAATCTCCACTCTCATACTCTCTCACTCTGAAATTCTACTGTTTTGCTGCCCATAAACACGTCTCAATACTCCTCTACACCTATCTTACTGCTCCTATCTCCAAATACCTAAGCACATCTCCATGCTCTTCTCTTACAAAATCTTTCCTTTTGGAAAGCAATCTCTACAACTTCTCCAGTAGTTATAATCTCATGTTTTTACTATCTTTAACCTCCATGTCTCTCATACTTTCATATATCATACATATTACAAATTCTACATCCCACAAAACATCTATATCTTTACCATCTCCACACTTCTCAAGAGATGCCAAACACTCATACTAAAAGCCCTTCTCATGGAAGGCACGAACTTCTATTACTAAAGTCCTTCTCCTAGAAGGCACCAAAATCTCATATCAACGCCTTTCTCTTAGAAGGCACAAATACTCCATACAAAATCTCTTCTCATGGAATGCAACAATATTCATAATTTCACAACCACTAAAAGAGCATTGTCAAAGGGGAAACTCATTTAAGTGCATGCTAAGAGGAGCAAGCTTAACCAACCCCTACACACAACTGGGCATACTCTCTCTCCCTCTAGTAGCACCCATTTTTCCCCTTCAATCTTGAAGTCATCATGGCAAACCACCTCTCTACCGCTGGCATTCTGCTGGAATCCTATCAGCTCACTGGTGCTACACAGTTGGGCTACAAACCATCAGAGATGACTTTGCTTCCTTGTCTTTAAATTTATATTGTTGAATACATGATTACTTCACATTTAAATATATATTACTTTATTCCATCTATTATTATAACTATCAAGTAAGACTTAAACTCATTTAAATGCATGATAGGAAGGGCAAGCTTAACTAGCCTCTACCGCTGGTATTTTGCTAGAATCCTATTAGCTCACTGATGCTACACAGCTGGGCTACAAACCATACAAAGATAAGTGACTTTGCTTGCATATCTTTTAAGTTTACATTATTGAGTGCATGATTACTTTACCTCTAAATAAATACTACTTTATTTCAACTGTCATTACAATCACTAATCAAAACTATTATATTAAACACATATTACATATTTATTCAACTATTATCTTTATTCGACCATTATCGTGATTCTTACATTTTGGCATTGATGATTTTGTAGGCTTAAAAATACGCCAATAGCTGTTGGACCATGTGGCCCAATGTTAAGTTCTAGACGCAACTTCCCAAAAAAAACCCGGGCCTAGTAAGATCATCCCTCCAATGGACCACACGTGGCTAGGTAACCGAAAAAGACCTCTGAACAATATCAAAGATCCTTCAGTGTCAAATTACCTTCATACCATACGGTATTGAGTCTCATTCTAGAATTAGTGTGATGTGGCATTTACGTTAAACTCACACTTGCATGGAATTGTGACACTAATACATACATACATACATACATACATATATATATATATATATATATATATGAGTGTCTTTGCCGCTATTGCTCAATGGATAGTGTGGGAGAGACTCCCCAAATTAAAGACCATTACTTGGCTAATGCTGATTTTACTTGGCCAACCACCAGAGTTTTTGTTTGTGAACCTTCGTTGAGATAGTGGTTGGTCCTGTTGGAATATATATATATATATATATATTGTTTTTTGAGAAACGGTCCTGTTGGAATAAGTTCCAAGTAAAATGTACATTTGGAGAATTCTGGTCCTTATTACAAAGTTACAATATTCGTGCTAGTCGGTGGAGGAGGAGTAGTATTATTAGTAACATTACAGTTGGTCCAACCTTGTGGAACTAATAGACAATACATAGACAATACATTTTAGAATCTTTGTTATGTTTCCTATCTAAAAGCAATTATAATTTTCCGCACAACTACTGGCCCAAACTGCTGATCGTAACCACTCAGAATTCTTTCAGATTCTCATTGTGTTCTTTTAATAAGTACCAATAATAATTACTAACATGGATGGAGCCAAAATGCTCTTGGGGTCAGCCATCATTTCATTTAGTCAGAAGTCTGAAACAATTGTCCTATGGCCAAGCTGTATTTATTTTTATCCCTTGTGTGTGTGTTGGACAGTAAAATAATCGAAGTTTCCGCGTTTGTTATGATTTGAAGGACCAGAACCAAAACATAATGGAAGTCATTGTGGACTTGGACTCCCTTGTGAAGCGGGCAACCTCTATAGCAGATGACAAGTGGCCTCTTCTATATATGTATATTTTAACATTTGAGAAATGAAATGACTAGCAATGGATGCACAGGACATAGATTATTGATCATTAAAGGGACCAGGTAACTAGCATTTGTTTGGCAAGATTATTTTTGTTAATTTATTTTACTATTTAATTTATTTTTTCTATTATTTATTGGTTCTACTGCACTTTTTGATACTATTCATGGGACCCTTTGTACTATTTCTACTAATTTTTTTATTTATCTACAGTGTTTTCAGCAAAAAGTTTTCAATTTCAATAAAATAAGTGGATCCCAAACAGATTATAGTAAAAAAAAAATATCTTAATGATATTTATTAGGGGTGCGGATTAGCGGTACAAAGACTTTGTGACCCATCACACATGTGAGTCCAAAAATTGTAAGTTTAAATAATGGCAAAACTCATTATTTTTCAAATTATCCCATGTCCATTGGCATTAGGGATGGCAAATTAAACCCGACCCGACCTGTGAAACAATAGGTTCGGGTTTGGGTTTTAAAAATAAAACTTGAAATGGGTTCGGGTCAGGTGCAAGTTTTAGTGATACCCACCCCAAACCCAACCCAATTATAATTAAATTACTAAAATGCCCTAGCTCTATATATATACCTTCTTACAAATCCTAGACCTAATCAATCTCTCACTCTCAAGCTCTTTGCTCTCACTCTCATCGCCCCTCAAGCTCTCACTCTCACTAACCCACCCTCACTCTCACTCTCTCAATCTGCCATCGGCCACCCCCCCCTCAAGCCCTCCCTCCACTTCGCCATCAAGGCCAACTCGCCTTTTACCCTCACCCTCACTCTCACTCTCATTGTGTTTTGATTGATTTCTATTCCCCTATCAACATGCTATCATCCCACCACACAACTCACCCAAACCACCACAACCACAACCAAGCCTAGAAAACAAGATTCAAGAAAAAAAAATTCTTTACCAATAGACCATCCCAAATCCTCACTGCCGACAAGCCAAATTTGTTGGGGATTTTTTTTTTTTTTTTTTTTGTGTTTTATTGGTGGGATTTTCAGATTTGCTAATTTTATTTATGGGTTTGCAATTTTTGGGATTTATTGGATTTTTTTATTCAGATTGGTTTGTTAGATCTTGGCATCTGTTTGGATGGCAAGAAAATGCTGTGATTATTTTTATTTATTTTTGGGTTCGTTACATGTATATTCTGTGATTTGTGATTTTGGGTTTGTATTGATTTCTGTGTTTGTGATTTTGGGGCGAGGCTCAACTGGGGGGGGGGGGGGGGGGGGTTTTGGGTGCAATAAAAAAAAAAACTCATTTATTAAACGAGCCGAGTTTGGGTAACTGGTACGGGCCCACGGGTAGGGTTCGGGCATAAAGAAACCCACCCTGAACCCGACCCATTTCCATTCCTAATTGGCGGCCCTACATGCAAGCCAAGGTGGTCACAAGACCACCCTGACTTGCAAAAAATTGCATATATACACTTGCCAAAAAAATTATATGTTAAACTAACTTATTGTGACCATCATAATAAAAATGTTGAACACCCTGACTTGAGAATTACAAAAATTTGGGTTCAACAAAAATAAGAATAATGCTACATTTACAACATTTTTACAATAATTTTACAACAAATCCAATGTGGTAAGTTGTTACTGATTCTAATTTTGGATTAATACTAACATTATTTTTTTACCCACTAAAAATAGCTTTTAGCGTAAGATATATTTTAAAAATATGGTGGGCGTAGCATTAGTCCAAAATTAATTCTACCTCCCCAAACATAATCTTTAATCCCTTTTATAAAATTATAAAAATAAAAAATAAAAAAAACCTTAAATAACTGTGGACGACTAAATTTCTAGGTTTGAAATGAGTCAAACAAGTAAAATAGTTTTACAAATGCAAATTTGTATTGATAATTGTGTAGTACAATTCTCTGTGACTACAAAAGAGTGATCTTCTGATTCTATTTCCTTGAAAGATTTGTTGATTGGAGTTGTAGTAATGTGATTTTGATTTGAACACCAAATATACTTCAATTTGGCTAAAGAATGGATCAAAGATCTTTGAAATGGAATTACAATGAATCTCTAGCTATGAGTTTGTTAGAAATTTTTTGTTCTTCACGTTCTTTGTGTGTCCTTCGTGTTCTTTGTGTTCTTCATGCATTCTTCCTTTTTTAGGGTTTGTGCTAGAAGTTTTTTGGTTCTTTAGAGGCTTGAATCCGTAAAGCTTCGCTAATTTGTGGTTCGTTGAGGTTTTTGGTGGCTTTTGAGCTTCATTTCAGTGAACTTTGAGATCTAGGCAGGTACTTTGGATGATTCTGCTTCGAATGTTCTTTGTATTTGGAGGTTTGTGGTGGAAGTTCTTTGGGGCTTTGGAGGCTTGAATCTGTAGAGCTTCATTGATTTGTGATTTATTGATGTTTCTGGAGGCTTTTGAACTTGATTTCAGCAAACTTTAGGATCTAAGCAGAAAGTATGGATGATTCTGCTTCAAATGTTCTTCGATTTTGGGATTGAAGCTCTTGAAGTTCTTGAAGGCTTTGAGGCTTGATTCCTGCAGAGCTTTTTTACTTCTGAGTGCTTCTTTGATGCTGCTTGTACTTCAGATGGCTTGATCCCCTTCTAAATGTTTTAGGAAGGCTTTTATTTATAAGAGTTTGGGGGTGGATGAGGGACACGTGGCGGAGTCTGATTGTTGACACATGTCACAGCCTGATTGGTTTGCTTATATCATCGCTTACACATGTTGGACTGATTATGTCATCGCTTACATGTGCGAGGTTGATTATGTCATCGCTTACATGCACTGATGCGTGATTAGTTTTTGCATGACACTTGGCAAATTTCTGTTGGTTTTTGAGTAGTGATAGCAAAACTTAGTAGCAATACATGGCACTTTGTAATTGGTTGTATTCTGTGAACTTGATAGTGTGACATGTCAGCTTATGATAGGTCGAGAATTTTCCATCTCTACAATAACAACAATAAATATTAGCCTAAATAACAACAAACATAAACCAAACAAAAACAAGATAAGACCAAACAATAACAAGTGATCTAATTATTCAACAAAAACCTACTATAAAACAAAATGATAAAAATCGCTAAACATTCAAATTTGTAGTTTGAAAGTTCAAAATGCGTGTAAAATACCTTTAAACGTTTAGACCCTAAATTACAAAATATCAATTTAACCTTATTATCAAACAATTAATGTGCGGAATATGAACATAAGCCAAACACAGAATTGATAAACAATCTAAGCCAATTATAATTATATTGAAAACAGAAAATAAAAGGCAAAGATAAAGGAAGAGAGATGCAAACACAAGGACAACACGCGATGTGTTATCGAAGAGAAAACCGAAGCCCTTGACGTAAAACCTCTCCGTGGCCCTCAAAGCGGTAAATAATTCACTAAAGAATGTAGTTGGGATATATGAACAGCAGAAGACCTTCCAAGCCTAATCTACCTAGTGTACCTAAACCCTCAAGCTTCTTGCTCCAACGAGGTTGCACCGAACCTATTTCTTCTTTAGCTTACCGAATTCCGCTACTAAACTATAGCATCAACCAATAGTCATTGGTCCCTTCCAAACTGCTTCCCTTAGCACCAAATGTACATTCTCACAGATATGAGTGTGATGAGAAAAGGATTTGGTCAATAACCTCTCAAGGATATATCAATGGAGAGGAAGAGAGTAGAGAAATTTGTAAAGTCTCTTAGTGAAGATTGGGGATGAGGCAATCTTGTTTTTCTCTAGGGTTTCTCTCACTAACTTCTCTCTAGAAGCTCTCTTGATTTCGTGGGTATAAGGGTCTATATATAGTGGTGTGTGTTTGAAATACGAAGAGTCAGTTTTTGCCAAACAGGGTAAGTTGGTGGCTTGACCTCACGGCTTGTCCAAGTCGTGAGTTCAAGTCGCGAGATAATGGCCTAGCCAGCTTGGGACTTTTGTCTTGTAATGTGATAGCTAACACGACCCTTCAGCTCCCCTATGTGCTTCTCACGTGCCTGCAGTTGACGGCTTGCCAGTCATGAGTCAGTCGCGAGTCTTAGCCGTGAAACTCTGCTTCTTTGGACAAACTTGAGCTTTTCTTCACACTCTCTTTACACACTACCCTTACATGAATCTCACCTAAATACAAGGTTACTAAGTGTTAAATTACAAGCAAATTAGCATGGAATAAAGCTAACAAGATGGTTAATAAATTTCAACCTTACAATCTCCCATTTTGGCTATTCCGTGACAAAACCCTAAAACAAACTCTAAACTTAACGCATGAGTTGGGAACAGTTGGAAAACTTACTCACACCTAACTCTAGAATCTGTGAAGCTTTTGAACCATAAGAACAAGAACTCCTAAAACACAACAACACAATAAGTTCATTGTATGCAGAAAACTTGTAATGCATATGGAGCAATCACAATGCAATCAAGCACAATGGAATAAAGCAGTAAACAATGGCTAGACCAAAACAAGCAATCACAATAAACAAGTGATCACAACACTCATTCATACTTAGAATGAACATCCAGACATTCAAGCTGACAAACACAAGATAAATCACTTGAATGACCAATACTCAACCAATGCATATTACATAAAGTATATGCATCTAGGAATAACGTCCTACAAGAGCACAAGAGTGACAGTACTTAGAAAGAAGTGCATAACATTTAGTTGGAAGTACTAATTTAATAAGGCACAAAGGCTGCATAAAACATGGTACAAACCACAAAGGCCCATAAGTGTGCATAAACAAACCCTAAAAGCTCACAAAAGCAACATGGACACAAACCATAAATATAAACCTTAAAACCTACAAAGGTAGCAGGTACAAACCAATATATAAAGTAAGATATGCTAAATAAACATCATAATATATACTAAGTAACTATTGAAATAAAACTATCCAAGAATTAAGAGTTTTAGCGAAACCAAAAACTGAAACCACTGAGTAACAAACCTATATTAAAGCAGTTAACCAAAAACACAATATCAAAGTTATAGACATAACAACATAAAAATGAAAGCTCCCTCTCAAACAAGAGCTCCCCCTCAAGAACTGCCCATTGCCCCAAAAATTCTCCCCCTTTTTGACCGGAATGGCCAAAGGGTCACTTATCCTGGTTGGTGTGAAAGCTGTCAATCCTAATTGAAAGAACATCAAGCTGGTCCTACATTGCTGTCATCCTCTCAATATGCTGATTTTGAACCTCTTTGAGTGTATCAAGCCTCTCCAGGATGATCTGAAATGCATCAGGAGGTACAACTGATGAAGTTGAGGCTTTACTCCTCTTTCTTCTGCTTCTAGGTGTGACTGATTGTTCTGCAACTTCTGCTTTAGTCTCCACTGGATCCCCTTCTTCTTGGACATCCTCCACTTCTTCACCTGGAAGACAACTTTGTATTCTTGTGAGAGTAAATTTGTTTATGGCTGACAAAGGAGGCAAAAGACTGATATCCTGAGGGATTGCAACTCCCTTTGCTCTGAAAATCCTCATGAGAAGACTAGAAAATATTAGCTTGGGTCTTGAGGTAGTTCTAGTCTCATCCACTATAGTGTCAAAGATGTGAGAGCTGATGTCAATAAAGGTTTTCTCCTTAAGTTCCATAAGAAAGATGGCTCTGGCATTTGTCAGTGTAGTCATCTTCCTTATAGGGTATAGATTGTACATCATTATAATAGTCAAACACCTCATGTCTTTAGAAAAAGCAGAAGTGTTGAGATATCTCTTTTCTATAACCCCTCTAATCCTAGTCTGGACAATGTCTAGAGAAAGCATTCTGTCTTTGTAATTAGTGAATTCATAATCCTCTAAACTCTCAAGCCTTAAAACCTTATCAATGTCACGAGCATCTAAGGTAAATTCCTTTCTTCTCACCCAACAACTCAACTCCTCCTCCCTTATCACAGCATTTGCATAGAATTCTCTGATTAAAGGCTCACAAATAGGAGATAGGTCACTCAGCAATTTTTCCCAACCTCTACCCTCAAAACAACCTGGAATGAAGGTGTCCTTCAATTCCTCGAAATCAACAAATCTCTCTTGAATGATGGTTCATTTTGAGAAAGAATCCCTATATCTCTCAAAGTGTTGAATAGACCTAAATAGGTTAGTATCCATTTTTAGTCTTTTGTCAGATTTCTTAGCAACAGTCTTCTTCTTTGATGGAGATGCAATCATCTGTAAACAAGTAGAAAAGGCCACAACAAGACATAGCACAGAATGTGGAAATGCACACACATTAGTAACAAGTTAGTTACACAGAGAGAAACAGAGTGACTAGACAAAACATAGATTAAGCACAGTTGATAACCAAAAATTGGATAGAACAAGTCAAACATGTTTAAACAGTATGTATGCAGACACATTTAGATAGACTTGAGCAAAAATCAATGAGACATGACCTAATGAGTATGAAATGTGCAAAGAAGAAAACAAAGGCAGCAGCATAAACGAGATATGGTGACCAAAAAAAAAATAATAATGCTAACCACAGACATCAAAAATTCAAACAAATTGACAAATTAAGAACCATAAACAAAGAGAAATACAGAAACTCCAAACCCATATGCCTAAAAACAATCTGTCAAATATCAAAGCTCAGACTAAAGATAAGCAACCCGATGTAAACTTTTAACCCTAAAACACCTTTGCAACAAGAGCAAATAACCTCACACAATCATTCTCAACAATCAAGCAAGCCCATGTTCGAACCCTGAAAAACACAAACCAACAATACAACACCCAGATTCAAGAGAACAACAATGAAATCATGAAGAATGAAGTGTTGATAAGAAAACCCATACCTTTTTCATGGTATTTGATGAAGACATGATGCAGAATTTTAAAGTTTTTGCAAAAAGACACGAAGTGTTGAGAGAGATATTTGAGAAGAAGACGAACAGTCATTGATATTGGAGGAAAAAAATTGAAAACCATTTTAAAAACTATCTTCAAAATACAAAATACGCGTTTTAGACTTAATTAAGTCGCTAGTCAGTCGCCAAGGTAAGCTACGAAACACTGTAAGACCAAGATTTTCAAAAAATCTTCTAAGTGTTTTTTGCGACTGGAATGTCTACTCGTGAGATAGTCGCCAGGGGAGCCGCGAAAATCTTTGTATACCCCTCGCGACTGGACCTTTCACTCGTGAACAAGTCGCCACGCTGAGCTGTGAAATCTACAAACACTCAAATTTTTGAAAAATTTTCTAAGCCTTTTTCGTGACTGCAACCTTGACTCACCAGTTATCCGTAAAAAATCTCGGAGTAAGCTCGCGGCTTGGGCATGCGACTGGACCTACCCGCGACTGAGTCACTAAAACAGGGCAACACTGTTTTTGAAATTTTTGATAATTTTGTGAAAACAAAATACTTTCCAAAAATAAATTAAAAAACTCAAAAATCTTTTTGTGTTTGATCAACAGAGATTAAGCTTGTGAAAACACATTTAAACAAGTACAATCACACAAATGAATATGTCATTCATTGAACATAGTCTTGTGTGTTGTGTGTGAATATCAAAAATGAAATAATCCTTTGTTTAATGTGAAGCTTCAATGATCAATTCAATCAAGGCATACACAACTAGCACTAGATAATGTGACCCATCTCGATTATAGAAATGCGCATATATGACCTCTCACATAAACCTGAGTACAATTCTTTGAATTTTTTCATTTAGCTCCATTTTCAGCATATTATTTGATCTTTTTTTAAGAAACATATCTCATTGTGAGATCGATGCATGAAATTTTCAATATTTCAATTTGATGATTTAGCCTTTGGCTTTTTGGGCATCATAAATTTTATTTTGGTCGCTTTCTCTTTTTTCCTAGTCAAATACTAATATGTGCGATAGGCTTTTGCAGCTCAATATCTCTTTTCATTTGGAGATTCACATTTGATGAGCTCTTTAATTAATGCAATAAAATAAAAGTGGAAAGATATATAGACGCAAGTCTATGCATGTCTCAAGATCAATAAAACCATTCATTAAACATTCATGACAAGGTTGAAGATCTATTTATAACAGTTACATAGATTTTAGAATGTCTTCCATAATGATATGAGTGCATGAGAGACAAGCTAAGCTCGTTAAATGCACAAAGTCATAAGTACAAAGGTACAAGGCAAAACATGCTTTAAAACAACACTCAACAAAGTTGATCAAACTTATTGGATTTTCTACGTTTTATGTGTTTTTAAATTTTTGACATAAAAGTAATAAAAGATTGATAAAAAACAATGTAAAAACATTTTAGGACCAAAAACAAATAAACAAACTGCAATTCAAACACACAGAAGCAAAAGCATACAAGCAAACATAATCACACAGCATAGGAAGAATTGATATATGGACATGTTATGATGCTTATGCATGAGTACCCTTTATCACCCACACGTCACGTGCGTTTTGGGTGATATCCTTGATGGATTGGGTAAGAAAGTTAGGACTGTCAAACCTCTTTGTGAAGCTTTCCAAGCAATTTGTGAAAGCATCAATCATCTTCATCATGTCCATCATTCTTGGCTCACAGTTTTGACTTCTTGATTGCTCACCACCCCAAGATCTCTCATCATTTCTCCTTCCTCATGATCGAGCAGCACATGCATTGTCTAATGCTCTCAGCTTATGACAGTTGGGTCGAGTATGTCCTTGCAGTCCACAATAGTGACAGAGATAGTTCGTTCTAGGACCCTGCTGCGATCTTGGAAGTGATCTTCCTCTAGCTCCATATCTGGATTCTGATTGACTGCGGGACTTATTGAACACCTGTTGATCAGCCACATTTTTCATCTTCTCAGCCTTAATTTTCTCAAGAGTAGACTTATTCACATTCATCTATTTAGCCTTTACAAACTTCACTTCTTTGATGACCTTGGCTGATAAGCCACTCCCTTTGGTATATCCCAACCCGGACTTGTCTGAGGAAAGTTTTTGAGATGAAATAACATCTTCTAACTTCTAGAAGGAGACTCTCTCTATCTTGGCATGAGCTTGCACTACCTTTTGCTCAAGAAATCTCACTTTTGTGTAAGTTTCTGATAGCTCACCATTTAGTGTTTCAATCTCACACTTCGCTTCCTTGTATCATGCCAGAAGACTTTTGTAATCTTCCTCAGCTCTCTTCATCTTCTTAATGGCTGCATTAGCCACTTTAACATATTCACCGGTCTTCTCAAGGAGTGAGTTGTAAGTCTCTTGTAATCCCACTGCTTCTCCAACTTCCTCATCTTCAGACTCCTCAATTATTCCAATAAACTCCAAATCAGAATGCTCCCCAAGCTCCTTCACAAGTGTACCCAAATCATCTGAGGACTCCATATGTGCAATGGTCATGAATGCAGAGTAGTTTCCTTCTCCGTCACAACTCTCTTCAGTATCAAAACTTGAAGAGTTTGTATCACTCAGCGTTGTGGCATACGCCTTGCCTTTCCCTCTCAAGAAATTAGGACACTCCTTCTTAAGATGTCCATGACCATTGCATTCATAACACACAATATCCGAAGGAGATTGAAAATCCTTCCCTTCTTTCCTTGTAAATTTTTTCCTATCACCTCTCAAAGATGAAAATTTCCCTCCGTTGAGAGGTTTCCCACTATTCTTCATCTTCAGAAATTTGCAGAAGTTTTTCGCAAGATATGCTACTTCTTTCCCCACTCCATCTTCTTCGAAAGGATCATCCATTCTTTTGATAATGGTTTTAAGAGCAAGTGATTTACTCATCTTGTGGGGAGGTAGTCCCAGTTCATATGTTTGGAGAGATCCAATCAGCTCTTGAATTTTGATCTCATCCAAGTATTTACTCGTTTCTATGGCTGTGACTTTTGCTCTAAAGCTTTCAAGCAAGGACCTCAAGATTTTTCTCACCACCTTAGTATCTTCAATCTTCTCACTAAGATTGAGCTTAGCTATGACAATTTCGTTGAGCTTCCCATAGAATGAATCAAATAATTCATCTTCACCCATCTTGAGCTCTCCAAACTTGGTGGTAAGCATTTAGTGCTTTTTGTCCTTCACCTTCTTAATCCTTTCATAAGTTGTCTCCAAAATCTCCCAAGCTTCCTTGGCCACTGTCATATGAGATATCATGTGGAATTCACTAGAGACACACCACAGAAGATAGTATTTAAAGCTTTACTATTAACATTGGTTGCCGTAAGAGCTGCCTTATCCCAAGTAGATTTAGCAGCCTTCGGCCTAGTCCAACTTATTTCAACCGCATCTCACACGGTGTCATCAATAGAGTATAGAAATGCCCTCATTCTAACTTTTCAAAAGGCATAATTGTTACCATAAAAAATGGCGAAACATTTAAGGATTAAGACCTATCCATTTCAAAAAGGGTCAAGGATCACACTCAGGTATTTAAACCACAACAACTGTACCTGCTCTGATACCAATTGAAAGTTCAAAATGCGTGTAAAACACCTTTGAACATTTAAACCCCAAATTACAAAATATAAATTCAAGCTTATTATTAAACAATTAATATGCGGAACATGAACATAAGCCAAACACAAAATTGATAAACAATATAAACCAATTATAATCACATCCACAACAGAAAATAAAAGGCAAAGATAAAGGAAGAGAGATGCAAACACAAGGACAACACGCGATGTGTTATTGAAGAGGAAACCGAAGCTCTTGGCGTAAAACCTCTGCGCCACCCTCCAAGCGGTAAATAATCCACTAAAGAGTGTAGTTTGGAGACATGAACAGTAGAAGACCCTCCAAGCCTAATCTATCCAGTGTACCTAAGCCCTCCAAGTTTCTTACTCCAACGAGGTTGCGCCGAACCTATTTCTTCTTTAACTTACCGGATTCTGCTACTAAACCATAGCATCAACCAATAGTCATCAGTTCCTTCCAAACTGCTTCCCTTAGCACCAAATGCACCTTCTCATAGACGTGGGTGTGATAATAAAAGGATTTGACTAATAGCCTCTCAAGGATATATCAATGTAGAGGAAGAGAGTAGAGAAATTTGTAAAGTCTCTTAATGAAGATTGCGGATGAGGCAATCTTGTTTTTCTCTAGGGTTTTTCTTACAAAATTCTCTCTGGAAATTCTTTGATTTCGTGGGTATAAAGGTCTATATATAATGGTGTGTGTTTGAAATATGAAGAGTTAGTTTATGCCAAATAGGGTAAGTTACCGGCTTGACCTCGCGGCTTGTCCAAGTCGCAAGTTCAACTCGCAAGGTAACGGCCTAGCCAGCCTAAGACTTTTATCTTGTAGTGCAACAGCTAGCGCGACCTTTCAACTCCCCTGTATGCTTCTCACGTGCCTGCAGTTGGCGGCTTACTAGTCATGAGTCAGCCACAAATCCTAGTCGCGAAACTCTGCTTTTTTGCACAAACTTGAGCTTTTCTTCACACTCTCTTTACACACTACCCTTATACGGATTCCACCTAAATACAGGGTTACTAAGTGCTAAATTACAAGCAAATTGGCACGGAATAAAGCCAACAAGATGGTTGATAAATTTCAACCTTACATAGTTCATTCAACCTATTCAATAAAAATAATCTATAATTTCATTTTACCCTAAAAAATGGTACTAAGAAAAATATTGTGATTGTCAGTTCTCCTTTATGGCAATGATAGTTATATTCTTTTTGGTTTTGCAGTCACAACAATTTTACTATTCTTAGTGACTTGACTCAAAATTGTAGCAAATATTCAAATTATTGCTTTATTATATTTTATATAATTTAAATTTTTTAGTGTCCACTCTAAAAAGAATTCCTAAAGCCACCATTGCCCACATCATACAAGGGTAATACCCTCACAAATCGAGGTACACATAATTAACCCTCTCTAGTACTCTAGAGTTGAAAAAGATTCTAACTTGACCTTCGGAGGGTATTTGGCCGGTACCATACCGGTGCTCTTTATAGGTTTTCTCTTTCTTGCTGCGCAAATGACTTTCTAAGCATGTAAGCGATGTGTAATTCATTGGTGATTTTTCAAACTTCATCAGTTGGTGCCGTCTGTGGGAAAGAAGAAGTGATCGATCGTTTCTTTATCCCTGAGACAGAAGGGTTGCATGGTGCTCACTCGCTCGATGGCAACCACCAACAACATCCAAGGAGAAGAAACACCCATAACTGCCTTCGAGAGACAGGTTCGAACTCTCACCGCGGTCGTGGAGCGTCTCACCAAACAAAACCACGACCTAGAAGAACAGCTGCATAAAAAAAACGTAGCACTCAACAACCAGAGGGAGGACTAGGAAGGTACCAGTGCCATGTGAAGTGATCGAGAAGGGCCTGAAGGCAGTAATGCCCCAAGCAGGCTAGAATGGCAAAACATGAGCCTCCCATCCCTCATGGATACGGCTCTACCTCCTATTTTCGCAGAGATGCAAGCGATGAAGGAAAAGATGGAGATCATGATGAATGTCCTCAAGGGATGAGTGTCCAACGATCTTGACGACCTAGTCAACCGGACTGACTCTCCATTCACTGCCCCTGCCAATTCCTTTCCCTTATCGCATAAGTTCCGGATGTCGTAGATAAAAAGTTATGATGGAGTCATGGATCCCCTAGATCACTTGGAGACCTTCAAGACCTTGATGCATCTTCAAGGGGTACCAGACGAAATCATGTGCAGGGCCTTCTCTACAATGCTGAAGGGTCCCGCGAGGATATGGTTCAGTCGGCTGACACTAAACGTCAT
This sequence comes from Quercus variabilis, assembly GCA_030445155.1. NCBI lineage: Eukaryota > Viridiplantae > Streptophyta > Magnoliopsida > Fagales > Fagaceae > Quercus > Quercus variabilis. The sequence goes on from CP129445.1 coordinate 39,124,363, forward strand.
CAGTACTTTCAAAGAGTTAAGCGCTCAGTTCACCTCACACTTTATTGGGGGACACAGGTACAAGAAATCCACGGTATGCTTAATGAGCATTAGGCAAAGAGAGGACGAGATGCTGAGATCCTACATAACTCGCTTCAATAAGGAAGCGCTTTTGATCGATGAAGCTGACGACAAGATACTAGTAGCAGCCTTCACAAACCGGTTGCGAAAGGGTAAGTTTTTGTTCTCATTATACAAAAACGACCCCAAGACCATGTCAGAGGTACTCTATAAGGCCATTAAGTACATGAATGTAGAAGACGCGCTATTGGCCTGGGAGGAAAAACCCAGGAAGAGAGAGCGACAAAGAGATGCATGGTAGGATCAAGGGCAGAAGAGACCAAGGACAGGAGATAGAATGGACGAAAGGCGCCCTAAACCCCAGGGAGGAAGGTTTACAAGCTTTACACCACTAAACGCCTCAATAGACCAAGTCCTTATGCAGATTAAGGACGAGGGAGCATTGACGTTTCCAAGGAAGCTGAAGAGCAATCCAAGCAAACGATCTAGAGACAAGTACTGCTGCTTCCACCAAGATCACGGTCATGACACGACCGATTGCTATGACTTAAAGCAACAGATTGAGGCCCTCTTCAGATAAGGGAAGTTGTAGAAATTTATTAACAAAGAGAGAGTGGATCCCAATTACCAAGAGTAGGTCTCCCGATGGGATAATGAGCATCCTAGACCCTCCATCGGAGACATAAGGATGATTGTAGGGGGAACCACGACTACTGGTTCCTCTAAAAAAGCTCAAAAGACGTACTTTAGGACAGTCCAAAATGTCCAGCTAACAAGCTCTGTACCTAAGATAGCACGGAGGGAAAACCCCATCATTGGGTTCTCCGAGGAAGACGCGAGAAGACTTCACCATCCACACGATGACGTGCTAGTTGTCAGCGTACGTATGGGGAACTATAATGTTCACCAAGTGTTGGTTGACAACGGCAACTCGGCTGATATCCTGTACTATCTAGCATTCCAGCAAATGGGGATTGACAGAACACAATTGATACCAACAAATGCTCTGCTGGTCGGTTTTGGAGGAACAAAGGTATTCCCGTTAGGCTCGATCACACTCTCGGTAACGGTGGGTGATTATCCACGAGAGATCACAAAGGACATAACATTCCTTGTGGTGGACTACTCGTCTGCTTACAATGGTATTCTCAGACGACCCACACTTAACTCGTGGAAAGCGGCAACATCAACATACCACCTAATGATCAAGTTCCCTATGGATTATGGGATTGGGGAGTTACGAGGAAACCAGGTGACCGCCTGGGAATGCTACATTGCCATGCTAGAAATGGAAGATCACCAGCAGACCATGTGTATAGAAGAACAACGGACCATAGCAGAATTAATTAAAGAATTGGAAGAGATAGCACTCGATGAATCAAAGCCTGAGCGAATGACTAGGATAGGGACATTAGCTAGCCAGCTAGTATGTCAAGCCCTTACAGCATTCCTCAAGAAGAACCAAGACGTATTCACATGGAGCCACGAGGACATGCCGGGGATTGATCTCTTTGTCATGGTTCACAAGCTTAACGTGAACCCTGCATCCTCACCCATCCGGCAGAAAAAGCGAGCATTCACTTAGGAACGAGACAGAGCGATAGCGGAAGAGGTCAAGAAACTACTTGAGGCAAATTTCATTCAGGAAGTATATTGCCCAGAATGGTTGGCGAATGTAGTCATGGTTAAAAAGGCTAACGGGAAGTGGCAAATGTGCGTCGATTTCATAGACCTCAACAAGGAGTGCCCGAAGGACAGTTACCCCCTCCTGTGGATAGATGCTCTGGTCGACTCAACAGCCAGACACCAGCTCCTAAGTTTCATGGATGCCTTTTTAGGCTACAATCAAATCAAGATGAAGGAAGCTGATCAAGAGAAAATGTCTTTTGTCACTAGCCAAGGACTTTTTTGCTACAAGGTGATGTCATTCGGACTCAAGAACGCGGGGGCGACGTACCAGAGACTAATAAACAAAATGTTCGTGCACCAGATTGGGAGGAACGTACAAGTCTACGTTGATGACATGTTGGTCAAGAGCCTGCGTGAAAATGACCACCTAAATGACCTTCAGGAGACGTTCGACACCCTTCAGGCATACAACATTAAGCTGAATCCAAGCAAGTGCGTGTTCGGAGTAATGACGGGAAATTCTTGGGATTTATGGTATCCCAAAGAGGTATAGAGATCAACCCAGAAAAGATACTGGCTATCATGAAGCTAGAACCACCAAGGACGGTGAAAGATGTGCAAAGCTTGAATGGCAAAATTGTAGCCTTAAACAGGTTCGTTTCTAAAGCAATGGACAAATGTCTACCATTCTTCCAGACCTTGAGGAAATCATTCGAGTGGATGGACGAGTGTCAGCAGGCATTTGAAGACCTGAAAAAATACCTCGCCTTTCCACCATTGCTCAGCCCATCCAAACTAGGGGAAGAACTCTACTTGTACCTAGCAGTTTCGCAAGCAGCGGTAAGCGCAGCCTTAGTAAGAGAAGAGGAAGGAACTCAGCAACTAGTCTATTTCATAAGTAGGGGCTTCTAGAGGGCAAAAGAAAGGTACCCCCAGATGGAGAAGTTGGCCTTCGCACTGGTAACTGCAGCCCTAAAACTCAAATCGTATTTCTAAGCCCATACCATCATAGTCTTGATGGATTAGCCCCTGAAAAGAGCAATGAGCAGCCCTGAAGTTGCCAGACGAATGGCTCTGTAGGCAATAAAGATTTACAAGTTTTATATACAGTACCGACCACGAACTGCAATAAAGTGGCAAGCAGTGGCAGACTTCATCACTGAATTCACTCAATTTGAAGGCAAAGGGCAAACGCCCTCAGACAATGGAGCATCTACACAGACAAATCATCAAACAGGCAAGCTGGAGGTGCCGGTATGGTAATTTAAACCCCTGACAAAGATAAAATCGAATGCATGATTCGGCTGGACTTCCCAACAACCAATAACGAGGCCGAGTATGAAGCGTTGGTGGTAGGATTAGACCTCGCAAAGGCAGCAGGTGCCGAGAACATGGTCGTACATAGTGATTCTTAAGTAATAACCAGTCAGATTAGTAGTGTCTACGTGTGCAGAAATGAAAGGATGAAGAAGTACCTGGAAGAAGTCAAGAATCGGATCGGCAGCCTTAAAGTCACATTCGTCCAAATCCCAAGGGAAGAGAACGAATGTGCTGAACGTCTGGCAAAAGCAACCTCCACAGAGCTTATGATAGTCCCCGATCAGGTATTGTCGTTTGTCCAAAATTCCTCAATTATTGACAATGGAACAAAAATGCAGGAGGTGAATTCCGAAAACAATTGGGCTACTCCATTAATAGCATACTTGAAGATGGGCACATTACCAGATGGAAGAGACGCAGCCAAGAAACTGAAAGTCCAAGCCTCGCAGTTTGTACTGATCAATGATGTCTTATACAAAAGGGGATTCTTACGACCGTACCTAAGGTGTTTAGGCCACGAGGAAGCAGACTACATAATGAGAGAAGTCCACGAGGGTATCTGTGGAAACCATTTAAGGGCATGATCTTTGGCACACAAATTGATTCGAGTAGGGTAATATTGGCTTACAATGCAAAAGGACGCACAAGCCTACGTCAAGACTTGCGACAAATGCCAGAGATTCAGCAATTTAGATCAGGCAACCAACCGAGGAGTTGACACCTATGACAGCCTCTTAGCCATTCGCCCAATGCGGACTAGACATCATGGGCCCCTTCCCGACAGCAGCAAGGTAGCTAAAATTTCTGGTAGTTGGGATCGACTATTTCACTAAGTGGGTGGAGGCAGGAGCCCTAGTCACTATCACGGAGAGGAACATCCAAAGTTTTGTATGGAAGAATATCATATGCAGGTTCGGGATACCCAGAGTGCTCGTCTCCGACAATGGCAAGCAGTTCGACAACAATGTGTTCAAAGACTTCTGTTCAGAACTGGGTATTAGGAATTGCTACTCGTCACTTACACACCCACAGGCCAATGGGCAATTCGAAGTCACAAACTGGTCCTTGCTCAAAATCATCAAGACCCGGCTTGAGGGGGCTAAGGGCATCTGGCCTGACAAGCTACCAAGCGTCTTATGGGCATATCGTACTACGGCAAGAACATCCACTGGAGAAACACCATTTAGACTAACATACAGAAGTGAGGCTGTCATTGCAACAGAGGTAGGGCTTACGAGCTATCGGGTGGGCAACTACAATGAGGATAAGAACGAAGAGGCCTTGTCAGCTAGACCTGGTGGACGAGGTTCGGGCTACAGCAGAGCAGAGGATGGCGCGATACTAAAACCTTATGGCAAAATACTACAACTCCAATGTTAGACATAGAGACTTTTAGATCAGAGATCTTGTGTTACAGAGGGTAATGGGAGCTGCTAGAGATCCCTCACAGGGAAAACTCGGCCCCAATTGGGAAGGACCATACAAGGTCTCATCATGGCGAAAGAAAGGGACCTACCACCTCGAAACTTTAGACGGACGGAAGCTGCAGCACCCATGGAATACGGACCACCTACAGAGATACTACCAGTAGAGATGACATGAAAAGATTCGACGCCTCCCAGTTTCTAGTTTATTATTAAGTTGTATTAGTTTTTTCTTCGAACAGTTTTTTAGTTTTGCTATTGCTAGTTTTTACTTCGAACAATTCTACTTACAAGTGCTGTTTTAAGCCCAAGGAGGCAGGTACTTTTCAACATGGTTTTCTTTCAATAAGCGAAATATTCAGATACAACTGTGTTGTTCCCACTTAATTTCCTGTGTCCATAAAATGGACGAATAAAAATAAAATCCACAAGATGGACGGATCATCCTATAAAGATGAAAATCCCTAAGTCCAGAAAATGGACGGATAAAAATAAAGTCCACAAGATGGACAAATCATCCTACGAGGATGAAAATCCCTAGGTCCATAAACTGGATGGATAAAAATAAAGTCCACAAGATGGACGGATCATCCTAAGAGGATGAAAATCCCTAAGTCCAGAAAATGGACAAACATAAACCAAATCCACGAGATGGACGGATCCTCTTAAAAAGATAAAAATTCCTAAGTCTAGATGTGGACGGATAAGGTTTACATATGCAAAATGGACGGATCGTCCAAATAGTCTGCAAACCTTAAATGGACGGATATCAGCCAGACGCCCACAATTTGAACGTATTAACTAAATGAGAACTACATAATGGATGAAGTCTGTCAAAATATTGATAGAGCCTAGTTCACGAAAAGTAAAACATAGTCGACGGGGCATTCCATAGCAAAATATCAAAATGCACCCACGGGCCAAACCAGTTCAGTAGATAAATTAAAAAAAAAAAAAACACCACCAAAGGGAAATATGTTCAAAAGCCCCAAAACATGACAGGGAAATAGAAATTGTTCTACACTTTTTTCATAAAAAAAAAAAAAAGAAAGAAAGAAAGAAAAAAAAGATATATAAATAAACTCTAGCTTATGGGAGGGGCAACGATCTCCTCAGCTTGACGGATCTGTTCACTATCACAATCGTCGGGTTCACAGGGATATTACTGACGAGGGCATCATCTCCAAAGAGCTCATTGGTGTCCTCAGATTGGCAGGCTGGATGGAGGTTTGTTCAGGAATGTTGATGTTGGCGGATGACAGGTTAAGCTCTGGGTACAAGTTCTTTACTTGACGGAGCGCCTCATCGAACCCGTCGTTATAAGAGACCCCCAACTCTGACAGAAGTGCCTCGAAATCACGGTACTCTTTTATCACTGTCTCCTTGGCCTGACGGAGCTCTTTTTCTTTGTCCTCCAGAACTTTCTTCAGATCCTCTGTCATCTGATAGTACTCATCGCGGACCTCTTTTGTCTTCTTAAATTTCTGCTCCGCCGTCACCTTCCAGCTCTTCAACTCAAGTAGCTCGTCCTCCGTTAGCCTGGCCTTGTCACGAACATAGTCTTGAGTTGTCTCGTAGTTAAGACACCGTCCCATTAACCCCTTCATCATAAGCATTGCCTGAAGGAAGACAAATTAATAAAGGAGGACGGATGCAAAAGAAAGAAAAAAAATGATGACGACGACGGATGAGTTACCTAAGCAACGCTAAAGAGGCCCGTTTCTCCCATAGCCTCCGTCGAGTGGTTGCCCAAGTCCTCATAATCCTCAGAGGTTATGATGGACGAGAGCCTCTCCAGGGTGTGTTTAGAGTCCTCACGAAGTATGACAGAGGGATTCTTCTAGCTCCCTGACGGACCAATCATGAGGCCCTTGCCGGCCCCATGTTTTGCTGGGGAGATCGTCTTGGCATTCCAGCCATTAACCCAGCAACAGGCTCCAAAGGAACCTTGGGTTTCTTGGGAGCGCGGTCCCCCTTGGACGGTTGCTTCCTTTTGGCCAACGGCTTGCTTGAGCCCGCCCTCATAAGGTCTGCACCGGCTTCTTTGTTCTTGGTCGCCTGCAATCTGATCGCTGCCCGTTGTTTAGCATCGTCCATCTTTGAAAAAGTAGACGGGTAAGGAGAAGATGATAGCATAATCCACTTAAAAATAAGGACAGACGAACTCACATTGTCGGATTCGCGCCTTGTACTTAATTGCTATTGGGGTTGGCTCGAGACCGTCGCAGTACCAATGGATGGTATTGAGGTTGACGAGCTTTGCCCAAGTTCGTTTCTTCTGGCTTGGACTTGGCGAAAATATTTTCAAGAAATGTAAACTCCTCGAGGTCTACTTGAGGGCGCCGTCGAACTGCAAAAAGGGGGACAGACGTTAAAAAAAAAAAAGAAAAAAGAAAAAACTGATGGACAAATACCGGACGAATTAATTATCCCCTAAGTAGTGTTGATAGGCATGTGATCCGTCTCCCCAGGATGGCACATCCAATCGTCACCTTCTATAAAGAAGTAACAACTCTTCCAGTCCCTATTGGAATCTGGGGTCTCATAAATCACCTTCAAGACGGGACTTCTAGGAACAAAACTATACATCCCCCTTTGACTTGTCTATCTCATTTGGACGGTAGCAATGGAGGAATTCCCAAACCGTCAACCTTCGGGCACCATTTGACATGGCTCCGTATAGGACCTTCATGGCTATAAAAACCCTCCAAGCATTAGGGGTATCTAGCTGACGGATAAACCTAGGTACTTAAGAAGTTCATGGTGTAAGGAACTCAAAGGAAACCTAAGGCCCGCCTTGAGCACCTGTTCGTACACTCCAACTTCGTCTACCCCTCTATAGTAACACTTTTCCGACTTATAGGGTAGACAGATGGGGATGTAATCTGGGATTTGGTAGTGGGCTCTAAAGGTATTGAAATGAGGCTCCTTGATAGTAGAAATAAACGCATGCACCGTCCACTCTGGTAGCATGATGAACTCCTTAAGTCCACTAGCACCTACGACGAACATGACCCTTTGATCCCCATCGTCATCAGAACCCTCCTCTAGCTCGATCATCTCCATGTCATCATTTGTTGAGGACGGGGAAGATGCAGACGGACTCCTCTCTTCGCTCAGATCATCTCAGTCTTTGTGACTTGACGAATAAACCTCTTCGTAGTCCGCCCCATCACGGGCAACTGACTGGTTACTCAACGCACTAGACATTACCTACATGTAATGACAAAACCTAAGACTCTGACGGGGTCTAAAAAAAAGGGTGACGAGGACATAAAATCCAACGAAAGACTACCAAAAGTTGAAAGGAATGAAATACCGACGGAGAGAAGTGACTTACCAATTTTCTACAGTGGACGGATGTAGGCGTGTAGCACGGTTGCAGTAACTAAACGATCTATTCTCTGACAAATATGACGGTCTAGCTCTGACAAGGTGTTTCTTCATAAAGTAGAAAAATGAGAGGGGTAGGAGGCGATATTTATAAGAGGGAGTGCACGGAAGCTGAAGCGTCATTTTGATCCGGGACAAAAGCCAATAGAAGAGCGACACGCGTCAATGAGTAATAAATATTTCTTATAAACCTGTTGGAGTGCAAGTACAACTCATGAATTTTTAACCGTCATCCCAATCTTGAATCGTCACCCCACGGGCCCTTGTGCTCAGAGATGACGAACCCATGGGGTGAAGGGGGTAATTAAAGAGGAAAAATATGCACTTGACGGCTTATATGACGAATCCACTGAAATCACCTATACTGGACGGATCCCATACGAACGGGTTCTACATCGATGGGTTGAACACCCATGCAGTGTTCGAATCAATTATCTACAAGAAGCCCAAGTTAAAGGAACTCTTGTGGCCCATGCTTGGACATCTCAAAATCCTAGTATAAATGGAATTCTAAGGCGAGGAGGATTCTAGAAGATATGTGCATTAATGGAGATCTTCTCCATAAGGAAAAGTCTTGTTCATCATGTTTGGGATTGTTAAAGGAGACTTCTATAAGGAAAAGACTTCTGCTTCAAGGAAAAGAGGTCAATCTTCGACCACTATAAGAGCCACAATACCCTCACAAATCGAGGTACGCATAATTAACCCTCTCTAGCACTTTGGAGTTGAAAAAGATTATAACTTGACCTTCAGAGTATTTGGCCGATACCATACAGGTGCTCTCTGTAGGTTTTCTCTTTCTTGTTGCGCAGATGACTTTCTGGACGTGTGAGCGATGTGTAATTCATTGGTGATTTTTCAGACTTCATCAATAAGCCTGTCCATGCATTCCGGTTCCCACAAGGTCATATAGTCCCCATGTAATTGGATAGTATATATTTTGTGGTCGCTGTAGATTGATCGAAATATGGCACTTCCCTATGCAAGTTGTAAATGATCATATATATATATAAGGCAACAAATCTGGAAGATAAGAGAGGATATTGCTTTTGAAAATATATAGTATTTTTAAAAGTCCATATTTTAGAGTTGTGACATCCTATCAGTTGGTGCAAAATATTAATTTAGAATTGAAATGTGAGCTTTTCTTAACATAAGCTTATAACTTTCTTATTCTTTGAGGCAATATGTATACCTACATTCCAGATATTGTGTTGATACAATGCCACGTTATATAATATAATGATTAACCTTATGCGCAATATGCCCTTTCAATTTAAGATTCGTGTGCCACTTTTGAACAGAGCCACCTACCTATAAAGTAGGAGTTAGTGACTATTCAATTATTGATTGATTTATTTATCTATTCTATTTATATTTCCTAAAGCAACTACTGAATAATCAACTCCGTTAAAAATTTGTCGGCAGCTTTCTATTATATGGTCGCTCTTCGCAGGCTGGTAGCCTTGCTGTCCTATGGCTATGGGGGTGAAAAATGAAGAAAGAAATAGCACAAGCTTTAAAAAAGAGTCCTAAAGAGAAAAGAACCAGATTCATCAACATCAAAAAGAAAAGAGAAAAGAACCAGAGCTTCTTTTACTCCGACTTTTTTCCTTTGTGATCTTTTACTTGAAGAGTCAACAATGTGGTCAAAGTCAATTCCAATGAAAGGAACATTTTTTTCTAATAGGAACATGGTAATTACAAATTAGTAATTAGTCTATATAATATCTGATCGTCCAAATAATTTTTCTTTTAAATTATTATAAATGAAAATTATACCTCTATCATAAATGAAAATCTAGCTGAAACATATGGTAATTAACTCAACATTTGGGTTGCTTATGCATAAAAGAATATTGAATTCCAATAACCCTTTGGCCTAATTAATAGTTGTAATAAACAGCCCAATTTATTTTTCAAAAATAGAAAAAGATTGCACCATACTAACTTCAAATGATATATAAACATTGAGTCATGCTAACAGATGCCCTTAGGAAAATAGTTAACAATTCATTTTGGGCTATGCTTTTTTGGGCTAAAAATGGATTTTGGGAAAACAATTTACACCCTGTCGTGTGTTTAGTTGCATATGGAAAATTTGGTCAAACAAAAAATTATTTCTGTTGACTGTAAAATGAGCTTGGTTGAAGTGTAAAATATATTATAGATCTATTTTACCTTCAAACCATTTCCCAAAAAAAAAAAAGAACCGAACAGAGAGAGAGAGAGAGAGAGAGAGAGAGAGAGAGAGAGAGAGAGAGAGAGAGAGAGAGGCTGGTCACCTGAACTTGAGATCGACTCCACCTCCGTCTGGGCTGTGACTCTCACCGCAGATCAAGCAAAGATTGACTCCACCGCCAATCTACCCTGCTTCTCCCTTCCTCTCTCTGCCACCTATGTCACCAATCTACCCTTTTTCTCTCTACCCATGTCGAGCAAACCACCACAAGATGAGTGACCCACCATGACCCAATTGCCTTTGCTGCGCAATCTTGCCTCTACTGCCTCTAAATCGAACCCAATTGCCTCTCTCTCTTCCTTCTTCTCTCAATTTGATTGGATTTGATGAATTTTTTTGCTGGATTTTGTTTCTTTTGTGTTTATCTATTGAGAAATGATATTATATATTTATTTGAAAGTTGAGAAAATGTGTTTTCTATAGTATTTTTAAGAACACAACCAAACACTAAAAAATATTTTTACAAGTATTTTTTAAAATGCCATCAAACACCTGAAAATATTTTCTTTTCCGAAAAATATTTTCACCTAAAAATATTTTACACTTGGAAAACATTTTACATTGAACCAAACACAGCCTTAGAAAAGTTTTGACATTACTTTTATGGGAAATGAAAAAAATTATCAAAACATTAATTGTTTTTTTTTTTCTATAAAAACTTTCTTTAAATAGATTATTCATAAGAGCATCCATTAGCATTTCTCATAAACATTACCTTAATCCAAATAAAAGAGATATTTGTGTTTTTTTTTTCAATTGTTACTCGTGTGCATAATAAAAGTGGCTTTTACTTATAATGATCCATGTAAAAAATAAGTTGGTTTTAACCACAACTTATCACTTTAATAAATTGTGAAAAAAAAATGTGTCTCTAGTATTGCTCCTATACTATATACTATATGGTGCATGCCAAATAAAACTTAAAAAAAAATAAATAAATGTACTCAATTTACTAACTCCAAATACTACCACGGTTTATCTTTCAATTTTACTTGGTTTGATTGTGAATTGAATACCCTAATCGTGTTTTGCTTTTTCACCTGTGCTTTTAAAGTTCAAATTAACTTGAGTCATCTTGCGAATGGTTTTAGATGGCTGCACAAAAAATTAAACATGAATTCCAAGAAGAGAATCAATGCACTACTGCTTCACCTGATTTGGGATGATGTAAAAAGAACAGATGTTGAGGATTTTATTTTGATTTTTTATCCTCCTCTACTATTAAGATCGCTAATGAATATGATAATTTAGTCTCCAAACTTTTAACTTCTTTATCGACTTCCTTAATTAAAAAATTAAAAAATAACCAGTGCGAGATACCTAGAGAGACAAAAAGAAAAAGTCGTTACTACTTAATTAGCAGTAGTTTTGGTGCAAAGTGTGAATTGGGTTACGAATTCTTTCCCGCAAAATTTAGCTGACCCGGTAAACAACGTATAGGTTCAGTTTGAATACAGTTTATTTTACTAAAAATTGAAAACTAAAAATACTATAGTAAAATATTTTTTAAATATATAAATAATATCGTGAGTCCTATTTTTAATAAAAAAAATTACTGAAAAGTGAAGATTGTTAGTCCCATAAACAATACTCGGACCTACTAATGCTCTGAAAGTCTGGCTGAAAAATCAAAAATTACTGTTACGGTTCATAAATTGTGATAAACAGTAATTATAACAGTAAAATTTGTCACTTAAAACGCAAAAAAAAAAAAAAAAACGTCAGACGCAGTCACACTGAGTTTTTTCGGCCAGATTCAAACGTAACCATAATCAACCAAGTTCAGACCCCACTTTTCCAAGTTGCCCAAATCATCCAAAAAGATTAGAAATTAGCAAACATTGGTTTTGTAAATCATCTTGTCAAATCACATAAAATGGAGGGTCAATATCAATAATGTGCTAAATTAATGTTTTTTTTTTTTTACTTCACAATGAGGACGTGAATCAGGTGAAATAGTTTAATGAACGGGAGACACGGAGGGATCATCAGGATTTTTATGGTCTCAAAAGAAGATCATATTGGCCCACCTTGGAGAGAAAAGCCAGAACTCTTCATTATCTGTTCGTGGATCACGTTAAAAATTGTAGAGCAGGAGCCCACCTTGAAATAATAAAACTTATACCTCTTCCTAAGTCTTCTTTTTTTTTTTTTGAAAGGACTTCCTAAGTCTTCTTAATATATCATATATAAGTTTTCTTTTCAAAAAATTTACATACTATTATGAGGTAAAATAAAGACATACAGCAGCAGCTAACAACCTTAAATTTTAATTATTGCAAATTTTTTTATCTTGTGAAAAATGACTAAAAAGAGAAGAAGATGAACGTGCTTCCCTAGTGATACCTTTGATTATATCACATCTAACAGTGTCCATTTTTTAATACAATTATGTGTAAAATAATGTGGACACTCCATGTGAAAGTGTGGACACTAGCCAGCCTATATGAAAAGTTTTACTTTTACCTCCATGAGTGTAAAACAATAATTACTGATGGCTTTTAAGTCTAGTTAGCCGAGTCTTGAAAATGGTATGTACCATGCAAAATAATTTAAAATAATTTATACAGACATCATAAATTCCTTAGCCCCATCCCTTTCCGTTTTGAGACAAACTGAATTAGTGGTACTTAGAACCCGTTTGAATAAAACTTATTTTGCTGAAACTAAAAATTAAAAACATGGACGTGATAAGTTAGATCCAAACACATACTTAATAGCAAAAGAGTTGTGGCTCTAGCATATATAAGAAAAAGCTTCCATTGGCGTGTCAATGATGTGGACGCGATAGTGGTAATCCCATGTTAGTAAGAAGATAAAGTAATAGGAGGTGGGAGATAAGTCAAAGATTGTGAAAATTAACAACGCAATTGGTGGCTTAATGGTTAAGTATGAGACTTGACAAGACTTTACTATTCTGCGCTTCTTAGTTTTGAGTCACTTGTTACTTACATCTTATCAAAATGAGGACTTAGTTAGGGAGCAATTATGGACTACTATGGTTCTCACAAGTAGGGAAACCACACTAACTATCCCCTCTAACCATATTTTGTTAAAAAATGAAAATAATAATTTTTTTAGCATGAAAATTAGAGAAACAAAGACAACTTAAAAAAAAAAAAAAGTTTATTGTTAGACTATTAATACTTCATTTATTTTGATGGAATTTTTTTTGAGTTTTTTTATATTTGAAAATTTAAGAAAATATGTTCAATAGAAAATATCCTCTCAAATTCAATCAGCGGGTCTATCAAAATGTTTTTTGCTCCGATTGAGTGGAAAAAAAAATATTTAGAAGTTGTAAAAAAAAATCTCCTTAACTCTCCCCAAACTTGATTCACTCTCTTTCTTTCTTTCATAAACATCAACTCCTTAGTCTTTCCCACTGACTTGATCCAACTCAACTTAACCTGATGCCTCTAATTGGTATTTGTGGATTGAGTTAGAATTTTATTTAAACCTTGGGTTGGGTTGGGTTCAAGTTGATAGACTTTTCATTTGACCCAACCCAGCCCACCACGTATATAAATTTATTTTTATTACACTTAGTTTAAATTTTTAGTTCAATTTATTTGGTATGTTGAGAATTATTCCTGATAATTTTGAAAATTTAGAAATATTTTAGTTATATTACGTGAATTGTAATAATTAATTAAAAAACAGATTAAATAATTGACGAAAGTATAATTATTTATATGACATGAAATATGTAAGTGCAATCCACCAACTTAGACCGAGTCACGTGTAAGTTGGGTTGGATTGGTCTCTACACATGTGATGAGTTTAGTTGGGTTAAAAATTCTCAACTCGACATGCTCGGGTTGGATCAAAAAATCCTCCAATACCCGACCCATATACACTTGTAATTGGATCTGTCAAGTCGCCGCCTATATCTTTACCCTCCAATCTTTGACACCCTTTCTCTCTTTACTCTTTCAATCCCTTTCATCACTGTCGCTACTTCCCCGCCACCAGATTTGTCACATTGGGGCTTGTATCTTGCCTCCCACCATCCAGTCTCCCACTCCCTAGTCCCTACCCCCAAATTATTATCTCTCTCTCTCTCTCTCACACACACACACATTAATGGTCGCATTGTCCCCTCACGCCAATTTGTCACATTATTGACTCTCTAAGCCTTCCGTTCTCTTTGTTCTTATTTCATGCGTAATAAGTTCTTCAAGTCTTTTATATGTTTGCATATTATTATTATTATTATTATTATTATTATTATATATATGCAGAATTTCATTTGTATTAAGTCAGATTGGATGATTTCGCCTTATTTTATCTAATTTTTGGTTTATTATTTTGATATATGTGGTTTTGTAAATGGGTTTGCACATTTTGTTAACTAATTTTTGGGCTGCCAAACACAAATTAAGATATTTAACTCATTTTTAAAGTCACAACTAAAGGGAATAAATTTATTTCTTTAAAATATTTTTCTGAAAAACTACTTGTATTCATAACACGCTTTTTATCGAAATAATGTAGTAGGTTCCAATTAGTTCAATTTCTAAGGTCTCTTATCGTTAAACAAGATATATGATTCTCCATTAGCTACTACTTCCTTCTTGGCTTATATCTAATCTCTTGGCAAAGTAAGAAACAATCTATTATGGTCCACTCAAGTGCTTAAATTGAATATCATGCTCCTGTTGACACCACATTTGAACTCTTTTAGCTTTGTTGGCTGCACAAAGATTTAAATGTTTTTACATCTTTTGCCACTCCTATTTATTGTAATAACCTGAAGGGTCATTCGGGTTGCTTACAATGATGTCTTCCACAAACTAACCAAACACATTAAGATTAATTGTCATTTAATCTATTATCATCTGCTCTAAGATTCTCTTAAGTTGCTCTTTGTTTCTTTTTAAGGTCAACTTGCATACATCTTTACCAAGTCACACCTTACGGGACCTTTCATGCATTAGTTGATAATGTATATTGGGTGTTAGTAAAGTCCATTGGGCCTCTACTTTTTATTTATTGTACTACACAATTTAATACACTCATATGTATTCTGTAAAAAAGCACGTAATGACAATCGACAAAAAAAAAAAAAAAAAAAAAAAAGCACCTAATGTACAGTTTAGTTATTGGCACGGAATACAGTAGATTTATTCAATAATTCTAACACACTCAAAACCATAACTGGCGTGTAAAAAAGTTATCCTAATCTTCCTGACTCGTGCAAAATGGCTTTAATATTCTGAAGCTGTTCCTTGTTTCTTTTCCTTAGAGAACAGCATATGAAAAATCCAAAATTATATATATATATATATATGTAAATATCAAGATTCTGACTCAGCAATCAGCATGTGTATACTATTTGGTATGGCCTACAATTATACGATGAAAAACGTTGAAGCTAGAATGAGACATCAGACAATATCATGTGTTATCTGTTCATATCTTTCAAGCAGTAAAACACCAAAATAAAATAAGAAATGAACAGAAGAGAAGGCTTTGGATTCTGATTCTCCTTGAGAGAAGGGGAGAGAAATGGCATCGCATGCTAAATCAATTCATAAACAAGTTTTGAGAACATTGTAATTCAAACTCAAACCAATAACTTTTATGATTCATAAAACTCAAATTAAAATGGATCGGCTGATTAAGGAGGAACCCTGCACGTGCGGAGGCACGTATTTGTCATATCTAGGAACTTGAATTACGTTCTTTCTTAAAAAATAATAATTGATACTGTACATCATCAGCTCAAAAACCTCCACAATCCACATGCCAATATCCTTTGCCCTGGTTTTCGAGGTAATTTCCTTTACTGTAATTCCGATAATGTATCATGTGACTGTTGTAACATTATTGTGTGTGTAAAAATGAAATTAACTTTCTAAAAAGAAAGAAAGAAGGAGCTACGTATAGAGTAGGCCAAATAAATCAAATAATTATAACTCGTCCAAGTTCCTAACTCTCGAAAAAGACTCTATACTCTCGAGGAGTGGTATCGTCTCAACTAGGTAATGACAGGCCGTTTCTTTCTTTTAAAAGTTAATATTAACTACCATTTCCGATATATATAATATAATAGTACAATAATACAGAAACTGAATTTCTCATCTCATCCCAAAAGCAGGGACGATAAATAATGAAAATATTAGATTTAGAGACACCAAACAGGAAGTAGAAGAGAATAGAATAGAGTATAGAGATGCCATGAAGTTGCGTTACACCTACTGCTCTTTTCTTTAGCTTTATTCTTCTAAAGCCCCCATCTACGTCACCTTTTTCCATTCCTTCCTTTCTTTTCCCTTCACTTTTCTTCTATTCCCTTTCTCATTCCATCATTCAACCCATACACCTCTCTCTCTCTCTCTGTGATGGCCTAGCTAGACCAAAGCTCAAGCTCAAAGCTCCTACATACACCAATGGCAAGTGTGGTAACATTCGTCAACAAGTTCTTTTCTATCTTCATTCTCCTCCTCCATCTTGGCTGCTTCATTTTCACCACCACCGCCAACGATCATCACCAACGCCCTTATTCGAAGAAACGCAAAGTCTCTCCTCTCAGTGTCTCTCACTCCTCTCCTTCAAAGCCCAAAAAAGCTCTCTCCTCCTCTTGGTCTTTTCTCAAACGCATTTTCTCTTCCGATTCCTGCAAATCCAACATCTCCTCCATCACTCAAACCCAGCCAACAACAACACCCCCTACTCCCATCACCACCACTACTTTATCTTCCGCCAGATCATCCCAGCATTCCATTGTTCCCCTCATCATCCAACCCGAAACTCACTCATCGGATCCTCCACGTAAAAAAAAATCCGGGTCTTGCTCAGAATCCGATATCTCCGCCGACAACCCTTTCTTTCCTCTCCGAAACGATATCTTCCCCTGCACAGCTTGCGGCGAAATCTTCCCAAAACCCCAGTTCCTAGAACAACACCAGGCAACCAAACACGCTGTTTCCGAGCTTGTTGACGGTGATTCGGGCAAGAACATCGTCCGGATCATATTCAAAACCGGATGGACTGACAACCATAAGAGCCCGATACTTCATCGGATTTTGAAGATCCATAACAGTCCCAAGATACTCTCGAGGTTCGAAGAGTACAGAGAGACAGTCAAAGCTAAAGCTGCGCGAAACGGCGCCGTTAAGAGACGAGACGAGAGGTGCATAGCTGATGGGAATGAGCTACTGAGGTTTCACTGTTCCACGTTTCTGTGTGATCTGGGACTTAACGGGAGTTCCGGCATTTGTAACCAGCAATATTGTAGTGTGTGTGGGATTGTTAAGTCCGGGTTCTCACCCAAGTTGGACGGGATTTCCACGCTTTCGACCAGCTGGAAGGCACACGTGGCGATTCCAGAGGAGATCGAGCAAGAGTTCAGCTTCATGAACGTGAAAAGGGCGATGCTGGTTTGTCGGGTCGTGGCGGGTCGGGTCGGGTGTGACTCGGAGGACGTGGACAAGGAGGATGGAGGGTTTGACTCAGTCTTTGGAAGAAGTGGGGATGGGGTCCACACCAGTGTGGATGAGGAGGAGCTGTTGGTGTTTAATCCAAGGGCTGTGCTTCCTTGCTTTGTGATTGTGTATACTGTGTGAGTTTCATCATGTGGTCTGGTCCTCCTTTTTTCTTTTTCTTTTTTTCTTAATCATGGATTGTTATTATTTATGATTTGTGTTGGCGATTGTGTATTACAGCTTTTAAATAGGTTTTTTTTTTTTTTTTTTTTTTTAATTGTCTGTGACCCATGAAGGGTCACACACAGGCCCAAAGCCAAGCTTGATAAACCTAAATTAATAATGGCCTAAACTTCATTGCAAATGTGATGAATGGGGGGGCTGTGACCAGTGATCACTTTGGTGGTACTGTGGTAGTAACTTTTAGTTTTGCAGTCATGTTAGTGTTAGGATAGTTTTGTTTAGAGGTTGTCATATCTGACAGTATCCACTTGGGCAGTGTAAATCTTCTAGTTCAAATGTGGTTTAAGTCATGTTGTCTCTATGGACTCTTCAACTTGTAAAAATGTGTAAGAAAACAAGTTTATTTTTATTTTATTTTTATTTTTATTTTTATTTTTTTATTATTTTATTTTTATTTTGTTTAAAGGAATTCCTAGTGATTTATTTTGGATTAAGGATCTGCTTTTTGCTAGCATAAATTCGGTTTTGATCATTTTACAAGCAAATCTTTGTTTTCTGAATTTGGTTAAGCATTGTATGAAAATGCCTTTATTTTGACTAAAGCAATTTGTGATACATCAAAATCCTTTGTCTCAACGATCGTGCTTTAGCTAATATCGCGAGCTTGATACCAACCACAATGAAATTGTCAATTCCATTCTACTCATTGTTCAGATTTGTCTGTTGTAATAGAATGTTTTAAGTATTAGTCTGTCTTGACGTAACGTTTTGAAATTACCATTAATTTATTATATATATAATTTTAAATTAAAAATAAACAAATGTAAGCCTTCATTACATAATTTTAGAGTATATTTATATGGCAAGGAGCCCATGATTTATGATTAATTGATACCTTAATCTAATATGGCCAAATTTCAAACTTCAAATGTCAAATCAATAAATTTATTTTAAGATGAATCAATAACTCAAAATTCACATGGCAATAATATGAAATTAAACTCAAATTTCATATTATAAGAAAGGGGAGAAAAAAAAGAAAAAGAAAAAAGAACCAATGCAAAAATTAAATGTTTTGTTCACATACTAGCTAAAATAATTGTATCGATTATTAGGGCTTCCTTGTTTTGTATCTGTTATTAGAGTCGAGGCATTGTCTCCGTTTGTGTGGTTTTGTTGCTTGCTTAATAAAATTTCTGGTTCATAAAAAAAAATTAATAATAATAATTGTATTGATTAAAATTTAATAGTGTGGGGGCATTTTTTACTTCAAGGCCAAGGACTAGACCAATTGGAGCTTAGACAATTTTTGCTTTTGTCCCACATTGGAAAAAAAGTCTCCCTCTTCATGCCATATAAGAGATGACTAATAGTAATAGAGTATCACTAGTTTGGTTAAAAGTAGAATAGGCTAAAATTTAGGCTAAGGTGAACAAAGGAATGACTCTTATTGATTAACTAACTACATTTGGCTGTTATTATGGTAACGAAAATGGAATTGACAATTTTGGTTTAGAGGACACTACCAAGTAACATAAGTTAACGGTTTAATACTTTAAAAATAGTTATTATCATTAAGGAAATAAGATATAAAACTCCAAAAACTGTACATAAACAAGTTCGTGGAGATTATGGGCTCCTCGACATGTGATAAGATATTCTAAACTTCTTTAAAACTCTGTACTATTTAGTTTCTAATTGATAATCGAATATGCTATAAAATTTTGTAATGGAGGCCCAAATTTATTTATTTTTCTTTTAAAATAAGTTAATGGTAATTCTGAAATGCTACATCAAAATAGACCAATACTAAAACATGTTATTACAATGGACAAACCAAATCAATGGGTGGAATGGAATTGAAAACTTTATTTTAAACGCGAGAGGTCATGTGGCTAGTTTCAAGTTTGTGACATTAGTTAGAGCACAATTGTTGAAACAGAAAAATTTAATGTCTTACAAATTGCTTTTAGTTAGAATAAACGCATTTTCATACAATGCTCAACTACAATTCAAAAAATAAACACGATTTGCGTATAACATGAACAATAATAAATAGTTTTACTTGTAATAACATGTGCTAATATTATTTTCATATAAAAATTTTCATATAAAACAATATTGTAAGGATACAATTTGACTCCCAAGCCCAAAGGATTGATGAACTTCCAAAGAGCATAATACAATGAATTTGCAGAGAGTAGGTGGAAACACTGAGCTTTAATGAGTTAGACAACAAGTGAAGTGGATCAAGATGACAAGAAAATAAAGATAGATTGATTTAATATAAAGAAAATCGTTCTCAGCACAGTCCAAGGAGATTAGTTTGTATATGTTTATGCTCAAGTTTGGTTACAAGTTCAATTCTTGATTGCTACAGTGTTTCTCTCTCAATTTCTCAATCTCTTCTCTTTAGGGTCCTCTTTCTATTTTAGACTCTCTTCATTCTTTCCTCTTTACCCTCCACATGTAGAGCAAATTGTTGGTATTGATTTTATCCTATTAGCACCGTCCTGAAGTCTATAGTAGTAACTGTAAGGCTAAAAATTATTGTTCAAGTATCACCTCCACATTAATACGCCTAGTTGATTAGGTGCAGAACATTTAATGCGATAGTAGCAGCTTTCTCTTTAGATATTTTAAAACTTTCCTCTATCCTGTGCTTCTATGATGCTTATCCGTATCAATAGAATTCCTTGGAACATTGCCTTGGGTGGCAAGCCACCCCTTCGGACCTCGGCTTTGCTCAACCGAGGAGGGATTCATCCTCGGACCACCCTTACAGACCCAAATGATCAAAGCCAACCTCTTCATTTACTAACACGGACTCCTTTGATTACGTTCACCCCTCCTCGGACTACTTTATGTTCCCAGATTGGGCCTCCAGCCTAATATATGTATGGATGTATATATTTCTAGGCCTAACATCACTACAATAGTCCTTCGAAATTCTTCTCTCTGGCTCCTTAGGAAGAAATGAGGATTTTGATGTCACCACAATGATCCCGTACCTTATCGCATCTCATCCTTGCCTACGCAGGCATCTTTTTAACTGCCCAACGCACACTCCTAATGCTTCAGCATTCGAGACATGCTTTCATTAAATTCTTACGACTCCATGTTCCTCACATTCTATGGCGCGATACAGATCCAACAGCTAAGGATTTTGCTGGAACCCGAGCAGGAATTTTCCCACTCGTAACTCTCCTTTTGATATAAACACTACCCAAATATATCACTCATCCTCACTTTAGCACTTATACACTGAACCTGCAAACTTACCCTAACTTACTCATGCCCTCACAAATACCGAGAGCTAGTCCGAGGAGAGTTTTCCACTTTGTGTAAGTCTTCATAAATCTTTTTATTTATTTATTTGGCAAAACTACGTTATTAGTCCCTGAAGTTTATCTGATGTGCGCAGTTAGTCCCTCAAGTTTCAAGTAAGTGCAATTGGTCCTTCAAGTTTTCAAAATGAGTAATATAAATCATTTGGTTAACTTCCGTTAGTGGTGTTGCTTACGTGACTAACAGAATAACAACCTTTGCATTTTTTAAATGATGTGGCATTTATTTTTATTAAAAAATTCCAAAATTAAATTTACACATATGAAAGAAACTAGACCCATTCCAATTCAAATATTTATCCTACCCCGATACAAAAAAAATCTCCATTTGCAATCTGATTTACAAACCATGAGAGAGGGGAGAGACAATGAATAGATCCACGACCTAGTTGTCAATGACATTGCTGCCCTTCACTAGAGACGGTAGCCTCCTGCTTCACACATCCTTCCCCAACCGATAACCACTGACCCCTCCCTCCTTATCTTGCACAGCCACTAACCCACCTCCATGACTAATTCGGTGCTGGTTTCCTAAAACACGTCCTTTTCAGCTTGAGTTTTCATCCTAAGCAGCCTTCAGACTTCGAATTGAATCAAAAAGCCCATATTGTATGGTGGGTGATCTCATAGTTTGGACTGCTTTGAGCCTTGTGAATTTTTTCCTATCTCTATCTTTAGTATAAAGCAGTATTCGTCATTAATGATTTTTTCTCCAATGCACATTGCATCCATAATAAGTTGGCTGTGGCAATGGCTCTTAGGTCCAAACCCAGTCGAAAAACAAAAACTTTAATAATACAAGTGTTAACTTACAAGTCAAATCAATGCAAATAAATTTATGAATTTGTGCTTCCACTGAAAATAATCAATTTAGGTATTTCACCATAATGAGTGTTTTTTTTTTTTTTTTTTTTTTTTTTTTTTTTTTTTTTTTTTGGGTGTATCGGGTTAGGATAAATATTTGAATAGGAATGGCTCTAGTTTCTTTCTTATGTGTAAATTTAATTTTGGAATTTTTTTAATAAAAGTAAATGTCACATCATTTAAAAAATGCCAAGTCATTATTTCTTTAGCTACATAAGCAACACCATTAACGGAAGTTAACCAAAGGATTTATATTACTCATTTTGAAAACTTGAGAGACCAATTGCACTCCCTTAAAACTTGAGGGACCAATTGTGTACACAGGGTAAACTTCAGGAACTGATAGTATAGTTTTGCCTATTTTTTTATCTACTTTTCTTTTCTTTGCGTCTTTTTCTCTTTGACTTCTCTTACTTCTCTCAATCTTCTTAGTACCTCCAAATCTTCCTTAGGAATGGGTAGATTCGCTAGTTTGGTAGACTTCGAGGAGGGTTTAGAGAGCTTTAAGTCTCGATATAGAATCACGCCAACATTTGCCATCAGGTATTGTAAGGAAGGGAAATGGCATGAGGAGAGGCAAGAGGGAAAGGTAGTAATTCCAATGATTGCCTCTATAGAATGAGGGATGAGAATCCCTATGGGCACAGTTACTAGGGACTACCTTAAGGCCTATAAATTAGCTCCCACTCAGTGTGCACCAAGCATGTTTAGAATCCTAGGTAGTGTAGATGCCCTTAACGAGAGATTGGGGTTAAATCTCACTTACCACAACGTCAATTGGGATTACAATCGCCACCACCTAAAGGGGCAAGGGTATTACCTTAAAACCAGGCACCCCAAGGTAAAGCTTATCTCATGCCTCCCTGAATCCAACAAAGGCATGAACAAGGATTTCTTGATCATCTTGGGTGAGTGGCACGATAGCCTCCCCTACCTAACGAAAGATGGGAAACCAAGTAGGAATTTAGGTCTAGGTTTACTACTCAAAAATCACCCCTTCCTCCCTTGACATGTTCTACTCTTATTAGCTTATGTTCATGCTTGTGATTTGAGCTCCTCCTATGATTTATACCCTTTCTTTTTTTAATGATATTTTCCTTGTTTTTCCAATGGTTTTATAAACAAGCGTGTCACCATCCCCAACCTTAATCTTGTCAATCAGTCAAGCTTGGATAAGATATTGAAGGCCGAGGTGTTCGTCCACACAGACGATTAACTTAGAGCGGCCCATCTAATTTTGGATTACATCCCAATCTTGTTCAGTTTTCAAGCACCAAAGTGCCAGATAAAGGCAAGAGACCTTGCCTTCATTTGATCAACGTCGTTGTGCCTGGCTTTCTCAACCCAGGCCCAGGACCATAAGGGGTGTTAAAAGTAAAGCCACTTCTGTTGTGTAAGGCCAAGGATGAAGCAACCCCCTCTCAGCCAGCCACTAGAGAAGAAGAAGGAGAAGAAGAAGAAGTGGTCGAAGTGTTCGATTCCGAGGTCGACTTTGAGGTGTTCAACCAACCTCAAACTCTCGAAGTTTCCACCGATGATTTTAGTCACCTCCCTTCAGCTGAAGTAAGCCAAATATAAGGGGATTCTTCTGCCCCAAAAGCCATGGGAATAAAACACAAGCAGAGGATTGGCCTCCTAGAAGTGATGGATTTTTCTACTGGGAGTAAGGCGTTCGAGAAGACAACCCAGGCCAAACTCCCCCCTCATTCACCTATTTAGCCTCTTCAACTTGACCATGTCAATCTGAAAAGGAAGAGGGATCAAAGAAGTCAAGTCATGGGGGAAGGAGGCAAGAGCCTTCTCCCTAAGGATGTCGAGCCCTAAAAGGGGGCTAAACAAGCTCGAATAGCACAAAACTAGGCGGATAAAAGAGCTGAAGCTCAGGTTAGGACACTTGCCTAGACTCTAACTATGGTAGTAGACAAAGCCCCTCTACCTGCTGACGCCTCAATCAGAGACTTCCAACGAGGGAGGGTTGGTTACATTGCTGATGTAGTAGAGCAAGCCCTACTACTCCCTAGGGACATGGCCGACCTCAGAACGATGAGGAAGCATGAAGTGTTCCTTAGTCCGAAGAGGGACCTCGCCATGGTATGTCTATTAATAACCCTTCCTTTTCCATTCATCTCAGCAATACTCTATTTTACATTTGTACTTTAACTGATTTCATCGTTTTTCTAAGGCTGTCTAAGCTGTCTAAAGAGTTGAGAAGATAGTTATTAGCTTTCATAGGGTAATGAAAGAAAAGGAGGGTAGGCCTGTCGTAGTCGTGAAAGCTTTCCAACTAGCAGAGAAGAAGTCACAAGATCTCAACGCCAAGCTACTTGAAGCCGAGCAGGACAAGAAAAGCACCAAGGTTGCTTTAGCCGGGGTGGATGGGTAGGTAGAGGCTCAGTGTAAGCTACTCTGCCAAGCCGAGGACGACCTTCCTGCTTCCAGGAGCCAGATCAAGGTCTTAACCAAAAAATTGGAGGAGGCTGACAAGGCCAAAGAGCAAGCCGAGCAAGAAGGATACGAGGTAGGTGTGACAGAGAACGAGAAAGCCCTCAGGGTTGAGGTCGTGGAGGTATGCAGATTCTACTGCCTCCAAGTGTGGAATGAGGCCCTCAACCAAGCTGGGGTTGAGGCCTCTTCTGCCTTTAGGAGAGCAAAGAATGTGTACTACCCCTAGCCATATATCCCTTAGGCTCTTCGGGCTCTAAGGCCAACCTAGTCTCCTTAGAGGCAGATAAAGGTAAGGCAAGCTCGTCCAAAGCTCCTCCCACAGCCAACATCCCCCCCTTCCCCCCCCCCCCCCCCAAAGGAAGTAAGGCAAGCTGAGGACGCTGAAAATGCAGTAGACACCACCACAGAAGTGGCCCTTGATGCTGCCTTGCCTTTAATGGCCCCCAAAGACCCCTCAAAGGAGAAAGAGGCTTCCTAAAGTATGGAGATTGTGCTGGCAACTCTCCCCATACCTTCAAAGGAAGTCATTAAAGGCAAAGGTCAAGCCTCTACCATTATAGCCTCTACCCTGTCTTCCAAGAATCTAAAGGACAAACTTGTAATAAAGATGAAACCATAAGTTGTCTTTATTTATTTATTTATTTATTTTTTATCGTTGTTTTTGTTTCCGAGCTTTATAATCATGTCAACCTTTTGTAATCTACTTGCCTTTTTCAGAGGCTTAATATTAATGAAAACTTCAATTCTTTCTTTTATACTTATGATGTTTATATTGTTCCAAACATAATCTCTATTTCATTAAACACTTAATAAATGTGATAATGAGGTATAACCTGACTTATGGATCTGCATAAGTGGTGGCATAATTGTTACACATCACATGACCAGCAATAAGATATGTTAAACTTTCTAAGTTCACCATCTTGGCAAAGTACAACTTTAACAACATACACATTGATGTAGTATCCAAACATGTCTAACTCTACTCACTTCTCCACTCATCAGTAAGTTTAAGGAATTGGAGATTATAATTAGCTCTTAAACGGATCATGGACATACTTTCCAATGCTTTAAGTGATGCTAATGAGTATTCATGTGATCTTGTCATTATGACAAATATTTTTGCCATCTTAGCATAGTTGGTTCTACTTGATACTTAGATAAAACATGAAGTATGATCTTGCCCAAGGCATGTGGTCTGAGAAACCAAGCATAACTAGGGTTTTATTTAACACTTAGACAAATAATCACAAAATATCAGTTTACCCAAGATATATGGTCCGAAGAGCCAGACATGACTAAGGTTATGTTTGATACTTAGAAAAATAACTTAGAATATCAATTTACCCAAGGTATGTGGTCCGCGGAGCCAAGTATGAATAAGGTTCTGTTTGATACTTAGATAGATGTCAAGAAGTATTAATTTACTCAAAGCATATGATCCAAGGAGCCAAGCATAGCTAAGGTTCTGTTTAATACTTACATAGATGTCAGGAAATATTAATTTACCTAAAGCATGTGGTCCGAGGAGCCATGTATAGCTAAGGTTTTGTTTAATACCTAGATAGATATTAGGAAATATTAATTTGCCTAAATCATGTGGTCCGAGGAGCCAGGCATAGCTAAGATTCTGTTTAATACCTAGATAGATGTTAAGAAGTATTAATTTACCCAAAGCATGCGGTCCGAGGAGCCAAGCATAGTTAAGGTTCTGTTTAATACCTATATAGATGTCTTAAAATATCAATTTACCCAAGCTATGTGATCTGAGGAGCCAGGCATGACCAATGTTCTGTTTGATGTTCAAACAAATAGTAGGACACATGACGCATAATGTAATAAACCCAAATATGATAAAGAAAGCTTTAATTAATAATAATACATTTCCAAATTGTTTACATTCAAAGGGCGTGGTACAAAATTTTCCTCTAGATCTTTGAGATAATATGCACCTATTCCAGCCACTGATGTGATGCAATATGACCCTTCCTAGTTGGGCCTTAACTTTTTCTAGGCTGGGTTCTTGGCAGTACCAAAAACCTTTCTTAATATCAAGTCTCCAGGCACCAGAGGCATTAACCTTACATTTGAGTTGTACCCCTGCTTGAGCTTGTGTTGATAGTACGCCAGTTAAACTATAGCATTTTCTCTTCGCTCTTCAATTAAATCTAAACTTTTCTCCAATAGCCCATAATTACTACTTGGAGTAAAAGAGCTTGTTCTCAGTGTTGGAGATCCTGTCTCTAGAGGAATCACAATCTCGACCCTATAAGTCATTGAAAATGGTGTCCCCCTAGTGGACCTATGAGGTATAGTTCGATATGTCCAAAGGAAGTGTGGCAACTCTTCCATCCATTTTCCCTTTGCGTCATTCAGTCTCTTTTTGAGCCCACTCACTATGATTTTATTGACAGTTTCGTTATCAAACTAAAGACCATTGTCCAAGATGAGTGTATGAGGGATTCCAACAATATTTTTTCAGATAAATCTCTTGGCATCCATATCCCTAATATTTGTTAGTAGTTCAGTTTCAACTCATTTGATGAAGTAATTTGTACCGATCAGCAATCATCTTTTATTCCTTGTTACCTTAAGGAAATGTCCTACAATATCTAAACCCCAT
This sequence comes from Quercus variabilis, assembly GCA_030445155.1. Lineage (NCBI taxonomy): Eukaryota > Viridiplantae > Streptophyta > Magnoliopsida > Fagales > Fagaceae > Quercus > Quercus variabilis. Next base: position 39,151,323 of record CP129445.1, read on the forward strand.
TAAGTAAAAGGCCAAAGGCTGAATAAAGGATTAAGGACACCTCTTGGTTGGTGAATGTTTGGGGCAAATCTTTGGCATTAGTCACATTTCTTCACATACTCTTGTGCTTCCCTTTGCATATTTGGCCACCAAAATTCCCGAGTGAGGGCTCTGGAAGACAAAGATCTACCTCCTATGTGGCTTCCATAAATCCCTTCATGTAGCTCTTCTAGGAGTAGTTCAACTGCTTCAAGGTGTATGCATAGCAAATATGGTCTAGGAAAAGAGCGCTTGTACAACTTTTAGTCATCGGACAACCAAAATCGTGGAGCCTTTCTCCTTACCTTGTCGGCCTCAGACTTACTCTCGGGCAAGATGTCTTCCTTAAGGAACAACATAATAGAGTCTATTTAGCTAGGATCTACCTTAATCTGATGAATATGAACCATGTTTCTCCTTACCACAATAGGTTTGCATAAGTCTTCTACAAAGATCACTCGAAGTAAACTTTGTGTTGAGGAGGTTGCTAGCGTGGCAAGAGAGTTAGCATGTGTATTTCTACTTTTAGGGATTTGAAATAAATTAAAAGATTCAAATCTTGACTGTAAATGTCTAACCTGGTTCAAATATTCCTACATTCTGAGATCTTTAGCTTCCAAATTTCCCCATACTTGGCCTACAACCAATCTCGAATTTAAAATATCTCCACTGTCCTTCCCCACATTCTCTGAACCATAGTCATCCCTACTAATAGGGCCTCATATTCGGCCTCATTATTAGTAGCCGAGAAGCCCAACCTTAGGAATTTTTCAATAAAGATATTCTCAGGAGAAATTATAACTAGCCCCACTCCAGATCCTCTTTGATTTGTTGCACCATCAACGTGTACTCTCCAGGGTAAAGGCTCTTACAGGGAGACCATGTCAACTGATTTTCCATTCACGTTTTGTTTATCAACTTTTTCTTTAAATGGGGTTTCAGCAAACTTGGCCACCAGATCAATGAGGACTTAACCCTTGACAAAGGTGTGAGGCATGTACTTGATATCAAAAGCCGCTAAGATCGTCCCCCACTTGGCAATCCTCTCTATGTAATCAGCACTCCAAAATAGAGATCTAAGCAGAAGTTGGGTTAGGATAACAACTATGTGTGATTGGAAGTAGTGGGGGGAGCTTATGTGTAGCATGCACCACTGCCAAAATAGCATTCACCTGTGGTAGATAATAAACCTCGACCTCATGTAGTGATTTGCTAACATAATAAACTAGCATTTGCACACCATTATTAACCCGTACAAGCACTAGGCTCACCACATGGGAAGCCACAACAATGTAAGTATACAAAACCTCATCCACCTTGGGTCTAGACATAATTGGTGGTACCCTTGAAATGCATCCATAAAGCTCATCTGAGAATGACCTATCATTGTGTCAACTAACTGATCAATCTGAGGTATAGGGGAGGGGTCCTTTGGACAGGCCTTATTTAAGTCTGTGAAATCTACACATACTCACCACTTTCTCCTTTTTTCTTTTCTTTATTACCACTATATTGGCCAACCATTCAGGGTAGAACATTTTCTTAATAGCCCCAGCCTACTTAAGCTTGTTTACCTCCTCCTTGACAGCATCAGAATGTTCTTTAGATTAGCGCCAAGATGGTTGTTTCTTAGGTAGGACAACTAGGTTGACATTCAGATAATGGAAAATGAAGTCTAGATCCACCCCAAGAGTTTCATAAGCATTCCATGTAAACACATCAATATTCTCTCTAAGAAACACTGTTAACCTTTCCTTCTCTCGAGGAGGCAGTTGAGTTTCGACCTGAAAGAACTTCTCTGGATCACCATCTATAACAATTTCTTCCAGCTTCTCACACTCTACCCCCTTTGTCACCGCCTTCGTAGATAGAACCAGAATCCTTGATTGCTTAAAGCCCTTCTTAGTAAAGGCCGATGACTCAGCTTCAGGATGATGTATAATTGTCGCTACCAGGCACTGCCTAGCCATAAACTAACTCCCAACAAGCTCTTCAACTTGGTCCCCTAACGAATATTTTACCTTCAAATGCAGAGTTGAAGAAACAGTCCCCAGGGCATGAAGCCAGGGTCTTGCCACAATGGTCGTGTAGGGAGAATAAACACCTACCACAATGAAGTCCACCTCCCTTATCTCTGAATTTGCTTGCACGGGTAGTCTAATCTGGCCCCTTGGAATGACAACCTTCCCATTAAAGCTTACCAAATGTGAATCATAGACTACCAAATCCTCAGGTGTTCAGCCTTTTGTAAAGTCGGGGTATATAATCTCTGCGCCATTGCCCTAGTCTACCAATACCTTTTTCACATCATACCCTCCTATCCTGAGCGTGACCACCAAAGTATCGTCGTGTGGTTGAATGGTTCTAATCTTGTCCTCATTTGAGAAGCTTAACACCGGTCGAATCTCCACTCTAGCCCTCTTCGACTTAGAATTAGAGTCCTCGATGGGTGGCCAAGCTACAAACATCCCCCTGGAGGAATGAGAGCCAGTTCTCCTAAGAGCAACAAAGATAACATTAATGGTGCCTAAAGGGGGCTTTGAAGAAGCATTCCCTTGAGCATTTAACCCTACTTGGTCCCCTTGCCTATTGGGCCGATACAAAAACTGTTTATCCTTCCGTCTCTAACTAGTTGCTCTAGATGATTCCATAGAGTTCTACAGTCCTAGGTGGTATGCCCCCGTTCCTAATGGTATTGGCAATGAAGACTTTTGCTGCGCTTCATGGGGTCTCCTCCCATCTTGTTTAGCCATTTGAAGTATGACTTATTCTTGATCTTCTTCAAGACTTGATGTATTGGCTCTCGGAACATCGTGTTAACCACCTGAAGAGTCGTAGACCCAGATTGGTTAGCAAAATCTCTTCGGGGCCTATTATTATTGTATCTGTTCGACCTAAAATCCCTCTTGTCCTAAGGGATAACCTTTGCCTTTCCCTTCCCTTGTTGCTAGTCTTCTTCGACCCATTTGTATTTGTCAATACGATCCATAAGCCAATACACATTCCTTACCGGCTTCTTGGTCAAGGACTTTCTCAAATCATGCTTGGTAGGCAGGTCAACCTTGAACGTCCTTATGGTCACGACATCAAAATCTCTGTTGATCTCATTGAACATCTCTTAATATTTGTCTAAGTACATTTTTAGGGTCTCCCCTTCTCGCATGGACATGGATAACCGGGAATCTAAGGGTCTAGTAACCCTACTACACGTAATAAAATGAGATCCAAATGCCTGAGTGAGCTCTTTAAAGGAATCAATGGAACTTGCACTTAGGCTATCAAACCACCGCATCACCACAGGCCTTAAGTTGGACGAGAATACCTTACACATCAATGCCTCATTCTTGGAATGCACTACCATTCTTTGGTTGAAGTGGCTTACATGCTTTACAGGGTATGTTCGACCATTGTACATGGTGAATGTAGGCTGATTGAACCGGCGAGGAAGTCTCCTTCTTTCAATCCTGTGTGTGAAAGGTGATCGGGAAATTGGGTTCAACGCCTTACTCATGGCGTCGTTCCCTAGACCTTTATAGGATGGATTTTTACTTCTACACTTACGGTGGTAATCCTCATCGCCCGAGAAAGACTCACTGGGGGCAATCCTCGATCTTAGCCTGTAACTACCATCTCCTTCCTCGCTAGAAGAAGAAACAGACCTTGAGGGAGTTTTCCTTTGTCGTTCACGGCACAACTTCCTCCGTAAATGGTCAATCTCCAACTACATGTTCCTAGCACTTTCCTCGTGTGAGACATGACTCCCAATTCGAGATTGACTTCTACTATTATGGGTGGTATGCATACTTTCTTCCTGGTCCCTTCTTTATTCAAGATGAAGGATATGATCTTGATGTCGAGACCCCATAGATTCATCCTGGTGTGGACCTGAACCCACAGTTTTTGAACATTAAACTCACCACAACACCAGAAATTCCCATAGACGGCGTCAATTGTAAGGATGCAATTTGACTCACAAGCCCAAAGGTTGGATGAACTTAGGCCCAAAGAGCCCAATACAATGAATTTGTAGAGAGTGGGTGGAAAAACTGGGCTTTAATGAGTCAGACAATAAGTGAAGTTGATCCAGATGATAAGAAAATGAATATAGACTGATTTAATTTAAAGAAAATTGTCATCGGCACAGTCCGAGGAGATTAGTTTATATATATTTATGCTTAAGTTTGGTTACAAGTTCAATTCTTGATTGCTACAGTGTTTCTCTCTCAATTTCTCTATCTTTTCTCCTTAGGGTCCTCTTTTTGTTTTATACTCTCTTCCTTCTTTGCTCTTTACCCTCCACGTGTAGGGCGGATTGCTGGTATTGATTCTTGTTCCACTAACACCTTCCTAAAGTTTCTGGTAGTAGTTGTAAGGATGAAAATTACTGTTCAGGTATCACCTCCATATTAATGCAGCAAGTTGATTAGATGCAGAGCATTTAATGCGGTGATAATGAGTTTCTCTTTACATATTTTAGGATTTCCCTCTATCCTATAATTTTGTGATGCTTATCTGTATTAATAGAATTCCTTAGAATGTTGCCCTGGGTGTCAGGCCACCCCTTCGGATCTTGGCTTTGCTCAGTCGAGAAGGGATTCATCCTCGAACCACCCTTACGGACCCATATGATCAATACCAACCTCTTCACTTACTAACACAGACTCCTCTGATTATGTTCACCCATCTTCGGATTGCTTTATGTCCTCGGATTGAGCTTCCAGCACAATATATGTATGGATGTATATATTTCTGGGTCTAACATCCCTACAAATATAATATAAGATTAAGTGTTACACCCAAAACCTTAAAAAAAGTTTTGAATTTTCTGGGAAACTAAATTGATGTTTTGTATATCTTTTCCTAAAATAAGTTTGGAAATTTAGAATGAGCTAGAAGTATTAACGTATCCAACAACGGGTAAAAATCTTTGTGCAGCTTATAATACCTGATTCTTTTTAAATTTAGGTAAACACATTAATACCATCCTTATAAAAGCAGTATGATCATACTTTTTATGACAAAAATTGTTGAATGGTTTTAGTATTATCGTCGATTGGGCAATCTTAATAAAGAACATATCTGATGTTGAAAAGATAAATTATGAGTTGGACCGTTTCGTCTTTTGCCAAAGAATTATAATTCATAATTCATAGGCATGGTAAAACAAAGTTGGCCGACACAACCTTTGTTTATTGGATCCACATTCATTTAGGGACTTTTTGTCCAGGCAATTTATATTTGTAGGCCACAGCACTATATGTTTAATTCAACCAAAAATTATTACTAAACAAGAGGGCATAGTCCAAGGTCAAAGTTGGACTTTGAACTATGGGTAAGGCACTTTAAAGCACGCCTAAAGTAGTGGTTTAAGAGAAGCTTTGCAATGCACATCAAAGAAAGAAAAAGAATACCTAAACTTAATTTTTTCCAACCCGTTGGTTCAAAAGATCAATTTCAATCATTTTCAATATGATATTGCTATTTGGTGATCAATTTTTACCAATACCTTGCTGATTGCTAAAAACTTTGGAGTCGTCCTTGGAGTCAGTCAAATGGACTGATCGTCACCACAAATGCAATTCATGAGATGACATTCATAATAGAAGATTTTAGATTTGATCTGAAGCTCATTGTGGGGCCAAATCAATAAATTTATCTACCAAGTAGAGTCTGGAGCCAAGGGTTTGTCTCAAATTATAAACTTCAATTATAGTAGCGAATATCTTTGTCAGGGGTAATGGACACCCCAAATGGTTTTTCCTTTGGAGGTTCTCCATTAATTTTCCACCATCACCATATCGCGTGATTCTTTTTTTCTTCTCTTTTTTTGTTAAATGTTAGTTTTGATATACAATATTGAATATGCTAGAATAGATGCAAATACAGAAACAAAAAATAAAGAACACAAGAAAACACGAGCGTTACATGATTTAGCCTAACGGCTTACATATACGGAGGAAATCGTTAAGAGTTACATTTTTAATATATAAGAGTATACGTAGTACAAATCTTGTATTACAATAAACATAACATGAATATATATAGGAGACTAAATCCTAGACTAACCATACATTAACTATGGTTAACAGACTTGCAATACAAGTAGGAGATTCGCCTTGCACAAGGTAGGATTAGAATTGTGCCTATTACATATCTCTAATAGTTGTACATGTAAATGGTTATAGGGAATGACCATTGTGACTTCCCCCTTACTTGGACGTGACCATATCGCATGTTCATTGTCTTATGCTTTATTTCTTTACATATAGGTGACTTGCTTAAATTGGTAATCAACATAAGCTGATTGATTTCACTGCATACTCAATTAAGTAGTTAAAACAGTTATTTTTAGATGATTGCTTGGATGATTACTTTTGTCTAGGTAAACAATTATATTACTGGGTCTTTATAAATTTGTGAAATTTTATTGGATGTGAAATAAAAGACAAGTGAAATTGATTCACATAATTGGATCGAGCTTTATGAGATTTTCAAAACTTTGTAACAATAATAATAGGAGGAAACAAAAATACAAAGTCTGGCTAATACTTTTGAGTAGAAGAAAATCAACAACCTCAAAGGAAGCTGTTGATATATTTTTTAAGGATTCCATCGACAATAATCTGGTGTGTTTTTTCTGTAGGATGATAACTATCAAAATGCACATACTTGGAGTCATCTGTACAAGTGAAAGGGGTTAATTTGTTGCACAGTATTGATGCCTTTATAGGTCCTATGCCACAGCAACCTTTATTTGCAACCTCAAAGCCTGAAATTACGAATATTTAAAAATAAAAGAGGCAAAAAAAAAAAAAACATTTGAAATTATAAAGAAGAGGTATATTACCATATTTCTTTGGATTGTTATTGAAAGGGGAAAATACACCCTGGAAAGCCTTGTATGGTTGGACAGGCCGTACCAGACGGGCCTAACATGGACGGACCCTATTTGGATGGACTGAACACATCGACTGAAGGAACGGGCTGGTTGGCTATGGGCTTGCTGGGCCCCTCATGGGGGGTATTTTGACCCACTCCCATAAGGGCCCAAATAGAGTCCTTGCGCTAGTAGGATTCCGGAAATCTCATGTATTTGGTAAAAATCTTCCCTATAAGGGGGGGGGGGGACTTGTCCATCACGTTAAGGATTCTACAAGAAGAGTCCTATAAGGAAAAGACTTCCGAATCAAGAAAGAGGTGTCAACCTTCTACTATAAAAGCACCAATGCTCTCACAAACCGAGGTACGCATAATTTACCCTCTCTAGCACTCTAGAGTTGAGAGAATATTTTCTGACTTAAGCTTCGGAGAGTGTTTGGCCGGTACCACACCGGTGTCCTTCGATAGGTTTTCTCTTTTGTTTCGTGCAGGTTACTATCTGGGCGAAAGGAGTATCGCGCGACTTACGGTGGATTTCCTCGATTCATCAGTTGGCGCCATCTATGGGAAATCGAGTAATTAAGCCATACTATCGCTTCCCGGACTAAAAGGTTGCATGGTACTCACTCGCTCAATGGCAACTACTAATGACGTGCAAGGAGAAGAACCGCCCACGACTGCCCTCGAAAGACAAGTTCGGACCCTCAGTACTGCCGTGGAGCGTCTCACTAAACAGAACCTCGACTTGGAGGAACAGCTACGCCAGAAGACTGCAACACTAAATAACCGGTCAGAGGACCAAGAAGGGACTAGCAATCCGAACAGGAATCAGGAGAGACCTGAGGGCAGCCACACCCCAAGTAGGCCGGAGAGGCAGCACGTGAGCATGCCTTCCCTCACAGATGCGACTCCACCACATATTACCGCCGAGATGCAGGCAATGAGGGAACAGATGGAGGTCATGATGAACGCCCTCAAAGGGCGAGTCTCCAGTGATCTCAACGATCTGGTCAATCGTACCGACTCATCTTTCACTGTGGCTGTGAACTCCTTCCCCTTACCCCACAAGTTTCGCATGCCGAATATAGATAGCTATGACGAGCTGAAGGATCCTCTAGATCACCTGGAAACCTTCAAAACCTTGATGCACCTGCAGGGGGTACCGGACGAAATTATGTGCAGGGCCTTCCCAACTACACTGAAGGGTTCTGCGAGAGTTTGGTTCAGTCGGTTGACACCGAATTCCATCAGCACTTTCAAAGAACTAAGCGCTCAGTTCACCTCACACTTCATAGGGGGACACAGATACAAGAAGTCTACGGCGTGTTTGATGAGCATCAAACAAAGGGAAGACGAGACGCTAAGATCCTACATAACCCGCTTCAATAAGGAAGCATTCTCAATTAATGAAGCCGACGACAAGATACTGGTGGCAGCTTTCACGAACGGATTGACGAAGGGCAAGTTTTTGTTCTCATTATACAAAAATGACCCCAAAACCATGTCAGAAGTACTCTACAGGGCCACCAAGTACATGAACGCGGAAGACGCACTGCATGCACGGGAAGAAAGGCCCAAGAAGAGGGAACGCCAGGTGGACACACGCCAAGACCAAGGGCAGAAGAGACCAAGGACAGGAGACAAGAGGGACGAAAGACGCCCTAAGCCCCCGAGCGGGAGGTTCACAAGTTTCACCCCCCTGAACGCCCCAATCGATCAAGTCTTGATGCAAATCAAGGACAAGGAGGCACTAACATTCCCAGGAAAACTAAAGAGCGACCTCAGCAAACGGTCGCGAGACAAATATTGTCGTTTTCACCGAGATCATGGACACGACACTGCCGAATGCTACAATCTAAAGCATCAGATTGAAGCCCTCATTAGACAAGGGAAGTTGCAGAAGTTCGTCAACAAAGAGAAAACGGATAACAATCATCAAGAGCCAGCCCCTCGACGGGATAATGAGCGTCCGAGACCCCCCATTGGAGACATAAGGATGATAGTAGGGGGAACCGCACCTACCAATTCTTCCAAAAAGGCTCGGAAGACATACCTCAGATCGGTCCTGAACGTCCACATAATGGGCCCAAGGCCCAATGCCGCACGGATGGAAAGCCCTATCATAGGATTCACTGAAGAAGATGCAAGGAGACTTCATCATCCGCATGACGACGCGCTGGTCGTCAGTATACGTGTGGGGGATTACAACGTCCACCGGGTGCTGATCAACAACGGCAGCTCAGCAGACATTCTATACTATCCAGCGTTCCAGCAAATGGGGATAGACAGAGCCCAATTGATGCCAGTGAGTGCTCCCCTTGTCGGCTTCGGGGGGACTAGGGTATTCCCAATAGGTTCCATCGTACTCCCGGTGACGGTAGGTGATTACCCACAAGAACTCACTAAGAACGTAATGTTCCTCATAGTAGACTGCTCCTTCGCTTACAATGGTATTCTCGGACGACCCACACTTAACTCGTGGAAAGCAGTAACATCCACATACCACCTAATGATCAAATTCCCGACGGACTATGGGATTGGGGAATTACGGGGGAATCAGGCAACTGCCCGAGAGTGCTACATTTCCATGCTAGAAATGGAAGATCACCATCAGGCAATGTGCATAGAAGAACAGTGGACGGTTGTAGAACCAGCTGAAGAACTAGAGGTGGTAATACTCAACGAGTCCAAACCAGAGCAAACAACCAGAATTGGAACATTGGCCTACCAACCTGTGCACCAAACCCTCATAACATTTCTCAGGAGGAACCAAGACATCTTCGCATGGAATCATGAAGACATGCCCGGGATCGATCCCTCTGTCATAGTCCACAAACTGAACGTGAACCCTTCAACCCCCCAGTCCGGCAGAAAAAGCGAGTGTTCGCTCTTGAACGAGACAGAGCAATAGCGCAAGAGGTTTGGAAGCTACTCGAGGTAGGTTTCATAAGGGAAGTATATTACCCGGAATGGTTGGCGAACGTGGTCATGGTCAAGAAAGCTAATGGAAAGTGGCGGATGTGCGTTGATTTCACGGACCTCGACAAAGCATGCCCGAAGGATAGTTACCCCCTCCCACGGATAGATGCACTGGTCGACTCGACGGCTAGACACCAGCTCTTAAGTTTCATGGATGCCTTCTCGGGCTACAACTAGATCAAAATGGAGGAACCCAATCAAGAGAAAACGTCCTTCGTCACCAGCCAAGGCCTCTTTTGCTACAAGGTGATGCCGTTCAGACTCAAGAACGCCGAGGCAACATACTAAAGATTAATGGACAAGATGTTCACACACCAGATGGGGAGAAATGTACAGGTCTACGTTGACGACATGTTGGTCAAGAGCCAGTTCGAAAGAGACCATTTGAGCGACCTCCAAGAGACATTCGATACCCTGTGGTCATACAAAATGAAGCTGAATCCGGATAAGTGTGTATTCGAGGTGACGGCAGGAAAATTCTTGGGTTTTATGGTATCCCAAAGAGAAATAGAGGTCAATCCAGAGAAAATACGAGCCATCATAGAACTTGAACCACCAAGGACAACAAAGGAGGTACAGAGCTTGAACGGCAGAGTTGCCGCCTTGAGCAGGTTCATATCGAAAGCAACGAACAGATGCCTACCGTTCTTCCAGGTCCTGAAGAAATCTTTCAAGTGGACGGAGGAGTGCCAGAAGGCATTTGAGGATTTAAAGAAATATCTTTCCTCGCCACCTTTGCTCAGCCCATCCAAACCAGGAGAAGATCTCTACTTATACCTAGCCGCTTCACATGTGGCAGTAAGCACGGCCCTAGTGAGGGAAGAAGAAGGGACGTAGCGACCTGTCTATTTTGTAAGCAGGGGGTTTCGGGGGGCTGAAGAAAGATACCCCTACATGGAGAAGCTAGCATTCGCGTTGATAACCGCAGCTCGAAAACTAAAAACATATTTCCAAGCCCACATCATTATCGTCCTAACAGATCAGCCCCTAAAAAGGGCAATGAGCAGCCCCGAAGCAGCTGGACGAATGGCCCTATGGGCGATAGAGCTAAGCGAGTTTGACATACACTACCGTCCGCGGACCGCGATAAAAGGCCAAGCTATAGTTGATTTCATCGTCGAATATACACGAACGGGGTGGCAGGAGCCTCAAGCCCTCAAATTGTGGAACATCCACACGGATGGATCATCAAATAAGTTAGCTGGAGGCGCCGGGGTGGTGATTCAAACCCCCAACGGAGACACAATCGAGTGCATGATCCGATTAGACTTCCCGACGACCAATAATGAGGCAGAGTATGAGGCATTGTTGGCAGGGTTAGACCTGGCAAAAGCAGCAAGCGCCGAGGCTATGGTTATACATTGCGACTCACAGGTAATAGTCAGTCAGATTAGTGGCGTATATGAATGCAAAGGGGAAAAAATGAAGAAATACTTGGACGAAGTCAGGAGACGGATCGACTCCCTCCAGGTCACGTTTGTCCAGATCCCGAGAGAAGAGAATGAATGTGCTGACCAGCTTGCCAAAGCCGCCTCTGCTGCGATCATGACGACCCCCGACCGAGTACTATCATTCATCCAGAACTCCACAACCCTTAGCGGTGAGACAGAAGTGCAGGAGGTAAATTCAGGGTACGATTGGACCACGCCCCTAATGGCCTACCTAAAGGAAGGCACGCTCCCGGACGACAAGGACGCAACCAGAAAGTTGAAAGTTCGGGCCTCACGGTTCACAATAATCAACAACGTCCTATACAAGAGGGGATTCTCACGACCATATTTGAGGTGTTTGGGTCAAGAGGAAGCCGACTATGTAATGAGGGAGGTCCATGAAGGCATTTGCGGAAACCATTCGGGGGCGCGGTCTCTGGTACACAAACTGATCCGGGCAGGATACTATTGGCCTACCATGCAGAAGGACGCGCAAGCCTACGTCAGGGTCTGAGACAAATGTCAAAGGTTTGGTAACCTAATTAGGCAACTAGCCGAAGAACTGACACCCATGACGGCCCCTTAGCCGTTCGCCCAATGGGGACTAGACATCATGGGCCCTCTCCCAACGGCCGCACGACAGCTGAAATTCTTGGTCGTAGGAATCGACTACTTCACTAAGTGGGTCGAAGCAGAAGCTCTGGCAACTATCACGGAGAAAAACATCAGAGGTTTCATATGGAGGAATATCATATGCAGGTTCGGGATACCAAGGGTCCTCATCTCCGACAATGGGAAACAGTTTGACAACAAGGCATTCCGGAATTTTTGCTCAGAGTTAGGCATTAGGAACCACTACTCATCGCCCGCACATCCATAGGCAAATGGCCAAGTTGAAGTCACGAACCAGTCCCTGCTTAAAATCATCAAGACCCGGCTCGAGGGGGCAAAAGGTATATGGCCCGATGAGTTGCCAAGTGTCTTATGGGCATACCGCACGACGGTAAGAACGCCCACAGGGGAAACGCCATTCGGACTGACATACGGGAGCGAGGCCGTCATTCCAGTAGAGATAGGTCTAACAACCTATCGAGTGGAGAGCTATGACGAAGGCAAGAATGAAAAGGCTTTGCGGCTACAGCTGGACCTAGTCGACGAAGTCTGGGCTACGGCCGAACAAAGGATAGCTCGATACCAAAACCTCATGGCAAAGTACTACAACTCCAAAGTCAGACACAGAGACTTCCAGATCGGGGACCTTGTGCTTCGGAAGGTAATGGGAGCAGCTAAAGACCCCTCGCAAGGAAAACTTGGCCCAAACTGGGAAGGGCTTTACAAGAGCTCATCTTGGCAAAGAAGGGGAACCTACCATCTCGAAACCATGGATGGACGGAAACTGCAACACCCGTGGAATACTGAGCACCTACGGAAGTACTACCAATAGATGCAATAGGAAGAGACATCCACCCCTTGCAAGCATTCCAGCTTATTTCTAAAGTTTTCAGTAGTTTTTTATTTCGAACAATTATGTTTTTTTTTTTTTTTTTTTTACCTTTCTATGCTTCTGCTTTGAACAAACCTCTCTACTAGTGCCTTTTTAAGCCCAAGGGGGCAGGCACCATTTTCCTATAAAGACTTTTTTCCAGGCAACAAAATTTTTCCTGCTTAAGTATTTAATTCAATACAACAAAACCGTCCACAAAGTGGACGGATCATCCCAAGAGGATGAAAATTAAAGTCCATACAGTGGACAGACCAACAAAACTGTCCACAAAATGGACGGATCATCCCAAGGGGATAAAAACTAAAGTCCATACAGTGGACGGACCAACAAAACTGTCCACAAAATGGACGGATCATCCCAAGGGGATAAAAACTAAAGTCCATACAGTGGACGGACCAACAAAACCATCCACAAAGTGGATGGATCATCCCAAGAGGATGAAAATTAAAGTCCATACAGTGGACGGACCAACAAAACTGTCCACAAAATAGACGGACATCCCAAGGGGATAAAAACTAAAGTCCATACAGTGGACGGACCAACAAAACTGTCCACAAAATGGACGGATCATCCCAAGGGGATAAAAACTAAAGTCCATACAGTGGACGGACCAACAAAACTATCCACAAAATGGACGGATCATCCCAAGGGGATAAAAACTAAAGTCCATACAGTGGACGAACCAATAAAACTATCCGCAAATTGGACGGATCATCCCAAGAGGATGAAAACTAAAGTCCATCCAGTGGATGGACCAATAAAACTGTCCACAAATTGGATGGATCATCCCAAGGGGATGAAAACTAAAGTCCATACAGTGGACGGACCAACAAAACTGTCCACAAGATGGACGGATCATCCCAAGAGGATGAAAACTAAAATCCATGCAAAAGGACTAATGAGGTTATCCACAAAATGGACGGGTCATCCATAAGAGGATGGAAGATTAGTTCATATAATGGACGAACCACTATCACTGTCCACAGGACGGACCAATCATTCCTAAAGGAATCAAAACCTATGGGCCAAGTAGAGGACGAACCAATTGCGTCGCCCATAGTTGAACAGACCCTACACGGTGAACCAGCCTGACGGGCTGGTACAATAATTAGTCGAGCCAATGGATGGTTTCAAGTTGAACACAACGGATATGTTCAATAATAAAACAGGCCATTCAATAATAAAACAGGCCATTCATGTGCAAAAGCCACCCAAATCATCCAAAAGGGATGACGACAAATAATGGAAAAAGGCACCACAATAAGCATGACGGAGCTCAATTAAGAGTAAAAATATTCTTCAAAGATAAAAGTCATGCATTTCACAAAGAATAAAGCAGAAGGCCAACGGACCCAGCGTAAGAAGATACTCGATGAACGGTTAATGTTTATACAGACCCCGTAAACATGACGGGCGTTAAAAACTGTTCCCCACTTACAAAAAAAAAAAAAACTAAGTTATTACAGAGAAATATTTAAGCTTCGTCTCCCTCTCCATCAGGACGGTCCCCAGCATCTTTAACCTTGCTATCCGCAGCAGTGTGATCCACACGAGCTTCACGGGCAAGGCCATCCTCAGCAAATAGGGCATCAGTATCCTCCAACTGAACGGGTTGGGCAGTAGACGACTCAGGGGCAGCAACAGTGACGGTGGACAAGTCCAGCTCCGGGTACAACCTCCTCACTTGACGGAGGGCGTCGTCGAACCCGTCATTGTACACCAGACTCAGCTCCGCGATAACCTCAGAGGAGTCACGATACTCACATACGGCCTCGTCCCTGGCATGACGGACTTTATTATCTTTGTCCACCAAATCTCTTTTCAAGCTTTCCACCAACTGAGCGGCCTCATCCCGGGCCGTCTCGGCCATCCTGAGCTTCTTTTCTTGAATTACTTTCCAAGCCTTGAGGTCGATCAGTTCCTCCTCCATCACCTTAGCCTTGTCACGAATCCGGCCAATGGTAGTCTCGTGTTTAAGACACCGTTCCATAAGACCTTTCATCATGACCATAGCTTGAGGGGCGACGGATGTAAGTAAATAGCAATTAAAAAAAAAAAAAAAAAAAAAGAGATGAACGGATGGACTAAGGGTGACGGAGTAATTACTTGGGCAACACTGAAGAGGCCCGTCTCCCCCATCGCCTCCATCGAGTGATTCCCAAGGTCCTCGTAGTCTTCGGGGGTAATGATCAAAGACAGCTTCTCCAAGGCATACTTGGAATCCTCACGGAGCAAGACGGGTGGTTTTTTCTGCTCACCTGGTGCACCCGTCATCAGCCCCTTGCCCACACCATGCTTGGCCGGAGTGATTGACTTGCTCCCCTCAGCCATCAGGCCAATGACCGGATCCAGGGGGACCTTAGTCTGCTTAAGAGGACGGTCACTCTTTATTGGCAATTTCCTCTTTAGTGGCTACTTGCTTGGGCCCGTCCCCATGGGATCCGTTCCAGTCTGTTTATTCTTGGCGGCTTGGAGTCTTATGGCTGCCCGTCTCTTTGCATCCTCCATCTCTGGAATAGGACGACGGACTAAGAAACAAATAGTGATAACGCTAAAGAGAAGAGGGTCACGAGGATAGACGGACTTACGCAGACGGGTTTGTTTCTCGTACTTCAAGGCTGCTGAGGTAGGCGAGGGACCGTCGCAATACCAGTGGATGGTATTGAGGTTGACGAGCTTGGCCCACGTCCGCTCCTCTGGTTTTGTCTTTGAGAAAATTCTCTCAAGGAAACTAAACTCCTCAAGTGTAACTTGAGGTCGACGTCGAACTGCAACATAAAAGACGAAGGTTAGAAACACTACAAAATTAGTAAAATGCATGGAGTAGATATTGACGGACCATACCAGACGGGTTTAAAATGACCTAAACTGTGTCGACGGGCATGAAGTCCGTCTCCCCTGGGTGACACATCCAATCCTGACCTTCCATGAAAAAATGTCGACTCTTCCAGTCCCTGTTTGAGTCCGGGGTCTCATAGATGACCTTCAGGACGGGACTCCTAGGAACAAAACTGTACATACCCCTCGACTTATCAATTTCGTCTGGACGGTAGCAATGAAGGAACTCTTTTATTGTAAGCCTCCTCGCTCCGTCCGACATGGCTCCGTATAGGACCTCCATGGCAATAAAGACTCTCCAAGCGTTGGGGGACACCTGGCTGACGGAGATGCCTAAGTAGCTTAAGAGTTCGTGATGTAGCGAGCTCAACGGGAACCTCAAACCAGCCTTAAGCACTTGCTCGTATACACCCACTCCGTCAACCCCCTCATAGTAACATTTCTCTGATGTATATGGGAGACGGAGTGGGATGTGATCTGGAATTTGGTAGCGGTCCCTAAGGGTATTGAAGTGCCCCTCCTTGATAGTTGATATAAAGGCATGAACCGTCCACTCTGGGGGCAAGATGAACTCCCTAAGTCCATCTGCCCCTACGACGGACCTAACTAGTTGCTCTTCATTGTTTGATCCCTCGTGAAATTCTACCATCTCCAGGCCCTCATGTGTTGAGGATGAGGAAGATGATGACGGACTACTCTCGCTCGTGATGTCATGGTCTTTGTGACCATACGGGTATACCCCTTCATAATCTGCCCCGTCACGAACGACGGACTGGTTACTCGATGCACTAGACATAGCCTACAGGCAATGACAGAACCTATGACTCTGACGGGTTTGAAAAGAGTGACGGACACATAAAGTGCAAACATAAAAAACTAAAGAATAAAGGACGGGTGTATAATAACTCACCTGAAGATTGATGCAAGATCTAGAAAGCAACGGTTGAGAGATTGAACGGACTGCGCTCTGACAGGTATGACGAATTCGCTCTGACAATCTCTTCCTGCAACAAATTGAGAAATGAGGGGCGAGGGTTTGATATTTATAAGAGAGGTGCACGGAAGTCGAAGCGACACCTCGTTCCAAAACAACGACCACTGACAAGGTGACACTTGGCATGACGCAATAATGGATTGGCTTCTGGTCCAGCAGCGTACGGATGAAGGTTCATGGACATAAGTGTGCTATAGACACATCCTTGGTTTTTATCCGTCACCCCATGGGTCCGTTCATTTATCGTTAACGGACTCATAGGGTGAGGGGGCAACTGAAAGGGGAAAATACACCCTGGAAAGCCTTGTATGGTTGGACAGGCCGTACCAGACGGGCCTAACATGGACAGACCCTATTTGGACGGACTGAACACATCGACTGAAGGAACGGGCTGGTTGGCTATGGGCCTGCTGGGCCCCTCATGGGGGGTATTTTGACCCATTCCCATAAGGGCCCAAATAGAGTCCTTGCACTAGTAAGATTCCGAAAATCTCATGTATTTGGTAAAAATCTTCCCTATAAGGGGGGGGGGGGACTTGTCTATCACGTTAAGGATTCTACAAGAAGAGTCCTATAAGGAAAAGACTTCCGAATCAAGAAAGAGATGTCAATCTTCTACTATAAAAGCACCAATGCTCTCACAAACCAAGGTACGCATAATTTACCATCTCTAGCACTCTAGAGTTGAGAGAATATTTTCTGACTTAACCTTCGGAGAGTGTTTGGCCGGCACTACACCGGTGTCGTTCGATAGGTTTTCTCTTTTGTTTCGTGTAGGTTACTATCTGGGCGAAAGGAGTATCGCGCGACTTACAGAGGATTTCCTCGATTCATCAGTTATGATATCAAGTAGAGGGTTGTAGACATCAATATAGACCACCTTTGCGTTAAGCAGATTGTTGTAAAGGTAACCCAGCTCCCTGGAAAATTTATCATTGAACACTTGCGATGCTTGATTCGGCTCTTTCGCACACTCTTCTTCTGAGCCTCCAACCAAAGTTCGTTCTGATGGCAAACATCCTAGTGGTGGTACACTTAAAACACAAATTCTCTGTGCCCCTACTCCATATAGTTCCTTCAAATATTTTGTAAGAAACATCATTTTCCACTGAAAATGCCCACCACGTATTAATTTTAACATCAAAGAATTAAATAATATATTATGTTTTTATTAAATCTATATGGTGTTTGATATTTTGAATTATTAATTTTTTTTGACATGGTCTAAGGTATATAACTCACATTGCCTACCTACAAAGTATTAAATTGTTAATGAGGCAAGATGTAAGGCAACTTGTAATAATTATGTTGTGCGTAAGATATATATAAGAGAAGTAATATATATATTAGATGCATAAGATATCTTCCCGTTAACATGGGATCTATATGGGTTGTGAACTTGAGGTTAAGCATCCCCAATTATTAGTGAAATTAAGCATCACCTATCATACTTGACTTGTTAGGCTGCTCATTGTAATTGGGATGCCCTTTACCATTTCTTCTCTCGCTGCTTAGGTTTTCAAGAAGCGTGAGATGGGGCTAGGCCCCTTCCCTTCCATAATATATAATTTTATTCACAAAAAAAATTATAAGGGAAAAATTAAGGAAAAACAAAAGAATATTGACTTACCTTGATGAAAGTAGAAGACAAATTGAGCAAAAGATCAGTGTAAGAAGGAACATCATATTTGGCTTTCCTAATTCCAGAAAGATAATAGGCATTGGCAATGTCATTACTACCAGCAACCACAAAGACTACACTTTTGGCTAATATGAAGTTTGTTCTTTCTTCGCCAACAATTCCTTTCAACTTTCCTTATGTATTGCTCGAAGTCTTGTAATTGCTCAGATAGTGGATTGACGGACTATTTATATTTAAATGAAAAAAAAAAAAAAACTGAAAATTAAGCATCATTAAAAAATGACAATATAAAAAATTGCCCCCAAAAAAAAAAAAAAAAGGATAAAGAAGGGTATAAAATGCGCATACCACTATTTTAGATGTTAAAGGTTCATATCCTGCGCCACCCAAAGCAAAGCTTACACCTGATAAGAGATCTTTAGGTTGCAAAGTTGGATCCCTATACATT
Source organism: Quercus variabilis (assembly GCA_030445155.1). NCBI lineage: Eukaryota > Viridiplantae > Streptophyta > Magnoliopsida > Fagales > Fagaceae > Quercus > Quercus variabilis. The sequence goes on from CP129445.1 coordinate 39,170,055, forward strand.
TGGTTTGATGTTCACATAATTTTTCAATTACAAATTTAATTTAGTTCACCCATGACAAATAAAACCTCTATGAATTTCTAATTTGAACACTTTATGATATAGTTAGAAGTCTATAATGTTAGGTATATATGCGTGAGTGAAAGTTATACTCAAAAACAAAATTATATAAGTGGAATAATTAATATAAAATTATTAGGCCCGAGTATATATTCTTAATTTTTGGTCTAAGTTGTGATGTTATATATATTAAATTCTGAATTAAAGCTTTTTTTTTTTTTTTTTTTTTTTTTTTTTTTTTTTTTTTTTTTTTTTTTTTTTTTTATGTTGCCTTGCTAACACATAAAAGCCCAAGCCATTAGTAATTTCCATTGATGGAGACAACTCATTCTCTGAAATGAACAAATTATCCAGCAACGCACATAAACGAGCCCAGATAAAGGTCTGCAGTAAGAAAGAGAGTGTTTCTATTTTTCTTTTCGTAATGTTTATAACATTCTTCTCAAAAAAAAAAAAAAAATATATATATATATATAATCATGGACTATCATCCACTTAAATATGTTTGATGGGCTTCCTAATCTTTGGCCCAACCCAATCTCAATACATGAACATTGTTGTATGTGACAGCTTGAGTCGGAATAGGTTTGTCACCAGGACCAAACCAAACAAGACAATTCTCACTAATTCCCCAAAAAAAAAAAAAAAAAAAAAAAACAAAAACAAAAACAAAAACAAAAACCGAAGAACTTAATTCATAATTTTCACCTTCTTCTATGGTTTTAAAAACCAAACCGGTTATAATTTTTTTTTTTTTTAAGTTCTCAATTTTTTTAGAACAAAATCGGTCAAAGAATTAAATAAGTGAATAGTTGTCAATTCTTTAATTCGATTAGAGTTAAATCGATCGTCAAACAATTAATGTTATATTTCTAATTTAATTTATAATTTTAAATTTATATAAATTATTCATATTTTTAAAATTACACAATAAATAATTTAAATATAAAATATTTTTATGACTAAAAATATTTACTGAAAAATATTTTTTAAATAATATAATAATGTTTAAGTGAGTATACACTTTTATCTTAGAAAAATAAAAACCATGTCCAAATATTTCACTAATATATTGTTTCAATTATGGAATTATTTATCAAAAGAATTATGACTTTATCACAAAGTAAGGTAATTAGACTTTCCTTCAAAAGTTTGTAGGTCTAATGACTCTAATCACAATTTATCACACCATTATTTCTATTAATTTTGTTGTATCTGTCCAATATTCAACTATTAAATAAAAAATCTTCATAGACTACTAATAATTTCATTAATAATATTTATTTATTTATCAAAAAATTTAAATAATATATTTCACTAAAAATTATATTGTAAGCTGTAACTATTTTAGTAAGAGACCAAAAAAGAAGTGTTGCGTAGACATTTATAAAACATTTTCCATATTAAATTGAGATTTTATTTACTTTAATTGGAAAATTACATTCAAATTATCCTTTAGTAATTCAACAAAATATTGATTATTTACCAAATTAATGGGAAAGCAACGTTGAAACTTCAAAGTCAAATTTTAAACTAACACGTAATTAACTTGTTATTAATTACGTAAATACTATTACCATAAAAAGCTTTTAAAGTTATTATTAATTATTCATCATAATATTAATAATGTAATAAATACCTACCATGAAAAAGTGAGAGTACGGTTTATTTGTTTAGCAAAAAATTGAAAAATAAAAAGTTTTTAAATTCCACGTGTTGGCTCCGTTTGTGTGTATTTGGGATTTGTTTTAAAAATAAATAGTAAAAAAACTAAATAAATCAAAACTCAATGCCGTTTTATAATCCATGTTAGGTCTAATAAATCTCTTTTAGAAAAAACGTAAGATGACTATTGATTATTTATCATCAATAATCACCTAACTTTTCTATTGATAGGGGTTCACATTTTTGTTTAAAAAATAATTACGCTTGCGCCTTGTGGATGCACGTGACCCACTTGGACATGGATTGTGGATACCAAACCAAAAATATATCATTCGATGTAAAAGCCATCAATGAATAGTCACAAAGTTAAACATGGAGTTTTGGAGTATACTTTTGAATCCTTATCGTACAAGTTACAACTAGTTGCCTATTGTCAAACCGTGATCAGGAAAATGGTAGTGAAAAAATAGCTTAGGAAAAAAAAAAAGAGTAACCTGCAGGCAAGAGAATAGAAATAGCATCAAGACCATGAATGTCATGAGTGTGTGTCTGTGTGAGAGAGACGGATATAGTAACCTAGGAAATCTGAAGGGACCTTTCCATTTGAAAATCTTCCGGTTGGTATTCCTCCCTTGAAATCCCTCCCATATGGAAGAAAATTGTACTTTGCTAATGCTGTGATACCGTTGTTGGTGCCCGTATCAACAATGGAATCTCCAAACATAATGACTGCTGGAATTGTCTCGTTTCTTGGTATCTGAATGACAGCTTTTGAGGTGCACAAAATAGCAAAAACAAAAGAAAGAAAAAAACAATGTGGTTGATGAAGAAAACGTTTCATATTTGAGTGCAGCATTGCTCTGGGTTTCTCTTTTGGGATTCTTCCAAAGTTTGAATTTAAATTGAAAGAATACAAGCAAATTATGAAATGTTGATCTTCGAGGTTTCTTCCCCTCATTTTATAGTACCCAATCATAAAACCAAATATTAATGTTATTTATTGCACCAAAAAAAAAAAAAATTGTTAGTCTAAAGGTACATCAAGTTTCTTAGTCCAAATATATCTTCCATCTCATTTTCTGTGCTTCACTCTACATTCCACTAATAAAAATATGTGACATGTTCACCTATTTAATTAAATCCTATCATTATGTCTTTTTCTATTTCCATTACCCCAGATAAGTAAAAACCAACACAACACCACCACCACCAATCTTTGATGTTGTCGATTGTCGATTCCATCAATGTCACTGGTTACGGCCAACCAATTTGTAAGACCAATGTCATAAATTTTGTAATACCTATAACACTACTCTTATATAATATTGCAACAATCTAAATGTATATTAATTTCATCCCATTTGGTATTCCAAGAAACATCATTGACAATTCAAGTAAAAGAAAAACATATTTGAAAATGATTGACAATGATGAAAGCAATTTTTGTCTTGCAATTATTGTCTCATGTCAAATTTTCAACAAATTTTTTTTTTTTTTTTTTTTTTGGTGATTGAATAGTTGTTATTTGAACCACGTACAAACATTTTCATTGGGCAAGAGGTTTGGACATTTTTTGTCTTGCAATTAAGGGATATTTTGGTCATTTTTTAGGTTTTAGGGGTATTTATGACATTTTTTAGGTTTTGGGTGTATTTTGGTAATTTTTTTTGTTGCGAAGGTATTTTAGTCATTTTTATGTTTAGGGGTATTTTGGTAATTTTTAAGTTTCAAGGGTATTTTAGTCATTTTTTAGATTTTGTGAGTCTTTTGTTCAATTTTTAGATTTTAGGGATATTTTGGTAATGTTTAGATTTTGGGGTATTTTGGTCATTTTTTTTAGGTTTCAGGGGTATTTTGCTAATTTTTTTAGGTTTCAGGGGTATTTTAGTCATTTTTTAAGTTTCGGAAGTATTTTGGTCATGTTTTAGGTTTATGGGGGGTATTTTGGTAATTTTAAGGCTTCAGGGGTGTCATTTTATATTTTTCAGAGGTATTTCAATCATCTTTTAGGTTAGGGGGTATTTTAGTAATTTTCAGATTTCAAGGGTATTTTGGTTATTTTATAGGTTTTAGGAGTATTTCGATCATTTTTTAGGTTTAGGGGGTATTTAGGTAATTTGTAGGTTTTAGGGGTATTTTGGTCATTTTATAGGTTTCACGGGTATTTTAGGCATTTTTTAGATTTAGGGGGTATTTTGGTAATTTTCAAGTTTCAGGAGTATTTTGGTCATTTTTTAAGTTTCGCGTGTATTTTGATAATTTTAAGGTTTCGGAGGGTGTTTTGTCAGTTTTAAGTTTCATGGGTTATTTTGGTTATTTTTTTACATTTTGGGGGTATTTCAGTTATTTTCTAGAAATTTAGATTTTATATTGTTTATTTAAATTTTAGATGGGTTTTAGTTAGTATTAGTGAGTTTATTCATTAAGACTCATATAATTAAATAACATATTGAGTCTTTATCCATTTAACACTGTAGAGAGGGAAAATTCCCGACCTATCACAAGTTGACACATTATACTACTAAGTCCACAAAATACAGCCAATTACAAAGTGCTATTTATTGCTACTAGGTTTTGCTATCACTGCTCAGAAATCAATAGAAATTTGCCAAGTGTCGTTGAAATAGGGGCATAAAATTCATGCAAAAACCAATCACACATCAGCGTATGTAAGCAATGACATAAGCAGCTCAACGCGTGTAAGCAATGACATAGACAGTCCAATTGGGTGCTAACATGTGTCACATTGAAAATCAAAACATTTCAGCCAATTAAAAGATGCCACGTGTCTTGGGGAAAAAGTCTTAAAGCCCCTTTAATCCGACTGTGACACATGTCACTAGTCGAACTTCACCACGTGTCGCTTACCTACCCCCCAAACTCCTATAAATAGAAACCTTCCTAAGGAATTTCTATAAACCAAGAGATCTTGGAACATACCAAGGCATCCATGCCACAAGTAGCATCAAAGAAGATTCATAAGTACAGAAGCTCTGCTAGAATCAAGCCCTGAAGCCTCTAGGAACTTTAAGAACTTCAACCTCGAATACGAATAACATTCGAAACAGAATCATCCAAACTACCTGCCTAGATCTTAAAGTTTGTTGAAATCAAGCCCAAAAGCCTTCAAAAACTTCAAGAAACTACAAAATGGTGAAGTTTTACGGATTTAAGCCTTCAAAGCCCCAAAGAACTTCCACAACAAACCTTCATATACGAAGAATATTTGAAGAGAAATCATCCAAATCATATTTCTAGATCTCAAAGTTCACTGAAATCAAGCTCAAAAGTCTCCAAAAACCTCAACAAACCATAAATCAACGAAGCTCTACGGATTCAAGTCTTCAAAGCACCAAGAACTTCCACCACAAGCCTTCGAAAACGAAGAACGCACGAAGAACATGAAGAACAAAGAATTTCTAACAAGCTCATATCCAGAAATTCATTGTAATTCTATTTCAAGGGTCTTCAATCCATCCTTTAGCCAAATTGAAGGATATTTGGTGTTTAAGTTAAAATCGCATTACCACAATTCCAATCAACAAGTCTTTTAAGGAGATCAAATCAACAAGTCTTCAAAGCCCCGAAGAACTTCCACAACAAACTTTCAAATACGAAGAATATTTAAAGAGAAATCCTCCAAATCATCTTTCTAGATCTCAAAATTCACTGAAATCAAGCTCAAAAGCCTCCAGAAACCTCAACAAACCATAAATCAGCGAAGCTCTACGGATTCAAGCCTTCAAAGTACCGAAGAACTTCCACTACAGACTTTCAAAATGAAGAACGCACGAAGAACATGAAGAACAAAGAATTTCTAACAAGTTCATATCTAGAGATTCATTGTAATTCTATTTCAAGGGTCTTCGATCCATCCTTCAGCCAAATTGAAGGATATTTGGTGTTTAAATTAAAATCGCATTACCACAATTCTAATCAATAAGTCTTTTAAGGAAATCAAATCATAAGATTAATCTTTTGTAATTACAGAGAATTGTATCATATATTCATCAATACAAATTTGCATTTGTGAAACTATTTTACTTGTTTGAATTCAAACTAAGAAATTTAGTCGTCCACAAACCCAAATATTCAAATGGGTTGGGTTAAGAATTATCCAAATTAGGTGGATAATGGGTTGGTTCATGGATACAGATAAAAATTATGACCCCTAATAACAACTAACCATTAATAATTTGTCGTGAAAATGTTGTGAATATAGCACCTCACTACTTTTTATGACAAAAATTGTTGAATGGTTTTAGTATTATCGTCAATTGGGCAATCTGAATAAAGAACATATCTGATGTTGAAAAGATAAATTATGAGTTGGGCCATTTCGTCCTTTTCTTTAGAGAGTTTCAACTTATGACATTCGCTCCTGGGCGTAGGCAGGGATTAAATCCCAAATCTCTTATTCAACTATCAGAAACTTTACCAGTTAAGCTAACTAAAACCCACAGACCATTTCATCTTTTTACAAAGAATTATAATATCATAATTCATAGGCATGGTAAAACAAAATTGGCCGACACAACCTTTGTTTATTGGATTCACATTTTGGGACTTTTTGCCCAGGCAATTTACTTTAGTAGGTGATGAGAATGCAAAATGTCTTTTTTTTTCCCTTAATGTCTAGTCTTTTATACTTATTTGATGCCTAAATGTACTCATTATTTTTATATTTTGATTTAGGATGCAAATGGAGGCGTTAAGTGCAAAACGAAGCTAATTGGGCAACTTTGGACAATTTTGACATTGCTTCGTAACCTGGGCATAACTCTCTCATCCAAGCTTCGATTGAAATGATTCAAGATGCTATGGAACTCCAAGAAAAAGCTCTACAACTTTCATGTTTCGAGTTTTGAGAGATACTGGATATATCAAGCTCAAAATCAAGCTTGAATTTGCTGCACCTACACTGCAAACGTTCTGGAACGTTCCTTAGCTTGCAATTCTAATACACGAATCTGATGCAGTTTATTTTCGGAAGTTTCCAGATCTGGTGTATAAAAATTTCAGCTGAAAACACCACTTTCCTAGTTATATTAGAACTCTATTTTATTTTTTATTTTTTTCTTAATTAGTCAAATTTGGATATTGTTATTTTAGGATAATATTTAAAATATTTTTAGGAGATTTTGCAAGCTTCCAATACTGATAACTAATGTGTAAAGAGGGGAGGAGAAATCATCAAACTTCACACACGCCTCTCTCTCCCCTCTTCTCTAACTTCTCCTTCAAGTTTTCATCATGGCCCTATGTGGCTGAACTTTTATAATTGGTTGAAGGAAATTGAAGCCTCAAAATCAATAAAACCATGAGATCTAATTTGTTTTTATTGTTCAATTTATGCTATGAGTATCGAATGTTCTTTTATACCTATTTTCATGATTGTCTCGTTTAATTACTAGGAGGCCTACTAGTTTATTATTCATTGCAATCTACAACTAAGTTAGATATCAAATCTGTAATTATTTGATCCCTCTAATTTGTGAAGCAACCAAGATTTAATGATTTACTGCATCAGAAATTATTAGGTCTTAGGAAGAATGCTCGATTAAATTAAATGCAACCATTTGTACTTGTGTTGTTTAGCTTCATCGATCTCTCTAATTCTTAAGGCTGTTGCTAGATTAAACCTTTAGCGCTTGTCTTGGGTTATTTAGTAGTTAGGGTTAATTAGATCGCTTGTTTTCTAATTAACTACGACTAAGGAAAAATAGGAAAATAGTTCCAATGGTGAATATTCAAATTGTGAATTGATATACTTGCCTCAATGTTTAGTTGTAAAATTCCAATGGTGAATGTTGACTTAGAACAAGGTTTGTTCTTTTGATTGATTTTGATATTTTAATTTGAACTGTTCCTTAGTTGTTTTTCTTAAAATTGTTTTCATTATACTCAAACCCCCTCCCCCCCAATCTTTGTTCATGTAGCATAAAACTAGGCTAGATACACTCCATGGGAACGATCCTTACTTACACCACTACATATATTTTTAAGAGTATAGGTTTTATTTTTGCTTGCTTGCGACAGCACACCAGTAGGCCACAGCATTACATGTTTAATTCAACCAAAAATTATTACTAAACAAGATAGCATAGTCGGAGGTCAAAGTTGGGCTTTGAACTATGGGTAAGGCACTTTAAAGCACGACTAAAGTAGAGGTCTAAGAGAAGCTTTGCAATGCACATCAAGGAAAGAAAAAAGAATACCTAAACTTGATTTTTAACAACCTGTTAGTTCAAAAGATCAATTTCAATATGATGTTGCTATTTGGTGATCAGTTTTTACCAATATCTTGCTGTATTGCTAAAACCTTTGGAGTCACCACAAATGCAGTTCATGAGATGACATTCACAATAGATGATTTTAGATTTGATCTGAAGCTCATTGTGGGGCCAAATCAATAAATTTATCTACCAAGAAGAGTCTAAAGTCAAGAGTTTGTCTCAAATTATAAACTTCAATTATAGTAGTGAAAATCTTTGTTGGGGGTAATGGTGCACTCCTAGTGGTTTTTCATTTGGAGGTTCTCTATTGATTTTTCACTTCGTCACCATATTGCATGGTTCTTTTTTTTCTTTCTTCTTCTTTTTTTGGTGTTAAATATTAGTATTGACATACTATGTTGAATATACTAGAATAGATGTGAAAACAGAAGCATAAAATAGAGAACACACAAGGGTTACTGATTTAGCCTAATGGCTTATGTACATGAAAGAAACCCTTAAGGGCTACACCTTTAATATATGAGAGTGTAGTACAAATTTTATGTTACAATGAACATTACATGGGTATATATAAAAGGATAAATCCTAGACTAACCATACATTAACTATGGTTAATAGACTTGTAGTACAAGTATAGGAGACTTGGTTTGCACACAAGGTAAGATTAGGCTTGTGCCTATTACATATCTCTAACAGTTGTACATGTAAAATGGTTGTAGGGGATGACCATTGTAACTTCCCCCTACTTGAACGTGACCATATCGCATGTTCATTGTCTTATGCTTTATTTCTTTACATATAGGTGACTTGCTTAAATTGGTGATCAACATAAGCTAATTGATTTCACTGCATAATCAATTAAGTAGTGAAAACAATTATTTTTAGAGACGTTGCTTGGATGATTACTTTTGTCCAAGTAAACAATTATATTACTGGGTCTTTATAAATTTGTGAAATTTTATTGGATGTGAAATAAAAGACAAGTCAAATTAATTCACATAATTGGATCGAGCTTTATGAAATTTTCAAAACTTTGTTACAGCAATAATAGGAGGAAACAAGAATACAAAGTCTGGCAAATACTTTTGAGTAGAAGAAAATCAACAACCTCAAACGATGCTGTTGATATATTTTTTAAGGATTCCATCGACAATAATCTGGTATGTTTTTTCTGTAGGATGATAACTATCAAAAAACACATACTTGGAGTCATCTGTACAAGTGAAAGGGGTTAATTAGTTGCACAGTATTGCTACCTCTACATATCCTGTGCCACAGCAACCTTTATTTGCAACCTCAAAGCCTGAAATTAAGAATATTTGAAAATAAAAGGCAAATAAATAAAAATTAAACCATCTGAAATTATAAAGAAGAGGTATATTACCATATTTCTTTGGATTTGTTATGATATCAAGTAAAGGGTTGTAGAAATCAATATAGACCACCTTTGCGTTAGGCAAATTGTTGTTAAGGTAACCCAGCTCCCTGGAAAGTTAATCATTGAACACTTGTGATGCTTGATTCGGCTCTTTTGCACACTCTTCTTCTGAGCCTCCAACCAAAGTTCGTTGTGATGGCAAACATCCTAGTGGTGGTGCGCTTAAAACACAAATCCTCCGGGCTCCTACTCCATATAGTTCCTTCAAATATTTTGTAAGAAACATATCATTTTCCACCAGTGGCGGCTCTAAGATTTTTTTCTAGGAGGGTCAATAATGGCAGAGCTGGGAATTTGTTGGTGAGGGATAGATGAATAAAAAATCAGATAAATAATTTTTTTTTTGTTTGTTTTTCTTTATATACAACTTCCACGTTATATACAATAAAACTATGTTATACAATAGTCTAAAAAGTTACTAACAGTTTAAAGTTCGCTAAGACAACAATCATTGGACACAAACAAAGAGAATTAAATAACTGATCATACATTTTTAACAAATTAATAATAAATTATTATAGTTATAAGTTATATCAATTGAATAAAAAAATATAGAATAAATAAGAATAGTAACACACTTAGGAGTATGGTTAAGAGTGTTCAATAACCAATTATCCCAAAAACTTAAACTATTGGGATACGGTAAATTTAATCATTTAACCACACGTACTTCTAACAGAGAATAAGCGTGAAACTAAGAAAAATAATACTCATGTAATAAAGTTTTGCTTTTGAAGTGTAGAAAAATATTTCTTGGACTTGAAAATGTGTAAAGCATTTATCAAACTACTTGATTGGACATAGAGAAAAACTAAGAAAACATTAAAATTAAAGATCATATTCAAGCTTATTTCAATTGGGCTTAACAAAAAATTTAAGATAAGAGTATTCAAAATTTTTATTATAGAGATAAAAAAAAAATAATAATAATAATAATGTATAATGTTTCTTTTGGGAGTCAGGGGGTTCATTTGAACCCCCTGGGCTGGTCATGGAGCCGCCCATGTTTTCCACTAAAGATGCCCACCACTATTATTATTATTATTATTATTATTATTATTATTATTATTTATACAAGATAGAATTTATACTCTAACCTAATCTAAGTGTATATGTGTGTGAAACTTCTTCCTGGAGACTTGACCCCCGACTCTTGCCCCTCACACCTCTTAAGCATTTATATTTGTGGAGTAACCACCGCACCAAGGGTGCGCAATGGTACCACTATTATTAATTTTAACATCTAAGAATTAAGTAATATATTATGTTGTTATTAAGTGGGTTCCAATTAGCTCAACTGGTAAAGTCTCTGATGACTGTATAATGTGCATGAAATATATACAATAAAGTACTCACATATCTACATATTTAGCTTTACTTTTATGTTATTTTGTTACTGATCATATAATATCTTTGTGTTGCAAGTAACAAGGGGCTTTACATGCAAAGTGGGGCTAGACCAATTAAATTCAAGTCCAATTGGAGCAAGAAATCAAAAGAAATTTGCACCAAATCCAAGTCCAATTTGGATTAGGATTCCAACCTGCATATCAGTTAGTATTTTTCATATAACTTTCGGATCAGATATCCAATCAATATGATTCAAGTTGGGCTGGAAAGTTAACTTAAAGGGCTACAACTTTGTAGTTTACCAAAAGTTCGAATTCTAAATTTAAATGGGCCAAAATCATCGGTTAAATGAAACCTAAAAATCTGAGATTTTCTCCAAACAGGAATTCAACTTGTAATAGGAATCCTTGACCTATTTAAAGGTTCTTTTGGGTAAAAAGAAGAGGAGAGAAACCTGAGAGGAAAAAGAGGCGCCGCATAGAAGAATTTGCTTTTAGGAGTCTTTCAAAAGAGGAATATCTGAGGACAAAGGCGAAAACTTCATGTTGATCAACCAATTCGGATGAAAGACATAAGTTTTATTTGTTTTCTTTTAAATTTTATTATGAACTAAATTTTATTTTCTAGAGCATTGATGTAGTCTAGCAATGAACACACAATTTATTTTCTGAGTTATTTTATTTTTAATATTTCCATGATTGAGTGTTTAATTCTTATTCTTAATGCTTACTATTTTTTACAAATTATAGTTTGATCAATTGAATTACAATGAGACCGAGAGGTGATTTGTTATTTTAGTTCTAGAATTAAATACCATTAGTTGAGCGAAAGTAGAGATGCTTTACCGTGACTAGTGTGATTTTTCAGAAAATTCAAATTACGTAATGAGTCTCCTATTAATTAAATTCACATAGACATATGGGATTGTTAGTTGAAGATATTTTTTATATTATTTGAGAGAAGATATTGAATACTTAAGGAATTTTTAATCATCAACGGGAGATTATTAGAATTTAATAATTAGGAAGGATAAATTGTGTGGGATTTGTTAGGTGAAATCAATCGCTCTAGATCCATTCTTGTCATATTTTTACACTTTTAGATTTTTATGCTTTGTTAATTCTTTTTTATTCATAGATTTATTTTTATTAAATAGTTTAATTTAATTCAGATAGTAGAACGTTCCATTTATTTTTGATTTTCCAAATAGTAATTAATTTAGTGAATTTCAGTATTCAATAACATAGTTAATCCTTGTGGGTTCGACATTCATTTTCTAAAAACACTTTACTACTTGTTACGATTTTGTGCACTTGCAGATTACTTTATGTGAACAAGTTTTTGGCGCTATTGCCGGAGATTAACTATTTGTTATTGATATTGATACTAGCTAGATATTTACTACTTTGGATTTCATTTCACTTACTCAAAAATTAAAAAAATTTAAAAAAAAGACTTTAAATTAGTGCATCTGAGTTTGTTTTCTCTCTTTTCTGGAATTAGAAGTGCATGCCCTGATCTAAACTATTAGAGCATACACTCTTTGATCCTGAAATTGAAAGAACCTTACGTCAGCTCAAGAAAGAAAAGAAGAAAGAGGCCAACACATCTCTATCTAATATGGCTGATCAAGAACAAAAGGCATTAAGAGATTATGCTATGCCCTCGGTTAATGGAGCAACATCGAGCATAAGGAGGCCAGCCATTCAAGCCAATAATTTTGAGATCAAGCTGGCCATCATTCAAATGATACAGCAGACTGTCCAGTTCGAGGGGCTGTCACAAGAGGATCCTAATGTCCATATTGCAAATTTCTTAGGAATTTGTGATACTTTTAAACATAACGGAGTGACAGATGATACGATTCGACTAAGGCTTTTTCCCTTCTCACTTAGGGATAAAGCAAAAGTTTGGTTGAATTCTATTACCTCATTGGCGACACAAATGGCAACTTTGTCTCAACAACTAGGTAAAATGAATGTTAATGATATTCAAACTAATGTTGTTTGTGATCATTGTGTAGGAAATCATTCAAGTGTCGACTGCCAAGTGGGAAATCTTTTTGCCCAATCAAGTTATGGACAGACAAATTACGTGTCAAATTTTCAACGTCAAAATAATCCATACTCGAACACGTACAATCCTGGATGGAGGAATCACCCCAACTTCTCATGGAGCATAACCAAGGGTAGGCTAAACCACCTTAGCAATTTCCACAACAAGAGAAGATGCCGACACTTGAGGACATGTTCATGCAGTACATGCAGAAGACAAATGTGGTGATCCAAAACAACTCAGCTTCAATCCGCAATCTTGAGGTGCAAATCGGTCAGCTCTCAAGCATGCTCATAGAGAGGACTACAGGAACTTTGCCAAGCAACACTGTCACCAATCCGAAAGAACATGTAAAGGCAATATCATTGAGAAGTGGACGAACATATGAGGAGCCAAAAGTAACAAATGCCAAACAAGATGAAGTTGTGGATAATGAGGAGTCAAAGATGAAGGAAGCCGAGTTAGAGATGAAAAAAGTGGAGCAAGCTGAGAAGACTAAGGAGAATGAAAGAGCTTCAAAATCCAAAAAATCCAGGGAAGTTACTTTTGAGACTTATTCTCCTTCAATTTATGATCCACCAATTTCTTTTCCGCAAAGATTACGAAAAAACAATGTGGATGATCAATTTTCTAAATTTCTAAGTATATTTAACCAATTGCATATTAATATTCCTCTCATTGAAGCTTTGGAACAAATGCCTAAATATGCTAAATTTTTGAAGGATATTATATCAACGAAGTGGAAATTGGAGGAGCATGAAACAGTAATGCTAATAGAGGAGAGTAGTGCAATCTTACAAAAGAAGCGGCCGCCTAAGCTGAAAGATCTAGGGAGTTTCACTATCCCTTGCACTATAGAAAAATCTTATTTTGATAGAGCTTTATGTGATTTAGGGGCAAGTATTAATCTAATGCCTTTCTCTATTTTCAGGAAAGTGGGTCTTGGAGAAGTAAAGCCGACCACTATCGCTTTACAATTGGCAGATAGATCTATTAAATATCCAAGAGGAGTCATTGAGAACGTATTAGTAAAAGTTGACAAGTTCATCTTCCTGACTGACTTCATTGTCCTTGATATGGATGGGGACAACGAGATCCCTTTGATATTGGGTTGACCTTTCCTTGCGACGAAGAGAACCTTAATTGATGTCCAGCAAGGAAAACTTGTTTTGAGGGTTGGAGAGGATGAGGTTACTTTTGATGTATTTAAGCCTATGAAATTTCCTTCTGAGACACACTCTTGTTTTCAAATAAGTGATCGAGACGTGATCATGGCTGATGAGACTTGTGCAATTGATTTTCTGAAATTACCACTTGAGGTATGTCTTACTCGCTCTACTCTTGTTAAATTCAATGATGAAGAGGTTAAAGAGTGTGAAAGATATTTGGAGGCTACACCACTCTTTCCTCCTTCAATGCAACCAAAAGTGGAAGACTTAAAATCATGTCAACCAACATCTCCACTAGAGGAACCACTTAAACTTGAGCTCAAACCGCTTCCATCAAATTTAAGGTACGCTTTATTTGGCCAAAACTTTACTTTTCTAGTTATTATTAACAGTTCTTTGAGTGATGTAGAGGAGGAAAAGTTGTTGAGACTCTTGCGGGAACAAAAAATGGCTTTGGGTTGGACCATCTTTGACATCAAAGGAATTAGTCCTTCAATTTGCACACACAAGATTTTAATGAAGGATAACGTCTAGCTACACACGTTAAATAAAGCGCTTTTGGGAGGCAACCCAAGTTTTTTATTTATTTTTATGTTTATGTTTTTATTTTTATTTTTTCTTTATCTTATTGTTTTCTTCTTTCATTTTATAGGAATAAAGAGACCACAGAAATCTTCAATGGATACACGGCTACACCTCAAGGAAAAATATTCAATTAAAATCAGGAGAGAATCTCTTCTCCTTTCTCATTCTTTTATTTAGTTTTTCTTCCTTTTTCCCATTGAGGACAATGTGAAATTTAAGTTTGGGGAAGGGAATTTATTTTATTTATTTCAAAAAAAAAAAAAAAAAAAATCTTTTGCCTAGCTTGAGGTTTATGTTTTAAGTTCATTATACTACTCATGCTTAAAGAATTTCATTGCTTTCATGCTTAAAGAATTTCACTGCTTTCATGCTCAATTCATTGCACATGCATGTAGCCACTCAGACACAACTTGTCGTTAAAGGATAAAAATAATTAGAAAATCTTGATGATAACAATGTGGAGACTATAACCGTTGTGAGTTTTGAGCCAATCATTATTTTTGGAGGGTTATTTATTTTTTTTCTAATCTTAAAGTTCATTTGGAAGTGCATAACATATTTCCCTTGTTGTAGTCTCATTGTTCTTGCTTTTGGCCAAGAAAAAATGATTTTATGCCACACTTGAACCTTTTGAAGTCATTGATGTTGAATGAACTATACTAGTCTTTGAGAGATGAGATTAGGCCATTTTTGTCTACTTTGAGCCATATATGTTTTTTTTTTTTTTTTTGGATACATTATCGCTAGTTACCCCATTAAGCTTTTTAATTAGCTTTTCTTTCTTAAAGCCTTTGTCTATAGTGTTTCAAGATGGAATTTGATCAATTTGTTTCAATGTGGTGGTTTGTGCGAGAATTCAAAGAAGAAAAAAATTGTACAGAGTTCCATTTACTCCAATGTTTTGAGTTGCTTAGTAACTAGGGGTATTCATTACCAACGTTTACTCTTACGTCAAACCGTAACTTGAAATATGAGTATGCAAAAGCACTTCAAGTTTTTGACTTGTTGAGTAACTGGTTGTATCCATCACAAATGCCTGCATTCACGTCAAAAGATAAGTGACGACTTGAAGTAACTAAAAAAAAAAAAAAAAGGGAAAAGTGTCAAAAAAAAGTAAATAAAAAGGGTTCTCATCAAAATTTGAGAAGTGAAATGTAAAGAAGTATTGCTTTGAAGAAGAAGAGTTGAAAAAAAAAATGTTGAATGGAAATTCCAAAAAGAGTTGACATTCCGACAAATCTTGAAAACACTTCTTATATTTACCTTTACCCATTTTTATTTCATATCCTTTACTTTTACCCTACATTACATCCTCATAAAGTCCTTATTTGATCTTGAAAATTGTGTAGTTCAAATATTGATATGACTACATAAAAAGTGTGGTATCTTTTTTGGCATTTTTTCATGAGACTACTTGTTCTTTCTTGATTAAGTGTTTTTCATGTGATTTATATGTGAGATTTTTATTTTTCTTACATTATTCCACTCACATATACTGTTGAGAGTGTTACACCCCATTTTAGAGTGATTGCATTTGTTGAGTGATAACACCGGAAAGGTTTGAGTTGAAGCATACTTTCAAATAGAAATTCAAGTCAAGTTTATTCTAAAACTAAGAGTATGTTTGGGTTGGCTACCACTTTTCACTCACAATAAGTTTTGATGGCATAAGAAATTTTGTTAGCATTTGTAGTGTTTTTGAACTTGAACTAATCCTCTTTGCAAAAGGGAATTGAAAAAAAAAAAAAAGATTTTCTTTGTTTTGTTTATTTTTGTATTCATTCTCAAAATTTTGTGGGTATATTCCCTGCAAACCCTCACAAGACTACAACTCGTCCATTAGTGTAAGCTAGGGGTTTAAAGGCTTGTTGCATAAGATAAATGCAATCAAAATTTCCAGTAAAAGTGGATTAGTTAGGATATTTTCTTTGTTTTGTTTTACTCTTTATCTGTTTTGCTCGAGGACTAGCAAAAATGTAGGTTTGGGGGTATTTGATGTGCATGAAATATATACAATAAAGTACTCACATATCTACATATTTAGCTTTACTTTTATGTTATTTTGTTACTGATCATATAATATCTTTGTGTTGCAAGTAACAAGGGCTTTACATGCAAAGTGTGGCTAGGCCAATTAAATTCAAGTCCAATTGGAGAAAGAAATCAAAGGAAATTTGCACCAAATCCAAGTCCAATTCGAATTAGGATTCCAACTTGCACATCAGTTAGTATTTTTAGCATAACTTTTGGATCAGATATCCAATCAAGATGATTCAAGTTGGGCTTGAAATTTAACTTAAAGGGCTACAACTTTGTAGTTTACCAAAAGTCCGAATTCTAAATTTAAATGGGCCAAAATCGTCGGTTAAATCAAGCCTAAAAATCTGGGATTTTCTCCAAACGGGAATTCAACTTGTAATAGGATTCCTTGACCTATTTAAAGGCTCTTTAGGGTAAAAAGAAAAGGAGAGAAACCTGAGAGGAAAAGGAGGCGTGCCTAGAAAAATTTTCTTTTGGGAGTCTTTCAAAAGAGGAGTATCCGAGGACAAAGGCGAAAGTTTCATGTTGATCAACCAATTCGGATGAAAGACATAAGTTTTATTTGTTTTCTTTTCAATTTTATTATGAACTAAATTTTATTTTCTAGAGCATTGATGTAGTCTAGCAATGAACACACAATTTATTTTCTAAGTTACTTTATTTTTAATATTTCCATGATTGAGTGTTTAATTCTTATTCTTAATGCTTACTATTTTTTACAAATTATAGTTTGATCAATTGAATTACAATGAGACCAAGAGGTGATTTGTTATTTTAGTTCTAGAATTAAACACCATTAATTGAGCGAAAGTAGAGATGCTTTATCACGACTAGTGTGATTTTTTAGAAAATTCAAAGTATATAATGAGTCTCCAATTAATTAAATTCACATAGAGATATGGAATTGTTAGTTGAAGATATTTTTGATATTATTCGAAAGAAGTTGTTGAATACTTAAGGAATTTTTAATCCTCAACGGGAGATTATTAGAATTTAATAATTAGGAAGGATAAATTGTGTGGGATTTGTTAGGTGAAATCAATCGCTCTAGATCCATTGTTATCATATTTTTACACTTTTAGATTTTTATGCTTTGTTAATTCTTTTTTATTCGTAGATTTATTTTTATTAAATAGTTTAATTTAATTCAGATAGTAGAACGTTCCATTTATTTTTGATTTTCCAAATGGTAATTAATTTAGTGAATTTCAGTATTCAATAATATAGTTAATCCCTGTGGGTTCGACATTCGTTTTCTAAAAACACTTTACTACTTGTTACGATTCTGTGCGCTTGTAGATTACTTTACGCAAACACTAAGGTTCAATCTCCGCTTACACCAAAAACTAATTGGTGTCTTGCTTAGATGATAAAGAATACTCATCAGGAACGGGCGTTATAGGTTAAAACTCTCTAAAAAAATGTTATTAAATTTATATGGTATTTGATATTTTGAATTATTACTTTTTTTGACACGGTCTAAGGTATACAACTCACATTCCTATCTAGAAAGTGTTAAATTATTAATGAGGTAAGACATAAGGCAACTTGTAATAATTTTGTTGTGCGTTTAATATATACATCCTACTTGTCCAGGACTAACATATTATAAGATGAGTAATATATATATTGGGTGCATAAGATACCTTCCCGTTAACATGGGATCTATGTGGGTTGTGAACTTGAGGTTAAGCATCCCCAATTATTAGTGAACTTAAGCATCACCTATCATACTTGACTTGTTAGGCTGCTCATTGTAATTGGGATGCCCTTTACCATTTCTTCTCTCCCTGCTTAGGTTTTCAAGAAGCATGAGATGAGGCTAGTCCCCTTTCCCTTTTTCCTTAATATATAATTTTATTCACAAAAAAAATTATAAGGGAAAATTTAAGGAAAAACAAAAGAATATTGACTTACCTTGATGAAAGTAGAAGACAAATTGAGCAAAAGATCAGTGTAAGAAGGAACATCATATTCGACTTTCCTAATTCCAGAAAGATAATAGGCATTGGCAATGTCATTACTACCAGCGACCACAAAGACTACACTTTTGGCTAATATGAAGTTTGTTCTTTCTTCACCAACAATTCCTTTCAACTTTCCTATGTATTGCTCGAAGTCTTGTAATTGCTCAGATAGTGGAATGACTGACTATGTATATTTAAAAGGAAAAAAAAATGAAAATTAAGCATCATTAAAAAATGACTATATAAAAAATTGCCAAATTAAAAAAAAAAAAAAAAAAAAAAAAAAAAAAAGGAGGTATAAAATGCGCATATTGCTATTTTAGATGTTAAAGGATCATATCATGTGCCACCCGAAACAAAGCTTACACCTGATAAAAGATCTTTGGGTTGCAAAGTTGGATCCCTATATGCTGGTAGGTGCTCTTTAATTCCTAATTTTTCCACTGAAGAGAAAGAAGAAAAATTGGATTACTTCTTATAGTCTATTTGCATCTAGCTTTTTCATTTAGATTTTATGTACAACTTTTTAAAACCTCTCTTTTCTAATGTATAAGTACTTTCAAATAAAAGCTAAATAAGTTGATGTCAAACTCACGCTTAAAATTAAGAACATAGAAAAGAACAACTCTTAAGGAACACTAACTAATTTAGGATTTTGAAATGACCTGTTTGGTTTGATGTTCGCACAATTTTTCAATTACAAATTTAATTTAGTTCACCCGTGATGTATAAAACCTCTATGAATTTTTTATTTGAACACTTTATGATACAGTTATAGGTCTATAATGTTAGGTATATATGCGTGAGTGAAAGTTATACACGAAAACAAAATTATATAAGTGGAATAATTAATATAAAATTATTAGGCCCGAGTAGATATTCTTAATTTTTGTTCTAAGTTGTGTTGCTATATAAGAAATGCTAATAAGTGCTTTTAGGGCATTGGTTAACAATTCATTTTAAGAAAATTTTGACATCACTTTTATAGAGAATGGAAAAGGCTGTCAAAGCATGACCCTAAAGGAACTCATTAGCATGACCCTTGTTATATATATTAAATTCAGAATTAGAGTTCTTTTTTTTTTTTTTCTTTTTTTTTCTTTTTTTTTTTTTTTTGGGATGTTGCCTCGCTAACATGTAAAAGCCCAAGCCATTAGTAATTGCCATTGATGGAGACAACTCATTCACTGAAATGAACAAATTATCCAGGAACCTACCTAAACGAGCCCAGATAAAGGTCTACTGTAAGAAAGAGAGTGTTTTTATTTAATTAATATATATATATATATATTTTTTTTTTAATTTCATTTTTAAATAGTTAAATATAAGAAGTTTGTTTGACCCCTCCCTTTTTTCTTTTCGTAATGTTTAAAATTGTATAAACATGGACAATCATCCACTTAAAAATGTTTGATGGGCTTTCTTATCTTTGGCCCAACCCAATCTCAGTATAAGAACCTTGTTCTAGGTGACAGCATGAGTGAGAGCCGGATTGTAATTTGTCACTACTCACTAGGACCAAACCAAGCAAGACAATTGTCACTAATTGCAACAAAAAAAAAGGGAAGAAAACAGAAGAACTTTTTCTTTTTTTTTAAGAAATAATTACAATATACTGCTAATTCTGCAATTCGAATCTTTTTCTCCCTAGACTTCCAAACACTTTGTGCATAAAAATGTACTAATTTAGCTACAAGACCTTTGGCAAAAAATCAAAAGAACTTAATTCATGAATTTCACTACCTTCCATGGTTATAAAAACCAAACCAGTTAAAAAAGAAAAAAGAAAAAGAGAGAGTAGTTCTCAGTTCTCTAGAATAGATCGGTCAATGGGTCATAAAAGTGAATGGTTCTTATTTACCAAAAATTTTAAATAATATATTTTACTAAAACTTATATTGTAAGTTGTAACTATTTTAGTAAGAGACCAAGAAAGTGTTGTGTGGACATTTACAAAACATTTTCCATATTAAATTAAAATTTTATTTACTTTAATTGGAAAATTACATTCAAATTATCCGTAAATCATTCAACAAAATATTGATTATTTACCAAATTATTGGGAAAGCACTAAGCTGAAACTTCAAAGTCAAATTTTAAACTAAGGGTCCGTCATAGAACTTATTTTGCTGAAACTAAAAACTGAAAACTAAAAACACTATAAAAAAATAATTTTTAAATGTGTGAATAGTGCTGTGAGACTCATTTTTAATAAAAAAGTTGTTGAAAAGTGGAATTTTTGGATCCGTGAACAGTGCATGGGTGCACTGTTCACAGTGGAAAAGTCAACAAATGCGGGCTTGGAAAAAAAAAAAGGGAGAAAACACGGAAGAGGACGTGATAAGTTAGATCCAAACACATATTAATAAGGCCATTTAAAACATACATCACTGTCAGTTTCTTTAAACATTTTTCCCTCTTTTCGTTTGTGTGTTAAAAATACTTAGTATTCTAAAAAAAAAAAAAACTAATACATAAAAAGCATTTAAATTTATTATTAATTATTCATAGTATTAATAATGTAGTAAATACCTACCATGAAAACGTGAGAGTACGGTTTATTTGTTTACCAAAAAAATGAAAAAAAAAAAAAAATATATATATATATATATATATAGTTTGTAAATTCCACTTGTTAGGTCCGTTTGTGTGTATTTGGGATTTGTTTTAAAAATAAATTATAACAAATAATAAATAATAAAAACTGCATCTCGTTTTATAATCCATGTTAGGTCTAATAAAAATCTTTAAAAGACCATGAATCTCCAAGTGTTATCACCTGACTTTTCTATTGATAAAGGTTCAAATTTTTACTTAAAAAATAAATGCTTGTGCCTTGTGGATGCACGTGACCCACTTGGACATTGATTATCATTTCATTGATTTTTGCATGTGATAGCATCAAGACCATGAATGTCATGCGTGTGTGTGAGAGACAGATATAGTAACCTATGAAATCTGAAGGGACCTTTCCATTTGAAAATCGTCCGGTTGGTATTCCTCCCCTGAAATCCCTCCCATATGGAGGAAAATTGCCCTTTACTGTTGTTATGATATCGTTGTTAGTGCCCGTATCAACAACGGAATCTCCAAACATAATGACCGCTGGAATTGTCTCATTTCTTGCCTCTTGGTATCTGAATGACAGCTTTTGAGGTGCACAAAATAGCAAAAACAAAAGAAAGAAAAAACAATGTGGTTGATGAAGAAAAACGTTTCATATTTGAGTGAAGCATTGCTCTAGGTTTCTCTTCTGGGATTCTTCCAAAGTTTGAATTTAAATTGAAAGAATATAAGCAAATTATGAAATGTTGAACTTCAATGTTTCTTCCCCTCATTTTATAGTACCCAATCATAAAGCCAACTATTAATGTTATTTATTGCACAAAAAAATTGTTAGTCTAAAGGTACATCAAGTTTTTGAGTCTAAATCTTCCATCTCATTTTCTATGCTTCATTTTATACTCTATCAATAAAAATATGTGACATGTTCACCTATTTAATTAAATCCTATCATTATGTCTTTCTCTATTTCTATTACCACAAATAAATAAAAACAAACACACAACCACCACCAATCTTTGATGTTGCCTATTGTCAATTCCATCAACGTTGCCAGTTATGGCCAACCAATTTGTAAGACCAATGTAATAAATCTTGTAATACCTGTAACACTACTCTTATAATATTCAGATCAAGCTTTATCAAATGTGGTGGTAGTTTTGAGTAAGGAAAATCAACAATCTCAAACGAAATTGTTGATATATATTTTAATTAGTTCTTCAACAAGTATCTGGTACACTCTTTCTGTAGGCTGATAACTATCAAAAAACACATATTTGGAGTCATTTGTACAAGTGAAAGGGGTTATTCTGCTGCATAGTATTGCTACCGCTATAGATCCCATTCCACAGCACCCTTTGTTTACAACATTAAAGCCTGACATTACACAACATATCAATTATTAGATATCCTAAATAAAGATAAAATTTTAACTAAAGGACTAGCCTCTAAGCAAACACTCGCTTGCTCAGAGGCTATACTATTTTTTTGGGGAAAAAGTTAATAATTTATATGAAATAAATGTGCAATGAAAAGCACAACAGAGGACAATATTAAAATTCATCTAGAAGAGATGCGATTGACAAAAATGAAGCTAAAGTGTAATAGTTTTAATTAATTGAAAACAAAGTGTAACACATATTAATAAATATAGGCATGTATAGGTAAGATATTTACAAAATAAATGGTCTTTAACAACTACTTGATAGATTGACTACCATTTCGCTCACCCAAATAAATTCAATGTACCTGCTAGGCAACCTAACAAAATTATTGATATATCACCCGAAAACAAATACAAATACAAAAAAAAAAAAAAAAGGAAAAAATAATAGGAGGAAGAGAGAGCACCACTTAAAACACATACACTAAAATAATGAGTCAAACCCGTAAAAAAGATAAAAAAGAAAAAGAAAAAATCAATATATATCACACCACTAGGTTTTCTGTTATTCAAAAATATAGTAATCCTAAATTATAATGGATGCAAATTATTATCTTTATGCCAAAAAATTGAAGAGCCTCCGAGAACGCGCTTGAACGCATGCTTAGAGGCTAGTTTTAAATAAATGTGCAATGAAAGGCACAACAAAGGACACCACCTAGAACACATACACTAAAATAATGAGTCAAACCGATAACCACAAAAAAATAGACAAATCAATATATATCATACCCTCCCTTTAAAAAATACTCATTAATTAGAGAAAATATTAATAGACAAATCAATATTTATCACACCCCCAGGTTTTCTTGTGATTGAAAAACGTAGTAATCGCAAATTATAATTGATGCAAATTATTAACTTTTTCTCAAAAAAATAGAAAATCACGCACGTGCTTAGAGGCCCGTTTTAAATAAATTTGCAATGAAAGGCACAACAAAAGACAATATTAAATTTCATATGAAAGAGATATGATTGAGAAAAATGAAACTAAAGTGTAACATTTTCAATTAATTAAGAACGTTGTGTTACACAAATTAATAAATATAGGCATATGTAGGTAGGATATTTACAAAAAGTGGTCCTTAACAACTACTTGATAGATTGACTACCACTTCGCTCACCCAAATTCATCCAATGTGCCTACTATACAATCTAACAAAATTGTTGATATGTCACCCTAAAATAAATACAAAAAAATAGAGAGTAATGCCTAAATGTAAGAAAAACAACATACAAAAATAATAGGAGGAAGAGAGAGCACCACTTAGAACACAAACACTAAAATAATGAGTCAAACCCGATAACAACAAGAAAATAGACAAATCAATATATATCACACCCCAATGTTTTTTTGAGATTAGAAATGTAGTAATCCCAAAATATAATAGATGCAAATTATTAACTTTTTCCCAAAAAATTGGAAGACCCACCAAGCACGTGCTTGGAGGCTAGTTTTAAATAAATGTACAATGAAAGGCACAACAAAGGACAATATTAAAATTCATATGGAAGAGATGTGATTAAGAAAAATGAAGCTAAAGTGTAACAGTTTCAATTAATGAAGAATGTTGTGTTACAAAACTTAATAAATATAGGCATATATAGGTAGGATATTTACAAAAAGTGGTCCTTACCAACTATTTGATAGATTGACTACCACTTCACTCACCCGAATTCATCTAATGTGTCTACTATGCAATCTAACAAAACTGTTGATATGTCGCCTTAAAAAAATACAAAATAATAAAGAGTATGGCTTAAATGGAAGAAAAACAACAAGCAAACATAATAGGAGGAAGAGAGGGCACCACTTAGAACACATACACTAAAATAATGAGTCAAACTTGATAACCACCAAAAAAAAAATAGACAAATCAATATATATCATTCCCTCCCTTTAAAAAATACTCATTCATTAGAGAAAATTTTAATAGACAAATCAATATATATCATTCCCTCCCTTTAAAAAATACTCATTAATTAGAGAAACTATTAATAGACAAATCAATATATATCACACCCCTAAGTTTTTTTCTAATTGGAAAATGTAGTAATCGCAAATTATAATAGATGCAAATTATTAAATTTTTCCCAAAAAAAATAGAAGAGCACGCACGTGCTCAAAGGCTTGCTTTAAATAAATTTGCAATGAAATGCACAACAAAGGACAATATTAAATTTCATATGAAAGAGATGTGATTAACAAAAATGAAGCTAAAGTGTAACAGTTTCAATTAATTAAGAACGTTGTTTTACACAAATTAATAAATTTAGGCATACATAGGTAGGATATTTACAAAAAGTGGTCCATAACAGCTACTTGATAGATTGATTACCACTTTGCTCACCCAAATTCATCTAATGTGCTTGCAATGCAACCTAACAAAATTGTTGATATATCATCCTAAAACAAATATGAAAAAATAGAGAGTAAGGCTTAAACATAAGAAAAATAACAAACAAAAATAATATAAGGAAGGAAGAGCACCACTTAGGACACATACACTAAAATAATGAGTCAAACCCGATAACAAGAAGAAAAATAGACAAATCAATATATATCACACTCCTGGGTTTTTTTTTTTTATTTTATTTTTTGTGATTAGAAAATGTAGTAATCCCAAATTATAATTGATGCAAATTATTAAGTTTTTCCCCAAAAAATGGGAGACCATTCGAGCACGTGCTCGTGCTCCGAGGCTAGTTTTAAATAAATGTGCAATGAAAGGCACAACAAAGGACAATATTAAAATTCATATGGAAGAGATGTGATCGAGAAAAATGAAGCTAAAGTGTAACAGTTTCAATTAATTAAGAACGTTGTGTTACACAAATTAATAAATATACGCATATGTAGGTAGGATATTTACAAAAAGTGGTCCTTAACAACTACTTGATAGATTGACTATCACTTCGCTCACCCGAATTCATCCAATGTACCTGCTATGCAATTTAACAAAATTGTTGATATGTCACTCTAAAACAAATACAAAAAAAATAGAGAGTAAGGCTTAAATGTAAGAAAAACTGCATACAAAAATAATAAGAGGAAGAGAGAGCACCAATTAGAACACATACACTAAAATAATGAGTCAAACCCAATAACAAAAAAAAAAAAAAAAAATTCAATATATATCACACCACTAGATTTTATTGTGATTAGAAAATATAGTAATTCCAAATTATAATAGATGTAAATTATTAACTTTTTTTCCAAAAAAAATAGAAGAGCCTTCAAGTACACACTTGAGCGCATGCTTAGAAGCTAATTTTAAATAAATGTGCAATGAAAGGCACAACAAAGTACAATAATAAAATTCATATGGAAGAGGTATGATTGAGACAAATGAAACTAAAGTGTAACAGTTTAAATTAATTGAAAGCATAGTGTTACACAAATTAATAAATATAGGCATATATAGGTAGGATATTTACAAAAAAATGGTCTTTAAAAACTACCTGATAGATTGTCAACCACTTCGCTCACCCAAATTCATCCAATGTGCCTGCTATGCAATCTAACAAAATTGTTGATATGTCACCCTAAAAAACTACCAAATAATAAAGAGGATGGCTTAAATGTAAGAAAAACAATATGCAAAAATAGTAGGAGGAAGGGAGGGCACCACTTAGAACACATACACTAAAATAATGAGTCAACCCAATAACCACAAAAAAAAAAAAAAAAAAAAAAAAAAGACAAATCAATACATATCATTCCCTCCCTTTAAAAAATAATCATTAATTAGAGAAAATATTAATAGACAAATCAATATATATCACACCCCTAGGTTTTTTTTTCTGATTGGAAAATGTAATAATCACAAATTATAATGGATGCAAATTATTAAATTTTTCCCAAAAAAATAGAAGACCACGCATGTGCTCAGAGGGTCGTTTTAAATAAATTTGCAATGAAAGGCACAACAAAAGACAATATTAAATTTCATAAGAAAGAGATTTGATTGAGAAAATGAAGCTAAAGTGTAACAATTTCAATTAATTAAGATCGTTGTGTTACAGAAATTAATAAATATAGGCATATATAGGTAGGATATTTACAAAAAGTAGTCCTTAACAACTATTTGATAGATTGACTACCACTTCGCTCACCCAAATTCATCCAATGTGCCTACTATGCAATCTAACAAAATTGTTGATATGTTACCCTAAAACAAATACAAAAAAATAGAGTGAAAGGCTTAAATGTATGATAAACAACAAACAAAAATAATAAGAGGAATAGAGAGCACCACGTCGAACACATACACTAAAATAATGAGTCAAACCCGATAACAACAAAAAAAAATTGACAAATCAATATATATATTAATATTGAGTGTGGTATTAAATAAGACAAATCAATATATATTAATATTACTAGAACCTTATAATGGTCTTTAATATGGTTTCCGTGAAAATTAATATTAATTGTGGTATTTGCACTATGCGTTTGTTTTACGGTTTTTAGGAAATGAAATCAATACCTTGATTTGATGAAATCAGAGACTCTAGATTGTGGAAAGATTCCTCTTCATCTCTGGAGAGAAAGAAATTGAATGATTTAATTCCAAAATAGACAAATTGAAAAAAATCAATTACCAAAAAAATTAAAAAATTAAAAGAATAATCACATATTAAAACATGATTTCCTTAGCACTAATTTCTTAATTTAAATTTGGAACCAAATTGAAAAAGTTGATTACATATAATATATCTAATTTACCTAAAAAGAAATGAGAGAGAATAGAACCCATCGGAGGCATTGTTTGTGGGTGGAGGGGACTTTTTTTCATTATTGACGCCGAAGTCAGTATCATCTTCCTTCTTCTGCTTCTTTCTCTGGAAAAGTAAAAAAGGTGAATGAACACAAATCTTAGATTTAACGGAAAGTTAGTTAAAGATTTTTTAAGAGAAACAGAGAGGCGTTCTGTCAAAAACTAAACAGCGCAAAGTCGAAAAGAGCAGGTGGCAAGGAAGATTTTTTCTTTTGGCCGTGTGTTTAATGAATTGGAAGTTGAAACAATGAATGACTTTAAGTTCTTATTTGGGTTGCGCCGTTTGGGTTGGAATCAATGGGTACGATGTAACTTTCCAAATTAAATTGTATGGCTTCGAGTTTTTAGCAATGTAATTTTTCAAATTAGACTCTATATGTGGCTGATTTTTAGGTGGGGATTTTTCCTACATGTCACAACCACCTTAATTGCAGGAAAAGGCTTCTGCTTTTATATATAATATATGATATGATGTGCAATGAAAGGCACAACTAAGGACAATATTAAAATTCATATGGAAGAGATGTCATTGAGAAAAATGAAGCTAAAGTGTAACAATTTCAATTAATTGAAAACGTAGTGTTACACATATTAATAAATATAGGCATATATAGGTAGGATATTTACAAAAAATGGTCTTTAACAACTACTTGATAGATTAACAACCACTTCGCTCACCCAAATTCATCCAATGTGATAGCTATGCAATCTAACAAAATTGTTGATATGTCACACTAAAACAAATACAAAAAAATAGAGAGTAAGGCATAAATGTAAGAAAAACAACATACAAAAATAATAGGAGGAAGAGAGAGCACCACTTAGAACACCTACACTAAAATAATGAGTCAAACCCAATAACAACAAGAAAATAGACAAATCAATATATATCACCCCTAAGTTTTTTTGAAATTAGAAAATGTAGTAATCTCAAATTATAATGGATCCAAATTATTAACTTTTTCCCAAAAAATGGAAGTCCCTTTGAGCACGCACTTGACCACGTGCTCCAAGGCTAGTTTTAAATAAATGTGCAATGAAAGGCACAACAAAGGACTATATTAAAATTCATATGGAAGAGATGTGATTGAGAAAAATGAAGCTAAAGTGCAACAGTTTCAAATTAATTCAAAACGTAGTGTTACACAAATTAATAAATATAGGCATATATAGGTAGGATATTTACAAAAAATGGTCTTTAACAACTACTTGATAGATTGACTACCACTTTGCTCACTCAAATCCATCCAATGTGCCTCCTATGCAATATAACAAAACTGTTGATATGTCACCCTAAAAAAAATACAAAAAAAATAGTAGTTAGGCTTAAATGTAAGAAAAACAATAGGCAAACATAATAGGAGGAAGAGAGGGCACCACTTAGAACACGTACACTAAAATAATGAGTCAAACCTGATAACCACAAAAAAAATAGACAAATCAATATATTTCACTCCCTCCCTTTAAAAAATATTCATTAATTAGAGAAACTATTAATAGATAAATCAATATATATATATATATAGATCACACCTCCAGGTTTTTTTATGATTAGAAAATGTAGTAATCGCAAATTATAATGGATGTAAATTATTAACTTTTTCCCCAAAAAATAGAAGAACACGCACGTGCTCAGAGGCTTGCTTTAAATAAAATTGCAATGAAAGGCACAACAGAGGACAATATTAAATTTCATATGAAAGAGATGTGATTGAGAAAAATGAAGCTAAAGTGTAATAGTTTCAATTAATTAAGAACATTGTGTTACACAAATCAATAAATATAGGCATATATAGGTAGGACATTTACAAAAAGTGGTCCTTAACAGCTACTTGATAGATTGATTACCACTTCGCTTAATTGAATTCATCTAATGTGTCTGCTATGCAATCTAACAAAATTTTTGATATGTCTGCTAGGATTAGTGCCCTTAAATCCTATTGAATGATGCTATGTATGACGCTATTTATGACATTGTGTATGACTATATGTATGACTTAATGTAGTAATTAATAAAGTTATTTTATTATTATCTGAAATAATGGTAACACGAATATTTGGACATTATCATATAGTCCATTAGATGCATAGTATGTGACTTAGTCACAGAAAATTTAAATCACATGTTCTTTGTAAACTCAGAATTTTTGTTCGTAGTCAGTGATGAAATTGAACATTTCATCTGCGAAGGCTATAACATATTAAATAAGATGATTTTTCTTGATCATGGAAATAGAGACTTCTAGTTGATATGTTGACATGTTTTAAGAGTTAAGACATATTGAACTAGACTGCTGTGAGATTTATTATTCTCCTAACGACTGTCAAATGAATAATAAATCTCATGATTTTTATTTAGATGAACTCTTAATCCTGAGAGAATAATGGACCTAATCATGAATTGTAGGTTACTTTGATATATCAGGAGTGAGATCTAAAGTCACAATCAAAACCTCAGTATGTTGGGCAACCACATTTAGTGTTGATGGAACATATTTTTTCGAGATGGAATTCATAATTTCTTAACGTAGATATAAAACATTCCCTTGAGATAAATTTAATGAGTTTGGTTATTTAGAGTGTTAGGCCTAACCACTTTAGTAAGGAATTACTAAAGTATATATTTATGAAATTGGATTTCATAAATATATGATTAATAACTTAAAGGATTAACCGGGTACTCAAGGATTAAAATGTAGTAATTTTCAAAGTGATAGTCTACATTCATAACTTTGTATTGCTACGAATATTTTATAAAGGGATTGCATGTACAATAAAATCTTGGTATATAATTTATTAATAAGGCCTAGAGTGCAATTATATTTATATAGTGGTATTAAATATAATTAATGGTAACTTTGGACTTGTCAAGAGTTGACAGAAAAGCCTAAGGCCCATTGGAACTAGTATCTTATTTGTTCCCTTTTGGTTCCACTCCAAGCCACATACTAAAGCCCAATTGGAATTGCCCAAAAAGCTAGTCTAATTAAATAATCAATTATAAGGAGAGAAACATTCAGAATTTTGTAAGAAATGAAATGGTTTGTAGACTCTCTTATTTTCCCTTGAACACAAACATATAAACTAATTGAAAGACCACACTTCTTAGACACAAGTGGAATTGGAGTGAAGATTAAAAGTGTTCACGATTACTTCCAATCTTTGATTTTGAATTTCACCGCACTAAGGTACACTCTTTTGTTCTTGTATTTTGAAATTTACATAATACATGTTATCAATTGCGAATGAAGTAGACCTGTTAATTTTCTGCTACATATGTTTTGTATGTAATACAAACTATGTTTTTCCAACAATTTCACCCTATAACAAATACAAAAAAAAAAAAAAAAAAAAAAAAAAAAAAAAAAAAATCGTATTTAACAACTACTTGATAGATTGACTACCACTTCGCTCACCCAAATTCATCCAATGTGCCTGCAATATATTCTAACAAAATTTTTGATACATCACCCTAAAATTTTTTTTTTTTTAAAAATAGAGAGTAAGGCTTAAATGTAAGAAAAACAACGGGCAAAAATAATAGAAGGAAAAGAGAACACCACTTAGAACATATACACTAAAATAATGAGTCAAACCTGATAACCCAAAAAAAAAATTGACAAATCAATATATATCATTCACACTCTTTAAAAAATACTCATTAATTAGAGAAAATATTAAACACCCATCAAACTGACCAAATAAAAGAAAAGAAAAGATTAAAAAAGAAAAGATAAAATAAGATAAGATAATGATGCAAAGTCTGGTCCTATTTTGTAACCAGTATTTTACGTGGGAGTTAAACGATTTTTTTTTTCCTTTTAGACTTTAAATCAAGATAATATAATAAGGTTTTTTTTCCCCTAAACTCTAAGTTAGCATTAAACTAAATTTAAAATATATATATATATATATATATATATCAATTTGAGTTTTAAAAAACTAATTTGAGTTCTAATAGAACTCAAATATGAAAATACAAATATAAGAAAACCACATGCATTAATGATTTACAAAATAGAACTCAAAATTTTAAAGCATAAATGACTCATAGCAAGCAAAATAAGTTCCAAATCCACAAACAATGCAACAAATATCAATTTGAGTTATAAAAAAATAATTTGAGTTCAGATATAACTCATATATGAAAACGTGAATGTAAGAAAACCACGTGCATGTGATAAGATCTCATATTTGAAAACGTGAAATAATAAGTTCACAAAATAGAACTCAGAATCTTAAAGCATTAATGATTCACAACAACCAAAATAAGTTCCATATAAGTTCTAGATCCATAAACAATGCTACAAATATGAAATTAGAGAACACTAACCCTTTGTTTCATACCCCAGAACTCATATATTAGAGAACTCATATTTGAACAAAACACAAGAATATAAGAAATGTGGTTATCGAAAAAAAAAAAAGTAATATAAGAAATGCGAGAATGTAACAACAATATAAGAAAACGTGAAAGTGTTTTTTTTTTTTTTTTTGAAGATCGGATAATGATATGGAAAGGATAACGATAACAAAGTAAGGAAATCAAATATAAATCAAATACAAGAAAGTAAATACTAAATGGCAACTCATAAAAGCAAACGTAATACAGAGAACCCAACACACATGAGGCATTCTAAATAGAGGTCATGAAAGATACTTACATTTTTGTCGTTCACTACACTTCAAGTCCAAAGTCCAAACAATCCGTTGGAGTTGGAGGACAAAGCACACAAAAGTTTTGAAAATCAACACCCTAGTGCATGTTCCTTGAAGTTTAGATACCAAAATCTTGAAGATAGACACCCTAGTGCACATTTCTTGAAGAAATATGTGAAAGAAATTAAAGGTGAGGTTGAAATATATGGGCTATTTTACACAAATATTTGATTTGTTTCTAGAATACAAGAAGTTGTTCATGAATTGGAAAACCAAAATAGAAAAGACCAAAGTACAATGAGACACACATACTGTTGAGCAAGAGCAAATTTGAGCTAAGCAAATAGAAAAAATGATGATAATGGTGAAAAGAAGATTAACACAGAATTGAGAGAATTGAAGAATTGAAGAAGAAGCAATTTGAGTTTAAAAACCAATGTGAATGTACTGGGATTGTGGTCCTATTTTGTAGATAGTGTTCTATGTGGGAGTTAAAGAAGCATTTTTACCTAGTTTTGCCCCTACTTAAACGTAGGCTGTAGGGATATTTTGGAACAAAAAAAATCCAGTCCAAATAGGGGAAGCCCCTTAAATTGAAGTATAGATAAACCTATCAAATAAATCTCTCTATGTCCTAGACAAATACAAACTTCCCTCTCGAAAGCAAGAAAACCTGCCACCCCACGTCTCACAAATTACAACTTCTAGCATCTCCCATCCCACGTATCAATGTATCACAAGTCAAACTACCACATCTCACAAACTTCCCGCTACAAACAAAACCTCTTCCCCACATTTCACAAACTTCCATTCCTAAATAGGTGAACGTATCACAAACAAAAATGTTAGGTTCTAAAGGTCTTAGGATTTTATGTATTTAGAACTCTAAATTGTAATGTTGGCAAACCATGATCAAAACAATGTATTTAGTCTTTTTTAGGCTTGCTCAAAGTTGGTTTATTATTGTAAAGTTGGAATCGAGTGGCTGCAGAAGTACTTGGGACTTTCAGCCTGGCTCGATCGATCGAAGAATAGACTCGATCGATCGAAAATCGCACAGGTTGATTTTTCTGCAGAATTTCCAACTCAGCCCTACTTCATTAAACGTTTAGGATTTTATGTTTTTACCCTAGGTATATAAACAAAACCCTAGCCACGTTTTTGGAGGTTGCTCCAGTTGTATTGTTGCTCATATATTACTGTTTTGTGTAAATCTCTTGTGAGATCTAGAGGTTTTCCTTTACATAAAGCTTAGGGTTTTCAAGTTAGAGATAGTATCAACATCTTGATGATCAACTTGGTTGCTACCATTGAAGCTAAGAATATCAAGCGGGGGTGCTTGTAACTAATTGGAGAGTCCAAGAAAGAAGGAGTCCGTGGATTCGGAGCTTGCACGTGGTCGTGTCAGTAAGTTCTACTAGTGGGTAGCATTAGGAAGTCAAACGGGGAGCTTGTAGTCCTTCTGTATGAACTTCGATTCTTTCGCATAGTGGATTCAGGTTTACCTTGAGGATAGCTAGGTCAAATCCTCCCCAGGTTTTTACCGTGTGGTTTCCTAGGTGATCATATCGTTGTGTCTTTTATTATTCTGCTGCTTTATTATTTTGATATGATTATTTGATTGCTTTAACCTAGAATTGCATAATTTGACCTAGTAACAACTTGGCTAATTAATCTAGGCTAACCAATCTGGTTGTTTTAAGGGGTCTAAAACCGTTCAAAAAATCCTAATTTAAATAAGATTTTTTTACAGCAAAAAATTCAGGCCACTTCTTTGTATAAAATCTATGTGCAATAGAAAAAAAAAAATCAACGGCCTTCTAATACTTTTTAATCACAGCCATTGCAATTTGTCTATTGATGAGATTTTCACAATTGGTTTTTGTTTTTGGTACGTTACTTTGCATTTTCTTCATTATTTCTAAAAGCTTACATTACTCTGTTGAATTTGGTAAGTTTGCTTTTATGGGTTCCCTTTTTGGATGGTTCCCAAGCCCCTTAATGATAGGGGATCCTGGACCTCCAAGAATGGATGGTTGATTGTTGGTTGGACTGGGCTTGGCTAACCGCGACCTTATTGGGCTGTTTTACAAACTAATTTGTGCACAAGACATGAATCCCACAAAACAAATATACATGCATATATATATATATATATATATATATATATATTATATCGGTTGAGTAAGCAATTAAGGAATAGCAAATGAAATGCAAAGCAAATAGAGTGACAGAGATCCTCCCAAATAGAGTGGTATTATATTTTATTATATTGAGTGTTCAAGTACATTAGGTCTTGCTTTGGTGGGATGTTCCACAAGGCTTAATAAAGTTCAAAATCATAGAATTGAATAGCTCAACTTGGGATTTCGAGACTTGTGAAGTTTGAATCCCTTTGAATCCAAGTGACTCCTTAAGTGTTTACTCTAGGACCCCTTACAATGCCTCACTCTTCCCATTATATCTCTAGTAAAAGCTTAATGCTCTCTTCTAGTATTGTTGTATCTTGAGTGTTTATCTCTAAATGCCCTTCCTTAGCTTGGGTTCACCCCTTTTATAGTGATGCTTGAAGATTCTTCAAATCAATAGTCCATTCTTTGGGTGCTCTGGGTACCAAAACCACTGTTCTATCTAAAGCATTGGTGGCTAGTCCTTTCCCCTTTTTCCTTATTTCACACTCCTAGGAACTAATGGCTGAAAGCCCACTTGCTAACTTTCCTCTTACGGGAGATCCTTTCTAAGCAAATCCAAATTATTCTCTGAGATCAAAACTCCTCATTCTTCTTCCAAAACCTTGAAAGGGACACCTCAAAGTTCTGAGGCTTTGATGTTGACTTCTCCTAATTTGTTCATTTCTTAAAAATGGGAAAGATTTCCTCTTGCTAATGGTGTAGCCGAAAAGGCTCTTAACCACCTTTCCTCTTGTTTCACATTTTTTGCCTTGCCCGAGGTTCCTTTAATAGGTGCTGACCCTAAAACCATCATCTATCTCTATCACTCCCTTCTAGTTCCCAAGAAACTAATGCTGATAGGACCTCCTTCATTTTTCATGCTTCCTTGAAATAAGCGTGCCAAACCCTGAGCTATCCACATCCTGTTTAGCATCTCCCAACTCTCCTCGAGGATTTGCTCCCTAAGGTTGGTAGATCTCCATGCGTACTGGGCCCAAATCCTACTCCTTCTTAGGATCTTCTAGGCTTTCTCCCTAAGGATCCACTTCTTGGAGGATGGAGATCCCGCTCATGGCCTAAGTCTGGGTCCCCCTCTTTTTTTACTTTCTTTCTTTCTTTTTTCCTTCTTTTTGGGCCTTTAGGCCTTCATGGTCCTTCTTATCTGCACGAGCTGGGCCTTCTTTTGTTACAGCCCATGGTCTTTCCTTACTTTTCATGGAATGTGCTTCCTTGTCACATTTTGGTCCTTAATAGCTTTTCTTTGCTACAAGGAGGGAACCTATGGCAAATTACTTTTTCTTTTATTTTTATGAGTTGCCTTTGACTATTTGTTTTCCTGTATTTGGTTTATATTTGGTTTCCTTACTTTGTTATCATTATCTTTTCCATATTATTATTTTTTCT
Organism: Quercus variabilis; assembly: GCA_030445155.1. Lineage (NCBI taxonomy): Eukaryota > Viridiplantae > Streptophyta > Magnoliopsida > Fagales > Fagaceae > Quercus > Quercus variabilis. Next base: position 39,205,638 of record CP129445.1, read on the forward strand.
ATTCTTTTCTTTTGTTTTTTATTTTTTTTTATTTGGTTTGTTTGATTGATTCCATTATTTTCCCTATCACTCACATGTGGTTTCAACCGATAGAGGTATGTGCCACCCACACTCTCTCTAATTGTTTCATATGGTTTGAATTGGTGGAGGTATATTTTTGTCTTTTTGGGGTTATTAGGTTTGAAATTTTTTACTAATAAATTTTAACAAATAGCAAATTATGTTTTACAAACCTTCTATTTTTACTAGCCTCTAGCCTCTAAATTGTGTGATTATTTAATGTTTATGATTAGAATTGTGTTTATGAATTTTACAGTCTTTGAATGTGTTCTAAGAGATGCTCTCTCTTCCTCCTATTCTTTTCTTCTTGATCTTTGTTGTTTTTCTTATATTTGAGTCTTATTCTTTATTTTGTTCTTTTTTTTTTAGAGTAACATATCAACAATTTTGTTACATTGCATGATAGGCCAAAAATGAATTGACCCCTTGTGATGAATTAATTGATTAATTAACCAAGTTTAATTAATTAATCAAATTAACATGCAAACACGTGGTAGCATAAACAAATCACCAATTAAACTAAGTATGTAGTGGAAAATAAATTGACACAATAATTTGTTTATGAATGGGGAAAACCTACACGGCAAAAACCCCATCGGGTGATTTTAAGGTCACCGCTCCCGAAACTCCATTATTATCACAACAAACGATTACAAGTAAAGGAATCACAGTAAAGTTGAACCCTTACCCCAATACCTAATTGGATTTGTTTTATAGTGACAATTTCTCCTTTTAATGCACGGCTCCCAATACGTGACTAACCAATTGCGCAGATCCTAGTACGCAACTTCAATCACCAACTAGAGAAGGTTGCTAGCTGCAAAGTTCTTCAGTTCATTCACAACGAAGATCAAGAAGATGCTCGGTTACAAAACCCTACAATGCACAAGCACAACAACTTTTACAAGAATAACGAACTAGGGCGAAATTTTGTCTCCGGCCACAATTTGCTTGAACAAACTTTACGCAACACTTGTGCAACTTGTGTCCTCTTTGACGGCCCTTAAAATAATTCTTTTATATGTCTAGGGTTGTGAGAAAAGAAAGCCCAAACACATAATCACAGATTATAGTCAAAACAAATTTGAAATTCTGTTTTTCTTAAACCTCAACAAACACCTTATCTGTCGAACTGCTGTCGAGCCACGGGGCTGGAACAACTCTTCATGCTCGATAGATGACTAGCTGTTGAGCTAGCTGTCGAACTTTAATGAACAGCACATTTCAACTTGAAACTTGAACATACTTGCATGACTGTAACACTTGATCTTGAAACAAGATTTCTTGAAGTATTAAACACATCCTAGATCTACCCAAATACAAGTAAAGTGCGTTTTGTCAAAGGATTAGTCAATTACATAAAGTAGTGACATATGTTCCTAAGAAGTGAATCACATATGTCTTAACATTGCATAGCAGACACATTGGATGAATTTGGTGAGAGACTTTACAAAAATTATTGTATGATTCAAGACTCACATAAAGTGGTAGTCAATCTATCAAGTGGTTGTTAAAGACCATTTTTTTGTAAATATCCTACCTTTGCCTATATTTATCAATTTCTATAACACTAAGTTTTCAATTAATTGAAATTGTTAAACTTTAGCTTCATTTTTCTCAATCTCATCTCTTTCATATGAAATTTAATATTGTCATTTGTTGTGCCTTTCAAGTTTTCACAGCAATTTTTTTATAAAGAAAATACTTTTTTTTTTAAATTAAAGGATTTATTGGTGATTTAATAGTAGATGCCAACATTGAAAGACTTTCTTAGTGTTTTTTTTTTTTTTTTTTGGGTAGCTTTTTATGCATCCTAAACTTTATTTATGGATGTGTATTAAGTGTCTATCTTTTAGGATAGTTTATAACTACATATCTACCATTAAAAATAAATAAATAATTGACAACGCGCGAGTTTTTGGCATTTTAAACTTTAGTTTTGGTTGTGTAGTAAGTGGCTACAGTAAATATAATTTCATAAGAAATTAAGAATCATAACTACCATTAAAAAAAAAAAAAAATTGTTACAACGTGAGAGCCTTTTTAGCAATTGAAATTTTTGTTATGAATGTGTTTTGACAGACTACCTTTTAGGACTAAATGGCTACCTTTTAGGATTTTAAAAAATAAATAAATAAATAAACTTGATAACTCATAACTCTCATTTTTTTTTTAAATGATATTTGTAAGACTCAATCCTACAATTATGGTCAGTTTCCTGCAATTTCTTTTTAGTGAATACCACAAGATGTTGTATGAGTTGTATATCTTTTCTGTCATTAGAAAGTTCAAAATCTAAAAGGAATAATTTCCATTCATTAAACTTTTGAGCTTGGGTTCAAAAAAATAATACTTGGACCAAATAAAATAATATTAAACTTAGAGAATAGGTGGACTTCTCAAATGGTATTCTTGGTGTTTTAAGAAATTAATGCTATTTTTGTGTTATCAAAAAAAAATTAATACTATTGTGCAAGACCGGAAACTTTCCTAAGGGTCCTCTCAAAAAGAGATTCGGGTGCTTAGGGCACCTTTGTTTTGGGTAATTGTGTGGAGTTGCCATTATTTTTTGTTACAAAAAATAAGAAAAACATAAATATAAAATTTGCATCAAATACATCAAATTTCATTAATTATGTAAACACAATCTTCATCAAATAATCATTACAGGGTTTTGGTCCTAAATACAATCTAATCTTGGTAGAGTAATATTACAAGGCTTTGATTCTAGTTACAATCTAGCAAAACAAAAGATAAAACACTAGTCTACTATCTAAAAATCTAAGTCTGGGAGCTGCATTACAGAATGAAAAGATGTTGGGCATCCATTCTGCCCAGTCGGAGTCTGGTCTTCTAGACTCTAAGTGACCATTATATACCCTTTCAAAAGATGCATGACATTACAATGACATATTAAATTCCCTAAATTCCAAATTAATTTACTCTTTGAAAATTCAAAATCTGAAAATTTTATTTAAGAAGAAAACCATTTTTTATTATAAAAAATTTCAGATTTATATTTAATAAAAATACAGATCAATTTTGTATGCTTGAAAATTTAGATTTGTATTTAATGAAAATATAGACCAGTTTTTGGTTTGGAAAAATTTTCAGATCTATACTTAATAAAAATACAGATCAATTTTTTTTACTTGAAAAAATTTTCAGATCTGTATTTAATGAAAATACAGATCAGTTTTTTTTTACTTGAAAAAATTTTCAGATCTGTATTTAATGAAAATACAGATCAGTTTTTGACTTAGAAAAATTTTCAGATTTGTATTTGATGACAATACAGATCAGTTTTTGACTTGGAAAATTTTTCAAATCTGTATTTAATGAAAATACAGATCAGTTTTTGACTTAGAAAAATTTTCAGATTTGTATTTAATGAAAATACAAATCAGTTTTTGACTTGGAAAAATTTTCAAATCTGTATTTGATGAAAATACAGATTAGTTTTTTACTTAGAAAAATTTTCAGATTTGTATTTAATGAAAATACAGATCAATTTTTAACTTGGAAAAATTTTCAGATCCGTATTTAATGAAAATACAGATCTGTTTTTTTATTCAGAAAAATTTTCAAATTTGTACTTAATGAAAATAAAGATCTGTGTTTGTTTGGGTATATGAATGGTCATTTTTTTCATCTTCCAAATTTAAATTGTGGGTGCAAGATCGAGTGTCTACAACTTTTTTTTTTTTTTTTTTTTAAATTTCAAGTAAGACTTAATCCTATTTCTAGTATGAGTTTATGGATATCCAGACTTCAAAAGAAATCTACATTTTTGTGAAAATTAAATCTGATTATCGACAATGAAAACCACAATAGAAATAATCTAATTATCAAGTAGTGAAGAACAACACAACCATGCAACAATAAATAATCCACATGTCCAAACTCTTGACAGATACATGCCACTAATGCATGGAACCCCAAAACTCTAAAAATCCTCTTAATACCCGAGACTATAAATTGTGGCAATATCCAAGTACTCAGCCTAATAATAAGAAACAACTGAGAGGTTTCTCTATCTTGGTCTGAATCTGGGGCGACTAAGAGGCTTTTCTATCTCAGTCTGAATCTAGGGCGATTGAGAAGTTTCTCTATCTCAATCTGAACCTGGGGCGACTGAGAGGTTTCTCTATTTCAGTCTAAATATGGAGTGGCTGAGAGGCTTCTCTATCTCAATCTAAATTTGAGGCGACTAAGAGGATTCTCAATCTCGGTCTAAATCTGGGGTTTGCCTGCAAAAGATCAAAGTCTCGAATTAGAATTGATGGGATTGGTGCTTTATCACTCCCCCATTTAAGATGTGCAATTTTCTTCTTCTTCCTTTTTCCCCTTTTTTTAAGACTTGAATTTTTTTTTTCTTCAAAATGAAAAACCATTAATTTTTTAGGTCCTTTGAAAAACTTTCTTTTCATCATTTTTATTTTGAATTTTGAATTTCTTTTTTTTATATATATAAAAATGAAACCCTTTGTTCTTGGACATCCTTAAAAAATTTTATATTTTTCTTCCTTCAAAATTTGAAATTTTCTTGAAATTGATACCATCTATTTTATTTTCTGGGAAATCCTTGAAATTTTTTTTTAATCATTCATTTAATATTTTTTTTATCATCCATTCATCATTCCATTTCATCATCATTTTTCATTTTTTTTAAACAAAAAAAAAAATTATATTTAGTGAGTTGACTTAATTAACTCAGTCAAACATGAGTTGACTCAGCAACTCATGTGACATTTTAAAGAGGGGGCCGAAATTTTTGCCCCCTTTTTTATTGTCTTCATCTTTTTCTTTTTCTTTTTTCACCTCTTCTTCTTCACTCTCACTTCTTCCTTCATTGTTACTATTCACAAGCTTTTTCCTTTTGCATTTTCTTCATTGTCACATCATTTCTTGCTAAGAAATTCACTTCTCTAGGCTTCCCATCTTGATTTCTTCCATCTCTCAAAATATCTTTTCAAATCCTTGAGTTCTTGACCATTTCTGCAAAACCCATTTTTTGAAACCCATTTTCAAACTTCCATCTTTGCACTTCCATGGCATCTCCTTATGGGCCAACTTTTCTTACTTTCAATGGGAAGAAATATCATCCATCCCTAGAATGGAATGAGGAAGAGGGGCTCCTTCAAGACCCTAAAACCCATGCTCCACACTCATCCAAAAAGGATTTCAAGGTGAGCTCATTTTTTTGCTTTTTTGTTGGTAAATTTGTTGATTTCATGTTTTTTTTGAGAACTTTATGATGGGTCATTGTCATTTTGTTGTTGTTTGTTTCTGTGGGAATTTTGGACATTGTATGATTTGCTTTGAAAGCATTGTGTGGTCATGTTGTTTTCTTTGCTTTGGGACATTTTTGAATTGATAAGTTGTTTGGTATTGTGAAATTTGGGCAATGTTGATGGTCTATGAAGCTTTGCATTGTATGTAGCTTATGGTATTGTTGGATGAATTTTGACTTGATTTTTGTGGGTATGAAATCATGAGAATTTGATGTGTATGGAAATTTTGTCGGTATGTGTACGCCTTATTTTCATGGGTATGGAAATTTTACAGGCATTATTTTCTTGGGTATGGAAAATTTTTTGTGTTGGACATGTGTTTGAGTCATTATTGAATAAATTTATGGAGATGAGGTATTATTGGGTTGATTGAGATATTGTTTGGATGTCATGGAATTTGAATGTGTGGAATGGCATTTAGAGTTTGGTTAATTTTCTTGAGGGGCATCATTTTATTTTTTGGGATTTTGGAATGAGTATTTTGGAACAAGGCGTTTTGTGAAAATCTGAATGATTGGCTAAACTTTGTTTTGTAGAACCTTAAAAGTCAAGGTAGTTTTTAGATGTTGAAGTGCAGGTGGGAGGCGTAGTCCCCAGACATTAAGAATTTCATTAATGAAGCTAGTTTTCAAACCTTCTTTTGAGCTCTATTGGACCATGATACCAATGAGTATAAGGACCTCCAATTGCTTCTTGCCTTGTTGGAGCAATTCTGGGATACTAATTGCACTTTGCATTTTCTAGGTATTGGTGAGGTGATGTTGACACCCTATGACTTCTCAGCCATTACTAGCTTAAAATTGGATGGTGAAAGAATTAAAGTTAATGACTCCATCTCATTGGTGGAAATTAGAGGTCTTCTGGGTGTGATGCCTCCAAAAGTTAGGAGTAGGAATGTACCCTTGATATGGCTGTACTCCAATATTGACAAGTGTGAGACTATAGCACCTGGCACTCGTATGTTCACGCTTCTCTTCATTGGGACTCTCTTATGTCCAAACTTAGGGAGCACTATGAGTTTATACTTATGGAGTTTGAGGGATATTGGCCAAATCAAAAATTATGATTGGGGCGATATGGCTTATACGACCCTCTTGCACTTTATGACTTAGCTCTCTCGGTACAGTCTTTCAAGCTTAGGAGGTGTGTCATTTGTCTGGCAAGTGAGGTTTAAATTCTTGGTTAGATGTATTTTGTAAAGGTTCTTTGTGTTGTTGTGCGGTTGATGATGTGTGTTGATTTTTTTTCTTTTCAAGTTTGGATTTATGAATATTTTAGGGTTGCTCCACAACTTTTAGAAGATGTTGATGATATGTATCCTAGGTTTCTTCGTTGGCTGCCTAAGTATCATCTGTCAGCGCCTCCCAAGTGTTCTTTGCAAGCTTGGCGTATGGTGATCGATCAATAACTTAACTGCCATTGGTGTGAGTCTTTTGTTGTTTTTTGTTGTTGTTGTTGTAGTTTTTTTTTTTTTTTTTTTTTTTTTCATTCTAGGTTCTTTGTGATTTTTAGATGTCTTTAAATCCTTGGCTTGGATGTGAAGAGCATGTAGAGTGTGCATGAGCTCAAGAGTTGAATGGTTGTCAAGTGTTTTTTGAGTGTGGCCATGGGAGATATTGGTATCTTGGCAACCAAGTACTAGGTCAGGTTCAACATATGTACCCTCCTGAGACAATTCCTACCCATCCTTGTCCCTCCGTCCGGTTGGCAGACCTTTTGGCTAATGAAGATATTACTCATGCTCGAGTCGGCCACGTTGTTTTGGGGACATCAGGAGACTATCTTGAATTTGTCCAAACTCAATTGCAGGGTTGTTTAGCTGGTATCTCTGGAACATCGGTAGCTTTCTTTCTTTCCCCAGTCAATTTGCATCCTGGCTTTCATCCTCATCTTTTATCTTCTTTACTTTACCTCTTATGAAAATATTTGCATGTTGCACTTTTAGGCTTCATCCTCTAAAGAGGAGGAGAGTCCTCCTAGCAATGTCGATGGTTCTTCTAGTTCCTTCATGGAGACATATCCTCATTTTTGAACATGGCAATATGAAGTATGAACCGTGATGGATCATTCAGCTCTATGAATCTAGACCAGCCAAAGTATACCCCAAATGTCCCTTGGAATGATCCAGTATATTCCTAATCCTTTAGTCCTTTGTCCTTATTTTTGTTCATTAAGTTATATCTGAACTTGTGGATTTGTGCTATAGGTTGGTGTTAATCTTGTGGAAGAAAGCATGCATATGATTGGAGGTTTGCAGCTGGTGGTGCACACTCAATCTTCCTAATATGTGCTCAATGAAATGACATGAGTAAAATGATGCTCCCTTAATGACTTTTGCTTGAACTCCATGTTCATGGATTTAACACCTGCCTCTAGTGATTTTTCAGAACAACCGAATGGTAATGACTGATGCTAACACAAGATCCTTGAAGGAGAGAATCAGAAATCCTAAACTTCAGAACCAGCAACAAGAATCTCGGTTTTACGTAAGTCAAGAAGGAGACACTGAGGGTGGTTCCTCTAAAGGTGGGTCTAGGAGATGTTCTCGTAGGCGAACCCGAAGTCCAAATGATGCTTGACTTGTATTTTAACTTTCCTGATGAAGCTTTGTAGTAAACAATTTGAATTTATCTGACCATGTCTAGTGTGATTGGTACTTACTTGAATGAGGCACAACCGAATGCCCCTAGTTTGAAAACTTATGCATGATGACCTTTTATTTTTGAAAAGGGTTTCACTCTTCTTCTTTCTTTTTTTTCTTTTTTTTTTTTTTTTTTTTTTTTTTTTTTTTTAAACAGGCATGATTGGCTTTATTTATTTCAGAAAAATGGGATAAGGCATAGCCTAATGCCCTTAGTTTAGAGAATAGATGCATGATTTTGAAAATCTTGATTTGTGAGGAAAAGATGAATTCTTTTTTCAAAATGGAGGCATGGCTGAATGCCTCTAGTTTAGAAATGGATACATGATTTTTTTTGGAAAGCTGATAATCATAATCTCTCTTTCTTTTTCTTTTTTTTGAAAATGAATGAGTCATGGTCGAATGCCCCTAGTTTGCGAATTGGTGCATGATGTTTGAAAACCTTGATATTTGAGGGAAATATGACTTCCTTTTTTCAAAATGGATGAAGTATGGCCGAATACCCTTGTTTGAAAATCCATGAGAATTTTTGAGAAACTTTATTGCATAACCTTTTTTTTTTTTTGGAGTGAAAAATAGAGCCAAAACGAGCACACGAAGTGCTCAAAAACACAAAATAAGGCAATTAGGTCGTGGCTAGACTGGGTGCCAATCGGCACTTGGGGAGTGCTGATCGACACTTGAGGAGTGTCGATCGGCACTCTAAGAGAGCCGATTGGCACTTTGGGGTGCCGACAGGCACACCTAATTTTGCTCAAACTCCTCGTGTTTTTCCAATGCGTTTTCTGAGCTTTTGAGTTTTTTGAAAAATATTTTCTCCGTTTGGGACTATAAAACACTTTCCCAGTCAGCTGCAAACTCTTTAAGCCTATTTAAACCTAGTTAGAGACTAAGGGAGCTTATTTTAGCATTAAACCTACAAACAAATCTCTGCATCACAGTTATCAAGACATAGCAATCACATGCAAGAATTATTCATGGCTAGCTATCAAAATTTTCCTCATTCAATCACAAATGATATCAATAGATGGGTTTGTAGCTTTGATTTTGGCACCAAGACCAATTTCACAGCCTACAAGCTAGAAGGGATCAAGGCTCTAAGGAACGTCAAGATTAAGTGGGATTTTCTCCATGCTGTTGCAAAGTTCTAGGACATTAAAGATCATGTATTCTGGTTTAAAACTGCTAAACTTTGTCCCACTATTGAAGAATTTTTAGCTATTCTGGGTTATGATCATGGCAAAAAATCCGTATTGATTTCTTGTGATCCTAAACATAAGGAGATCTTGTCTGATGCTCTAGGGCTTTCTACTTCAATTACCACCAACATGATTGAAGGCCACATGGTGAATCTTCATGCAGTTGTTACAAGACTTATTAACAAACATATTTATGGTGTGTCTAAAAACATATAAAAAAAATTGGTTTAGCTCTATGCATTATGGGAGAATTTTTGCTTTGCTCTAGAAGGTCTGGCTTTGTGGATGCTTAAGCCATAGGTATTGTGAGTCAAGTTAAGAATGGTGATAATCTTGCTTCTCTGATCTTGGCAGAAACTCTTGGGACTGGATTCTATATTTCTTGGTGGAGAGTCACAACAATTTCTTAGGAGCCCCTTGACTTTGTAGATATGGTTGATGGAAGGACTGGACATGGTTGCTACACCTATTGTTACTAACTATTGTCCTAGCAATTTTCTCAGTAGGACTATTCTTAAGACCGAGTGTCAAACTGAAAGCAACTAGGTGAAATTTCTAAATAAGAAATCCAATGCCTCAATTCGATGGGATTGTTATTGGTGGAAGTGCCCACCTCCCTTGTTGCGGTCCTCGGGATCAAATCACATCTTCATAGTTGGATTAAGGAAGGCAACTTTTTATAAGACTGATAGGCTCTTGAGACAATTCCAATATGAGCAAGGAATGTTTGGTGGAAGAGGAAGAAAACATTTCATTCCTATGGACGCAAATCCTCTTATGTAAGGAATATGCTGTTAGGCTTGGACACGACTGACCGAGTGGATCAGTCTCTTGTTAAGGTTCACTTTCACAAGATGACCATGGAATATTCTAACTGGCTAGTGAACAAAATTGCGGATAAGGAGGCTGACATGGCTTCTATGAGAATACAATTTCTTAATGATAACCAAGACAAGAATGAGGATAACAACTACGAGTTTAAAAGGAGAGACAAAGATGACAAAGTACCTACCACAAATAGAACCAACGAAACAACCAAAGGAGAAAAGACTGAAGAAAAAATTATTCTTTTTTTTTTTTTTTTTTTTTTTTTTTTTTGGCTTTGAACATGTTTATTTTAAAATTTGACGTGAAACTCTTAGGTTTAGGAATTATTTAGGGCTTTCAGGTTTAGGGTTCTGTTTAGAGTTTGAATAGTTTAGGGTTTGGCTTTTTTTTTTTTTTTTTTTTTTTTTTTTAGGGTTTGGGTTTTGAAGTTTGTGTAATGGCATGGTTTAATGGAATGGTTAAATTTTGGGCAAGAATTTTATTTTTTTTTTTATTTTTTTTTTTGTGCTTGATGGGTAAATGGTGGGTTTGGGGAAGTTATGACCGGACCATTATATGGTTGCCTACATACCTCCTTGGCAGAAGGATCAGGTCATCATATAGTTCATTTTATTTGCCTTAACTTTTTCCTAGGCTGCCCTTTTGGGTTTCCAACCTAGCAGGCTCTCTCACTTTCTTTTTTTTACTCTCATTTTGCATAAATCGCCCTTTCGGGTTTTAAACCTAACTTTTTATTATTATTATTATTATTATTATTATTATTATTATTATTATTATTATTATTATTATTATTATTATCGGACTTAGGAAAGAAAAAAACATTTTTCTTTTGCGTGGTCCATATTAGTTGGCTCCGTAAAAGGGTCTGCATCTAAGTCCATCAACCTTACTACTCCCCCTGAGTATATTTGCTTGATAATATATGGACCTGTCCAATTTTGCTTAAACTTCCCATTTGTTTCTTGAATCGGGGCTCGAATCTCATATCTTCAGATCTCTAGCTCTTACCTTCTTGTCAAAAGCTTTTCTAAGTCTCCTTTGGTAACCTTGAATGTGATACAAGGCCTTGAGTCTCTTCTTATCTATCATGCATAATTGGTCATATCTACTCTACAACCAATCTACTTTGGGGATTTCACTCTCCAATATTGTTCTCAATGAATGAACACCCATTTCAATGGGAAGGATTGCCTCCATCCCATACACCAATGAATAAGGAATGGCTCCTACGGAAGACCAAATTGATGTCCTATACTCCCAAAGTGCATAGGGTAACTGTAGATGCCAATCCTTGTAATTTTTCATGCTCTTGTTCAAAATTTGCCCTATGTTCTTGTTTGCAGCCTCAACTGCTCCAATGATCTGAGGACGATAGGGTGAGGATTTGTGGTGCTAAATATTGAACTGTCGAAGTAATTTCTCTGTTTCTCCCTTAAAATGCAGCCCATTGTTTGAAATAATTTCATGCAGTAGCCCATATCTACAAATGATATTGGTCTGAATGAATTGAGCAACTTTCTTTGAGTTCAAAACCTTATATGAGGTAGTTTCCACCCATTTAGTGAAATAATCGATACAACAAGTATAAATTCATGGCTATTGGATGTCATTGGGTGAATCTTCCCAATAATTTCTATTCCCCATGTAGAGAACAGTCAAGGCAAAGCCATGGTATGTAATGGCATAGACGGCATGTGCTTCAAATCTTCATGGACTTGGCACTGACGGCATTTTCAAACATGAACAACACAGTCTGCTTCCATAGTAGTCCAGTAATAACCTTGTCTCATTCTCTTTTGTGACAGCATGTGTGCATTCATATGTGGCCCATAACTTGACTCATGAACCTCTTTAATTATTTGTTGTGCTTCCTTGGCAATCACGCAAAGGAGATGAATTCCATCATATGATCTTCTGTAAAGCCTTTCACCACAAATAATGTAATTAGTGGACAAGCTTCTGATGGTCAATTTTTTTTTTTTATTGATCACTATTATCACTCTTATCTGCGGACTTTGGATATGTCCCATCCTTGAGGTACTGTAAGATGTCTAAATACCGTTCACCTTCCCCATTCATTCCCTCATCTCCTACTATTGACATACAATAAGCTGGCTCTTCTTTTTGTTCCACCATTACTGGTCGAGCTTCATCTTCCTTAGGTTCATCCATCATGGATGTTATTGTTGCTAAAGCATCCACAATTTGATTCAGCATTCTTAGCACATACTGGTACAAAATCTTATCGAATTTTGATGCCAACCTCTAAACACATTCATGATAAGTCATCAGCTTTTCTTCCTTGATCTTCCATCTATTTTGAATATGAAAAATTATCAAGGCTGAATCACCATATACTTCTAACTCTTTCACTCCAAGCCCTAGGGCTGCTTATAACCCCATAATGCAAGCTTCATACTTAGTGGCATTATTAGTGGTAGGAAAGTTGAGCTTACCAAAGAATGGGATGTGTGTCCCTTTTGGAGAAATTAAAAGAACTCCAATACCACTTCCATTTTGATTAGTTGCTCTATCAAAATACATCTTCCATGATTCTAACTCTATCCCCATGATATCTTCATCTGGAAAGTCCCCTTGGATTTCTTTGGCTCCTTCAAGTGAGCAGTGAGTTAAGTGATCAGAAATTGTTCTTCCCTTTACAGACTTCTGAGTCACATATTTAATATCAAATTCTGACAGAAGCAGAACTCATTTAGCTATTTTCCCATCTTAACGGTCTTCTCCATCAGATATTTCAAAGGGTGCATTCTTGCAATCAACAAGACCTTGAAAGCAAGCATGTAATGCCTAAGTTTTCGGGTTGCCCATACAAGTGCTACACATGTTTTCTCAAGTGGTGGATACTTCTCCTCATAAGCCAACATCTTCTTGCTAATATAATAAATTGCATTCTCTTTCCTAGACTCCTGTAGGTATTGAGCAAGCAAAGCCCACATTGCTGTATCCTTGATTATGAGATATAACAATAATGGCTTTTCAGGTACCGGTGGAACCAGTATTGGTGGCTTCATCAAATTACTCTTAATCTTCTCAAAAGCTTCTTCACATTGTTCATTCCATACCGTGGGAACTTCTTTCTTAAGTAGTCAGAAAAGTGGCTCACATGTCATGGTGAGCTGGGTTATAAATCTGCTTATGTATTGTATCCTCCCTAAAAATCCTTGAATCTCCTTCTCAGTCCTTGGAGACTTCATCTCCACAATTGCCTTGATCTTGTCAAGAACTACTTCGATTCCCCTCTGACTTACCATAAACCCTAACAATTTTCTAGATGTTATGCAAAAGTGCACTTCTTGGGATTCAACCTCAACTTATAAAATTGGATTCTTTCAAAGAACTTCCGTAAAGCTGGTATGTGCCATTTACTATCTCTGGACTTCACTATCATGTCATCTACATAAACTTCTGTTAAGGACAAATTTTTCACACCACATGGCTTCATTTCATTGGCGACTTGCACCACGTCAACGCTATCATAGATTTTGGAAAAATCTCTTCTAGAGCCCAAAAGAACCCATATTTACACCCAAAAAAGGGCATCAAAGCCTATGGTTCAAGCTTATAGCACATCATCTCATTTTTGGCTCATGATCCAAGCTCATGAGTCTCACCGAGGGAATTTTAGGAGTCATGGTTTGGAGGGCCAAGAAGTATATTCAGTAAAGTTTCAGCGGTTTAAAGTTGATAAAGGAAAGTATGTTTCTTGGCATATCTTCCCTAATTCCTTGAACTCTTACGGGTTAGTGTGTAAAAAATAACATTTGGTAAGCCTCTCATATCACATAACACTTAAAATGATAAATCTCCCCATGCTCTTTACATAAAAATTAATGTTCATCATATAATATAAATTATAGTATTATCATCTAAATCAATTCTAAGCACATGGCTAAATATATATTAATATCTCATATCTAGCATTAAATGCTCTCCTTACTTTTTAAGATTTGGTTAAAATACAAAAAGACCATAATTACGTATCTAAAACTTCATCAAATATCATTCAACTAGTCTATTGCTTACCAAAATTATATATAGACTAAACATATAATTTTTCCAATGGAGGAAACTAAGCCGAAAATACTAAAAAAGGCTCCAACGGAAGCTGTAACAGCTTTTGCACAAGCTGTAACAACTCCAGCAGAAACTGCAGAAGCTCCAGCAGGTTGATACATGTCCTAAAATGATGTCATTTGCCAAGTAATGCCCAATCCAAGCAGCTTGCTGTCATACCCAAAGAAACAAGAGGATCTCATAAATATTATCTTGCCATTTTTAGCCAAATCATAAATTTAATGCCAAATATTTTTTCATCCAAGCAAAGTGTCATTTGGATGATATAATTTAGCTGTGACAGCTGTGATTGACAGCTATTACAGCTATAATATCAACCTTGAAGTCTCTAGCTTTCTTCTTTTGGCTAGAAAACAAAATCCCTCTAATGAAACCACTTACCTTGTCAAGGATTTTTCCTTATTTGCTAAATTTCCCTTCAACTAATTTCTGATCTAGGCTATGTTTGTTTTGACTTCAAAGTACTTCCGGAAAACCATTTCCGTAAAACTTGAGTGTTTGGCTGATTTGGAAAATTCGATCAACAGAAAATCATTTCCCCTTTGACCGTAAAATAGAGCTTCCAAGGATGAAATTCATTTCAACTTCTATTTTCACTTCAAATGGCATTTTCCGAAAAACGAACGACCAGAGCACGAAGAGAGAAAGAGAGAGAAAGAGAGAAAGAGAGAGAGCGAGAGAGAGAGAACGAACCACCAATGAGAGAAAGAGATAGCGAGATAGAGAACGAACCAACCCGAGCTCTGATCCACCACCACAGCCCATCGCCAGCGTCCACGATCTTCGACTTTGCCGGCACCACGAACGGACGAACCCAGAACCCACGAACTTCGACTTCGCCGGTGGCGCGAACCCACGATCTTCGACTTCGCCTTCGCGCCACGAACTGATCTTCGACTTCGCCGGCGAACCCAGAGCCCAGATCACCACCGAAGACCGACCCACCGAAGATCGCACCCCACTGACGAACCCACGAGGCTTCGACCTTCGACCTTCGAACCATTGCCTTCGACGACCCAGACCTAGACCTTCGAACCATTGCCTTCGAACCATCGCTCTCTCTTCCTCGTCGACGACTCAGTTTTTTTTTTTTTTAAGTTTGATTGTTGTTGTTGTTGTTGTTGTTGTTGTTGTTGTTGCCGGAATTTTTTGTTGTTGTTGCCAGAATTTGCTGCCGGAATTTGTTGTTGAATGGTAGGAAAATAGCATTTTCCTAATAGAACCAAACACATAAAAATATTTTCCACAACAATTTCCATAATACACCCAAACACTTAAAAATATTTTCCTTTTTCGGAAAATAGCATTTCCGAAAAATAAGTATTTTCCAGAAAATATTTTACGGGACCAAACGGACCCCTAGTTACATAGCTTGGCTCTATATAAAGAGGACCAAGATACACACTAAGGGATCCCTCTCTCATCTTCAATGTTCTGAAACTTCATCTTGCTGCCATATCTCTAAAAGATCTCTATATCTTTCTTCGCCCCTCTCTCATCCCCAATATTCTGAAACTTCACCTTGCATCATATATCTCTAAACTCTTTCATACTTCTCCATCTCCCTAACAAAAATATCTCTTCTTGGATAACACCATTACAACACACATATTACAACACACCATTATCCATTACCCATCTCTCACACACTCCATCATTCTGAAACATCATCATCTTGCTACCCAAAAACACATCTCCATCACATTCTTCATTTCTCATACAAAATATTCCTTCTTAGAAAGCAACATAACCCATGACATAACACAAAAATCACTCCAGCAGCAACTATAATCTCATGTACTTACTACATTTAACTTTCATATCATCTATCTCACACTTTCATATATTTCACAAAACACATTCCTCACAAATACCCACACATACTCCTCATATATTTTTAAACTCTATGTCTCACAAAGTATACATATACAAGATCCATGTCCAACAAAGTATCTACATATAATTCCTATACATATCACAAGCTCCACATCTCACAATATATATATATATATATATATGTATGTATGTATGTATTTCTCACCATCTCCACACATCTTAAAACATATCAAACACTCTTCCAAGAACTTATTACTAAAAGCCCTTTCTCATGGAAAGCAACATCACTCATACTTGACTAAAAACTAAAAGAGCATTACATAGGGAAAATCACTTAAGTGCATGATTAAGGGGACAAACTTAACCAACTGATGCACACAGCTGGACATACTCTCTCTCCCTTCAGTTGCACCCATTTTTCCCTTTCAAACATGAACTCACCATGGAAGTACTCATTCTGTCATGCTGCTAAAACATCTAAATCCACTACTATTGTACAACTGGAGCCCCAATCTATGAAGATAAGTCATTACATTTTACCTTTAAACTTGTATTACTATGTATATTTTATTCATTATCATTATACCACTTAACTAATGTTATTTACTGCTGGAATGTCATCAGCTCATTATTGTTATATGGCTAGAGCCACAAATCATATAAAGAACAAAGTGATGCTATACGGCTGGAGTCAGAAACACACAAGATAAGTCAATATTTCTCTATTTTCAAGATTACATTATTAAGTACATGTTAATTCATTATTATTGTACTACTGGATGCAACTTACTTTAATATTATCTCATTATTTAATGAGACATGATCACACTAATACTTTATTAATGAACATAGATATTAATAAATTGATCTACCATAGTTGGACATATTATTCGGACATATACCACCAATGGATATATATTACTTGGACATAAACCATTGTTGGATGTATATTACTTGGACATAAACCATTGAACCTATATTATTTGGACATGGACCATTGCCAGACATACCTTATTATGTTAAACATGAACCATGAACCACAACTAGACATGGACTATTGAACTCATCTCATTGTTGGACATTTAACATCTAATTAATCATTTACTAACATTGGACATCACTTAATATACATAATAATAACATATCAACTCACCATTTAATCAAAGCTATCATGCTAAGTATATTATTTATTTATTTCAACCATTATCATGATTCTAAGACTTTGGATTTTATCTGTTTTGTAGGCTTAAAAATACACCAGAAGCCATTGGTCTATGCGGCCCAATGTTGAGTTCTGGATTGGACTCCCTAAAAAAAATCCGGGCTTAGCAAAGTCACACCTCCAAAGACACGTGGCTACACGCAAAAACCACCCCCGACAACTTCTACTTCTTTATGTATCAAATCATGTAATAGAGTAGTGGTTGCACGTTGGTAAGTAGCACCAACATTCCTAAGGCCAAATGTCATGATCTTGTAGCAATACATCCCCCATAGAGTAATAAAGGAGGTTTTCTCCATATCCTCTGAAGTCATCTTTATCTGATTGTATCCTGAAAAGCCATCCATAAAGGATAGCAAGGCATGTCCTACTATGTTATGAACCAGGATGTCAATATAAGGTAAGGGAAAATCATCTTTCAGGCTAGCCTGATTAAGATCTCTAAAGTCTACAGACATTCTCACCTTCCCATCCTTCTTCAGCACTGGAACTACATTAGCTAACCATTCTGGGTAGTTAATTACCCTCAGAAATCTTGCATTGTACTATTTCTCAACTTCTTCTTTAATCTTGAGAATCCATTTTGGCTTCATTCGTCTCAGCTTTTGCTTGACCAGCTTCATGATTGGATTTGTTGGGATGCAATGTTGCGCTATATTTGTATCAATCCTAGGCATGTCTTCGTATGACCATGCAAATACTTCTTTGAATTCTTTCAGCAGTGTGACTAATGCATCTTTCTTAGAGGAGGTTAATGTGTTGTCCATTTGTACCATCTTAGGTTCATCATTAGTTCCCAAGTTAACAGGTTGGATTTCTTCTTTTATAGGTTCTACATGCCCTTGTTTTAATTCCTCATTATTAAAAGTTTCTTTACCAATTTCTGAAATAAAAACATTCAAAGCTAACAAATAAGTAGAATCAGAAATCACATTATAAGGAATAGAGTTCTCAATAGACTTAACAGGAACAAACTCTATAGGAATATGATCACAAATAGACTTAATAGGAACAACAATACTGGCATAAACATACTCAATAGGGATACAAATAATATTTTTGGCATAAGTGAGTGGCTCAACGGTCTTGATCTTCTCTAAAGAGTCTTCCATAGGGTGGGTGGCTCCCTCCCATGCCCAGTTCTTCAACTCGGTTGTGGCTTCAATAATGGCGGTTGGCTCCTAGTGAGTCCCTTCTTCCCTCAGCATTAGTACCATGGGATCTTCATCCATATATTTTGTGCTTTCACCATCAACCTCCATAGCTATGGGCTTGTCAGGTACATATGATAGGCCAAGAATGTATTGACCTCTTGTAATAAATTAACCAATTAATTTAGCCAAGTGAATTAATTAAGTTAATTAACATCAAAGTCGTGGTAGCATAAAAAAATCACCAAATAACTAAATGCAGCGGAAATTAAATCAAAATGGTGATTTGTTTACAAATGGGAAAAACCTACACGACAAATACCTCTCCGGGTGATTTTAAGGGCATCACTCTTGAGAATGTACTATTATCACAATAAGCGGTTACAAGTAAAGGAATCACAGTACCTTATACCAACCTATAGTTGAACCCTTACCCCAATACCCAATTGGACAAGTTCTATAGTGAAATCTCTCCTTTCAATGCATAGCTCCCAGTACGTGACTAACCAATCGATGCGCGAAACCCAGTACACGACTTGATCACCAACTAGAGAAGAATGTTGGCTACAAAGTTCTTTAGTTCATCACACAATAAAGATCACGAAACTCCTTGGTCAAAAAACCCAACAGCATACAAACGCAGCAGCTTCTTCAAGAGAAAGATGAACTAGGGCAAAATTTATCTCTGATCACAATTTGCATAAACAAAACTTTGCTTCACACTCGTGCAACTTTTGACGACCCTTAAAATAATCTTTATATATGTTTAGGGTTATAAGAAAAGAAAGCCTAAACAAATACTCACAGATTGGATGAAAATCAGAGCTGAAAATCTGTTTTTCATAAATCTTTACAGATAGCTTATCTGTTGAGAAGCTATCAAGCATCGGGCTGAAATGGCTTTTTAATCTCAATAGATACTAGCCATCGAGTTTTAAAATCCAAAAATTCTTCACTTGTTTCTTCAACAGACTTGCATGGCTTTAACACTTAATCTTGAAATCTTGTTTCTTGAAGCATTAAACACATCCTAGATCTACCCAATTACAAGTAAAGTGCATTTTATCAAAGGATTAGCCAATTACACAAAATATTGACATATGTTCCTAACATTATTCACATATGTCCTAATAATCTCCCCCTTTGGCAATCCATGACAAAACCACAACAAATAAATGAACATATGAGAGAAGTCATAAATCACTCAACTCATACTCATTTGTTAAATACAATAAAATCTATCCTAACACAAACTCTCGAAAAACTTTGCAAAAAGAGAGTTTATGGTAAGAAGACTTTGACAAGCTATATTTTTGAAACACTTTAAACAAAACTCATCACGATATCTTAGTGTGAAGCAAAACTAAAAGATTGCATACAAGATATAAGAAGCATGTGCATAAAGAGAGAAAAGAAACAACATATGTAAAGATAGGTGAAAGAACTATAATAACAACCTCATCATATAAATATCATCAATAAGTACAAGGTTTGCTATCACAAAGTAAGAACAATGTATCTCTAAAAGAAGAAAAACAAATACATAAATCCTCACTACATCCCTAAAAAAAATAGAGATATTCCCCCTAACAAAAATCTCCTATGCTGACTCTCCCCCTATGTATATGCCTACTCTCATATCAAAACTACTCTCCATTTTTTTCACGAGTGACAAAGAGTAAGTACATCAAGTAGACATCTCATCATCACTAGGTGAGCTAGCATCCTCATCATCCTTATCAGCATCATCACTGCTAGAGCCAACATCACTCTTATCCTTGGAATTCGGTGGAGATGGAGAAAAGTAAGTAACGAAACCACTCACGATAACTTGTCGTCATGCGATACAACCAACACGGGTATTCACCTGACACAACTCATCACTGAGAGTATTAAGGCAAGCAGCCATGTGCACAAGCTATGCCATAATGGCCTTAAGAGTCACTCCACCCATCGAAGAAGAAGGAGCGAAGGTGGAAGAAGCTAAAGAAGCCAAAGGAGCGGCTATCTTGGTTTGCGTCTGCCTCGAGTGAAGCTAAGCCTCACTCCATCTAACAGTAACAGCATTAAGGGCACTCATAACGAAGAAGTGATCAGAGACAGGATAGGAGACAAAAAAAATGGCGAACGATCCTTATGATAGCCGAAGGAAAAATGAGCTTATCACGAGTCACCGTATCCCTGTAGACATCTATAAGGGATAGGATGCAGTAAGAAGGGAAGTCGATAGAAATTTCCTCCAAGAAGGACAACAAAAATCGAGCACAAGGCTCTGTAATAATGTTATAGTGAGACAAAGGGTGAAGAATGAATGTCATCACCATATTAAGGAATCTCAGACCTTTTGCAAAGCCCGAGCAAGAGGTGTTTTGACAATCACCCCAAGATGAAGGTGTCTTACAAAATAAAGATGAGAGTTCGTCTTTGGACACAGTCCTCAGACGATTACAGCTAGGGTAGTGAGGATGCACTACCCTAGGAACGTGTAGTACCTCAGATATAAGATCCGAAGTAACTACAATGCGTATACCCCGAACGCAAGTGACAAACTGGGGTATAGAGTAATCAAATTCGTGCATGTTGGAGTAAAACTCCTGTATGATCACGGAAGGGCACATGACCGAGATGCCACATGGTGACTCCGAACCCCTACTATATAGATGACAATGGGAAGGATGACTTAGTGTTTTGAATGAATGCCTTAGCGTTTCAAATGAATGCCTCGTCTAGAAAAGTTCTCTGAAAATTCTTTTTGGGCTTTATCATCACGGAACCAAACATGAGAAGGAGTAGAATCAAAGAAAGAAGATGCCCCAGAATGAAGAGGGTTCTAGGACGGTGTGGATTTTTGTTTAGGTGCCATGAAGCAACTAACCAAAAGAAAAGGAGAGGGAGAAAGAGACACACACAGAAAAGCACCAAACACATCAATATATAAGAATATAAAGAAATAAAGGTACATATGCATGAAAAATGCATGAACATGTGACATGCAAACTTAAAAACATCATGGGCTCAACCTAATCCAAACCTAACAACACACAACAAAACAACATATATAGCACACATCTAATGCATGAAAATATAGTTATAATGCAAATGTGATGCAATGCATGATGTTTTAAAACTCATTTAAGCAAAACCCAACCCAAAAATTTTGCAAAAACCTCATCAATTTTGAAAAACCCCAAAAACTTTTCAAAAACCCAAAACTTAGGCCAAAAAGAATGAAATGCATGATTAATGAGAGAGAAGAAAAAAATGATCTAGAGGCCGAAGATCAATTGGGGAAGAGGTTTGGATCGAGAAGTGATTGAGCAACTATTAAGCATCCAGAAAGTTTCTCAATGGATTAAGTAGCTATCGAGAAGCTATTAAGAATGTGATAAAAAGAAGCTGAAAAGGCTCGATAGATAGCCTAGCTATCGAGAGGTGTCCAGTAGCTGTCGAGATTGCTTAAAAACAATTTTTCAAGGAGAGAAAAACACAGATATAAATGCAATCAAGCATGCTACACAACCAAAGATTCAAACAACATTTTAATCTCTCAAAATCTCTCTCAACAAGAAAATTCAAGGATTTAGATCCAAAACACACACACACACACTAAACAAGTCTAACTAATTTTATATTTCAAAAAAAAGTTAAGACAGTTTAGTGAGCATACATTAACACATGTATTCCTTCTGATGGCCAAATTACATTGTATCTGCACATGTATCAAGAGTAGCAAAGAATGTGTGTGAAAAACATCTCAAGATTGCATAAGTGTCTACGTGTTATGAAGATTTGAGATATGAGAAAATCACTTTAACTCGCTCACAGTCATAACTGTTTGGTGGGGACTATCACCTTTAAGGTACATCCTATAACTCCTACATCTCCTAGAAGATACGCTTGTAATCATATATAAAGCATATTTATTCTTTTTTCTTTTATTCTTCTTTTCATATTTTTCTTTTAAGCAAACCATGCATCGGCATATAAGAGATAGAAAAGAAACACCTAATGATGTTAAGTATTTGACATTCCACTTTTGCTATGCTAAAGCATACAAATGCCATTTCATGATTGGCGAGCAATAGTGGTAAGATGATTATTTATACATTTCTTTTAGGATTTTCTAGTCCTTCACATCAAAAAGAGTGATACGAGTGTTAAGTACAAGAGAATCTTACTTATCACAAACACGAGTCACAAAGCTCACTTACTTAGTTGTGTATAAAGATACTCATCTAAGCTATAAAAGATACAAAATTTAGAAAACTTTGTTTCAATGGCCATCCAAGGTACACAAGTACCAATATACACAAATACACACTATTTTTGTATATTTCTGATTTTTCAATTTTTTTTATTTTTATGAAAAGCAAAAAAATAAAACAAAACCGAAAAAAAAATAAACAACAGAAACATGTAAAACAAAACAATGCATAAAACTAGACTGACTAAAAAAAAAAAAAAAAAAAAAAGAGAGCAAAACACACAAGTAATGCAAAAACAAAAACAAGAAGGGGAGAAAGAGAGAGAAAAAGTGACTAAATCACTTGGAGTTTTTTTCTTTCCACACCTTAGAAAAACCTTTTCATTTAGCAATCCCTTGATCCAGCAGCGATAGGGAAGAGTTGAAACTATTCAGCTCAAAAGAAACATAAGGGCTTTGATAAGATCTCCAAGAGGAGCAAAGGAGGATGGAAACTAATTCTAGTTTTCCAATGAGATCATATTGTTGCTCTGTTGAGTGGCTAACCACTTGTAGTAATTTGGTTGAGTATGTCCAGCTGCTCCACAATGATGATAGAGATGCTACTTCTTTTTTTTAGGCTTTTGAGTGCTTCCCTTCTTAGACCTAGGGCTTTTAGTCTCTTTCTTATCCAGTTTAGGGGGTGCTCCTAAGATAGATTTACCCTTGTCTATGTTCTCACTAGCTAAAATAGTTTTGACATCAATGTTCTCGGATTCAACATTATTAGTAGGAGAAACAAAAACAATTGTGCTAGTAAAAGCAATATTAGGAGAAGAGAAATCATACCCTAAACTGGTTCGATTAGAAGCAGATTTCTAAAAGCTGAGCATCTTGTCAAGCTTTGCACCAGAAGTCCTCTCTAACTGAGCTCTGACATGGAACAGCCCTGCTTCATGCTTCTTACTCCTCTCAGCCAAGAAATTATTCTCAAATCTCAGTGCTCCAATGATTTGATTGGCTTTATCAAACTTTGTGGAGATTTCTTCTCATTCAAGCTCCACATCACTAAGCTATTTGGTGGCCAACCTATACAATTTCTCTTGCTCATCCATCTTTTCAAATTTAGACTCCACCAAGTCCTCTTCTTCATCCACGTCTTCAACAATCCACTTAGTAGGATTTATAGTGGCAGTGAAGGCATTTAGGATTCCATCATCCTCATTGTCAGAATCATCCTCAAGTTCAATGTCACTAAATGTAGCAGCAGGTGCCTTGCTTTTTCTAATGGTTTTGAGATATGTAAGGCACTCTTGTTTCATGTGACCGAAACCTTGACACCTAAAGTACTTTAGTCCTGAGGGAATAGTGTACTAACTGCCATCCCTTGCATCCTTCTTCCCTTTATCTTGGCTCTTGAACTGTGAAGAACTGAATTGCTTTCGGTCCTTGTCAAATCCTTTCACGTTGGTATTCTTCATAAACTTCTCGAACTACCTCGTGATATAAGATTTCATCTTAGAATCTTCATCGTTTGATTATTCATCAGTATCATTGCTCTTGGCCTTCAGTGCCATGCTTTTGCTCTTACTCTTGCTTGATTTCCTAATTCTAGACAAACCCAACTCATAGGTTCGTAGATTGCCAACCAACTCTGTCAAATGAATTTTGTCAATATCCTTCAATTCCTCAATGACAGTGATCTTGGCATGGAATCTCTCTAGAAAAGATCTGAGCACCTTTTTGACAATCTTGGATTCGAGAATGGTTTCCCCAAGATTAAAAGCTAAGTTCACTATGTCCTTGAGCTTGGCATAGAACTCATCAAATGACTCATCCTCCTTCATCTTAATCTCTCTAAAGCTTGTAGTGAGCCTCTGGAACTTTGAATCCTTGACAGCCTTGGTTCCCTCATAGGTTGTCTGGAGGATGGTCCATGCTTCCTTCGCAGTTTTAGTGGAGGATTTCTCTTGAACACCGCATTTGTGACCACATTAAATAAAGCATTCAATGCACTGCTGTTGAAGTTAGCAACCTTGATCTTGGCATCATCCCAATCAGTCGATGCTTCCTTTGGCTTACTCCAACCAATCTCCATAGCTTGCCACACATTTTCATCTAATGACTGCAAGAAAGCTCACATGTGTACTTTCCAGTATACATAGTTAGTGTCATCAAATAAATGAGGTATAATACCTCTATCCATGACAAACAAGGGTCAATGGATCTCATAGCAAAGATTAACCCTAATCAGAGTGTGCCTACTCTAATACCACTTGATAGGCCAAGAATGTATTAACCCCTTGTGATAAATTAACAAATTAATTTAGCCAAGTGAATTAATTAAGTTAATTAACATGCAAAGTGCGTGGTAGCACAAACAAATCACCAAATAACTAAATGCAGTGGAAATTAAATCGACATGGTGATTTGTTTACAAATGGGGAAAACCTACACGGTAAAAACTCCATCGGGTGATTTTAAGGTCACCACTCCCAAGAATTTACTATTATCACAACAAGTGTTTACAAGTAAAGGAATTCTAGTACCTTATACCAACCTACAGTTAAACCCTTACCCCAATATCCAATTGGACTTGTTCTATAGTGACAGTCTCTCCTTTCAATGCATGACTCCTAGTACGTGACTAACCAATCGATGCACGAATCCTAGTACGCGACTTGATCACCAACCTAAGAAGGATGTTGGCTGCAAAGTTCTTCAGTTCATCACACAATAAAGATCATGAAGCTCATTGGTCACAAAACCCAACGGCGTACAAACGCAGCAACTTTTTCAAGAGAAAGATAAACTATGGCAAAATCTGTCTCTGGTCACAATTTGCATGAACAAAACTTTGCTTCACACTCGTGCAACCGTTGATAGCTCTTAAAATAATCCTTATATATGTTTAGGGTTGTAAGAAAAGAAATCCTAAACACATAGTCATGGATTGGATGAAAATTAAAGCTGAAATTTTTTTTTTATATATAAATCTCGACAGATAGCTTACTTGTTGAGAAGCTATCGCGTATCAGACTGAAACAACTTTTTAATCTTGATAGATACTAACTATCGAGCTTTAAAATCTAACACTTCTTCACTTGTTTCTTAGACAGACTTGCATGGCTTTAACACTTAATCTTGAAACCTTGTTCCTTGAAGTATTAAACACATCTTAGATCTATCCAATTATAAGTAAAGTGCATTTTGTCAAAGGATTAGCCAATCACATAAAATATTGATATATGTTCCTAACATGATTCACATATGTCCTAACAACATAGGCATCTAAGCGTTCTATGATGTCCATCCACTCCCTAAATAGCTCTTTCTTCCCTTTATTGCTTGGGCAGATGTATTGGGGGAAGTATTCTAATTCATTCCTTTCCATTCTCTCATCTTCATCTTCAAAGTCCTCTAGAGTTAAGTTTCTGAAACTATGGATCATTAGCTTTCTGTATAGTGTTGCCAATCTAGCATCTATGTCATCTTCTTCCTTCATATATGGGGTTAATGAGCCAAGTTTTGAATTGTGGAATGACCTTAACTCAGAAATTTCTCTACCGAGGGCTGCCCATAGGGGTATTAATCATAATCTATACCTTCTTCTGCATTCTCCTCTATATCTTCATGTTCAACTTCTACATCATTCTCTATATCTTCATCTTCAACTTCTGTATCATCCTCTCTATCACTAAGGGGTTCTCCCCTATCATTGCCACTATATTGGCTATCATAGTCTTCACTACTACTATTATTATCCCCACTATCTCCATTGTCGCTACTGCTATTGTCACTACTTTCATCATCATCATTAGGGGCGTTTCCCCCTTCCTTATCTTCATCATCTATTGTTCTTGCTTCATAGGGGCTTTTCAATGCATGTTGGCAAGCCTCCTAGTACTCTTCTTCTTCTATATTGCAAATGGCATCTCCTAAAAGCGTGGTTATTGTATCAAGGTCCATGTAATCAACCCAATCAGTTGGGACCCAATTTACGTCTTCCTTCTTCAATTCTGGGAGCTTGTTGTCACAATCGAAGAACAGCTCAAATCCAAGCACCATTGTTTTCAACTCAGGATCATATCTTGATTTAGGGAATCCCTAATAGCGTTGACTATCTCCAGTTTTAACAAACTTTCTGTTCAATGTAGGAGTGTAAGGCCTCAGGGGTTCTGAGGGACAAGTAAGTCCCTTTGCTTTGGCCTTTGCACGGGCCATCCTCCTAACAACCATTTCTAACAAGTCATCATCAATAGGTTTATAACCAGCCCAAAAGGTGGTGTGGTAGTAGGAATTATCAAAACTTGAGCAGTTGCCTCTTTCATAGCCTTCCCTAAGCTCATCCTTGGAATATAATTCATTTTCCTCATTATTACAACCACATTGTTATTGTTGTAGGGAGCAAAGTCCATAGGAATCCTTTCAACCTCTTCTTCTCTTCTTCCACAACCAGGATTCTCAATTTCAAAGCCATCCAAGGTTAATGGCTCCTTCTCAGAATCAATGCCAAAAAAGGACTTGGTACGGTCAAAGTATTGCCATATATGGTAACTATGGCTCCCTTATGTGGAAACTGAACCTTTTGGTATAGGGATGAAAGTACGGCCTCTATATCATGGATCCATGGTTGCCCAAGGAGCATATTAAAGCATAAAGCTATATTCAACAGTTGGAATTCTACTTTCTTAATCATCAGCCTTATGGTGAGCTCTAGTGTCACGATTCCCAAGAACTCTCTTCTACTATTGTCGTATGCACTCACATGCTGATCAGTTGGCACAAAATCCCCAATGCTTAGACCCAGACAACTTGCAGTCTTTAAAGGACACACATTTAAGGCACTCCCATCATCAATTAGGACCATTGGGATCCTCTTACCTTTGGCATCTACAGTAATGTACAATGGGTCATTGTGGTGCTTCCCTTTCTTCGTCAAATCTTTGTCAGAGTAGGAAATAGTGAGTTCCCTACTTACAGACCCAATCATAGAATTCAAATCTTGAGAAGTAGCGGTTGTAGGGACTTGGATTTGATTGAAAAGGTCTACTAGATTTTGGTGGTGCTTGTATGAGGCCATGAGTAAACCCCATAAAGATATATTGGCTTGTGTCTTCTACAGCTGTTTGAGGACCTCATCCTCTTCATTAAGTGTTTGTTGGGTAGACTTGTTCAAGGCCTCTATAGGGTTGTCTGTCTCCAGATGTGGGCGTTTGAAGTGTCTCCCCCCTTGTGATGTGGGCAATTTTTGATGGGTCATTTACTTCAGTGTCTTGGGGTTTAAAGAGTCTCTCCCTGTATGTGGGTGTTGGGTCATCTGATTGGGGTTTGAAGTGTCTCTGCTCATATGTGAATGTTGGGTCATTTGATTGGGGTTTAAAGTGTTTCCCCCCATATATGGTTGTTGGGCCATTTGATTGAGATTTGAATTGTCTCACTCCATATGTGGATGTTGGGTCATTTGGGACCTCTATAGCATCTTCACTCCATATGTCATACCCTGCAACGGATGTCATACCCATCAGCTCTTCCCAAGTCATCATAAAGCATTCGAGTAGGTCATAAATCAATTTAGACAGGTCCTCTTCTCCTTCTTCTTTAGACATCAAACAATTAATCCTCGGGCCTCTCCCAAAATTATGGTTAGGCAAGGGATTATTGGTGATGCTAGTCCTTGAAGGTGGTGCGATCACCTTAGTATCTATTAAATCTTGGATTGCACGACGAAGGTTATAACACTTGTCAATGTTGTGGCCTAGGCCTTGATGGTAGGCACACCTTTTACTCATATCAAACCTTGCAAGTAGCGAGTTTGGGACTAGTCTTAGGTCTAAGGGTTTTAGTAACCCCTTTCCTTTCAATCTTTCAAACACTTGACTTATTGGCATATACAGCTCGTGATATTTGCATTGGGGCAATAAGTTGGTGGAGATCATTTTTATATATATTAGAGACCTCTACAATTTAAGAATTAGACCCGAAATTATTTTTAAACTTAGGTGCATCCACATTTTCTATGGTGCCATTATTTATTACATCTCAATTTAGGTACCAGCAACAATTAAAGTCTTAATATTTGGAAAGTGTTGAGCAAACAATTATTTATGGTATATAAGTAACAAGTTTTTTACAACCATGGTTAATTGCTCTTCTTCATTTGGTCTATTCATCATCTGTGCAGTTTTGGACTTCCACTTAGTAATGAAGGCAAAGAAGGAATATTTCAGCTCTTGTTTAGTGGTATCCAAATCTCTCCTCCTCATGTCCCCCTCTATATTGTATTTGTATTGGTTGTGAAACTCCCTACAAATGTCTTCCCAATTTCTTGCTCTATTGTCTTCAACATTGAGGAACCACCTAAGAGCAACTCCAATCAAGGTGTTTTGGAACATTTGTGCCAACATTTCTTTAGTAGCCCCCATGGGCTGCATAGCCCTCATATACATCTTTAAGTGTGATTTGGGACAACATGTACCATTAAACTTGTCCAAGAACGACATCATGAACTTAGGAGGCAATCTCACATCTAGGAAAAGCGAGAGTGACTGGTAATCCATGAGGTCCTCCATCTTGTGGGCCCTTTTGATCGTCTCCTCCATCTTATTTATCCTCTCATTAATCTTCTTCTCACCCTTCAGGATAGGGGGATTTTGATCAGTCTTGTTTTCCTCTTAGCTACCCTTCAAGTTCTAACACTGTTGTATGATAAGGTTCATGTCCTCTCTCAACTGAATTTGGCTTGCTACCATAGTGTTTAGTAGCTATTGAGTGTTCATTGGCTCTTTAGTGTTTGGGTACTCTTCCCCTTCTGCCATGGTGACAGAGTCTTTGGACTTCTTGTGGCTTAGGCTGTCTTGCAAGTTGAATACAGGATTGAGATGTTGTAACTACAAAGTACCTTCTATACTGATAGGCCTTTGCACTATGATAGTCTTGGAACTAGAACTGCTAGCTTGGCTGTTGCTCTTGGATTCTCTTTGGAGTCTTCCTTCTGATCTTGACCAAATTCTTCCCTAAGAAAAGGCTTGGTTGGGTTAAACAAAACTAGGTCCCCATCTATATCAATCTATCAACTAAACAAACACACAAAATGCAATGCAATATTAACATGGACCGACCTAAGGATAGGTTCTAAGTCATTACATTGTAGGGTGGGTTTGTTGTTTCATTGTTTCCTATAGCTAGGACGTTACACCTTCCAACTTGTAATGTGATGAACATTACGTTGGTCCAAACGGTATGGTCTATCCTTTGTAGTCAACAAGAAATAATCCAGCGACTTTGGGCTATGAGTTGTTGAGTTCACCATTGGGTACTCGAATCTAATGAAGACCGGTGATCCATGGTTACTACCACCATATGTTAAGATGGGTGCATGCATATTTGTTGTTTTGATGGCACACACTATGATAGTAAGGGAAAGCTTTTAACAATCAACATGGCAAATTCAAACAAAATATCATACAAACATATCAAGACATAAGCAACCAAACAAACAAAACATCATACAACACACAAGGGTATATAATTAGTCACTTAAAGTCTAACATGAAGCTTAGCCCTGGACATCCCCAATGGAGTCTCCACTATGAAAGACCAGAAACTTTCCTATGGGTGCTTTCAAAAAGAAATTCGGGTGCTTAGGTCACCTCTCTTTTTGGTAATTGTGTGGAGTCCCAACTTATTTTTTGTTACAAAAAATAAGAAAAACATAAATATAAAATTTACATCAAATAAATCAAATTTCATTAATTATGTAAATACAATCTTCATCAAATAATCATTACAGGGCTCTAGTCCTAAATACAATCTAATCCTGGTAGAGTAATATCACAAGGCTTTCATCCTAGTTACAATCTACCAAAACAAAAGATAAACACTAGTCTACTATCCAAAAATCTAAGTTCAGGGCTAGGTTACAAAATGGGAATGTGTTAGGCATCCATTCTGCCCAGATGGAGTCTGGACTTCTAGACTCTAAGTGACCATTATATACCCTTTCAAAAGATGCATGACATTACAATGACATATTAAAATCCCTAAATTCCAAATTAATTCACTCTTTGAAAATTTAAAATCTGCAATTTTCATTTAAGAAGAAAACCATTTTTTTTATTATAAAAAATTTCATATCTGTATTAAATGAAAATACATATCAGTTTTGTATGCTTGAAAATTCAAATCTGTATTTAATGAAAATACAGACTAGTTTTTGGTTTGGAAAAATTTTCAAATTTGTATTTAATGAAAATACAGATCAGTTTTTGATTGGGAAAAATTTTCAGATCTATATTTAATGAAAATACAAATAAGTTTTTCACTTAGAAAAATTTTCAAATCTATATTTAATGAAAATACAAATTGATTTTTTTTTTTTTTTTTACTTGAAAAAATTTTCAAATCTGTATTTAATGAAAATACAAATCAGCTTTTGACTTAGAAAAATTTTCAGATTTATATTTAATGAAAATACAGATCAGTTTTTAACTTAGAAAAATTTTCAGATTCATATTTAATGAAAATACAGATCAATTTTTGGCTTAGAAAAATTTTCAAATCTGATTTAATGAAAATACAGATTAGTTTTTAACTTGGAAAAATTTTCAGATCCATATTTAATGAAAATGCAGATCATTTTTTTTACTTAGAAAAATTTTCAAATCTTTATTTAATGAAAATACAAATCTGTGTTTGTTTTAAAAAAAAAATTAGAAAAAAATTTCAGATCTGTATTTAATGAAAATATAGATCTAGTTTGTTTAAAAAAATTTAGAAAAATTTCAAATCTGTATTTAATGAAAATACAGATCTGTGTTTGTTTAGAAAAAAGGTTGTAGTGATTAATTGTAGATTTTGAAATTAAAGAAGAATTAAATCATAAGCATGTTAATCAACTAAAGAAAATTCCAACTAAACATATAAACATGGCATATATAAATTGTGAACAAGATCATATTGACAATAATATCGACACATATTCATAAAATAAATTAATTAATTATAAATAAATAAATAAATAAACATGCAATGAACAACACAAATATATCAGTTAAGAGAAAAGAAAAATAAACACAAGAACAAAATTAAAAACCTACTTGCATGAATGGAAGAATACTTTAGAAATCAAAGAAATTTGCACTTCTTTAAGATCTAAAATATTTTAATTACAAGAAAGAAGTTCCTAAAACCAAGGTTTTCAGAATGTCTTTAACGTAAGGGGAGCAAAGAAGATTCAACAAGAAAGGCCCCAATTTCTTATGTTTTTCCTCTATTTATAGAGGTTGGATGCTTGAAAAATAAGCTAAATAAGATCAAATACGAATTAGAACGCGATGTTATCCCCAAAAATTTGAAAAAGATAGGTTTTATCTTAATCAGAAGGTTCTCAGGCCGAGCCTCAAAGTTGTGCCAATCGGCACTCCAAGAGTGCCGACTAGCCCTCTTGGATGCCGGGTTCCTCTTCCAATTTTGGTTCGATTTGGACTCTTTTTTGAGGATTTTTTAGTCAAGAATTGCACCTAGACACCTTTTTAATTCTTATTCTAAAATTAATCCATTTTATCTTGATAATCAGGTCTTGAAAGTTACAATTATCTAATAGATAAATTTTGTAAAAACTTAATTATCAACAAGTTCCTTGTTATCTGATTATCCATTTAATTCCCATGCAAGCAGGCTTATTTTTGACAAAAACCAACAACCAATCAAAAAATTATTTAATTAATTCTAATTTTTTAATCAATTATAATTAACTTAAATTAATCACACGCAATCGGTTTCACCCAAACAAAATGCACGCAGACCATGAAAACTTGATCATGTGATATCTTTCAATCCGACGGTCCGATTTGGGAATCTGGCATACCGTCATGACCGTTAGAATCTCAAAATCATTTTTATGACATGCAATGAATTATTTAATGTATGTAATACAACTATGATTTTTTTGGGTATATGAATGCTCATTTTAGTCATCTTCTAAGATTGAATTATGGGTGTAAAATCAAGTCTCTACAACTTTTTTTAAAAAAAAAAAAAAACTTCAACTAAGACTTAATCCTATTTCCATTATGAATTTATAGATGTCTAGATTTCAAAATAAATCTATAGCTTTGTGAAAATTAAATGTGATTATCAACAACAAAAACCACAATAGAAATAATCTGATTATCAAGTAATGAAGAATAACACAACCATGCAACAATAAATAATCCACGTGTCCAAACTCTTGACAGATACATGCCACTAATGCATGGAACCCCATAACTCTAAAAATCCTCTTAATACCCGAGACTATAAATTGTGGTAATATCCAAGTACTCAACCTAATAATAAGAAACAACTATCAAAACTAGTAATGTAACCTAAGGTGTGATTAGTATTATGCATTTGTAGGCGAAATAATTTTTTCATCACACCCCTAGGTATTTTGTGATTGGAAAATATAGTAATCCCAAATTATAATGGATAAAAATTATTAACATTTACCTAAAAAATAGAAAAGCCTCTAAGCAGGCATGTGAGCACGTCGGGTTGACGATGATTTGTTTCGGGTCAAAACCAACCAAGAGCAATGGTGGAGATCTCAACGTCAGCGGTGGAGATCTCAACGAATCTCATCAAAATTTGTACAGATTTGTGTCTGGAGAGAGAAGGAGGTTGGTTGGGTTGGTTGGACTTAATTTTTCATGCGAAAACCCACCAACCGACCTACAAATTTGGTTTCTAAAAATGGAAATCAGCTGTCAATCGTCGTCAGCGGAGTATTGGGCAGTTTTCGGTCTAAGGCGTACAGTTTGGGCATGTGGGTTAGGTCGCGGGTCAAGATGGATAGCCCTAGTCATAATAAACTGTCACATTATAATTTACTATTTTATTCCTTAAGTCCTCGGTCTAATATTTTAGTTATTTATATATTTTATGAAATCTAATTTCATTAAATATAAATTAGGTAAGTTAATTTGATTCATGGGTTTGTTTGTATTGATCATCCCCGGTTTAATCTTTTAGTTATTCATATATTTTATGAAATCTAATACAAAGTCATATCTAAGTTTTTCTTTTAAATTTTATAGGTGAGTTAAGGTTGTGCAAAAAACAAAGTGTCTAATATGAATAAACTATAAAAAATTAAAAATTAAAAAACCAACAAAAAAAGAAAGATGAAAAAAAAGAAAGAGTTAACTCATGTGTGTATCCCAAAAACAACAAAACAAAAAAAAAAAAAAAAAAAAAAAAAAAAAACCCATAAAAAAAGAGTAAATCTCATGTATATATTGATAGGCTCTTACAATAGGTATGATTTAAACTCATATATGTGTATAATTGTAATTTTTTTTAATTGTAACCACTACCCATGCATATGTACGAGGTTATATACCAATAATATTTAAAACAATATGCCTAAAATTTAATTGGCTGTAATTAAAAATGTTTTTAATTTTTTTATTGGAGGTGGAAAAACGTTTTAAATTTTAATTGAGAAAAAGCTAAAAATTATTTGTCTCAAATTTTATATAATAATCTTTCTAAGTGTTATATTAGAAGATTTCCATGAACCTGGTGCCTAATGTTATCCACTCATTTTATCTACACATATATATATATATATATATATTATGAATTCTTATTCATTGTTTCGTAATGTCTAATTTAAATTTGTAAATGTTGAAAGTAGAGACATTCATTTTACTTTCTCTCATAACATCTTTTTTTTATTTACAATTTGCTTCGACTTGATATTTTTAGATAAGGAGACTTGCACATGAGTTCCCAACCCATCACATTAATAATAATAATAATAATAATAATAATAATAATAATAATAATAAAACTAAAAGTCTAAAACCTCATGCAATACATTGGTTTACAACTAGTGATCTTAAAAATTGGATTTGACAAAAAGAACCAAAAAAAAGACTGATTCTCCATTCTCTAGTTCAACTGATATCGAGTCAATAGTCAAACCAATGACATTATAAATAAATTTTTTTTGTAAATTTTTTGAACAATTTTCAATAAAATTAAGAAAATTTTCAAATGAATTTTCCCTTTTTTAAAATATTAAGAAAATAAATATAGTAACACATAATTGAACAATTTAATTTATCATTACAAAAACAATAATTTTTTAAATAAACAGATAAATTCTAAATATCTATCCAATAAAATGTGGATCTAAAAGGCTAAAATGTTAAACAATAATATTTGATTTTAAAAAAATGAAAAAAAAAATTATTGACTTTTAAGAAGTCACAATTTATAATCTCAATCATCAATTATTAAACAAACTAGCGTATGACCCGCACAATGTGCAGGCTATGTACAGTATCTGAAAATTATAAAATTTTTTATTAGTATGGTATTACAATTTTCATTAATTATTAAAACCTGCCATTATCATAGTAAAATTTTCCAACACAAAAAATAATAATAATAAAATAAAGAATAATTTGAATAATTATTCTAAATGAACTTTTCACTGAAGAGCGAATATAGATTCAACTTGCACCTATAGCACACAACAAACCATTTCCCAATTTTCAATTTCATTATTAGTTGTCTCAACTTCATATTGCTACTATACCAAACACTTGTTTAGATGCGTACTTAGAAGTGTAGCATTCCATTAAAACTTCTTGCTTGATTGACATTAAGCTAGAAAAGCAAACAGCCCCAAAAAATCACACTGTTGGCATTAGTATTCTTGGAACCAAAAGCTTACTAAACATTAGATTTTGTATATTAAATTGTTGTACACTTTGAATGCTTTTATTCATCTGTTAACAATTTCCATAATTACTACAACAGGCCTTTGAAAAAAAATTATCTAGCAGTAGTAACTAATAATGCTAGGTCTATATTTTTCTTAAAGCAAACATATTGCTGTTTGAGGGAACATTTCAACTTAATGGGGTGCAAGCAGAATGCAAATCAAACTAAACTCCTAGGATAAACCACTGCTATTAAAAAATGCAGGTCCTCCCATTCCTTCTTGCAAAGTAGCTGCAAGAGTTATCACGATTGCTCAATTCCATGAGAATATTCCACCCGAAGGTCTTGATGCAAGCATCCTCCTCCTATATCCCATCTCCTGCATGTTAAAATTTTTAAGAATGAAAGTTATCAATAGGTGGTGTCAAGCAAAAGTCACATTGTACAAAATATAAGCAGCCTAACTCGCTTGAAGAAAGAAAGACCAACACCTCAGTAAAAAATTTCTGACTACCAATAAGCAATTACTTCAATTTAGCCAAAAAAAAAAGAAAAAAAAATGCAAGTCTACAACTCTTCCCAAACTTAAAAGAAAATTAAAAGAATGAAAGAAAATGTTCATCAATGAACATTCACAGTAATATATATATATAAGCACCCAAAAGAACTTCAAACCACCAAATCAATTAATAAGTAACAATATACACACACAAAATGAGCCTCATGTGAGGATAATGCTACTCTTTAAGTTCTTTTTTTTTTTTTTTTTACTAATCTCACTTACCAAAAAGTAGAAGTTTTTTTTTATTCTCACTATTTTCTGAGTATCATCATCAATTGGAAGCGACTGGAGCTTCAGCTTCATAGGAGTATATTGTTCTCAACAAAACTTATTTTTGAAAAAAGGAAGGCAAAGGAGGCAGAATTTTGCCAACAAAATCAGAATCCTTTTGGTCTGGAATTTAGATTGGAAACAAATCATGCCATCAAAAACTTTAGATATCTAGAATTTAAATCCTTTTAGGAACATAGAAAGAAAAAAAATAGGCACCCTCCTAAAGCACCTAGGTCATGTTCAACCTCTTTATCCATAGCTACCTGCTACAATTCCTCAGTTATAGAAAGAAAAAAAAATAGGCACTCTCCTAAAGCACCTAGGTCATGTTCAACCTCTTTATCCATAGCAAACTGCTACAATTGCTCAGCTGCATTGAAAACCAAAGAGAACCCAACAAATGCAGTTTTTTTGCATTTATTATATGTATATGATGAGATGACACCAGCTAATATCCATTTTAATGACCTTCATGAAATACTAACATTGTGAATTTGTGATGCTGCAGACAGCAAGATTAAAGATGGTTAGTCACTATGGTTCTCTTATCAATCATAGTAACAGGGTGCTACTTAGCCCCTCAG
The DNA here is from genome assembly GCA_030445155.1 of Quercus variabilis. NCBI lineage: Eukaryota > Viridiplantae > Streptophyta > Magnoliopsida > Fagales > Fagaceae > Quercus > Quercus variabilis. The sequence goes on from CP129445.1 coordinate 39,242,283, forward strand.
GGGTGAAAAGCCCTTGGATTAAACATTTCATATGAATGAAAGTTTATGTAGCCAATTACTGCAATTTAACCCAACAGAGCAAGTTGTTAAACAATTGTTTTTGTTGAAAATAAATAATTTTCCTTTGAAACAAATAAAAGCTCATTTAGCAAATATTTGATCTTGGGAAAATGGCAAGACGTAGACGTAATGGAAGATGTAGCCCACATTATCAATGAAGAAAAGCCAAAAGAAATTGGTGCATACAAACGTGATTTTATCAAAAAATTCTAACTGCCATTAGTCACAACAGCATATTAAATTCCTAATCAAGAATATAGTCAAAACAGACAACACAATAGTTACAGTTCCAAAGCCAAAAAAAAAAAAAAAAAAAAAGCCGTTTCCAATTCTTTCAAAATCATCTATGTTTGTATATGCAACCAAGGAAGACTCTATTCAGCCTTGCAGTAATAAGTGCAACAAAATATCCAATAATGAAAACCCAATATGCACTTTAAGATATTTCATCAAAATAGAAGTAACATTCTAGGCAGCAAAAATTCAGACACTACAAAAAAACATAAAAACAACAAATGAAACATGACAAACATCAATTGCCCTGCCATAATGAGCACAACAACAAATACCCAATTGAAATTAGAATGAAGAAAAGTTCCATGTACCTAGCATATGTCTTCTTAGTTGGAAGTTCATGTGGTCCTTCCCACATTGCCTGTTGAATTTACACATCCTTGTCATTCTCAAAATTCATTCTAACTTGAAAAACCTAAGTGATTCCAACCAAAACAAAAAAAATATGTATGAATTTCAAAAAATATATGCTGCAAACAAAAGCTATCTGCAATTTGGCACAAACCAAGACAAAAATATTATATTATCCATTGAAATGTCTTAAAAAGACAAACAAATTACCTGCTATATGAAAAAAAAAAAAAATCATTAATGTAAGCATATATCGTATAGACTTTAAAAAAATTGAAAATCTTCAAGACAAAGTAAGCTTAGAGTCATATTTATTTCATTTGTTTTTTGAGTCAGTGTCAGATTGCTAACCTTGATATAAAACTTAGATTAAAACTTATCTGTCTCATGTATATGAGACAGATAAGTTTTCATTAAGCAATACCCATCAAGGTTTTCAGCAGATTCAAGAAATTTTGTTCAAAATGAAGTAAGAACCATCCAAAATTACAATGATAGAAGTCCACAACTCACAAAGATAAACAGCAGTACAGAAACCCCAGCTAGGGGGCAAAGATTAACAAAATAAAAATAAAAATCAGAGGATAGTAGCAAACCTATTAACGTCATAAAGATGGATCATTCAATTGCGGCCCCCTAATGCAAGGAACGATTGACTATCTTCGGCTTCTTCAGAATTAGCCTCCTTTTTACTTTTTTTTTTTTTTTTTTTTTTTTTTTTGAGAGTCAGCCTCCTTTTTACTTGATAAGCTAAAGCTCAATGAGAGGATCTCTGCACCATGAGCACCCTGCCAAAATTTCCAAAATTTTAATATTCTAAGATGCATAGGACCTAAACGCTTCTCAGAAAGCATAACCTAAAAGGAAAAATTTTATTGAGTGCATTTACCTGAAAGCATGAATAATCAGAGGTTTGTAGGTAATAGATATGAAGGTTTCCCTCACAATCACCAGCACTGAGGTACTTGCGAAGATTGAGAAAATTTAAAAGCATTCTTATAAGCTATGTTGTCACGAAACATTCTCTGAATACCTAAAATCAAGAAATTCAAAAACCTAAAATCAAAATTCTAAGTAGGAGTGGAAAAATTAAGAACCAAATGGAATCCAAATATCTACCAAACCTGAAAACCCAAAGAGGGAGAGAGAAAAACTTGAATGGGTAGTGCTTCAAAGAGAGAAAAATTACATGTGAAAGAGGATATTGGTGGTGAATCAATAGCAAAACCGGTTTTCCAAATCAAAACCCCAGAAAGAAAGAAAAAGAAAACTATGACCGCAGATATTAAAAAACAGGGAAAAGCTTAGTGATTTCTGTAATCCGAAATAGGGGGAAAAAAAATATCGAAAAATTGAGCAAACAAACATTTTCATGGAGAACCCAAAAACCCAAAACAAAAAGGAATCAAAACCAAAATCAGATCTAAACCTATCCAACAAAAAAACTCAATAAAAAGTAATATTTGATATTTCATACCCAAATCTAAAAAAAAATGGAGAAAAATGTATCGGAGCCGGTTTCTATGATCTGATGGTGGTAGATATATAGCCTAACCGTGTTGATGCCCATAGATTTTTCTTTCTCTATGTGCTTGACGGCTAATGAACCCTGTCACCTTCTGTTTCTGTATCCTCAACACCCAAACTGACGCTCAATTTGGTTAAGTTTGTCTGATTGTGAAAATACTTTGGAAACTTTATATCAAGCAGATGGTGTGCGTCTATGAAAAGTGAAACTATTTTGATTCTAGGGAAGTTAACTAACCTGGGTTGGAGGAGAAAGATGAAGAAGAAGAATAGAATTTATCGGCTACGAAATCAGAGAAAGAAATCAAATTTAAAAAATTCTAAGGGGTAAATTAATTGAAATCAACCGTACTCAGACTGAAATCAATTCAGACATTAACAAATTAGAAAAACTAAATTAAATTTAAAACGCTTCACAGATATGTGATGCAATTCGTACGGACATCGTAAAGGGAGAAAAGAGTTACCTTCTTGGAAGAGTCTGCAGTTTGGGCTAATACCTTAGAGAGAATGATAGAGAGGATTAAACCCAGATTTCGAAAGAGGGAGTGTTTTACTTTTGTTGGGGATGAAACCCAGAGATCTGCGTGCATTTAGATGAGACCGAAGAGAGGGGTAATTGTCGAATGCTTAGAAAGGGGGTGAAGTGGGGAGAGAAGAAGGTTTTGGATGAGTATGCTTAATAGAAGGTTTTGATCGGTTAGTTTTCTTTTAGATCTCTTATGCCCAATCGCTCTCTCTCTCTCCTTCTTCGTTCTCTGCATCGCAAGTTCTCTCTTTCTTCGTATAGCAAGCCTTTCTTTTCGTTGTTTTTTTGCTAAACTTCTTTTCGTTTCGTTGTATTTTGGCCGGTTAGATTTCCTTTTATATTGAGCGGTACGAAACAGTATTTTAGTTTAACCCAAACAGTATAATTTATCGCCTTTTAATTATGTACGTGTCAGGTTTTTAGATAGTCTTTTTTGCTAACGTGTCAGCACATCATTAAAAGCTTCTGCTATTATATATAGTATTAGATACTTTCACAAATTTACATAATGCAGCTTGATCTCCCACCATCCAATAACACGCTATTTCCATCAAATTACACAATATTCCTTATTGAAACTTACTCTCACTGAAGCGCTCAGAGTCAAACACTCAAACGTCAAAATCAAAGTGGGAAAATTGCATCGACCTCTCTTGAGAATTTTTGTTAATATTCCACTCTCCTCTCATTTGTAATAAGACACTTACCTTTCCTATAATGCAAAAAATTTACCTTTCAAGACATTAGGCTATTTTGTATTTCATATTCCGCACATATATTTCAAATAGCGTATAAAACATCAATGAACGTTTAGATCCCCAAATACAAAATTACCAACACAAGCTTCTAATCAAACAATATATGTGCGGAATATGAAATATAAGTTATATCCAAAATGATAACACACTCTAAGCCATAATTAATTACAAAAACAGCAGTAATTAAAACGTAAAGAGAAAGGAAAGAAAGATGCAAACGCAAAGATAACACAACGATATGTTATCAAAGAGGAAACCGAAGTACTCGACAAAAAACCTTTATGCCGCCCTCCAAACGTTCAATAATCTACTAGAAAATAAAGTTGGGATACATGAATAGCAGAAGCCCCTCCAAACCTAATCTTCCCGGTGCACCTAAGCCCTCCAAACTTCTTGCTCCAATAGGGTTACGCCGAACCTTGTCTTCTCTAGCTTACCAAATCCCGCAATAAGCCGATTGCATCAAGCAAATGAATTGGTCCTCTTTGAACTGCTTCCCAAGCACCAAAACACATTCTCACTAATATGGGTATGGTGAGATAAGGATTTAGCAAATGTACCTTTCAAAGATATGTCAATGGAGAGGGTGAGAGTAGAGGAATTTGGAGAATCAAATGATAAAGATTGTGGATGAACCAATCTTGTTTTCCTCTCGGGTTTCTCTCACAAAATTCTCTCTGAAAACTCTCTACATTTCTTGGGTATTTATAGTAATGTGTATGAGGAATGCGAAAAGTCAGTTTTCATCAAACAGGGCATTCTAGCGACTCAACCTCGCGACTAGAACAAGTCGCGAGTCTGAGTCAAGAGCTAATTGTCTGGCCAGACTAGAAGTTTTGTCCTGTAGTGCTCTAGCTGTCGTGACCTTTCAGCTCTCCTTCATGCTTCACAAGTGTGCCATTCTTGCGACTTGCCAATCGCGAGCTAGTCGCAAGATCCAGTCACGAGACTCCTTTGAATTGCACACATCTTGAGTTTTCTTCACACTTTCTCACATACTACCCTTACATAAATCTCACCTAAATACAGGGTATCTAATTGCTAAATTACAAGCAAATTTGGCACAGAATAAAGCCAACACATGATTGAATAAATTCAACCTTACAAAAAAAAAATTTTAAGTGATTCATTAAAAAATGTTTTAAGGGTACCTGATAACTGTATTTTTTTCTTAAAAGTGATAAAATATTAATTTTTTTTAAATAAAACAAAGAAAGAAATATAGGACCTATTTGGTAATGATGTTTAAATAACAGCTTTCAGTGTTTAAATACTGAAAATTGTGAGCAAAAAAAAAAAAAAAAAAGTGTTTGGTAGCAATATTTTATTATAAGTGTTTGAGTTACAATTCTTAAATTAGGGTGTTTAAAATATATATTTTGAAAACTCGTCCATAATAGTTTTTAGTTTTAAAGTAATGTTACTAAATGGTTTTTTTTTTTTTTTTTGGTAAATAAGTTGAAAATCGTGAGACCCATTGATAAGACTAAACCCTCGTTTGAGATGAGGGAATGAAATGGAATGGAAATGAATAAAAAGAATAATTTTTTAATATTATTCCCTTCCCTTGTTTAGGAGTTTAAGTGGAATGGAATGAAATTGGTTGGAGAGAACACTCATTCTTCTCTATTCCCTTAAAACCTCAAATTTTCATTCTCTCCGAAATTAAGAAGAATGAGAGGAAATAGAATTAGATTTAATGAATTTTTTACTAAAACTCCCAAAATACCCCTATATATTCAACCATTTCTTTTAAGATAAGGGTCTAATAGTAATATTGTCATAAAATGATTCCATTTCATTCTCTCTATGTTACTCCTAAACAAAATTACTTACATTATATTCATTTTCATTCCTTTCCATTCCTTTATTTTAAAACATCTAATCAAAGTTACTGAATTCCATTCCATTTCATTCTTTTCCATTCTATTCATGTTACTCCCAAACAAAATAATTCTTTTTTCTTTTCTTTTTTCAATGGGAAAAGTTAACGGATGACTTAAGGGTTTTGACTTTTTGTTAGTGAACTGTTTTAGGAAATTTTTTATGGGAAAAAAAATATTTTTAACACATTTTTCTATTTTCCATAAAAATGATATTAAAACTTTTTTTAAGTGATTCATTAACAAATGTTTTAAGGGTACCCAATAACTGTATTTTTTTTTTCTTAAAAGTGATAAAATATTAATATTTAAATAAAACAAGGAAAGAAATATAGGACCTATTTGGTAGTGATGTTTAAAAAACAACTTTCAGTGTTTAAATACTGAAAATTGTGAGCAAAAAAAAAAAAAAAAAAACATGTTTGGTAGCGATATTTTGTTATAAGTGTTTGAGTTACAATTCTTAAATTAGGGTGTTTAAAACATATATTTTGAAAATTTATCTATAACTGTTTTTAGTTTTAAAGTAATGTTACTGAATAGTTTTTTTCTTTTCTTTTTTTTGGTAAATAAGTTGAAAATCGTGACACCCATTGACAAGATTCTCTCATCTTTGTCTCTCATGAGCCCACTTCTATGTCCTTCTCTCATCTTTTCTTTCTTTCTTTTTCTCTCCTTAAATAAAATAATATTTTTTTACCATACCGTCAACACTTAAAAAAAAACACACACAAATACATATACTAAACATACAATTATGTTTTTTTACATTTTAAAATATATTATTTGATAAATGTACCAAACATATTTTCTGCATTATAAGTACTTAAATTTTTTAAACAAATATTTTTATTACACTTTTTAAAATATAATTTTCACATTAATTTAAATAACAAAGTACATAGAGTTTGTGGAGAATGTATTAAAAAAGATGTCAGAAGGAAAAATTGAAAAATGATTTTCTAACAAAAGTTTGATAGAACTTCTGTTGAAATCATTCTGAACTCTCATCTGGTCCATACACGCACAGCAAAGTCAGCAACTGACACCTTGGCCCACCCACATTTTCAGCGCAAAATGGTCACAACGAATGAATCAACTAAGAAGTGCTTCCTCTCTTCAGTGTCTCTAAACTTTGCTGCTGATCCCAGTCATCTCTACTTCTCCAAATCCCAAGAAACAAACACATACTGACACACATAAACAGAAACAACAGCTCAGCTCAGTTTCTCTGCATTTCCCAATATTCCCTTCCTTCTTCTCGAAGTGATGCCTCCTTCCAAGTACTACTCTTCCTTTGACTTTCAAGTTCTACGAAACTATTATATTCAACTAGAACGCGCCTCTCCTCCTCTCTCGCCTGCAATCTCGCCACTCACTTCCTTTCTTAATTTCCTCTTTCTACTTTCTCTCCTAACTCCCCATTGAAAATTGAACCCTCTTTTCTTTTTCTATTCTAAATTTGTAAGCTAACTTTTTTCTTCCAGTTACGCTTTCATCGGATCTGCCACGATTTTTTTTCTTCCTTTGCGTGCTCTCATTCTCACTCTCACATTTTTAGCATGCTTTTCTGTTTCTGTTGCATAATAATAATTAAGCTTTTTCGCTACCAAGACCTTTGAGTTCATTTCACTTATGTATTTATTTTTGATTTATAATTGTCATGCGGGGATTCCTAATTGGTATAATTATAGCTCCATATGTTGTGACTTGGACTTACTATGTGATTTTTCGACACTGAAAAGGAAAAAAAAATAATAGAATATTGTAAAGGTACTAATCTCTGATTGCTTTTTTTTTTTTTTTGTTCCATTTGATTCCTCTTTGTGCTTGAATTTTCTGTTCTAGAATTCAAATCTTTAGGCATGGGGAAACTTTACTTTTGTATTGTGCTTACTATGAACCTTTGGAAATTAGAATGTGGTTTGTGTTGTTGTAATTTCCTGTCTTATTCAAAATTTCTGTAGTTTGAGCTTTGAATTTTTGGTTCTAGCCTTGAAGTGTGCTTTGATTTTTAGACCAGGTTTTGTTCAAGGTATTCAGTCTATAATGAGGAATCTGGGGTTTGTCTGTCTGATTGAATAAAGGGTTGTAATCGAAATTCAAACTTTCAGTATGCCTAGGCTCATCCATAGTGCCAAATAAAATTACAAGCTTTTAAACTTTTTGTGGTTCACAACCAGTGTAACTTGATTCATTAAGAAAAATAAATGTGGAATTGGAAAAAGATGGCTTGTTGCAAATTAGAAGGCTTTGGGAACCATTACATTGTTAAAGTCTAGATTTTTCTATCCGTCCGTCATGTTTGAGGTTCTGGGGTTTTTCATTACCTTCTGCTTTTGTTTACCTTCACTCCTTCAAGCAGCTTTCTTTCACTTCACTTTTAGGTACTTTTTAAAATATGGTAGCAACAGTTTAAAATTTTCAAGGATTCTCCTTAAGTTCATGCCCTTTTTTCTAATTTTCAGGTTTGTGAGATGTCGTCTGAATTCAAAGTAGATGTAATTAGCCATGATTTCAAGGAATCAGGGTTAAGTTCCTTGAACAGAGAAGTGACGTTGGCTGAAAGAGTTAATAAAGTATATGAAGTTCTTAATGATAACCGTAAGCAAGAAAATGGATCAATCAGCAATATTGTGACAAATACAGAACGTAGAGCTTTCAGTGACAGGTAGGATGAGTTCATCTTATTAGCTCTGCTGGTTTTATCTTTAATTCCACCAGTAACCTGCAAAATTTCTCCATGTTTACATCTCTTTCCTTGACTAGTTATCGTACTATTCTAGAAAGATGCTTCCCCTTTTATAGTTTTAAGGTTTTAAGCCTTCAAATTTCTAGGTCATCAAAAACCAATCAGCTTTAGCACAAATGACACTTCCTTCTCCCGTAAGAATACCTGGAGAGTAAGGTTGTGGGTACCCACTGGATGCATATGTAACTTGCCATTCAAAAAAAAAAAAAAAAGAGAGGACAAGAGAACATTGTGTTTGATTAGAAACTTGGTTTGTAAACATGCATTCCTAATTGATTTGATTACAGTATAATTTGATCTACTTTGTCATTTTATAATATACTAAATGCATTCTTCCAATACTTCTGGGCTTTAAGTACCATATCCTATGTTTTTTGTTTAGCTCACTTGTTAAAAATGACACGTACTGGTCCAAATTTAATGCTTGTGTAGAACTAACTAATCTTTTTGCTTTGAAATAGTCTGCACATTCATGAACAGAGTTATTTTTAAGGTAGCAAAATTTGGAAATTTTGAATTCATGGTCAGTTAGGTGCATTTTACTGATAGCAAATTGATGGGTAAAACCTGACAACATCCTTCAAACAGAGTTTCTAGAGGGAAACAAGCTGCGGTTGATGATAGTGTCAATCTTCAGATTGATGGTGATGAAAAGCGTGAACATGGGCCAAGAAAAAAATCTGGACCTCTTTTGTCTGGGACAGCTTACTGCATTTCCTCTTGCAGCATGATTTTGCTCAATAAAGTAGTTTTATCCGGTTATAATTTCAATGCAGGAATATCCCTAATGTTTTATCAGGTATGTCATCCATTTGCTTTTCAGGTAGGATGAAGTATGCCTAGGTGTCTAATGAGTCCTACTAGCTACATTTTTTCTACATTACATGCTTTTGCTAGTCAATCTATAACTGAACAGCCTATTTGTGGTACCTATGGATATTTTATAGGTTGAATTAGCCCTTGTCACCTGTTAAATGGCCTTTTTTCTTCCTTGTGAATTATATCAAATTCATATAAACACGATGACATCTTTTCTGTTTTCATGTAATTTTATGCAGAACCTTATCAGTTCTTTAGTTGTTGTGTTATTGGGCCTCTGTCGAGTAGTTTCTGTGGAAAAGCTGAACTGGAAGCTCATTAGGGTCTGGATCCCTGTCAATGTAATATTCATTGGAATGCTTGTATCTGGCATGTATAGGTATGTTATGAACTGCAATTGTTAGGTACTCCTATTATGAGCAATTGTTTAGACCTAGATAGAAGAGAAGCAGATCCTAAATATGAAGGGAATATAATTATATAAGTGAGAAAGAAAGAAAGAAAAAAAAAATCTGATTAGGTTCACTTCCTCTATTTGACATATTACTGAAATATTCTGTCTAATATTGATGTTCATTTAATGTTTCTGGTGTATTTTTCTTTTCAGTTTGAAGTACTTAAATATAGCAATGGTGACTATTCTGAAGAACATGACAAATATTTTAACAGCAATTGGAGAATTGTATATATTTCGGAAACATCAGAATCAAAAAGTGTGGACTGCAATGTTTTTAATGGTAAATGACATACCTCTTGTAACGTGTTAAAGCATGAATTCTATACTCTCGTTACTGGTGATGATGACTGTTGGCAGCAAAGGATATTCCTATTTATTTTAAACTCATACATTGGCATAGAGTTACTGAAATGTAATTCTGGATTGATCTTTTATTATTAAGGGATTAGTTTCACGTGCAGTACCAAAGCACTTTAGTTCAAATCTAATTTTTGGAATTAAATTTTTTTTAAGGACAAATTTACAGTGTACTCTAATTACACATTGAGCCATATTGGAAGAAACTCATCACCCAAATCTTAATTTTAGATAACTTGGTATCTCACTTCCCTTATCAATGCCAAACCCCATCTAAGCTCCATATGTTCTTGGGTCCTATTTTATACATTTGGAAAGAGATATCAGTTTAATATTGCATTTTACATAAAATTTATCTTTGAATAATTAATTCGCAATTCATGTTATTCCTACCAATCTACCCCCCCCCCCCCCCCGTTCTTCCCCATTTAATTGTTTTGTTTTCGTTCTTAATAAAGAGTTTAGGTGATCTGTACTTTGTAAACTGCAGATTATCTCTGCTGTCAGTGGTGGTATCACAGATCTCTCCTTTGATGCAGTGGGTTATGTATGGCAGATTATGAATTGCATTCTAACAGCTAGCTACTCTGTATGTTATTTCTGAATGCAATGTATTATTTATCTATACCTTATTTCCTTTAAAAATTGTAGTAAGTTTACATGTTTAATTTTGGGATCTGGTACTTTTGAGTTTGGACCATGGGAACCATGGTTTTTAGTGCAGATCTCTCTATATTTCTAAATTGGTGAACTAATATGCTACATTTTCCCTTTGTGGCAGCTCACCCTGCAGCGTGTCATGGACGAAGCAAAGAAGTCAACAAGATCTGGATCACTCAATGAAGTGTCAATGGTGTTGCTGAATAATTTATTATCGTTACCTTTTGCCATCTTCTTGATTATACTGTTTGGCGAATGGGAATATGTAATAAATGTGTAAGCAAATAAATTTAACCATTTATTTTGTCACAACTACTAAACTTTACATTCACTCAAGCAGTGTTTTAATATTTTCACATTCTTTTGGTGTTGATTTCAGGGATGTAACCAAATCGCCAATGTTTTGGGTTGTAGCCACAGCCAGTGGATTTCTTGGGCTTGCCATTAGCTTTACCTCTATGTGGTTCTTTCAGCAAACTAGCCCAACCACTTACAGGTAACTTTTTATGGTGTACTTCCATACTGCAATAAGTGGACATGTAATATTTGTTCTCCAATCCCAATGGGCCCTATCTTTTAGATAATCCTAATTACTGTTTCATTGCAGACAATAATAGAAACATGTATCTCCTCTGCTAGTACATGTTTATCCAGATCTCCTGTTATTATATATTTTGGTAGGGTTAACTTATATACATTTTTTTTCATGATTCAATAGTTGGGGTTGGGGATATTTGAACCTTAAATGTTTTTGTTGGAAACACCAGGAGATGGCAACCAGCTAAGCTACAAGCCTCTTGGCTAACTTATGTACATCTTAGTTGGTCATGTATACTCTTGATCTCATTTCTTCAATTATGAAATTTCACATCATACTTAGTGAATGATAAAATCATTAAGTTATCACTTCTTCTTTACGAAGGATAACAGGAGAGGGAAAATTCAGCTCTTTATATCTCCCATCTTATATCATAAAACTAAAACTAGTAGTTGAGTGTATATGCATCCAAGGCAATTTTTTTTTCCTACCATCTGCTGTTCCTTATCTGTGTGTTGCCACTTCCATCTTAGATCCCAACTGCAGAATGCTGGTGGCATAGCCTTCTAAGGATACCAAGAAGGGAAAATGACAAGTTTTATAGCCCCATTATACAGTGAATTAATAACCAGAGCAAGCCTTTTCTGTTTAATGTCACTGTTTCCAACTTTCCATACTTGTTTGCTGCTCTATTATCATTGAACCACTGCTGAATCTTTATTATGCACTATTTTTTTTTTTCCCTTTTCTTTGTTCATATTTACCATTGATGCCGTGCTCTTGTTTGATAGTCTGGTGGGTTCCTTAAACAAGATTCCTATTTCCATTGCTGGTTTAGTGCTGTTCAAGGTTCCAATTAGTCTACCAAATTGCTTCAGTATACTTTTTGGTAATAACACAATCAACTTTACATAACCTGTCCACTTTAGTGTATTGCTTTTTCTTAGCTCATGCCAATAACACACGTCTTTCAGGTCTTTTTGCTGGAGTGTTCTTTGCCAGGGCCAAAATGTCCAAATGATTGGGAACGAGATTTAGAAATTTTAAATATTAAAAAAATAATAATAATTAAAAAAAAAAAAAAAAAAAAGGTAGTGTCTTGAAGCTGTTCAGATTGCTTCTGCCTGATGAGGAATATATCAAATACTGTTTCAACTTTCTGACTGCAGAAATTAGTTATCAGCATGGAAGAAATGAATGGCCAAAGAGACTCGCAACTTCAAAAACAATTCTTTTTTGGGGGTGGGGGATTGGAATATAAGTTTCATGTCTCCCTTTTTATTTATTTATTTATTTATTTGTTGATTTATTTTTGGCTTAATGAAGATGTGGGGATTTAACCCTAGATACAGGCCTCACAAAAGGAGGAATGGCACCATCAGGCTAGAAGGCCTTTGGCATGTCTTCTTATTTGTTTATTAGACATAAAAAAATGAAATACTAAATATCATCTTCAAGTTGATGTGGCATGTATCAATTTTCTTATTGGAAATAATTACATTGTGTCAAAATTCAAGAGCCTTACAACTCATTGGAATTGTCTTTTCTTCTTTATGAGAAGAACTATAGTTTGAATTCTCATTCCCCATTGTGGTAACTATCAAATAGTCATAAAGTAATTACATTGTTTTTTGACAAAATTATATGTATTAAAAATTCTAGTTTTTTCTCTTCTGAGAAAAAGAGAACATGTTATTGATTGAACTATTACGAGAGCTTATAGAAACGGAGCCGCACTAGGGCCCAAGGGGGTCCTGGCTGCACTGTGTTGCAAGAAAAAAAAATGTAGATGTATTAGGGCCTTATTTAAATTGGGTCCAATGAGATTTTTTTTTTTTTTTTTTTAAAAAAACTTAACTTCCCTCCACATATTAACCCAAACAATCACATATTAGGCAAAATAATCATAATACACATATTATTGGTCTCCCCGAACTTGAAATCCTCGCTCCATCCCAGCTTGTTATTGTTGATTATGGATCTTACTTGTGCCAATCACTACCAGCCACACGATGATTTGCAGGGCCTGAAAAGCACAACCAGCCGTATTTTTTTTGCTGAATAGAACCAGCCGTTTCATACTTTAAAGCGGTATGGAGTACATAAATGGAATGTGATTAATGAACAGAAGTGACAGTCCAGACATTTTCCTATTCATAATGGCTCATAATTATCATTGATTGATCATTTCTCATTACTTGTCAAACCCACTACTTTTCAATTTTTATTGAGTTTTTTTTTTTTTTTTTTTTTTTGGATAGGATTATTGAGTAATTAAGGGGTGTTTGGTAGAGTAATTTGAAATAGAATTTTTTGTAATTTTTTTAAATACGTGTGGATGAAAAAGTGTGTAAAATTATTTAAAAACACTATTTTAAAGTTGGGTTAATGTTTTCCTAGTTATGTTAGCTGTGTAACCGAAATTACCATCATAACAATATTAAAAACACTATTTAAAAGTAGTGACGACCCTTGACCCAAATAAATACATTTACAAGAGTGCGATAAATTTGTTATTTGTGCTTCAAACTTGGAAGCTCAACAAGAAGAAGAATCGTTTTCCCAACTATTTTAAAGGAAAGGACCAAAGGGGGAAAAAACCTGTGACAATCAATACATTTAAAAGACTAAAATACTACTAGTTTGGAGTTGTGTTTGGTATCTCCAAGAGAGATGTTCAAAATTTAAATTCACAGCAATTTTTTTTTTTTAATATTGTTATTACAATATAATATATATTAAATCTCATCAAACACTACTTTTTCAAAATAAAATAATTTTATTGAACTATTAAGAATTGGTTTGTTGGAAATGTTTCTTAAAACTTTTTTTTTTTTTTTTTTTTTTGAGAATAAATGTTTCTTAAAACTGAAATAGCTCTTTTTTTAGTCAATTAGAAATTCATCTCGGAGTATGTTTGTTGTCTCTGTTAAAAGTGGTAAACACTTTTCTTTTTCTTTTCTTTTTTTGGGTTGAAATATTACATAAATTATCATTTTTTTAAAAAATTAGACATGCATTTCGAAGTTACTTTTTCATTAATTTCAAAGCCCTGTAAAATATACATATTTCTGAAAATAAGACTTTCACCATCGGACAGAGCATTTAGAGATTCTCAACAAATATAAACTGAATAAGTGGGTTAATTAAAATTTTGATATAAAAAATTTCATAGATATTATTAAATTAAAAATATAAATCTTAAAAAATAATTTATTTAGTACGGGGAAACACATTTTTGTATATATGAGTACAAAAAAGTATGACATATTTTGATTAGAATAATTTAAAATAAATATTAAAAAATATCTTAAATTTTTTTAAAGTTTTGGTAATCAAATTTTAGTGGAAATAATATATAAAACTTCTTAAAAATTTAGAAATTTTTTTCATCTTAAACAAATTAGTATAATAATTTTGATTTACTTATAGTGAATCATATAGGAAAGCATATCATAAGGTGCAATGTTTACACTAAACCACATGATTGATTTAAGCATTACATATAAAGCTCAACTTTTATTTACTATTATATACACAATTATATAGTGTATAAATAAAATAGAATTTGGTAACATTGGGATCCAACCCTATAGATTTTAATTCATATGGCACAATGAGACAGTTTTTTTTCCCCTCCTCTTAACGGCACAATGAGGCAGTTAGGACTTAGGAATATGCTAGGGATAGACTATAATACTTTTTCTTTTTGGAGAAACTAATATTATACAATTTAATTGGACATGTTATATAAGAGTTTCGTTCTTATGCATGATTTGTATAACTACTTACCAAAAAGAATGTATACTTATAAAAAAAACAAAAATTAAAGTACACATAAAAATTAATAAATAGGCCATATATATATATATATATATAACCAAAACCTATGAAACTCTCACGATTTTTCATGTTAGCATAATATTTAAATAAAATTTTCATTTTATTTAAAATAAAATTATTTTTGTTTAATCTAAACTTAACAAAAACTGAAATTCTATCTCTCTAATAAGTCCAACTAAAACTCAAACTCATCATTATCATTTTTTTAAAAAAAATATTTAAATAAAATTATCATTTTAGTTAAACAAAATTATTTTTGTTTAGTCCAAACTTAATAATAAGTGAAACTTTATCTCTATAACAAATCCAACTAAAACTCAAACTCATCATTATCATTTTTTTTTTTTTAACAAAAATCAAAGCCTTTGAAACTCTTACAATTTTCTACCTCATCACAATATTTAAATAAAATTATTATTTTATTTAAAATAAAATTATTTTCATTTAGTTCAAACTTAACAAGGATTGAAATTCTATCTCTCTAACAAGTCCAACTAAAACTCAAACTCATCATTATCATTTTTTTTAAATATTTAAATAAAATTATCATTTTATTTAAATTAAATAATTTTTGTTTAATCCAAACTTAACAATGAGTGAAACTCTATTTCTGTAACAAATCCAACTAAAACTCAAACTCATCATTATCATTTTTTTAAAATATTTAAATAAAATTATTTTTGTTTAATCCAAACTTAACAAAGAGTGAAACTCTATTTTTGTAACAAGCCCAACTAAAAATCAAGCTCATCATTATTATTTTTTTAAAACAAAATTATTTTTGTTTAATCCAAACTTAACAAGGAGTGAAACTCTATCTCTTTAACAAGTCAAATTTTAACTCAAACTCAAACTCAAACTCAAACATTAATAATTTATTCCAAATTTGTGATGTTAATCATGAACACTATAAAAGTAAAGCAAACCCCAAAATATATATAAACCAATTAGAGGTATGAGCTCTTCTTATGTTATTTTTCTCTCCTCTATTTTGTTAAAAAAAATTATTATATGGTTTTTTATATATTTTTTAAAAAGTAATTTTCATACATGAACAACTAACTCTCTCTAGCTGGTTTTTACAAGAAATTACAATAATTGAAATTATTCTTTTAAATATAACTCATCTTTCTCTAATATTTCTATATTGTTTAGTCATATATATTTTGTTTTGTTTCAATAATTTCTAAGCAGTGAATCATCTAATTCTTTAATATATTTTGGTCTTTTAGAAATTTTAATATCTGAATTTTTTAGTTATTTTTTTGCTGTATATGAAACTATCTGACAAATTTTTTGTAAGTCATTGTAAGTTCAAGCAATGACTTCTTTATCAAATTGTAACACAAATTGAAGTCATACAAGAGCAAATCATGCAAAGTTTCTTAAATTTTTTATAAAATTATTTTAATCTACCTCACAAATAGGTGAGTTCTCATACATAGCATGGGTTAGCAACTAGTATACATAATTATGAAACCAATTAAAATTGTGACCATTGCAAACTAATGGATGATGTAAAATGAAGATAAATCTTTTGTACAAATTTGTGCAAAAACTATCTCAAATCCCAAAAACCGAGTGCAAATTTGTGTAGTATTGATCAAGAAACAATTATCCACTTCATATATAGTAATTAACAATCAGTGTCTTTGTCTTGAACAAATTAAGACCCATCAACAACATATATATAACAGGAATCAAAAGCAGTTGAAAAAGTAGTAAGAAAAAGATGACGTGACAGAAAAGAAAAGAAAACAAGAATTCCCTGGAAAATTATTGCATAGTTAAGCTAGAAAACAAAACACAATCACCATTTGTTCACAAACTTCCAATGCATGCATGCAATAACACCATCCCCAATCACATAAAGCCCAGAAACCCTCCGCACCCAACAACAAA
The DNA here is from genome assembly GCA_030445155.1 of Quercus variabilis. Lineage (NCBI taxonomy): Eukaryota > Viridiplantae > Streptophyta > Magnoliopsida > Fagales > Fagaceae > Quercus > Quercus variabilis. The sequence continues at coordinate 39,259,013 of CP129445.1, forward strand.
TTATGTCTCTTTAAGTCACATTTCTAAGATGACTCATTAATTCCTACCTACAACTGAGGAACAGGACAGTTCTTTAGAGTCATTGAGATTATTAAAAAAAAACAGTATTAGCTTATGTAACCCCTAAGTTAGGAATGAAAGAAGCTAGCTACTCTTACTGCCCTGGGAGAAACTGAGCAGAAGAGACCAACTCTATCAAATCCATCTCTTTCTTTCCATTTGAGGAGTAAGCTTGATCTGCCTGGAAGTCCGTGTTGACGTTGTTGTAGTAGCTGCTGTAATCATTGGGAGGCAATGAATTGGCTGAGCCATTTAACAGGTAAGAGAGGTAGATGTCAGAATACAAGTGGGTAGTGGGAGTGCTACTCTCTTTTACTTGGAAGTTGTTATTTAATTGCAAGCTTGAGTTTGAAGTCAAAGAAGCAAAGCCACATTCTGTAACATTACCAGTGAGCAGATGATCACCATTGTTTTGAAAGAAATCATAGGGCTTGGATGTTGAAGGCGCCTTATGGTGATCAATGTGCGCCATGACCTTGTTGTTGTTGTCAACATGTGGCTGATTGAGTTGGTTTGCAAAAAAGTTTTGCATGAAGAGTAGTTCATCATCATATGTTTGGGAAATCAATGTTGAAGAGTCATCAGTGGTGGACTCGGAAGGTTCAGGAATGTAATAGTTCAAATGGTTTGATGGGTCTTCAGAGAGGGTAGAACTGGAGGTGTTGGCTGTGGTGGTGGTGCTTTGGGTGGGTGTGGTGGTGATCATGGAAGTGTTACTCATATTCTTGCTTTTGATGTAGTCTTGAAGCACAGATGAGTGAGGCTTTCCCTTTTGCCTATCTGGCTGTTTGTTTTTTCTCCTTGAATTCTGCCTTCTTTTGGTGGCATTCCAATGGTTCTTTATTGAATTTTCAGTTCTTCCTGGAATGCACTTAGCGATCTCTGCCCATCTGTTCCCAACCTTTGTATGAGCTTCAACTAATATCCTCTCCTCCTCTTCACTCCAGCTATCCTTCTGAAATAAATTCACCAACCAGAACAATGGGCATTGAGCTCTATCATTGTCTAATCTAAAGAGAACCAAGCTAATCATGTTTATTCTAAAAATAAAATAAAAATTTTTTATTAAAAAAAACTATAATTGAAAAGCCTATGTAACTTAATTTTCATATAAAGGCATGACCTTTTCGAATGATAACAATGCATTGTCCAGATCTAAAATCACATGAAAGTGAAGACTAAAGTGGTAGAAAAAATGTGAGGGTGCAATCCGACACTAGGACCTATGCATGTAAGATTACTGATATATGAACAACAATATATGCTCAGTTGTTAAATGTTAAGTATTTTTCTCACACAGATTTTTCTTTTATTAAGAAGAAAATAAAATGATAAAAATAAACAAATTTGGAAAGAGTATGTATACGGAACACGATCTTATATGAGCTTTATTTGTATGTCAGGGCGTTACCATATAAATCTAAACCTTAGGATTTTGATTATTTTCTGGTTAAAATTTTACTTGCCATGGATAATAAAAAAAAAGATCTAAAAAGATAATCAAACAGATTTCTTACATAGATCCTTCACAATCGGAATTTAGTGTAGATTACAACGCAATCTATGGTTTTTTCTTGTCGAACTAGACATTATTTATGTTAAATCTGAGAATCTAAGACAGGTTTTCAGTTCTTAGATTACCATAATATTAAGACCTTAAGTTCCAAAATAACTACTATCTGTTAATCACAACATGAATGAAAGATAAACTAAATATGCAAACCCCAATAAACTGAATAAGGAGAGGAAATTAACCTTGATATCAGGGCGCAAATGATTATGCCATCTCTCGCGACACTGCTTGCCAGCTCTTCCAACCAACTTCTCAGCTATCTGTGCCCATTTCCTCACTCCATATTGCTTTACCAGCTTAAGCAATTTCCTTCAAACCAAGAAAAAAAACCCTAAAGTATTTCAGTGTAAAGAAACAAGAAACAAACATGTATATACTGGTAAAAATTTAGGTAAAAGCAAAACATATATATCAAAATTTTTATTTGACCTGTCTTCTTCATCTGTCCATTGGCCCTTGATTAGAGTTGCAGAATTGGCTTTTTTAGCTTTCTTTCCCAAGCCTTTCGAACTCTTCGCTACAACTTTCGATTCTTCGTTGAAACCCATGTTATTGTTTCTCTCATACGTCCAGTTGAGAGGCTCTCGATCCACAAAAAACTCGTCAACAGAGTTAACCTCTTGAACTCTCGGCCATGAAACTCCACCACCAATTGCACCCCTAGGTGGGGGAAAATTGCACAAACCGTTGTCCAAAACAAGGACATCTTTGTTCCTTGCAATATTGGTGTGAGTCTGTTGGTGAGAGAAATGGTTCTGACCATACAAGAACCTGTCTATGGCTGTTAAGGGTGGACCAAACCGACAAATGGGAGGGTTATTTTGTGAATTTGCATGCCGACAAACACCTCCACCATTAACACCACTAGCTTCTCCTCCTTCTGCCATGAGAGAAGCTTAAAAGAGATAGAAAACTAGAAGAGAAAGGTGTATTATAGGCTTGAAGTTTAGGAAAGTTTTGTGGGTCTTTCTCTTAGCTCGTAGGAAACTCCATAACTAGAGCTAGACAAGAAGCTTATAGTAAGCCTTGTAATGAGCCACATACTATAATAACCGTTGATGATGGGGTATATCCAACGGCTGAGAATCAAACTTGAGTGTAACTCCTGAGCTTCCTCCCTAAGACAAAAGTGGAAAGAATGGGGAGAGATTAGTGGGGTGTTATTAAATCCATAATTATTGTTAATTCAATTATTAATATTTTTCTAATGAATATTTCAAATGGTGAGAAATTGGGATTATATTAACTCAAAGGCGGCGAATTGGGCACTCACAAAGTCCGATTATTGTAAAATTTGGCACCTGAATTGGAAATGACTAGTATGGCCTTTTTTAAAACTGTTTTGCTACTTATGAGTTAAGGATGATTTTGACATATCAATGCCATAATACTAGAAGGAATTTTCTTACAACATAAAACAAAAAGAAAACGTGGCAGCTATTTTTATTTATGAAAATTAATTGTAATTTATTAGGGTGATGAAATTTGGGATAAGCAAGCTCCCTCAATTTTCTTCCCCATTAATCTTACACGTGGGTTTAAACATTTTTCTTTTTGGAAACAAGAAGGATATATAGGTTTAAACAGCTTAATTTGTTTTTTTTTTTTTTAATAGAAAAAGTTAACAAATGCCTTGAGTACATTGATTTAGGAAATTTTTTAAAAACTTTTTATGAGAAAAGAAAAAAATAACTGATTTTTCTTACTATTTTTTATATATCTCATGAAAATGATATAAAAATTTTCCCTAAAATGATCCGTTAATAAATGCACTAAAAGCACCTATTAACCGAACTTTTTTCTTTTTATAATGTTTAAAAAATTATCCTAAATCTACCCCACCCCTACCCCCAAGTTTTGAACCACATACCCCCTCTTGGCAGCTTAATTTGTATGTTGACTCATGGGAGTGGCCGGGTCAATATATTAGAATCAAAGAGATAGCTAAGTTAATAGCAATAATGATTTATTTTACTCATATCCTTAAGCTTTTAAAGTGCCAACGAACATAAGTATACAACCGTTATTTTGACCAACATTCACTTATTTATATTTTTCCGGAATGACATGGTTTAAGGTGAGTGGCAATGAATTAGCAAGGGCCAATTAGATGCTACCTTTACCTGCCTAATCAAGAGGCAGTGCACAAAAGTCCTTTTTTTTTTTTTTCTTCCTCCATCTCCTTTCATCTCAAGAACTTTTATTGAAAAAGGGAAAATAAATATTATAGGCCTGTATATATAATATAATATAAACTTTCCCTAGCTACAACTATGCATGAAGCTTTTTATTTTTTATTTTTTATATTTTTAACCATCTTATAGTTTTTTTGATAATTCAATAGTTACAAACAAAAATTAGAGATTTGAATTTTCGATGTCATGGACATACTAAGAGGTGTCAACTAATTGAGCCATAAGGTTCTAAGCTTAATTATTTAATAATTAAAAAATAAAATATTTCAATTCTAGACATCTTTATTAAAATATATATATATATATATATATTAGTTGAGCTATAACACACTTTCACTTAAAATGGTAACATCAATTTGTTGCCTCTTTGATCATAACTCATATATTATTTGATTCAAGCCAAACCTATGGTTAAACAATTAGAATTATAAACTAGTTGATATTCTAATAAAATCAAACAAACAATAATTTTATGGAAAAGAAACCAATCAAATGGGTGGGTGTTTTTAAGAAAAATATTTATATAATAAAAAAACCATATTGGTTCAATCAAATTAAAATGATCCTTGAAAGAATATGATGGTTGCCAAGATGATTTGAACTTACAACCCATCAAGTGATGGTTTTAGAAGAATCCTAAAGAGAAAATCAACTCATTTACTGGATTGAAAAGATCCTTTATAAAATTATGTTTTTTTAACCATGATTATTTGAACTTATATCCAAAAAATTTATTGACCAATGGTATTATTTATTTATTTTTATATACAAAAATAGAAATTCTACTCTAACCTTATCTAATTGTATGTATGCAAAACTCCTTCCTTAAAATTTGAAACTCAGCCCTTGTCCTTTATGCCCCACAAAAACTTTGTAATTATGGAATGACTATCACACCAAGAGTGCATGGTGATACCAATTGTATTACTTTTGAACTCAAAAGATTCTTAATTTAAACATGTTATTTTTTATATTTATTTCATTTAATTGTACTTATATTTGTAATTACTACTAGTATTTAATAAATATTGTCAACAGTTAACTATTGACCTAAGGATTGAATCCATCCTACTGGCAACCAATGACCATCCGAGTCGATTCTTGATAAGGTTCAGATAATTATGGTTGGGAATACTTGCCTACAATTTTTCTCGCTCTTTAAAGGTTGTGCATGAGTTATATGTTTTTTTTATTTTATTCTTATAATTTGATAGTTACAATGGGAATAGGAGATTTAAACCTTAGATGTCATAGACATACCAAGTACATAAGTTGAATGTTAAGATGATTAAGTAATTTTCAAATAAGGAAGACCCACCACCATTTGTACTTATTAATAAATTATGAAGTCAAAATTTACAAACTTTGAGCTCAAATTTTATTAAAACAAAGCTAAGCCCTTAGTTTTGATCATATCTTAGGGGCCAAGAAGATTCAAAGAAAGAAATCTTTCCTGCGTGTTATTATTTTTTTTTTAAGAATGTTAAGTATTTTTAACACACACACGGAAAGAGAAAATAATTGTTTTTAAGGAAACTTACAATGGTGTATATCTAAAAGAGCCTTACTCTTGAATAATGTGGTTAATAAATATTAAGTAGTTTACATTTTAACATCCAAACTTCAAAGTAATAGAACCCCCAAAATATTAAAGATGATATCTAGACCAATATCTAAGAAAATGCAACCTTTTTTTTTTTTTTTTGAGTCAGAAAATGCTACTTTTTGAAATCATATAAAAGCTTCTTAACACGATGCTACAGCTATTTCGCTCCTTCAAAAATGATCTACTATTATGCCTTGTATTTATTTATTTTTCTGGGTTAATGATGAGGCCGTATCGTGTTTATATAAGCATACATTTATTTACATATATGTACACAATTGAGTTTTGCGGTTTGTTTTCAGGGATATCGGATAGGAATCCAGTGAGCTTAAACACATTAAGAACTATGTTAAGTCCAAGTAAGCCCAAATCCGTACATCCCCTTCCATTTAGGCCCATATTGAGTCCAACTCTGATTATGCAATAGAAGTACGGCCCAGTTCCCCAAATTCATCAGAGAGTCACTCTAAAGAATCTTACAGCCCAATTCCCGCTTCCCTGCAATGAATATCTTAGGAAAATCGTTTACCTTCAAACGAAAAAAATATTCCATTAATCTACTATGTGACAAATTAACAATTGATAAAGCTATGCACAAGTATTTTTAGTCACATATTTATTTAGTAAGTCATGTGAACTGTTTAAATATATAAGTTGAATAAATAGTCTTACAAGTGGCCACATAATAGGATTGTACATGATTCTTAGTTCTTATCTTGAAATCAATTTTATCTTGGTATTTTGTTTTTAATTTTTGTGTCATGAGGACTGCATGGTGTTGTAAGTTTCTTTTCTTTTCTTTTCTTTTTTTTTTTATATAGAAAAAGTTACTTTATTTTATTTTTGTACTAAACACTGAATGGTGTTGTAAGTTATTAGCTCTAACTAGGGGTGTTCATCAAACCACATATACCACACAAACCATAAAAATTGCACCAAAATTGCCTGCAAAATGGCATAACCACACCACATCGCAAGTAATAGTATACCGCACCGCACCACACCCTCTCTATATATTAATATATTTATTTATTTTTAATATTAAATATATTATTAATAGTTTAATAACCCTAGTTTTCAACAAAAAAAAAAAAAAAAAAAAGGTTGAATAACCCTATCAAATGTTAACTAGAAAAGCCAACCCAAAATAAAGAAAAATTAGCTCAATAATTTAAAACTTGGCCCCAAAAAAATGGAAAAATTAGTTTTGGACTGAGTAGGAAAAGCCCAAAATTTGAAAAATATACCGACTTCAACTATATCTTATACATAGTATCACACGTGTGACTACAAAAATAAGGTGCAGTACGGTTATGGTTTTGGCTAAACTCTAAACCGTACCACACCGCACATGTGACCACAAAAATAAGGTATGATGCAATTATGGTTTTAGATAAACCACACCACAAAGTGCGGTACTAAAAATGGCCCAAAACTGCACCACACCGCGAACACCCCTAGCTCTAATGGTTACAATATTAAGGTTCAAGTTATACTATTATAACTTATTGTTATTAATCTTTGTGGTGCCTCTCGTTTATAGTTTGAATGTCATCTCTCCCTCTCCTACTGTCAATTTATTTGAAAACAAAATAAATATTTTAAATAATAAAAAAAAAAATTGATTGGGGCCAAATTTCACACACACATATAAATGTCTGTGTTTACTTAAAAAGTATATAAATTCCCGCTTTATGAGAATGAGTAAACCACTACCATATCAAAATTCTAAATTAATTTTTTTTTTTTTTTTTATAAATCCAGTTTCTTTTGAACTTCTTAATTTTTTATTTTTATTTTTATAAGTAGCTTTCATAACGTTATAAGTTTTATTTAAATATCATTCTTTTACATTATAGGGTCATGATTTTCGGACCAAGCCCAGAAATGAGTGGGATCTTAGCCCAGTGAAACCAATACAATAAATATGTAGAGAGTGTGGCAAAGAGCTTGGCTTTAGTGCATGGATAACAGTTAAAACGGATTTTTATGCTGATAAAATGGTAATGAACTAAGTTCATCAAAGAAAGCTTGTTCTCGGCCCAGCCCGAGGAGCCCTCATTTTGTACATATTGGGTGACAATGGCTGCCAGAGTTCTTGACATCGCCATTCTCCTTCTCCCTGGTCGGTTCCTCCAATTATATAGTCCTCTTTAAACAATCTTAACCTTCCACTTGTTGATCATCCAAGCCTATACTTGAGTGTCTCTCTCATTAGACACCCTCTCTGGCATTTTGTGAGTCACGGTAATTGAGGTAGCATTGTTTAGAGTCATTTCCTCATCAATGCACCCAGAATGTTAGTTGTGGGCATTTAATGCGGAGGTGACAGTTTCTCCTTGAATTGCGCCTCCACCATGCTCCCAAATCCAACCCATAGCACTCGTCCTTCTCTTTGGAGTGCTCTAGGAGGCTGCCTTTGATGGCGTGCCGCTCTTCCCTTCTACGGTCTTGGTTGACCAAGGACAAGATTATCCTCAGCTATGCTCCTCGGCACTTTGGGTTCTCTTTGTTCGTCCTCGAACATTCTTTCCTTCTCGACATGGGCCTTGGGTTCATTATGAAATGGGTCGAGGTCACCGAATTCTCTGGCCCCACATATATTATATAATTAAGATTGTATAAATTTTGATTGGAAATTTTCATACTAAATTGAAATTCGCCTCTCATGTTGCAAAAACCATAATATTGGGAAGTGGATTGCATTTCAAATTTGGAAAATTAAGAATTCTCAATCCATATAATTGGGAGTTTGGGGTGGTGGAGACACTAGCGGCTCTACTTGTATGTGAGGGTGGTCCTCACTTGTCCAAAAAAAATAATTTACATATGCAAAAACAAAAAAAACAAAAAAAAAAACAAAAAAACAAAACAAAACAAAAACAAAAACAAAAAAAATTATATAAATAATCATTTTAAATTAATATGTTCTGGGACCACTTTGACTTGAAAATATTGTATATATATACTTTAAAAATATATATTATTTACTAAATTAACCTATTTTGACCACCCTAATAAAAATGTTGAACACTTTTACTTGAGACTCATAAGAATTTGAGTTCAATAAATATAAGAGTTTTTTTTTTTTTTTAGAGATAATTACAACATGCTGCTAACCCTGCAGTTTGAACCCTTCCCCCCCTAGAGTAATGCTACATCCACAATATATTTACAATAACTTTTATGTGGTAAGCTATTACTAATTTTAATTCGGATTCAATATTGACATGTTTTATCCACCAATAACAAGCTAACAACTTGTTGCATAAGATTTATTATAAAATTGTTGTGGTCACTTTATTATTCTCATATCAATATTTTCAATTTACACTTTATCTTTTATTAGTCTATTTTTTTTCTTATTCTCATCGTTGATACAAAAAATTGTAATATTTCATGCATTTGTGTGTGTGTGTTGTGACGTTGATATAATTAAATTGTCTTTTTATTAAATTTTGTTAGTGACTATTCTAAAAAAAATTTCTAAAGCCACCACTGGGTGAAGAGAGAGGTGAAAGGGAGGGAGACATGGGTGATGGGACTAGCTTTATAATTGATAACTGATACTGATAATCACTTTCTTCTCTTCACGTGAAAATCCATCATTTTCTGCTTGGCCTAACTTTACCCAAACACCATGGCGGGATGCACGTGCTTAACACAAGTGTTTGTCAAAGCTCTCTACTCTCTTCAATCATGTACTATATATATATATATATATATATATTAATATCATAATTTGTATATTGAGTTGGGCTTGACTGATTGAGGCTTTGCCTTATTTATATAACTTCTATGGCGCTATGAAATATTCCCGATCGAACAACGAAAAGAACAACAAAAAAGAAGACAATTTTATATCAACTATTTTTGGAGGGACATTAATTGTAGTAATTGTTAGGGCATGTTCATGTGTGCATATACACGTCTATGTATGTCATGTCAACCTACTAAGTTGGTGACATAGGAGCTACTCAATTAATTACCAAGATTATCATTCTAGCCAAAATGGATATTTACCCCTTTCACCCAAAATAAGTAGTAAAATGTTTCTGTTCTAAAACTATTTGTCATATGCCTCTATTTTAAACTCGATTTTCTAAAAATCGAGTTTCAATGAAAAACTTGATTTTTAGAAATCGAGTTATAGGCAAAAAACTTTAAAAAAAAAAAAAAAATTACATAGAACTTGAGTTCCATGTAACATTTTGCAAGTAACTCGATTTTCATTAAATCGAGTCTCAAAACATTGGCATTTTGCTAAATAGTTTTAGAATATGAACATTTTGCTACTTGTTTTGGGCGAAATGGACAAATGCCCATTTTAGCCTTATCATTCTGGTATGAAAAAGATCAAGTAGTACTTTTTAGTGCTCAGGTACTGCAGCTTAATTCTGTGAGAGTTGATATATAGTGGATGTATATCATGAACATGGAGATCGATGCTTAATGCCAAATAAAAGATACCAACAACCACCACATCCGATTCCAATAATTTCCTCTCTGCTGAGCACCATTAATAACCAGATCTCAAAGAGGGGGGTTCCTTAATTATTTTCCAGTGATTTTTTTGGTAGGAAAAGGGATATGACAAAATCTATAAAACAAAGATTGTCTTAATATTTTAGTGTCATGCCTTTGTTGAATCTTATAGGCCTTAATTTTTCTTTTTTCTTTTTCTTTCTTTTTTCTTTATCTTTCTTTTTTTGACTGGGAAGCAGGAAGGAATGGGCCTTCTTTACAGATAAGGTATCGTGCTAACAAAACAAGATCTATAAAACAAACTAGTGTCTTATGGTTTAATGATATCCATTCCTAAATTTGAGATTTAGTTCCGAGGTGGAATCCCTTTACTTACACTTACTTAGAAAAAAAAAAAATATATATATATATATAAATAAAAACAAAAAAAAAAAAAAAAAAAACAAACAAACAAACAAACAAAAGGTAAAGCCATTATATATGTATCATGGACTCCAATCTTCAACCAGGATTGCTTTGTTTTGTTTCTGGTTGCGACATGAACTCCTGTACCCATTTAATGATGTATATATTACTAATTAGTTGCTAACTCATGCTATGCACGAAAATCTACTTATTTGTGAGGTAAACTAAAATAATTTTATAAAATCTTAAATTGATTAAAAAAACTACACCATTACATGATTTGCTCTTTTATGACTTCAATATGTGTTACAGTTTAATGAATAAGTCATTGCTTGAATGTGCAATGGCTTACAAAAAATTTAACAGACAATTTCAGATACTGCAAAAAAATAACTCAAAATTTTGAATATTAAAACTTCTGAAAGACCAAAAGATATTAAAGAATCAGAGGATTCATTGCTTAGAAATTATTAAAACAAAACAAAATATATATGACTAAACAATAGAAAAATATAAGAAGAAAAATAGGTTACATTCAAAAGAGTAATTTCAATTATTGCAAGCTTTTTTATCTTGTAAAAAATGGCTAAAAAGAGTTTGGTAGTTTATGTACGAAAATTACTTTTAAAAAAATACATAAAAACCATAAATATATATATATATATATATATATTAACAAAGTAGAGGAGAAGAGAATAACATAAAAATAGCTCATACCTCTACTCGATTTAAAAATAAATAAAAAATAAAATTTTGAGATTTGCATTGCTTTTATAGTGTTCATAATTAACCTCACAAAGTTTTTTTTTTTTTTAATCAACATTTGAGTTTGAGTTTAAGTTAGACTTGTTAGAGAATTGTGGAAATTTCAGAGGTTTCAGTTTTGTGTGTGTATAGATTAATGCATTTTGGGGGGGGGGGGGGTGGTTAAAACACACTTTGCAACATCGACGGTGTTGTAGCTAAACTAATACATGGTGTTTTCAATAGAGACATCTAATCAAATATCAAAACATGTAACTTACACCCTTGACAATTACAATGACATTTGTAGGGTATATTTTTGTGGCCCAAGCCCAAAAGGTTTGGATTATGAGCTCAATGAACCCAAAACAATGAATTTGTAGAGAATTAGTGAAAGAACTAAGCTGATTGTAGACTAAGCAATAGTTAACTATGGTGCTAAGAAGGAACTAATAAAAAACACACTTCATAGTCTTTCAATTGGATGTCCAAAGATGAATATTATTCCATGAAAAATCAATACAACCCTCCAAAAGTCTCCCTCTTCTCTAGAAACTCTTTCATTATATAGCATCCTCCCTCATCATCTTCATTGTCCACTTGTTCTTCATCTAAGTGTCCACTTGAGTATGTGTCACGTCAGATTTCTTTCTTAGCTTTCTGTGAGTGGTGGTAGCTGGATTGACACTGTTCAAAGGTCTTCTCCACATTAATGTGGTCAGAAAAGCAGATGCAGTGCATTTAATGTGGTGATGACAGCTTTTTCTTTTAGATATTTCTCCATTCTTCTTATCTCCAGGCATGTCCAAAACTTATCCAGATTGTTGAAGTCCTTAGTAAGCTCATTCGAACTCCCCAGATATTTATTTGACCAAGAATTTTTACATTCGAGGAGAACGATCTCTTCGGAACGTTGTGTGCTTTCTTCGAACAATCTTCTTCACTCCAATGTATCTTTCTTTCATGTGGAATACTCATCAACAATTTTCGCCTCTTCGGACATACAGTAACCTTCACATAGGGCTTTAGTCTTAATATATAAGCTTGAGTTTCTGCCCCCCACAATAACCCCTCAAAATTTTAATTTTTCCCTCGCATCCGAGGAGAAAAAATAATATTTTAATTTGCTACGAAGTAAAAGTCAAAAATACAAAAATATCTTAGTCCACATGTGTAGGAGCATAGATTTTTGCGCTTCATAACTACTGTTGTCATTTCAAGATTCCCAAAGCGCTATTAATTACTCTAGGCGGTGTTTTGTCTTTGCCATCTAACGGTTGACTAATGATCCAACAGACGTGGTTCTTCCTCGGAATTTGGCCAGGATAACTCCTACTCCTTCGTTTGTCTCTATATAAAGCCCTAGAGGAGGTTTTTACTCCTTTACTTTACATATTCTCAGACTTTCCAGCGAATAAAGGCATTCAAATAGACCAAGCTCTACAATCATCAAATCCAGAATCTACAAGCATTTCTACGAGTTCAAAGATCATTTTCCGACCCTATTCGTGTAAGTTCTCATATACTCGTCTTTTATCTTCTCCTCGGACACCTTTCTTGGCCTTCGAGTAGTCGCCTCCTAGTCACTGCGTTTAGAGTCCCTCCTTTCTCGTTTGTTTAAGATGGGTAGATTCCAGTATCTAGTGGACAGTCCTGCTCAGATGGAAGAGTTTAGGGCCACATACCGCATACCTAAAGATGTGGGTTTGAGATATTGCACCCCAGAAAAAATACTAACAGATCGAAAGTTGGGTGAAGTGATAACCCCCATCATTGCCTTCCTGGAAGGAGGAATGACTATTCCTATGGGCCCCATCACCACTAACTACCTTCGAAACCATAGGCTTAGCCCCGAGCAATGTGCATCCAATGTCTTTAAAGTCTTAGGAGCCATCGATGATTTGAACCGCCATCTAGGCTTGGGACTCACCTGGCAGGACTTGGTACTGCCACAGTCAAAAAGGAGAGGGATATTATTTGAAATCCCAGTTCGACGTTGTTAGGCTCGTCTCCTGCCTTCCCAAGTCTAACAAAGGGATGAAAGACGACTATCTGATCATCTTAGACGCCTGCCATAATGGTCTTCACTGCCCAACCCGACTAGGGGAGCCAGGTGGGGGCATCCTAGATTTAGGCTTGCTAACAGTAGATTTAGGATTGACATTTCTTTGCAATTTTGTCCTTTCTGTCTTGTTATTTTCAAGTTTCTGACTAAGTTTTATTGTGATGTTGACAAATAAAAACCACGTCTCTCCTCGGCTGAGTCTTACCAACACCACCACGCTCAACTACCTGTTACGATCAGAAATTTTTGTGAGTAAAGACGGGCAACTCCGGTCGGTTCCCCTCATTCTTGGTTACATGCCCAAACCGTCTGATTTCCAGCTGATCAAAAACGCAATAAGACAAGGAGACTATCGCATCAACCGAATCGACGTTGCTTGGAAGGATTTTTTGGCTCCGTTCGATCTTCCCCCGATGCCACATCCAAACCTACAGGGTGCACCTCTACTCGTCCAGCCAGTTCAACAGATTTCCCTTGAGCCAGCAGCAGAAGGCGAAGGTGTTGCTTCTTCGACTTCATCACTCAAAGAGCAAATTGACAAATTCACCTTCGGAGAGGCCTTAGAAGGGGTTTAAGTGATATGCGTTTCAGACGCCAAGGAGGAAGTTGACAAGCAATCCAGTGGCCGCCCTCCTATCTTAATAACAGCTATTCCAGAAGTTTCTTTGGACGAAGAAGACGATATGGCAAGTTTGAAGGATCTGATGAAGAATAGGAATAAGAAGGTTAGACCCAAGGATATTGGGACATCTTAGCCAATTGTCAGTCTCCCTCCACCACCTCTCCAAATTCCCGCTGATCTGGGCCTAAAACCAATGCTAGGTATGAAGAAGAAGAAGAGGCTCATCATGATCGAGGAGGAAAGGGAGGTGGTGTCTATAAAAGGGGCAAAGCAACAGAAGATGGACAAGGGCCAGTGGGGTAAAAGGGCTTCATCCACCGAGAGCCGAGATGAAACTCTCAATGATGAGGTACGCCAAGGGCCGCGCACCTGGTCCCCCAAACTGGAGCTAGACGGTAATCCCATCCCTTAGGATACTTCCCTTAAGAACTACCATGGGGGGAGGGCAGGTTTGGTTTCTGAAGTTTTGGAGTAGCCACTCCTCCTTCCAAAGATATGGAGTCTTACAGGCACTTCAGACAGTATGAACTCTTCTTTTCCCTCAAAAGGGATTTGGCCATAATAAGTGAACCAGTCCCTTCTTTTTATTAAAATGTTGATCAATTAAGTTAAAAAATTCTTTTTGCTTTGTATTGGAATTCTTTCTTCTACTATACAGATCACCCAGCAGGTTTATGTGGATGAAGAGTGGAACAAGAGAACCTTTAATGAGGCCCAAGCCAAGGCTCACACTCAGTCTGAGGTCGAGAAATCCCTGGGTAGTCTGAAGGAAGGTTACTCTCGGCTGTCCAAACAGCTGAGAGATATGACAAGCCAAAGGGACAATATAGTTGCTGGCCTAAAGACCGCTGAAAAGCAGGCCGAAGAACAACACAAGCAATTGCGAATGACTGAGATCTATCTAGAGATAGAGAGAGAGACAGCCAAAGGTCTTTGTGCCAAGCTAAGGAAAGCCAGGGAAGCTGCTCAGTTGGCCCAGAAAAGGGCTCAACTGGCCAAGGAAGCAGTGGAGGCTGAGAAACAGGTAGCATATACTCTTGGGGTGGAGGAGACCCAACTCAGACTTACTGAAGAGTTAGCGAAGGTCTGCAAGGAGTACTGTGATGTGACTTGGGAGAAAGCCCTTGATGTTGTTGGGGTTCCTCCAGAGGCTGACTTGAGGCAGCCTAAGAGCATTTTCTACCACCCAGAAGTCCGCAAACTCACAGAAGATCCAGAGCAACCAGTAGTCGACCAAACCCTTCTGATCCTATCGAGGCACCCCAAGAGTCTGGTCAGATTGGAGACCAGGGCAAGCAGGTTGAAGATTAGATTAAGGAGGTTGCCACCCAACCCAGCCATGCTGCTGACCCTTTGGCTTCTTAGACGAAGACTTAGATGCTGAGAGATTTCTATTTTGTACTTGTATTAGTTTTTAGTTTAGTTTAGTTTTTTTTTTTTTTTTAAGGAGATTGCAATGTACTTTTCTTTTTAGTTAATGAAGTTATTCTTCTATTTTCTACTTTCATCGCACTTGTTATGAGATTTACTATTATAGTACAGGTAGATTTAACAACAATATCAGATCAGTGATGTAAATGTCTTATTCAAATACTAGAAGGACAAGGTCATACAAGAGTTATTAACAAACATAAATTGCGATGAATAATGTGAAAATATTACGGATTTTCTTGGATTCGTGGATTATTTCAATATTTAAGACTACAAGACGAAGGTATTTAAACATGATTCGTTAAATTTAAACTTTGATAATTTAAATTTGCAAATGAACATTAACTAACCCAAATCATCCGGTCCGAAGACTTCAGGCATGATTGGATTTAAGTTTAAACACTTAGGAAACTTGCGAACGAGTATTAACTAACCCAAATCATCTAGTCCGAGGACTTCAGGCATGATTGGATTTAAGTTTAAACACTTAGGAAACTTGCAAACGAGTGTTAACTAACCCAAATCATCTAGTCCGAGAACTTCAGACATGATTGGATTTAAATTTAAACACTTAGGAGAGGTCCAAAAATTTTACATAATAAATTGACACAATGATTAAAGTAAAGACTTGATTAATAATAATACATTTTTAGGTTGTTTACATTCCAAGGGCGTGCTATTACATGACTATCCAAATCTTCAAAAAAATATGCCCCAATACCAACTCTTGAAGTAATACGATATAGCCCCTCCTAGTTGGGCCCTAACTTTCCCCAAGCTGGGTTCTTTGCAGTACCCACAACTTTCCTGAGCACCAAATCTCCAGGTTTTAGAGGCCTGCGCTTTATATTGGCATCATAGCCCTGATCGAGCTTTTGTTGGTAATGTGCTAATCAAACCATTGCATTTTCTCTTCGTTCTTCAATCAGATCCAAACTCTTTTCTAGCTGCTCATTGTTGCTGATCGGAATGAACAAACTAGTCTTCATAGTTGGGAACCCAGTCTCCAGAGGTATGATAGCCTCAGCTCCGTAAGTCATTGAAAAGAGGGTTTCCCTAGTAGACCTACGAGGTGTAGTTTTGTATGCCCACAGTACGTGTGGCAGTTCTTCCACCCATTTGCCCTTTGCATCATCTAGTCTCTTTTTCAATCCATTAACTATAACATTGTTAACTGCTTCTACTTGCCCATTCCTTTAGGGATAGGCAAGGGTAGAGTATCTGTTTATGATTCCCAGTTCACCATAATAATTCCTAAACGCTTTACTATCGAACTGTAAGCCATTGTCTGAAATGAGAGTATGAGGAGTCCCAAACCAAGTGACAATATTCTTCTACACAAATTTCTGTACATCTACGTCTCTGATGTTGGCCAGAGGTTCAATTTCAACCCATTTAGTAAAATAGTCTGTGCCGACCAGAAGATACTTCCTGTTTCCTATGGCTTTGGGGAATGGGCCCACGATATCTAAACCCCATTGAGCGAAGGGCCACGGGCTGGATAGTAGATTAAGGGTTCCCCCTAGCTAATGAATGTTTGGGGCAAACCGTTGACATTGGTCGCACTTCTTGACATATTCATGGGCTTTTTTTTGCATATTCGGCCACCAGTAACCTTGGGTAATGGCTCGATGAGCCAAGGACCTACCTCTAGTGTGGCTCTCACAGATTCCTTCATGTAGCTCTTCCAGTAATAACTTAGCTGCTTCAGGATGCATGCATAATAAGTGTGGTCCTGAATAGGAACGTTTGTATAATTTCCAGTCTTCGGATAGCCAAAATCTGGTCGCTTTCCTCCGAATTTTGTCAGCTTCGCCCCTCTCCTCAGGCAAATATCCTCCTTCAAGAATTTAATTATAGGATCCATCCAGCTGAGTTCGGCCCTGATTTGGTGAACTTAGGCTACCTCTCTTCGTGACTCTACAGGGCCATGCAGGTCCTCCATGAGGATAACCCTCGGCAATCCCTACGCCGAAGAGGTAGCGAGCGTGGCTAAAGAGTCAGCATGCGTATTACAATTTCTGGGGATATGCAGAAAGTTAAAAAATTCGAACCTTAATTTCAGGTGCTTAACTCGGCTTAGGTATCCTTGCATTCTCTCATCCTTTGCTTCAAACTCACCTTGTACTTGGCCAACGACTAATCTCGAGTCCGAGAACACCTCCACTGACTTTCCTCCCATTCTTCGAACCATGGCCATTCCCATTAGTAGAGCTTTATACTTCGTCTCATTGTTTATTGCCGAGAAATCCAATCTTAGCGACTTTTCAATGATAATTTTTTCAGGGGATATCAGCACTAGCCCCACTCCAGAACCCTTTTGGTTAGCTACACCATCCAGATACACTTCCCAATGTAAAGGGCTTTGTTGAGAAATCATGCCAACCGATTTTTCATCCATGTTCGAGGTCGGCGTTATTTCTTCTACCTAGGCTCCGTGAACTCGGCCACCAAATCTGCAATGACCTGGCCCTTGATCGACGTGCAAGGCATGTATCTAATATCAAAAGCCCTCAAGATTGTGCCCCACTTAGCAATCCTCCCAGTGTAATTAGCACAGACTTAAGCAGGAGCTAAGTGAGAACAATAACCGTATGAGCTTGGAAATAATGAGGGAGTTTCCGCATACCAAGCACCACTGCCAGGATAGCTTTCTCCAATGGCAAGTAACGAATCTCGACCTCATGTAGCGACTTACTCACATAGCAGACCGGCCTTTGCACACCACGATCTACTCGTATTAACACCAAGCTCATGGCACAAAGAGCCACAACAATGTAAGCAAATAGGACTTCGTCTGGTTCAAGACTGGACATGATGGGTGGCCGACCGAGATAGTCCTTAAGTTACTGAAAAGCCACAGCACATTCTTCAGTCCATTCAAATCCCTTCCACTTGTTGATCAACGAGAAGAAAGGTCTACACCTATCTGCTAATCATGAGATGAATCGATTTAGGGCAGTAGTCATTCCGGTCAATTTCTGAATCTCTTTAGGATTCTGAGGAGCCTATAGATTGTGGATAACATTTATCTGATCAGGGTTAACTTCTATTCCCCTGTGAGTCACCATGTACCCCAAGAACTTGCCTGACCCCACACCAAATGAGCATTTGGAGGCGTTTAGGCGTAGCTTGTGCCTTCTTAGAATTTCAAAAATGTTTTCAAGATCCTTTACATGTTCCGAAATGATCTTGCTTTTCACCATCATGTCATCTATATAGACTTCAATACTTTTGTCCAACTGTGGCTCAAACATCCTCGTCATCATCATTTGGTAAGTAGATCCTACGTTTTTCAACCCAAAGGGCATCACCTTGTAATGTTAGTTACCAATAAGGGTGACAAATGTAGTCTTCTCCTAATCGTCTAGGGCTAGAGGTATTTGATGGTAACCTTGGAAGATATCCAGAAAACTCATCCGAGGATAGTCAACCGTGGCATCTACTAACTGATCAATTTTCAGTATAGGGAATGGGTCCTTAGGACAAGCCTTATTTAAGTTAATGAAGTCTACACACACTCGCCATTTCCCATTCTTCTTCTTCACCACCATAGTGTTTGCCAGCCATTCAGGATTAAAAAAAAAAAAAAAAACAACCTCTTTAATAGCTCCAGCTTGTTTAAGCTTTGTTACTTTTTCTCTTACTGCATCAGCATGCTCCTTAGATGGGTGCCGAGGAGGTTGCTTCTTAGGGGTGATCAATGGGTTGACCTTCAGATGGTGGTAAATGAATTATGGATCCACCCTTAGGGCCTCGTAGGCGTTCCTGGCAAACACATCAAGGTTTCTTTTAAAGAAAAGTACTAGCTCTTCCCTCTTTGATAGAGGTGACTGAGATCCAACTTGAAAGAACCTTTCGGGATTGTATCCAATTAGAACTTTTATTAAATCCTCACATCTAATGCCTTCATCTAGATCTTCGTCGAGCGATACCTGACTTTTTAACTACTATAAATCTCCCCCAGCCCTGGCCAAGGACTCAGTTTCGGGCTTGTGCTAGATGACAGCCACCAAACATTGTCTAGCCGAGGATTGATCTCCCCAGATTTCACAAACTTGCCCTTCGGATGGATATTTAACTTTTTTATGCAAAGTAGAGGAAACAACCCCTAGCGTATGTAGCCAAGGTATGGCTACAATTGCCATGTAAGGGGAACACACATCTACAACAATGAAATCCACCTCCACTACTTCCAAGCCAGTATGTACGGGTAACCATATTTGGCCCTTCGGGGTGACGATTTCTCCCTCAAAGTTAACTAGGGGAGAACTGTATGGTGTTAAGTCATCAGGTTTTAGGTTCAACCCCTTGTAGAGGTCAGGGTACATTATCTCTACCGCGCTACCCTAGTTCACCATTACCCTCTTCACATCATATCCTCCAATTCTGAGGGTGACTACTAGAGCGTCATTATGGGGTTGGATGGTTCCAATCTTGTCTTCGTCCGAAAAGCCTAAAACCGGTTGAATATCTAGTCTAGCTCTCTTCAGATCTTGGCCAAAGTCTCCTGCCGGTAACCGGGCTACCAACATAACCTTAGACGGCCAGGATCCTATTCTCCCCGGTGCGACGAAAATGACGTTGATAGTTCCCAATAGGGGCTTTAAAGAATCATTCCTCTGGGGCTCAGAATTCATCTGACCTTCTCGGCTGCTGGAGTGATGCAAGAGGTGTCTCAATTTACCTTCGCGAACCAGTTGGTCCAAATGATCCCACAGACTTCTGCAATCTTCTGTGGTATGCCCATGATCTTGGTGGTATTAGCAATAGAGATTATGGTTATACCTTTCAAGGTTCCTAACCATCTTGTTCGACCACTTGAAGAATGGTTCATTCTTAACTTTTCAAAACCTGGTGCACTGGCTCTTTGAATACAGTGTTAATTGCTTGAACGTTTGTTGATCCTGACTACCCAACGAAATCTCTCCGTGGTTTGTTGTTATTGTAACTATCCGACCTGAAATCCCTCATCTCTTGGGAGAAAACATTATCCTTTCATTTCCCTTGCTGTTGATCTTCTTCTACTCTTTTATATTTTTCGATACGGTCCATAAGCTGACACATGTTGGTTACTAGTTTGCCAATCAAGGACTTCCTCAGACCATGGTCAGTGGGGAGGCCGAGCTTAAACATGCTAAGGGCCATGCCATCAAAATTGCCATCCATATCATTAAACATCTCCTAGTACCTATCTGAATTCATTTTCAAGATCTCACCCTCTTGCATGCTCAAAAAATAAAAGTGAAGACAGGGGCCTGGCCACTCTCCTACATGTGACAAAACGAGAACCAAATGCTTGAGTAAGCTCTCTGAAGGAGTCGATGGAGTTTGATTGTAGACTGTCAAACCATCTCATTGCAATCGGTCCAAGATTGGAGGGGAAAACTTTGCACATCAGAGCCTCATTTCTAGAATAGACAGCCATCCTCTGATTAAAGTGACTCATATGTTCCACAGGGTCCGTTTTACCATTATAAATGGTGAAGGTTGGCTGGTTAAAACGTCAAAGAAGTCTCACTCCTTCGATCTTGTGCGTGAAGGGTGACCTAGAAATTTGATTCAAGGCTTTGCTCATAACATCGTTCCCTACACCTCCACGTGATGGACTTCGAGGTTGCTTTTTGCGACGGTGCTCCTCTTCATAGGAAAAGAATTCACTAATTGGTGTCCAAGATCTCTGCTCGTAAGTGACATCTTACTCGTCACCCCAATCCTCGTCAGAATGGGAAGAAATTCGTTTTCTCTTTGCATGGCACAACTCTCTTTTTAGCCTCTCAATTTCCAGTTGCATGTTGTTGTTCTTCTCTGCATGAGACACGTGACTTCCTCCATGTGGTTAACTTCACTCAAGGTGCATAGTATGCACGCTACCTTCACGATCTTGTCTCTACTCCAAATTGAGAAATTGGTCTATGTGTTGGGACGCCCTTATTGGTTGTTGCTCTGGTTCAACCATTATCAACTGTTACGTCCACTTTTGCTCAAGCTCTCCCTACAGACAGCGCCAATTGTAGGGTATATTTTTGTGGCCCAAGCCCAAAATGTTTGGATTATGAGCCTAATGAATCCAGAACAATGAATTTGTAAAGAATGGGTGAAAGAACTAGGCTGATTGTAGACTAAGCAATAGTTAACTATGGTGCTAAAAAGGAACTGATAAAAAACACACTTCACAGTCTTTCAATTGGATGTCCAAAGAGGAATATTATTCCATGAAAAATCAATACAACCCTCCAAAAGTCCCCCTCTTCTCTAGAAGCTCTTTCTTTATATAGCATCCTCCCTCATCATCTTCATCATCCACTTGTTCTTCGTCTAAGTGTCCACTTGAGTATGTGTCACATCAGATTTCTTCCTTAACTTTTTGTGAGTGGTGGTAGTTGGATTGACACTGTTCAGGGGGTCTTCTCCACATTAATGCGGCCAGAAAAGCAGATGCAGTGCATTTAATGTGGTAGTGACAGCTTTTCCTTTTAGAAATTTCTCCATTCTTCTTATCTCAAAGCATGTCCAAAGCTTATTCAGATTGCTGAAGTCATTAGTAAGCTCATTTGAACCCCCTAGATATTTATTTGACCAAAAATCTTTACATCCAAGGAGAATGATCTCTTCGGAACGCTGTGTGCTCTCTTTGGATGGATCTTCTTCACTCCTATGTATCTTTCTTTCATGCATAATACTCCTCAATAATTTTCGCCTCTTCGGACATACAGTAACCTTCACATAGGGCTTTGGGCTCAATATATAGGCTTGAGTTTCTGCCCCCCATAACGTCAATTTAATCATTTTCTTATTATTTGTGACATTTTTCGCATTAACAAACCTAAAAATGACGTTGTTGTTTATATTTCCTTTGTCAAAATGTCAATTTTGGGTAAATTAACGCAAAGTCCTATTGAATTTTGACAAAGAGATACATCATAAACTTTTATAATTAGAGAACCATCTTTGAAGTGAACTCTAACTTAATGGATATAAAGAATATTCTAGTCCTTTTTTTACCCTTTAAAATCTTAATGAATGCAAAATAATAAGATTATTTATTGCGACAAGGTAAGTCTCGACTAAACTCTAAATTGTAAGTGATGATAATCAAATTCTTCCATGCATATCTATTAAAAACCATTATCGATTAACTTTATTGTGGGAGGAAAATAATTCAATTCGTAATGCCCATTATATGCAAATGACGCACGCACACACAAACTCTCTCTCTCTCTCTCTCTCTCTCTCTCTCTCTCTCTCTCTCTCTCTCTCTCTCTCTCTCTCTCTCTCTCTCTCTCTCTCTCTCTCTCTCTCTCTCTCTCTCTCTCTCTCTCTCTCTCTCTCTCATGAGTGGGGTCAGCCCTAATATTAGATCAATTTGGCAATCGTCTAAGGCTCTCAAGTGAAATAAGACTCCTAATTTTTAATCAATATAAATATTTCTATACCTATTATTTAAGCTCCAAATATTAGCAAAAATAAAAATAAAAATAAGAAGGAGAAGAAAAAAAAAAGTTAACAAATGTCCTAAAAGTATTAGTTTAAGAACTTTTTTTAGATAATTTTTATGGTAAAAAAGTTATTGTATTTTTTTACAGCGTTTTATATTTCATATAAAAAATAGTATACATTTTTTTCTAAAATTGTCAATTTACAAATACTCTAAGTATATTTATTAACCATGCCAAAAAAATTGTAAAAATATTGTGATATTTTGTTGTGTTCGTGCTCCTAACATTCTTAAAAAAAGATGTGCACCCTTAGTATGGTGGTCATTCTACAAGTATAAATGCTTATGGGATGTAAAGAGTAAGGGACAGAATTTAAGTTTTCAGATTAGAGTTTTACGCATATATACACTTAGATTAAGTTAGAGCAGAATGAATACCAAAAATAAAAATATTTCTAAAAAGAAAATTGTTTATCAAAGACCAAAAAGAAAAAAGGGTAGAAAAAACTATTTGTGGCCCGTGAACTCGTGGGCTGTAAACCTCATCATTTGTATTCATTAATATTAAACTTTTCCTCAAAAAGTTGATTTTTTAAAGCTTGGTAGCAGCTTTAACTGTGTTTTGCTTCGGAACCTTCTTCTTCGTTCTCCTACACAAGTTTGGCTTCGAATCTCTCACACTCATCCGGTTGTTATTGTCCTTTGCAAACTAGTTGTACTTTGTTTTATCCTCAGCAATAGTACGAGTTAAAGAAATCACATAAGTATTCCAAGTAAAGATAATGAATGGCAGACATGACTAATTCATTATCTTTTTTTCAGTCATGTCCGCCATCCATTATCTTTACTTGGAATAGTTATGTGATTTCTTTAAGAATTAGTCATGTCTGCCATTTATTATCTTTACTTGGAATAGTTATGTGATTTCTTTAACTCGTACTGTGTAAAATGGGTTCACACTCTTTACACGGACGTAGGACTCCCGCGTGTCATTTTGTTATGACCCTTGCCATTCACAATTTGGAAACCGATATTCATATATATATATATATATATATATATTTGTTTTTTGAATTAATATAGGTTTTAGCTTTTAAAAAAATGGCCAAAGAATTGGTGGACCTCTGTGCACTCCTTTTTTGTTTATTTTTTTAAAGAACTTCTTATTTTCTTTATTGCTTTGGAAATATATATTTGGTATGGGTTTTTAGCGCAAAGAAAAAAATTAGCAAAGTATAGGTGGACCACCATCCACTCATTTCTTTGTTTTTTTTCAAATAAAATTTTATTTTTGTAGCTGTATATATGTACTGGTTGTTAACAAAAAAATTAATAGTTATGTGAAAAATTATTTGAATATCAAAAGGATTTTTTTAGATAATTTGTTACTAGCCATGAACACAATATAATGAACAAAATTAAATGAAAATCTCACAAATGAATAAGAAAATTTTCAAAAAATGTTATAAAAAAAATTTTAGATGAATAACTCACAGCTGAACAAGAATTCTTAAAAACACTAAAGATTTTTGCATCTAAACAAGTAGAAGAATAGATTTTTTTAACTAAAAAATATCATTTAATTAAATTTAAATGTATAAAATGCCTTAATTAAGTTGTCGCCTTAACCCCAAAATCACTTGGGCTAGCCAAGCTCATGTGTTGTATTCTCTTTTATAGTTTCTCTTCTTAATGTGGATAAAAAGACAAATTGTTCTATAATGTAATGATGTTTGGATGCAATAGTCACCAATTAAAAATTTTCTTCCACCAACTTGGTTGTTCCATCACTAATTTTCAACGCTATGAATGTAGGGGCTAGATTGTCATGACCTATCAAATCCATGGTTTAAAATGAAAAAATAAAATTAAAAAAATTAGGGTTTAATATAACACAAATGACAACTCTGAGAGGTTTTTTTCTCGATTATATTTCACTCCCAACTCTAATAATTTGTTTTTTTATATAGAAAATAATTTATAGGAAATAACTCATTTATAGAAAATCTCCCAAATGGGAAAATGCATCATAAATTTTGAATATACCAACAAAAAAAGAAATCCGTAAGAAGCAACTGGTTTGAGCAAAGAAAGTCATTTGAAAGGGAGAAAAAGAGAAAATTTTCCAATTGAAGAGTTTCTTTATGGTATAGAGTTTATTTGTAATGATTTATTGTAATTGCAAATTCCGGAAAAACGTTTTCTTATTGTATTGACCATCCTATAAAATATTTTTTATTGGCTCGCGTTTTTTATCCTATCGACACCCAAAAAATATAAAAACTCCGAATCGAATCAATTTGTATTTTCTTTCCAAGTCATAAATGCCACGTTTTTCTTATCAGACTCTTCAATTTTTTTCAGACTGTTTTCTCAGAAGGTTCTCATCAGACTTTTTTTTTTTTTTTTTTTTATTTGAGAAAGAGGTTCTCATCAGACTTGATTGAAAGGAAACCAAGTATGTTAAAAGAAAAGGTGTATAATTAAAGTTTTGCTTGCAAGTTTGCCAGCATATTTAGAAATCAACCTTAAGATTCAATATTTTTTTTTTTTTGAGATTTAATTATTGTATTCAGGACCGAATACAACTTGATTGATTCAGCCAAAAAGGAAAGAATAAAACGTGACTGGAAAACTTCTACTTTCCCAGGAAAAAGAAAATTGATCAGAGTCTTTTGAACTTTGAAGCATCCTTTATTTATGAAGTATGAACAGATGCCTCCCCATGATAAACGAATGTATCCCACTGCACGTTTAAAGATAAACATCATTATTCCAATGAAAGAGAAATTTCTAGTTGCACACCACAGCCTACCCATATTTTAAAAATGATCAAATTTAGGTACAGTAATTTATGTATTGTTCCTTAGGTTATTTTTTTAAGATTTAACCATATGATTATATAACTAAAAATACATTTTTATTCCATGAGAAAAAATCCATATAACAGAATTTTAAAAAAGGAACTTGAGAAACAGAACCTAAGTACTACACCTAAATCTTGCCCTTTAAAAAATAATCAGAAAATCAGAGAAATCATACACAACGAGATGCAAGAGGTTCCTTGCTATTAACTATTAAGGCTTAAATATGCTTTTGGGGTGATTTCATGCCCGATAAACTTTTCTTGTTTGTTTTATTATTTTGATTAGAGTGCAAACTATATATTTAAAGTTAATTGCTTATATAAAAAATAAAATAAAAAAGTTTGGAATAATTTTGATTTCATCCCTGAAAATTTCGAAATTTTAATACTCTTCCTTAATATTTGTGTTCTTTAGAATTTGCTCCCTTCTATTTATGCACCATGACAAAATATCCATTTTGTGTCATGACTCATGAGTCACAAGTCACAACAACCTAGGATAACGTAGTATTAATATCCTAAAACTAGGTCAAAATAGGCACTTGCCCCCTTCGCCTAAAACAAGTAACAAAATGTTTCTGTTATGAAATTATCTAGCAAAATGTCCCTATTTTAAAACTCAATTTTTTAAAAATCGAGTTTCAATGAAAAACTTAATTTAATTAAAATCAAGTTACTTGCAAAATGTTACATGGAACTCCAATTCCATGTAATTTTTTTTTTTATTTAAGTTTTTTGCCTATAACTCAATTTTCTAAAAATTTAGTTTTTCATTGGAACTCAATTTTTAGAAAATCGAGTTTAAAACAATGGCATATTGCTAAATAATTTCAAAACAAGAGCATTTCGTTACTTGTTTTGGGCGAAATGGTCAAATGTCCATTTTAGCCCTAAAACTATGTCATTTTGCCCAAGTCCTCATTTTTTCTCTTTTTATTTTTCTGTTTTAAATTTTAATTTTTCCTTTTTCTTCATCTTATAAAATCACAATTTGCTTGGAAAACTAACACAGTAAAAAGCTAATTTACATCTCTCAACTTGATTCTCAATTGCAAAACCAAAGCAATATTCAAATATTTTCGTACTCAAACTTCATTCTATAAGTAATAAGCAAAAAATTTCATACCTAAACCTCTTCCTCTCGATTTTCATATCCAACCTAAAACTTTTGGGGATTTCCTTTAAGATTCTACTCTTCATGCTTTGAATCTTTAGAACGATTCGTGTTGGTAGGAAGTATTGATTTTGTGTATGAGATATAGAGTTTTGTATTTGAAGAATGAGAGTTGGAAGTGACCTGTGGAGACAATGCTAGATGACCAAACTGACCGTGCCTAAGCTCAAACCCCAACCTTAGATAGCGTTGTTAAGCGCATCCAACGTCAACTAGCCCCTCCGACCCTATTAGAGACATTACAGAACCTTCTAGAGTCTCCCCGCCAATCTGATGATGATAGGCCAACATCAACAGCCGGGATTCTATAACATGGTATCATTTGGGGGAACGAGCGTGAGAGAAACAAGGAAAATGATTAGGATATTAGATTTTTGGATCAAAATGGTTTCTAACATTGATATGAGATATTTGTGAGAGGGACTGTGGATCTGAAACAAGGAGAGAAAAAAACCAAAAAGAAAAGCAAAAAATAATATTGTAAAAATCAAAATAAAATAATAGATTTTTTTTTTTCCAAATAATATCTTACATGGCTTTCAAGAGTTGCCACTTAACGGATACTCATCACAGCTCATAGATGGAAGGAGGCAGATCCAAATAAATACTAACATTAGGAGAGCATGTCAAAATTTTGAAACTTTAGAAGGGAAAATCAAAATTATCCAAAACTTTAGGGTGTATATGCGATTTAGTCTTTTTCCTTTTAGTCCTTGCTCTTTTGAACTATGTTTCATTGTTATCCTTACCGTCACTCTTTTTTTTTTTTTTCTTTTTTTCTTTTTTTTTGAGAAAATCCTTACTGTCACTTAGGATGCGTTTGGATAGCGTCTACAGAGTCTAATGAGAATCAACAAGCATTCAAGAATCCATTGCATGTTCTAGTTGGGTCTATTACTAAAGCAAAATCCAAGAAGATCAAAGAAGCACTTAATGGGCTGATTCAAGAGATTTGGGCTAATTCTCACGGAGAACATTCCAAGCTTGGCCCAAAGGAAGATGAAGGCATAACAAATTTAATTCAAGCTATTGAAGGCTAATTTAGTTTAATTGGGCGTGATTTATGGTGTGGATTAATGGCTAATTAATTTTTCAGCTCCATATCAGTTAATGGATATTTTTCCTAGTTTGGAGCATCTAATTTTGGACCAGATCTACCTTAATTTTAGGCTTTTATTATTTAGTACGTTTTTTATATTTTACATTTCCAGTCATGTCATATAAATAGCATGCATTCATTGTAATAGAGATAATTATTGAATAAAAATCAGAAAAGATGAGGTTTTGCTCTTCTTTTGGTTCTTCAAGAACTATGAACTTATCAGGGATTCTTCCTTGTGGCGTTCAAACTTTATACCTTTGGTTTGTGATTCAATTATAATCATTGGGTCGAGGTGTTACAATTATACCTTTGGTTAGCATTTCGATTATAAACGTTTGGTCAGGGTTTCTATCAAAAATCTGAATTTTAGTTTTCTTGAGCAAGTATTCCAATATTTTTGTTGGGTCTCAAAGCGTGTTGATTGGGGTTCACATCAGAGTCACATCTTGCGTCTGGCGTTTGTATATCCGTGGGACCCACTGCTACAATAGCTTCCAATTAAACGCAAAGACTGAACTGAAACACGTAGCGTTTTTTTTCCTTCAACGCATGTTCTGGGAAGAACATGACTATTCATGTTCTTAAAACCCAGCAAACCCATCAAAATAGAAGATCAAAACAGTGAAATCAAAACCAAGATAAAAGCCACCAATTTGAGAATAAACCGATCAAACCCATGTGAAAAAAAATCAAAACCGATCAACCCATCAAACCCATATGAAACCAAAACCAAATCAAACCCATCAAATCCATATGAAATCAAACCCATTAAACGAATCTACCCAGCAAACGCAAATCAAACCCATCACCAATCTCAACCTCACCCAGCATCACCAACTTCCCATATCAAACCCATCAAACCCACTATTGATCAACCCATCAAACCCATTGCTGATCAACCCATCCACCACCACTGACTTCCCATATCAAACCCATTAAACCCACTACTGATCAACCCATCAAACCCACCACTGATCAACCCATCCACCACTGCCGAGCTTAGGCTACTTCAGTTTCTCTTGCATGTGTGTCCCAGTTCCCAATTGTCATTTATTTCAATTTCAAGGAGTACTGTCATGAATGGGAGAGGAGTGAAATTGGGGAAGACGGTGAAATGGGTTTATGGAAGGAAGAGTACACTAGAGGGAACTCGATCTTCCCCGGTGTCAGACTGGGTTATCTTCCTCGGCTCTACGCTAGCATCAGACCAATGTAGGTCTTCCTTGTGGATTTCTTTAGCGAGCGTGGACCTCTCTTCTCGAAGACGCAAGCGTTAGGGTGGGTGAGGAGTGAATAGAAGGGGAAAAAAATGTTAAAAACGCGACCCTTAAATACTTTCAACTGAGCTACAGTACTTGGACCCAAAAATAATCAGCTGGCATTTTCACTTATTTGCTACAGTATTTTCAATTTTGAATTTTCAACAAAATCAACGATATCCAAATGGACCCTTAATTAATGGGAATTGCTAACATAGTTAATGAAATGCTTATGCATCACTTAATTGCAACAACAACAAAAAAAACCATAAACAAACAAAAATAGCTAAGTTATTGTTCACATAAAATACCCATGTTAAATACCATATCTTTCTTCCTAAACTTCAAAGGAAAAAAATATCAAGAATAAAGATGAACTCAAATAACCTTTATTCTAGCATCTCTATTGATTGTTAATCTCTCAATCTTGTCTTCCTTCTTTCTCTCAGTACACCGTTCTCTCTTTTTTCTCATCTCGTCACGTTACCAATCATAGAGTGGCCCATAACATGTGGGGGATTTTTGTAGTGGTAAAACATAAGGTTTGAAAGCAACGACAATTTAAAAAGGCATGAGTTAGAGGATAAGGGTCGACATGAAGATTTTATGGAAACTATTTGATTAGTGTTGAGAATGACGTTCTTTTTTTCTTTTCTTTTTTTGGTTGAGGAATACTTTGATGGGCTACAAAAGGTTTATAGTGAGATTGTTGATAGAGAGAAAAATGATAATAATGTTTCTTTATTTTAGGAATGACTTTGATGAGCTATGAGAGGTTTATAGGGAAGTTTTTTTTTTTTTTTTTTTTTAAAGGGTTTTAACCTATGGTGTCTATTTTTGATGATAGCTTTTTATCATAAACTAAGATACCAATCAGTTTTTGATGTAGATGAAAATCAAACCCTAAATCTCTTATTTAATTAGCAAAAATTTTACTAATAAAACTAACTGGAGCCCACTATAGTGAGATTGTTGATAAAGAGAAAAGAATACTAACATTTATGTACATGGCTTTAATCAGCAATTAATATATCTCATTTATTAATAATAGCACATGGGTTCAAGATATATAGAATAAAAACATTATACAGAAAAAATTACTACAAAATTTTGAAATATCAAGAAAACGGTTTTTTTTTTTTTTTAATTCTAAAACTCACTAAACACATGAGAGAGAGAAAGAGAGAGAGAAATAACCAGTTTGAGTTTGAGAATTAGGTGTGAAACTATAAGATAGTAGAGTGAATAATATGGCTGAAATAAACAGGTTGTGTTAAGTGGGTCATTTCAAGTTGACACAGATAATTTACATGTCAAAAGTGTCTATTGTGGATTATGCAGGTTGACCTGCTTATGACATGTTTCTTATCATGTCGCTTTCAGGTTAACCCATTTATGACCCAAACCCATTAAGACCCAACCCTAACCCGCAAAAATTCGTGTTAAGTTCATATCGTGTTCACAGGTTGAGTTAAACTTTGACACCCCTAATTGTGGTGTCACCAAAAAGTTAAAAAATAATATGTGCAAAAGAGAGCAAAAACCCGATGCAAGCAAGCATTCCCATTGGTCCAAGTTCCACCCATACCCCCCAAACACACCGCTATTGGTTCCGATTTGCAATGCATGTGCCCAATCCACTATTGGTCACGTGCACACACTCAATTGTAAATGGTAAACAATCACTTTCATATAAAATTACTACTAATATCTCACACACACACACATATATACACTTCCAAATGCCACCGCTGATCACCAACCCAACCCCAAATCCCCATTCCAATCACCCAAGAATTCCCCTCACAAATAAATTAATAAAACAACAAAGAGAAAACGCCAAAGAAAGAAAAAAAAAAAAACATGAAATATTCTGTGTCATTTTTTTTTTCTTTTTTTTCTGTGCAGATTTTATTATTATATCCGAGTTAAGAGTTGGGAAACAAAACCGGGGTGGTGGAGGTGGTATAGTATCTGGGAAACTATCCCTCCTTCTCTCTCTTTTTTTTTTTTTTCTTTTTTTTTTTTTTTCAAATTTAATCTTCTTGGGTGTTGTTGTCTAAGGAGCCAAGAGGGAAACAAGTGTCTTCAGCACCAGTGTTCCAAAGGAAGTGAGCATAATTAGCTGCATAGGAAGAGTTGTTTGGATCAGCATCGATGGCCTGTTGAAAGG
The DNA here is from genome assembly GCA_030445155.1 of Quercus variabilis. Lineage (NCBI taxonomy): Eukaryota > Viridiplantae > Streptophyta > Magnoliopsida > Fagales > Fagaceae > Quercus > Quercus variabilis. The sequence continues at coordinate 39,290,211 of CP129445.1, forward strand.
TCTCCTCAGCAGCCCATAAGTCATTCTTCACTCTCCACAAAAAGGTTGCATACTTGTTGTATGCCTCTGCATCTCGTGGCTCAACCCCTACTGCCTTCTTGAAATACTCTTCCGCTCTGTTTTAACATTTAATAAACAAACAAAATCATAGTCAGCACACCAGCTAAGCTAAAAATCTCATGTGGGTCTACTTTTTGTAAGATTTCTCATGCTAATCTCATGATAATCTTATCATAGTCAGCACAGCAGTCAGCAGCTAAGCGCACTCGTGATAATCTCAGATTTCTTAAAAAAAAAAAACACGCCAAACAAATCAAAGTCAACTTTTTGTAAGATTTTTATAATAATGCAAAAGAAGATCTTTCCTTGTGAGAAGCGCGTGACGAGGAACGTGTTTGAATTGAATAGTGATTATTTTCCTAGAAAGGGAATCTAGGACACCACATATCTCCACTATTAACAAATACAATACAAGGGCGACAAAAGTGAATCGAAAATGCTAGGTAGGTCTCTCTAAAGTCTAAACAGTAACTTAAGCATAGCTCTGTTCCAAAACTAAACATACATCGTCAAATCTTAATCACCCACCAACTTAACTAAAAACGGAGATTGCAACGCATGAACAACTTCTAATAAAGAGCATAAAAACATAAAATTAGTATAATGAAAAATTATATGTACCTGTCGTAATCATGCGCAACGACGTAGAGGAACTGAGCGTAATTAGCAAGAAGAAGAGGATTGTTGGGGTCTTGGGCCAGACCCACCTGATAAAGCAGCCCTGTTCTGAAATAATCAGCGTAATCATTATCTGCTTCAATCTGAGCAATCACAGGCGAAACGAACCGTTGCATAGTTTCTTGATCGAGAGCTTCGTGTCTCAACGAGGACTGCATTTCCGAAGCCTCTTCCACAACAGAATTCCAAAGGTTCGCCTCTTCTTCTCTGGTCTCTGACTCTGCCGCCTCTCTTGTGGTCCCATAAGAGGACAATTGAGACGAAGAAGAAGAAGAAGACCCATCTGGCAAAATCGTACGATACTGATTCGACACGTCAAACCCACCATCACCGTCGGTCCCACTAGCAATTGGCCGTACCTTCCCTCCGCCGCCACTGTTTCCCCCAATCGAAGTCATTTTACCACTCGAAGACGAAGCTGAGAAAGTCTTAATCGTTGATGAATCAAATTTCTGGTCTTGAATTTCGACCATCGATTCCATTTGAGACCCAACTTGTGGTAGTGAAGCTGCAATCGCAGCGTTATGGCCCATGGAATGGACAGTGAAATTCGCTAATAGAATCATCACGTACATCATGAGAGTTGGTGTATGAGAAAACACTTGCTGAAATAGCCACACGAACGAGGCGTGCATCTCCTTCTGAACACGAACGATAATTTCTTGCAAGTCTTCGTAGAACAAAAACTCTCTCATCTGTAAAGTGTAGCTGTGAAGCTCTCTGATTATAAAAACCATCGACGAGAACGCTTTCTTCACCGAAGAATAAGCCGATTCTCCCACATCTCTAAACCCTTCCTGCCATTGCATCTTTCGCTTTATGATTCGAAGCGAAAGCGGAAGATCCACGCTGTTCGCTTTTCGCTCGATACTCGCCGGAATAATCTCGTCTCTTCCGACCCAATCCGGTGGAATTTCCGGCCACGGAGGGCTCTGATTCTCTAAAAACTTGACGCTACTATCGGCGATAATTTCATCGGGAACGATCTCAGATTCGGAATCCAGAGAGGTACTTTCATCGTCGGAGAGTTGGAATCTTAGTGCTAATTCTTGAATCTTCTTCGAAAATTCTTCGTCCGAAAAGGCATCGAAGCTGGCACTGGCACTGGCACTGCAAGCTCTTTTCAAGGTCCGAAATTTCGGTTTCTGATACTCGCAGGACCGGGTACGGTACAGATTGGTGAGTCCGGTTCCGAACAGAGCCGATCGGTCCAATCTCTGCACGTACCGGCACACGAGAGCTCCGCCATCGCAACAGTGGCTTCGTCGTCGTCTCGAAGGAGATGAAACTACGGAGGCTAGAGCTTGATAAGATGAGGATGGAGAATGAGGAACAATCGGTTGCGACCATTGCAAACAGGTCGTAGCTACTTCCACTCCCATTTTAACCAGAGAGACTGGTTTTGATTTAACAAAAGGAATTGAAATCCTAGAATTTTACTTTCACGAATCTGAAAACTCGATAATTCTCTTCAATCCGATCAGAAAATTAACAACAACAACAACAAAAAAGCCTCCCTTTAAATTCACTGACCTGAAAAATCAATGAAACGAAAAAAATAAGTTAAATATTCAAGCAATTAACCCAAAGAAAACCAGAATTTTAATTTATAAGCAAACATTTCCAGCTCTATAATATATACTTATAAAAAAGTTCATTTCCATGTCCAATGATTATTTTCCATGAAAATCGGATCGGAAAACAAAACCCAAGACCACTCACGCTTTGTGTGAAAATCGATGAGAAAGTAAGATCCCAGTGTGAAAGCTTCCAAAAATTCTTCACCGATTTCGATGAAATTTTTTTCCCGGCTAAGCTCCGTCAACAATTTCAGACGAAACCTCAGAGCCAAGGTACAACTCTCTCTTTCTCTCTCTCTCAGGCGCTATATATACAAAGCGAGTTAAATAGTGGCCAGTGTGGCTCTAACAATAAAATATCAGGTGTGGTACGGTTGGTTAAAACGTTGAAAAATCAAAGCGTGCTGTGAACCGTGAACTGGAAGTTCCGGTAACCAGTGAGTTCCTGGGACTACGAGCCAGTTTGCCAACATGTGAGGGATTTGAGGAACTACTTGGAGGATTTGATTCAGTACGACGCGGCTATTTTCTCGGGACTACTTTTCGATCTGATCTGAGCTTTTGCATGTGCCACGTGTTACACCGACTCAAACTCTGTTTAAAAATCCATGTGCAATTTGTGACGCCACCGACCTCTCCCATTTTATCGATTGGCACGTGTCCGTTTCATTACTGTTGTGGTAAAATGCGTTGCTTTGTTTTGGATGCACGCGTTTTGTGATATTTTTCACTAATGCCACGTAAGCAAACTTGGCCTTTTGGTGATGACCTTATCATAATGGGGACTTAATTGTGGTTAATAATAGACTGGAAAGTGAAAGTGCACTTAATTTCCTATTGAAATGACCACAATACCTTGCTCCATAAGACAAAACGTTGTCCTTTTTCCTTTCCTAAAAAAAATACTAATTACTCAATCATCACTTATTTGTTTTTTGATTATAAAAAATAAAGGTCATGCGATTGAGGACTCTTAAAATGCTAGTTAAGAATTCAGTTAAATAAAGTTTTTATGAAAAAGAAATAATTAACATTTTGATATTTTTTTTATTTTTTATAAAAGTGATGTTAAAAATTTTTTTAACTAAATTCTTAATCAGTGATCTAAGAGCACTTATTAGTATTTTTCAAAAATAAATAAAAAATTTGATTTGTTTTCTGGTTCTATTTTAGTTCAATCAATGAAGTCTTTTTTATTATTTCATAAGAAATTTGAGATTCAATCTTTTATTTATACTAAAATCTAATTTATATTTTAGTTTGATAATATAGAGCAATCCTTAATAAGAAGCATCATAGGTTCAAATTATCTTTCAAAAATAAAAAAAAAAATTAATTTGATTTGTTTATGGGCCTAGGCTTTTTCTTTTCTTTTTTTAGATACCTTTATCCCTTCTAAAGATTAATTTATAAATCTTTGTAACTCAATATTGTATAGACCTCTTTATGAAAGGAATTAGTGGGCAAATTTACCACCCTTACTCGTAACAATCATTAAAAAAAAAAAATTATTTTTTAGAAATTAATATAAAATGTGTCTGGTTGAACTTGTTTAAATTAGTATAATTAATTAAAATATAATTATAACTAAAAAAAAGGTGACTTTGTATATTATACACAAGTTGACGGTGAAGAAATCTTGAAATTTTAATTTAAAACAAACAAACTAATAGGTACTATTGACAGTGGAGCAACTGGTATTTAATCTTTGGGGGACCAAAACACCCCCAAAAAAATTATTAAACCGTTTAAGAAAGAGAATTATACAAATGTTCAACACAAATTTAATATATGGAAAAAAGTACTTACATCTATTCAATATTAATAATATATATATATATAAGTGAAAAGACATAATAATTACTTTTAAAATATATTGTAATTGATTCATTTACCAATATATAACTTAATATTCTTTTAAGGACAAAACTTAAATAAAATACTTTAGGTGTTGTTTCTTAATTTCCTCTTTTAAAATTTAACTATATGACTATTTAACTAAAAAATACACTTCCATCAAATGAGAAAAAATCTACATGGCGAAATATTTAAAAAAAAAAAATCTAAAGAACAGCACCTAAGTACTGTATCTAAGTCCTGCTCTTCTTTTAAATCTTGAAAATCATCTTTAATTGATTATGCACTATCTTCTCAAAAATTATAGTTTAGGTACTAAATTTAGTACTCATAAAAAAGGAAAGCTAACCAGTATACATATAAATTTTATTGATAGTCACATTTTTTACTATTTTTTTAGAAAACATTTTGGACCAATATTGAAGGTCACATTTTATATATATATATATATATATATATATATATTTTTTTTTTCTAGTGTTATATGTTATACATTTAATGTGAGAGGGAGGGATTCTTTTTTTTTTTTTTTTAAGAATATGAAGTATTTTTAACACACACACAAATGGGGAGAAGGGAGAAGGGAGAAGGTCTTAACAAAACTGAAAGTAGTATATATCCAAAAGAGCCTTAAGAGGGAGGGATTCAAAGCAATATTTTCGATGAAAATATGTTTAAAAATTTGTCATTTGACCTAGGGGGAAATTATTGTCATGTCAAGATAAGAGTATTTAAATACATAACTCAATCCTAACTCAACACATTTAATAATCATGTTAAAACCCTCAACTGTAATACAACTTGTTTAATAAATAGGTTGACATGACCTAACATGTTTCAATATGCTTAATAGACAATCTAAGAAAAAATCAAATTCAAATAACCTATAACAAGTATTCAACCATTAAAATTCTTTAATTTACTCAATTATATTTAAAATTCAAACTGTTGTTAAATAAAAAATGAAATTTATTTAGATGAATCAAGTCATTTTGATTTTGGATTGATGGTAGGTTAAGTAAGTCAAAGCAGATTTGACTATTTATTCATATTATGTGTATCGACCTTATTAGATAATTTGACACAAAAGTCATTAACACTAAATATAATCCACACAAAAATCATGTAACATTTGCAAATCATGTAAAACATTGCCACCCTAATTTTTATCTAAGGCTCTGCTTGGGAGGAGGGAATGGAATGGAAATGAATAAAAAGAATAATTTTAGAATATTCTTCTCTTCTCTTGTTTGAGAGTTTTAATAGAGAGAATAGAAAGTTCATTCTCTTATTTATGAATTTAAGTGAGAGAGAATGGAATGAGTAAGAGAGAACACTTATTCCTCTCTATTCCCTTAAAACCTTAAATTTTCATTCCCCCCAAAATTGGGAGGAATGAGAGGGAATAAAATTAGATTTAATGTTTTTTTCACTAAAACTCCCAAAATACCCCCGCATATTCAACCATTTATTTTAAAATAGGGGTCTTATAGTAATATTATCATAAAATGACTCCATTCCATTCCCTCAATGTTGCTCCCAAATAAGATTACTTACATTCCATTCATTTTCATTCATTTCTATTCTTTCATTTTAAAACATCCAATTAAGGTCACTAAATTTCATTCCATTCCATTCTTTTTTATTAATTTTCCTTACTTAAATACATTCTATTCCTTTCTATTCCCTTATAATCATCTCATTTCATTCTATTTCATTCCTTTATGAACTCTAAGTAAAGCCTAAAGGTTATTTTATCAGTTGAGCTAACTGAAACTCACTGTTTCAAGCCATTTTGTATAATATAAACTTGTTGAATAATTTTTGTGTTGGATTATAAAATCATTACTCAGGGATTATTTTTATTTTACTCGTTTGAGGCAAATAACGACATTTGCTATATTTGTTCAATACGATAGTCAATTGTTAATTGAGTTTTTCTTAATTGAGTTTCTCAAAAAAAATTGAGTTTTTCTTATGTGACACTGGCATAGATGGTGGCCCTCGTGCTTCCATTGCCGTATGTTATTTATTTATAATATCTTCACTTTCTATTCTGAGAAACAATAATAATATTATTATATTATAATATCTTCATTTAATAAACAATAATAAATATCTTTCCTTTAGTTTATGCCCCCATCGTTTTTATTCCTATGTATATTTCTAGTCATTGTCTTTGTGATTTTGTAATTTACTTGGTCCTCGAAAGCTGACAGAAAATTCAGAAGAACAAAATAAATATCTAGTTGAGGTGAGGAACTGACGGTCCAAAATGAAAGTTCAAGAGGTAAGCTGTGAGAAGCCAAATTAATGCCAACTTGCTCTCAATGGTGCCAGTGCCATTACAATGAAAGAAGGCGACTGGTGATGGTGACAACCGGGGAAGATCGATTAAACGGCTGCCATTCTATGATTGAGATATTTTTGACGGCTCAGATTGATTGGTTAAAAATACTGTTTCTCATTTCTCAATTTAATATTAAATTCTTGTACCTAAATTGTACCAAATCGCATCGGATTGATTATAATAAAGTTTAGACTAGTTTATGGAGTTACTATGTATGCGTGTCACGTCTGCCAAGGAAAAACCTAGAATATACTGCTCATAGTCCCATACCTGAATATGACATATTTGCAGATCCAAAAATAAAAAATAAAGGAAAAAACGTATTTGCAGCGAGTGAGGCAGAGAATTCGACGGTTCAGGTGCATGGAGCTTGTGTCCAGTGTACCAGACACATTAACATATGAACATGTTTAGACACATATTCGATGCATTGGATATAAACTTAATTTCAAAAAATTATAAAGTCCGTTTGGTCAGATATTTGTAGTATTATTATTTAAGTGTTGTGAAAATATATGTAAATTAAAAAGTGTTATGAAAATATGTATAAGTTAAAAGGTATTGTGAAAATATATATTAAAAACTATTATTTAAATAACTCTACCAAACTCCTCCTGTAATTGTTAGTGTAGAACGTTTGTTTGAACCGTTTCAAGTTCAAAAAGTAATTTCACGCGCTAGTTTATTCACTTTGGTTAAAAGTAATTTGGGACCAATTTATAATTTGAGAAAAAAAATTCACTCTTCACAAAAATGTCAATTTAATACTTTTTATTAAAATAATCTTTTGGAATCTAAATTCATAAGTACAAACAAATAGACCCAAATATTTGGATCCAAATTTTCGATTAAAACTATTGGCCGAAAGTGTTTTGCCCGAATGACATTAATTAGGCAACATACTAGTTGAGGTTAAGGTAATTTCATTAGTCCTTTTTTGGTTTTAGCTTTCTTTCATGTCAATGTCAATGGTGACAAGTGAAAAACAGCTTAGCCTATGGAGCCTGGCATTCGGTGATAGACATCCATTTCCATTGTTTCACCATTTAGCTAGGGAAGGCATATACTGGTTTTTATTTTATTTTAATTTATATTATTTAATAATTACAATAAGAGAGTGGAAATATGAACAGTAAAATATCAAGAAGTACCAACCGTTTAAATTGCAAGACTCTTGATATGTACTGGAATTTAGTATTAGAGTTTCTACTTTCATTCTCTCTTAATGAAAGCATCCGTTGATAATTACATTATCATCTATAAGATTATTACTTGTTGAATTTATTGGACTATCTAATTTTGTGAGGTAGCTACAGCCTACAGTAGTAGAATCCGAAAGCCACACCCATCATTTTTAGGTGGCATGACATAGATTAATAATGTTATAGATTATGATAGTTTCTTTGAACAATTTATTCACTTGTTAATTACACTAGTTATACAGGATGGGACAAATATAAGCAACAAAACAGACTCCATTCTACGAGCTAGGTTTCACACATTGGCAAAAAGAATTAATATCCAAAGGAAATCAAATGCAAACTCAACTCCTCCACTTAAGTGCACCTTAACTTTCATTGAGCATATATAGGTTGAAAGGAATGAGAGTATATATGAGACATACAACTGGTGCAAATTCTTGTACATAAAATTTTTCATTCCTGGTATTTCTTAACCAAGGTTTGCTATTAGAATGTACGCCCAACCTCACAATTTTTTTTTTTATTCTTTTAGAATCAACCTGACAAATTAATTGGTTTTTGCTTTGATTCCGTTCATGCTTGGTAGGGTTTGGCTCGTTAGCACCGTACAATGTTTGAGACGAGTACATGCACGCCATGTGATGTGGCTTTTGGCGCCGACAATATAGACAAGCTGGTACCCCCGAAAGCACGATGTAGTTACTTCTTTTTTTTTTTCTTTTTTTCTGATGATAATTAATATATATAAAATAAATAAATAAATAAATAAAAAGCGAAGCTCGCACTTGTGTCTATAATTCCAGCCTATTTGATCCTGACAAATGCACGGTTTGAGACCACACGAGCAATATTGGGGTATGCCACTAATTGTACCCATAATTCTAAAACTTGCAAATATGATGAGATATTACAAGAGCTTCTTGCCATTAAGCCATGCCTTCGGTTGTGAATAATGCATAATGTTGTTAGTTGTTATTTGTTACTCAGTGATCACATATTTATACCTTTGAATCGATTTAATTGGTTCCCATAACGAACTACAACTGGCGGCTATATATGCCAAACTAAGGATAAGCTTTAATTTTATTTTATTTTTGGTCTAATATAAGCTTTAATTGACTTGTTATAAACTGTTTCCCCATTTGTTTTTCATCCCGACGTTTGGTAGATCATTTTAGGCTTTTTTTTTTCTTCATCTTATCCAAGAATAGTTGAGGCACTACATGATATATAATAATATAATATAATTCATAGTTAGGTTAAAAGTCATGCCTGTATTTGTCTAGCTTTGAATCATTGCACCTCGAAGTTTATAGTCCGACATATGTTATGATTTGTCAATTGAGTAATTAGAATTTTGTGGAGATCGTGAGAGGTATCCTTTGAAGAATGAGAAGGACAATTGTACATCAACCCTCTAATTATTGTATCATTTGTTTTTATTTATCCATGGAAAGTTTATTGATTATATGAGTTATTGTATTAAGTAATAGGAGATGCCATCTTGCATCAATTAAAACTTTGAAGACTTCCAGTATTCATTTTGTCTAAAATATGTGATTCAACAAGAAATTAACAACTTTACTAACTGTGTCAATTGACACTTCCAACATATTTCATTTATACAAGTTAGTCTAGTGTGTATATATATTTATCTTTCATTTTTATTGTTGATTTTATAAATCTCTTCTTTGCTTCCTTATTTAAGTTGTCTTGCAATTTGACTTTTATACAGTAACATTTTTTTTTTTTGTTGGATGGACAATTAGTCTCACTAAGAAAATATGAACATGTAAAAGGGTCAAACCTAAAATGTGAAAATATATAGCTCTAGCACCATACTTTCGCTCCTAATAAAAAAAAAAAAAAAACAAAAAAAAAAAAACAAAAATAGAAACACTGTATTTTCGCTGTTCCAGATCCAGACAGAGTCCTACCAAGAAAAACATAATTGGCCTTCTTGGCTTGAGGACCTTCCGATAATAGTGCAGATGATACATGGATATCAACAGTGACAATGCAGACATCCTGACCAATTTGAATCTCAACCAAAGGGATTGTCGTGGAGGCTAGGAAATGTATGGTAAATCAGAGTGTCAAGGAATAGCAAAGAACAATGATAATGTAGGAAGAGAGCATCAAACAAACAAAACTGCAAAAAAGAATATGCCAATTTATACGCTGATTGGAGACATATATAATCAGAAGAAGGAATCAATTTTGAATGAAATCACAAATAAGAAACGACCATTTTTTTTTCTATATATTCAACTAAAACACGCAAACAAAGGAACATGCCAAGGTACTCGTCAACTCTAAAAGAAAAATGTCAATGCTCTGTCCGTCTCTTCCCCTGTGTGTGTGTGTGTGTAACAGTGTGATTGTGTGAAAGATGAAATGGTACGAATGGACTTTGCGTAATGCTTTAACAATAATGGGCCATCTCCATGTGAGATAGACCACAATTTGGCGAGCAAACAAGGGCGACATTGGGACATAGATAAATAATTGTCAAAATACTTTTCTTGGTGTGAATTGTGTGATGTGTGTGAAAGTGTAACATCTGTATGTCCCTTTTTATAGTTTTTTTTTTAATAATCATTTTAGGGACTCAAAAACATCATGCTCCACAAATTGCAATCCCATGGCAAACTACCAACCCAAATAATTCCCAATAAAAGTGTGTGTGTGTGTGTGTTTTTTTTTTTTTTTTTTTTTTTTTTTTTTTTTTTTTTTTTTGAGAATCAAACTCTTTACACATAGTTAAGAAACAAAAGTTCTCCTTTCATTCTTATTTCTATCAATATAGCACATATTTACAAAAGCAGTATATATAGGACTTAATTTCAATGTTGTAAGAATAATGAATAATAGTCCTAGAAAAAATAAAAGAAAGAAAGAAAACGTGTTACTGTTATTATTGTTAATGCATGACAAATCACGTACATTTACCAGTTGGTGGAATATGTATCTTTGCAAGATTGAAAACAATAGAAGATTAACACGCGCGCGCACACACACACAAAACTAAAGGTGCGTTTGGATACAGCTGCTTATTTTGCTGAAAACAATAAAAAAATAATTTCTAGTTACTATTCACACTCACAAAACATTGTTCATTTACCTTAATGCATTGTTCATGTCCCATGAACAGTACAAGAGGCGCTAATAAAAAAATAAAATGAAAATCCAAACATAGCCATGAAACGCGTACTAAATAATTGTGACAAGCAGCGGCAACTTCTTAAGAATGATTATGCATTAGTGTTAAGTATATTCTAATTAAGTAGTTAAACGATTAAATTCATTCCTAATCTCTTCACACCTGTTATGCACGTGATTAGGGACTCTCTCTTTTTTTTTTTCTTTTTTTCTTTTTTTTTTAAATATAAAAAATATAGTATTTTAAGTTATAACCGGAAGTAACTAGTTCTTAATTTTTTGAAGTTGTGTGGGGTTTTTTTTTTTTTTTTTTGGGTAAAACAGCACACAGGCCCAAGTTAAAAAGCAAGGATCTTGGGCCTGATGCTTTATGCTTTAAGGGACTGAGCTTGGTTTACCGTAGCTAAATTGGGCTAATTTCGAACCAAGTAGTGCACAAAGCGCGGAACCTACAACACATACATACTAATATACAAAAAGCATATATGTATTGAACAGCAAGGAAGAGTAAAGAACGAAATAAAGAAATAAAAAATAATGTAAAAGACGTTAGGGGTCCTTGAAATAACGTGAAATACTTCATTATTTTCTTAATTTTTATGATACATCATGCTCACTAGGACGTGTTACAAGGTTCAAAAATCACAGAGTTGGATAGCTCTTCAGGCCTCTAAGACTTGTGAAGTTTGAATCCCCTTGAATCCAAGTTGTTCTCTAGTGGCTATTTGAGGATCCCGAACACTGTTTTCCCTCTCTTTCTCTCCTTTTTGAATTCTAACAGAGTTTTCTCAAGTATCTTTACTCCAATGCATTGTTGTTGAATGTTTTTCACTGTTGGCTGCTTACCCTTTTATAGTGCCACCCTAGGGTTCCTAGGGTACTATTGATTCCCTCCATTTACTCCTCTGGGTACCAAAACCAATGTTGTGCCAGCAACATTGGTAGCTGGTCCCTTCCTCATTTTTCATTATTTTCTTTTTTTGAGGTTCCTTCTTCAAAAGCCTCTAGTTGACTTTCCCATTCTATGGGTTCCTAAAAGGCTAACCTTTGGTCTTTCCTTCTCCAAGACTTCTAGATTCCATTTTTTCAGACCCATCTTTTGGCTGCTTTCCCTTTTTGTCATTTTTCCTAAGTGAGCTGATTCATTTCTGCCATACTGAAAGACCACCAGCCACCTTCCTTGGTGGTTTTTCTTCCTAGGTTCCCCGAGGTACCAGACCCTTACTCATGGGTTTATAGTTCCCTAGTCTTCTGATTACTTTTCTACATCATTGAATAGCTAATAGGGACATATCTATTCTGGTTCCTTGTGTTTCTTAGCATGTCCCCTTGAACTGTCTTAATCCCAGTCTGGCCTTGCTACATGTCTCGAGGATCCCAGGCTCTTGGGAATCCCCAGGTATACTGGCCTAGTTCCTTTCCTGGGCTCTCGGCAATTTTTCTGACCTTTTGAGTGCTAGGCTGGGCCTTTTCTTTCCTTTGTTTTTATGAGGTCCGAGATTGCCCATTCATGGATTTAGGTCCCTCCTTATGGACCCTTAACGGGCTTGGACCTCTTCTCATTTTTCTATATTGGAAGCCCTAATGTTTTACTTTCATGGATTTCAATCCTTTGCATTGCTTTGGGCCTTGGTGCAATATTATGATTTTTTGGACCTCAACAAAAGTTTAAATATAAATGTTAAATTTATCAATTTACTTTTAAATCCTTAATTTTCCTTCTTGTATATTTTTTAATTAGATAATAGGGAGGGTTATCCATATTTCTCTTTGAAGTTAAATATTTCCTTCTAAAAAAAAAAGTTAAATATTTCACCTACTAGTCAATCAATCTAAGTCTTTAACAAGAAATTCGCTTACATAAGCCAATAGAACCAACCAATTTAGCTATAGGAATACCAATTTACCACCAAATTCTTATTCTTATTAAGAAAACGCAAGGCAACAATAAATGCAATTTTACTTTAAATGGGCAAGTTAAAAGGATTCCAAACATAAAAAATAAAAATAAATAAAAAGAAGAAGGGCAGGGTTGGCTCAATGAATTTGCGGATCCTAGGCAAAAGCTTTAAACGAGGCCTTTTATTATATTTAATTATAAATTCATATATTTTTTTTCAATTAAAATTTGTTTTTCTTGCTTTTTGAGAGGCAAAATTACTAATTAAATTTTTGCATTCAAGTTTCGCTAACATTTCTTTTTCAATTGATAATATAACTAATCCACTTAATATTTCTTGTGACATAGTTGATCTTAAATAGGATTTTATTAATTTTAATTTTGAAAAACTTCTTTCTACGGAAGCAACTGTAACAGGTATAGTTAATAATATTCTGAAAGCAATACATGCATTTGGAAAAGATTCTAGCCTCTTTATATAATTTAGTACATTAATTGGAGAGTTATCATTTATTTGCAAAACTTCTTTTAAAACTTTTAGTTCTGAATATAAATCTAAACCATCAATATCGGAATGAGTTTCATGTGTGAGAAAACATTCAAGATTAAGACAATTTTTTTTCAAACTACATCATCTAGTGATTTTAGTTTTTCAAAATTAAATAAAAAACCAAAAATATTTTCATATATTTGAAATTGTTCAAACCTACTTTCAATTGACGAAATAGCTTGATCTACTATATATAAAAAATAATTAATTCTAAAATATTCTTTAGCGGATTGTGTTATCTCATCATTGACATTCTCATCAAACTGTTTCTTCCTACGAATTATACGTTTTTCACAAAATATAGGCTCTATTTCCATTTTGGTTGCAATTTCTTTAGATGAATTCATAGCAGATGTAAATCCATCTTCTCTATATTTTTTTAAAAAAGACATGAGACCTTTTAATTGATCTATAGCAACATCAATATGCATGTCTTTCAATTGTAAATTTTTACTAACAGAGTTAACAGCAAATAATATGTCATACCAAATAGTCATGGCTAGCAAAAACTCAAAACTTTCAATCTCATATGTTGCTAAACAATCAGCTTCACTTTTTGTTTTGGTATCTTCACTTGTTTTTGCCAATTGTAACAAAGCATCTCTTATTTCTAGAACTTGAAATTTTATTGCTTTCACACTTTCAATTCGACTTTCCCAACGTGTTTGTGACAATGACTTAAGAGTTAAACCTGTCACATTATCTTGTAAAATTTTCCATTGCTTTGTGAAAGAAGAAAATAATGTGTATATACGTTGTACTACTCCAAAAAAAGATATAGCTTTAGGACAAGAATTAGCCATATCACATAGGACAAGGTTGAGATTATGACAACAACATGGTGTGTAAAATGCTTTAGGATTTATATCAAGAATTCTTTTTTCTACCCCTTGTTTTTTCCCTTTCATATTAGACCCATTATCATATCCTTGTCCACGTACATCATTAATATCAAGTTCAAAATTTTTTATTGCATTTATAATTTCATTGAAAAGACCTTTTCCAGAAGTATCATCTACATTTAAAAATTCCACAAAATGTTCATCTATTTTTATCGGACTTATTGAAATATCCACACATCTTAGTATGAGAGTCATTTGTTCTTGATGACTTACATCGGGGGTACAATCAAGTATAATTGAAAAGTATTTTGCTTCTTTAATCTTTTTTATAATTTTACTTTTAATTTCATTTGCTAATAATTGTATCACTTCATTTTGTATATTATGACCAAGATAATGATTATGGATTGCACCATGTTGAATACGTTGAACATGTTCTTGCATTACTGGATCAAATTCTGCAATCATTTCAATTATACTTAAAAAATTTCCATTATTTTCTTGATAGATCTTTTCGTTTTTTCCTCAGAATGCCAAATTATTTTTACCAAGATTTTTTACCATTGCTATTATTCTTAATAATACTTTTTTCCAATGATCTTTCTCTTTCTTAATTTGTTCTTAGACATTTTTATCAATTGTTTTATTCTTCAATAATCTTAGTTCTAAATCAATCCAAGTATTCGTATTAGTAATATGCTCATTGGTTGTTTCGTGATTTTTAAGAATAGAACTAATATTTTTCCAATCCTTAGTTCCTCCACTGCTAGTTGATTTGTATTAGATTTTGAATTAAACAACTTGCAACAAAAACAAAATACTCTATCTACTTCTTTCAAATACACTAACCATTTTCTATCATGTTTCTCCCCATTTAGTAATTTTTGAATATAATGCGTAGTAGAAAAATGTCTAGAGTTTTTATCTATAGGAAAGTTTAGATCATCAACTCTTATTGGACCATTTTCTACTAACAAATCTCTTAATTTTATATCAACAGTTTTCCATTGACTTGGATCAAAAATATTTGTAGGAATATAATTAGGTTAATCATTAATATTTTCACTCTCCTCTAATTATTTTGAGCTTCATTATCAAGAATTGTGACATTACATGTTTGCACATTATCACGACCACCTTCGTTATTATCATTTCATTGTATATTTTCATTATCTTCTAACTCTTTTTGATGAATTTCTTGTTCATTTATGAAACCTTCATTCAAATTTTCTGCAAGATTTTGTTTTTTACTAGTAATAAATTTGTCCATAGCTCCTTTTTGAGATTCAATTAGTTCTTCTCTTTGTCTTTTTTTTTTTTTTTCTCCATATCCAGATAATTATTTTCTAGTAGAAATTTGTAATTAAAAAATATTTAGGAATAGATGAAACACAATCTATAATAAAAAAATTACAATTTAACTAGAATAATATAAATTTAATGTATAAAACAATAGAACCTGTTTTATCAAATGCACAATTGCAGCTTTACTTAATATGATCACTTTACACTTTAAACCTGCACAAAAAAATTAAAATTAATATTAGTACAAAGTAAATTATTCTAAATTTATAATTTTGTTATTAATACTCTTTTTTTTTTTTTTTTGTGTAGCACAGTAGCAATAAACCTTTTTTTTTAGCATAATGCGTAGGATTCAACTTGATCTACTGAGACTAAAACCTAGCCACTATCCCTCTAAATCTGATTTCTTAAAAAAAAAATAAAATAAAATAAAAAAAAAGGAGAAGAGAACGTGTAGGACTAGATTAGATCAGTACCTTAACAGTTAACTCCCATACCACTTATCTGATTTCTTAAAAAAAAAAAAAAAAGTGTAAGACTAGACCATTCTAGACCATTCAAAACTCAAAAGGTGTAAGACTATTTAGCTTTCAGCCTAAACATGTAAGACTTTAACTCTTTTCTCTTTATGGGTCTATTAACCATTGAGACCCTTCAAAGAATCAAAAGGCTTCTAGAGTTCTAGAGAAATCTAAAGGAACCAAACCAAAGTTCACTTCAGCTTCAGCCAAAAAGAAAGAAAAACCCAAACATTGCTCTGCTCACGCCTCTTCAAAAGAAAAAAAAAAAAAAAGAAAAAAAAAAAAAAAAAAAAAAAAAAAAAAACCCAGACTCGTGAGCAAACTCCTCTTCAAAAGAAAAAAGAAAAAAAACCCAGACACTCATGAAAAAAAAAAAAATCGAGATACCCTCTTCAAAAAAAAAAAAACCTAGACACCCATTAAAAAAAAAAATAGAGACACCTAGCAGTAAACATGAAGAAGAGTAGAAGACGAAAGAGACAAAGGAAGAGAAAACATAAAAACGAACCTTCAGTGAACACACAAGTCTATTGCCAACACAGTTGATGAGTAAGCCAACTAATGAGAGTTTTTTTAAGAATCAAGATAGTCAGATAGAGAGAGTCAGAGAATGAGTTTTTTTTTTTTTTCTTCTTTCTTTTCTTATTTGCCTCTTCTTTTTGTTTTTGTAATATTTTCTTCTGCAAGCTAATAATTTTTGCTGTTTGTAATCTTTTCTTATGCAAGCTAAAGATTTGGTGATGGTTTGATCTGATGGGATTAGTCACATTGTCAGTTTGTCACTTCAGCTTTTTTCTATGTGATAAACGGGCCTCTATGACTGTGAGAAACGGGGCCTCTGTAAGAAACGAGTGGCCTGATGAGATTTGGTAATGACCGTTTGAAATTAATTAATTATTATTATTATTTTTTTTTTGGGGTGAGAAACGGGCTTCTGTGAGAAACAAGCCTTCATGGACCTAGTGATGGCCGTTTCTAAATTTTTTTTTTCTCAGATGGAAAAATAATATTATATACTATATTATTGCTATTTGGGGGCCCTCTTATAAGTGGGGGCCTTAGGCGGTGGCCCAGCTCGCCTACAGCTTCAGCCGGCCCTGAGGAAGGGACTTAATTATTTTGCATTTTTATGACTGTTAGAGGAGTTGTTGGAAGATTGTGAGAGACAGAAAGAAAAAGAGAATAAATCATATTGAAGAAAAAATGTTGTCAAGCGTAATGAAGAAATATTGTTGTTCGACCTATCACCAACGTTTACAATAAAACAACACAACGCAATTACATCTTTACTATAAAAATAAAAAATAAAAAAATTGTGCGCGCGCTACAATTAACAGTGTAGGTTATATATATGGTATAGCTAATCCTATAATTGTAGCATTTACACTGTATGTTACAGTTAACTCAATGTAGAGCATATATACATGGTAGCAAATCCTATGGTTGTATTACTCACACTACTGGTAGGATGGTGATTAAGATGATGGTTTTATAAGTACATCTTACAATAAGTTTGGCCCACTTCAATATAATTCATTAACACCCCTTCAAGCTCAAACTCAAACTTAAAATGAAATTTTGAGTTTGGAATGTAAAAATAAAATGTCAACATCGAGCAACAATTGTAACAATTTTCTGACATCAAAAATCAAATATGCTCTTCCACCCTAACAAACACCTCGCTTGTTTTTTTATTTTTTGACTAGTAAAGAATACTTTTAATTTTTATTCTTTTTTCCTAACTAGTAGTAACTCCTTCCTCGAACACTCTGTCGATCAATGCGAATCATGGCTGTACAAAACAACGTTAACGTTGTATGATGGCAGTAGCTAGCTTTCATCGTCACCAGAGAACTTCATGGTGATTGTGGTCACACACATAATGGTTCATGCTTCCATATATGTTATGCCAATTATTCCTTAGGTCACGTTTGGTGGGGGTACGAACTGTGGGTCAAGCCGCAATTCCTTCTTAGTTATACATGTGTATCACGAGTAATGAATATGAATAAGTTGAAACATGTTCTTTATAAATAATAATTAAAAAAAGCACAGTATATAGTACTTGAGATGAATAATGTCCCATTAGGTATAAGGACTGCATGGTACGAAAGAAAAAACAAAACAAAACAAAAAAAAAAACAAAACAAAAAAGGGACTACATGGTACCCCTACCATACATGCCCCTTTTTTGTTAGGTTAGATTCATCTTCTTCGCTATTTACTTTTCCAGCTAGAAAGCGCACTGCATGTGCTACGTACACCAAAGAAAATGTGCCTCCAGACTTTGTGGGAATTTAACGAAGACATGCATCATGCATGGTGTCACTCCACCATAATTTGGGGCCTTATATAATTAAATACCAATTAAATAAATTGATTTGATATGAGTGAAACTAAGTTTAATTTAATGGTTAAACTAATAATTTAATGAATTAATGTGAGTTTTGTAACTCAACTAGTTAGTGTCTAAGAGAGAAATTTAGGGTTCAAATTCATCCTCTCGTACATTTAACTATCAAGAAGAAATATTAATGGAGGCAAGTCATTGGTGCATGGCTTTGTGCTTGTAATTCCATGAAGATTTTTCGGTTCTGAAAATCGTGTAAACCATGCACAAAATGTGGTCGGGAAATCAACATTGTGGAAATAAAGCCAAACACGCCCCAGCTAGTAGCAAGCATATTTGATATTTGATGGATCGATGTTAAACCGTTTAACTTGAACGATAGAAGTTAGTGAACATGTGGAAAGGATATGTGGTGGTGCCATTCTGATGAAATTTAGCATGATAATGAGGTGTATGATGGAGACTCTAATTTGCATGTTTAGGATGAGAAAAAAAGAGATATATAGGGAGGATTTTGCAAGAGACGTGATTGACTGATTGTTGTTTGGCATTAAATGGATATCAAACAGAGAGAAAACGCCGAGAGGGGCCTTCAATTCACATGGGTTCATAAGGGAACAGAAACATGTAGACGCCAATGCCACGCCAATCTTCTTATCTTCTCATCTATCTTCAATTCATTCTTCTCTCTACTCTCTCTCCCACCCAAAAATTAAAAAAGCCTTGACAGTTCCACCTCTCGCTCTCATTGTTTTTGTTTCAATTCACAGTTCAATGTCCAAAATGCCTTATCATCGTGTGTGTCTTAATTACTTGACCACATCCAGAGAAAGGAAAAGCAAATTAATACATGTTGATTATGTACATGTATATATAAACCTCACTTATGGACTTTAAGAATATTATTTATTTAATTAAAAGTAACATATATGG
This sequence comes from Quercus variabilis, assembly GCA_030445155.1. Taxonomy (NCBI): domain Eukaryota; kingdom Viridiplantae; phylum Streptophyta; class Magnoliopsida; order Fagales; family Fagaceae; genus Quercus; species Quercus variabilis. Next base: position 39,309,501 of record CP129445.1, read on the forward strand.
ATATGGATTATAAGCATGGTTGTCAAAATTCCGATCTAGATCCTACGATCCTACGATTTTACAATCTCACATGCTTAAAACGATCTAAATCTTTTAAGGATCTTAGCGATCGTTCAGGATCGTACGATTCTGACGATTTCAAACAATTTTGGTTTCTTGTAATCTTCTTTAACTTAACAAAAGGTTCAGTTGAACCCAAATGAAAAATAATGTTTCAATAGATCAAGTTTTACTATTTAAATGTAGCGAGATAGAGTATTAGTTGAAAACAAATAAAAAATAACATCCCAATAGAGTGTTATGTTTTAAGATTTTTGACATCTTAAATAATGTTTACAAATAGATGTAATGATGCATGGTAATTACATCAAATGGATGCAAATTTTTTATTTTTTATGAATGTATAATTTATGTGATTATTTAACATACTATTTTTTTTTTTTTTTTGACAACCATGATTATGAGGTATATGATACTTTATTTTTCTTGGTTTGAATTGTTGGGGTTGCACTCGATTAAAAGCAACATATATTGATGGATTATACAATAATTCTAATTATTTTCTTAGTTGAAGAGTTGTGCGGTTGGTGTTGAGGGAGAGATATTGTGAGGTTGATTATTTGTATAAATGGTGATGGTGTTATGTGCAGGGATATTTTGGTAATGTAAATGGAGAGTGAAAATATAGAAGTGGCCAGCGTGTCGTTTTCGACATGCAAGTGGTCACTATCGCCGACGCTGTCGTTTTAGAGGGGCCAGGAAGTGTGGAAACTTTGAAGTGATCCCACGGCACTGAGTCCGAGCACCTTGGCCATTCAAGTCCATACAAAGTATATATCACAAAGTCATCATGGAAGAAGTTCATAAGTGTGAAAGTTATTCGTTGATGTATATGCACATTTTTGTTATGATTTCATAACCATTACATGTACGGTCTACATTCACAGAAAGCTGAAATGGTTTGGAATTAGACAACCACTTAAAATGAACTAGTATCTAATTAATTTGTTCAAGTTTCTGAATTGTTATATTCGACTTTGCAATGATAACAAATGTGATGACCACTTATTTAGTTTCCAATTGAGAGCAAAGGCGCAAGTAGTCAAGTAGAGCCCACTTCCTTATAAAGGGCTACATGTACACATCAAACAAGTGAAGGTTAATCTGTTTAAAGAATATTGAGAAAAATTATTGTCACTTTGAATGGGATGTGAAACTTGTTTGCATTATTTCATTTATCTTGTTTATATATGGTAGCTGATGTAACGGTACCAAAGAACAATTCTAACAGCTTCATGATGATGGAAAGGTTGCAATTCTACTCTCTATTACTACTAAGGCTAATAGGTAGCAGTTCCGGAGTTTCTAGATTATGATATAATAAATGTGTATTGGGGGTTCAAGTGATAATATAGAAATAATAATACTTTTGTTGGTGCTTCATATTAATTCGTGGTTTGAAACCTTTTTTCCCTTTCCCACTAAAACAAAATGTATATTTTGTTGGCACATATATATGTCGAGATCAAATTGTCAATGGCTAAATATATATCACCAGTCAGACTTTAGATGGATTGGTGTCTCCCTAAATATTTGTGTGTTTGATATTAGGGGAGGTCACGGGTTCAAAGTTCAAACTACGGGCCGGGGCAACAATTGGTAAATAACTGGATTTATACAAACAAGGCTTTTATTTGTTTGGACAATACATAAGTTAAGTTCTTTATATCAAGTGTGTTGAATTTGTTTAAGAAAATTGTCAAATCAATTAGATGTGAAGGTTTCTAATTAAAAAAATCAATTTATTTTAATGATTTTTTAAAATTTGATTCAAAATATATGATTTATAATTATAATGACATCTTAACTAGTTTTAAATTGTTCATGATATATGTAGGGACCAGATTTGGGCTTTTCTTCAAGTTGAGAGAGTAGGCCCAGATCCAGCTTGCCCTTCAATGAATTTATATAGAGTGGGCTCAAGAATTAGACCCTAGTAAGGGGTACAACTGCCCTGCATAGTTGCATGTGGATTTATCAACTTAAACATGGATTGGGATGCACAATGATGCTCTTCGGACTGGTCTTCCAAAGCTTGATGTTCTTATTACTTCTTTTAAGATCAATTACAAAAGTTCAGAAGGCACAGGTCACTACAGAACTTCTTAATGCCGATCTCCCCTCCCCCTTTCAAGAAAGACTCCTTACGTTATATACCTCTCTAAACTGATCCTAACCCTCCATTTGTCGATCAGTCAGGCCAACACTTAAGAACCTGTCCCATCAGCCGCATCCCCATTCCTCCAGTGGGTTGCAGCACTGTTCAGGAGTCCTGTCCTCATTAATACGGTCAAGACATTAGTTGAGGGCATTCAATGCAGAGGTGACAGCTCGCCTAAGACTTGCTCATTCGCCGTACTCCTGTCGCCGACGCGTGGTACTGGACCCTCTCCTCCTCGGATATTCAAGAAAAATCCCTTTGGTGGGGTGGTGCTCATGTTCTTCCGAGATCTCGGATGCCCGAGGACGGGGCCATCCTTGGATATGTTCCTCGGGGGCCGGTCCTCGCACTTTCATCCTCAGACCCCTCATACATCCTCGGCGCAGGCCCCTGGGCCTGGCTTGGAGTGGGCCAAGGCTGCCTGATTTTCCGGCCCCACAATATATAATAAAGTTTCATTAAGTTTGAATATTATTATTACTAACTTGTAATCCTATATATATGCATGGATACACTTAAAAGATATACAATAAAATGCATAGTATGTATAATTCACACACACACACACATACATATATAAAATTTAAATACTAGTGATTGTCATTCTTATATTTTGTTAACTCTTTAAAAATCCTTGTAAGAATATTATTAAGTATAAAATGTAAACTATTCATAGTTTTTTTGTTTTTTATTACTTCTTAACTTTTATTATTGTGAAGCAATTTTCTTTTCTTTTTTACAATTCATTTATTCTAGACTTTTTGTTTTTTGTACTCAATAACTTTCTTGTATGAATATTTATGATGTGGTCCCACATTTAAATCTAAAATTAAGAAATAAAACTCTCTCTAAAAACAAATAATTTAGGACACATAGCGCAAAATTTGACTCTAATTTGAAATTTTAATTAGACTTTCTCTAAGTTTTACCTATTTATATATATATATATATATATATATATTCGTTTTTTTTTTTTTTTTTTGAAACTTATATATTCGTATTTTTTAAGTGAACTTTCACGTATTTCACTCAATTGGTTGGTTAATGGTTTATAGTTTACCTATTGGCATAAGCAAAACCTAGTCCCTAAAAAAAACCTAACCTACAAAATTTAAGTCTTGGTCCTTCCTTGCGGGTGGAAGATCGCATGAGTGTTTGGAGGGATTTGATGATGGACCTTCACGAAATGCCATATCAAAGTTAGATTTCGAGTTTTAAATGAGTTTAGATAAGTAACTTTTTTTTTTCTTATGAATGGGCTTTGAGAAGCACTTAGTAATAATAAAAGGCCTTTCGCAGTTTCCCCTTTACCCGACCCAAAAAAAAAAAAAAAAAAAAGTTATTTAGCAGGCTATAATATTCAATAGGACCATGGCATTTTCAGAATCAGGGCCCGCCCCGACATTTTGGGCTTAAGGCTAATGCGACAACTAAGATGAGACATTTTTTTTATGAGATGGGTTCAAGTTACACCTGGTGTAACTTGACAAAAATTACACTATCTGTAGATCGTAGATTTATGATTGATCTAATGGTTAAAAAAATAGCATTAAATACTAATTGACTTACACCTCATTCACTTAATTAATAGTAATTTTGTTTCTCTCTCTTTATTTATTATTTAAAACCATGTACATATATGTCTTTTTTTGCCAATGACTTTACAAATATATTTGCCCATTCCGTGTGTGTGTATATATATATATCCATCATGTTACTTTTTTTTTGGGTATTGAATGAATTCAAAATAAAATAAAAAACACGTATACATAGGATTTGAATTATCCAAAGATCATATAGCAATAAATAGATTATTACTATTTTTAATTGTTAACGTTGTCAACTGATCGGATATATCCTTCTCAAAAAAAAAAAAAAAAAAAAAAAAACTGATCGGATATATATATGATCAGGTCCAATTGTTAATTCAATTATAAATTTACACCGAATCAATTTATTCAAGCATTTGGCTTCTATAATCAAACAATAAACTTGGGATCCAGAAACCAAACAAAGAAAATGACATGAGTATTACAGACTTAGGCACACCCAAAAAAGAAGAAGAGAGAATTGCAAGTATAATTGTAAAGTCATTCAAAAAAAAAATGTGTTAATTATTATTTGAGAAACTTATTATTTAAAAGCTCATTAAATAACACTAAAGCCATTTATTTATTTTTAAGGAGACAGTATATATATTCATAATTGATAAGATTATAAGAGTATGACTAACTTAAAAGAAGGGGGAAAAAAAACTAGTATGAACTCAACAAAAAACAAAAACAAAAAAGTATTGCAAATATATTTGTAAAGTCATTGGCAAAAAAAGGAATTATATGTAAAAGGTTTTAAATAATAAATAAGGAGAGAGAAACAAAATTGCTATTAATTAAGTGAATGAGATATAAGTCAATTAGCATTTAATGCTATTTTTTAACCATTAGATCAATTGCAAATCTACAGTCTACAAATGGTGTAACTCTTGTCAAGTTACACCAGGTGTAACTTGAACCTATCTATTTATATATATATATATATATATATATATATTTATTTATTTATTTATTTATGTATTAATTAAATTAATATTTATATAATATTTTTAGAGATGATTTCAAGTTACATCTGGTGTAATTCTACAAAAGTTACACATTTTTTAAATTGTAGGTTTCTAAGAAATCTAATGACTAGAAAATCACTATAATCAATATCATCTTTAAAATTAATTGCTTTCTATATGAGCTAACCTAATTAATTTGAAAGAATATTATATTATATTCTTTTTAACTTTTTTTCTCTCTCTAATCAATTCTTCCCTAACCTTACACAAAAGTATATTCTCAACGTTCTTGGGTATGGAAATGTGCACTGGATTGAAATGGTTGTCTAAACTCAGCCAATTAATTCTTCGTCCAGGCTTGCCTGCTATACAACTGAGATCAAGCTAGGTTCAAAATTTAGTAGCTAGAAGATTCATGCCTGAGCAGGTTTTTACTTGATTAGCCTTAAGGGTCTAAACATGTAGGGTTAAGCCAAATGGCTTCTACATACTCGTGTTCTTGTAAATACTTTCTAAAAACTATCATCTGATTGTGAAACATGCCCAATCATTGGCGTGAAGAAGTTGTTTAGAAGAAAGTATACTTTGGGGTGAATTGACTTTTATTTTTTATGAACACAATCCTTGTTTCCCAAGATTATGAGATTTAACTAAATTTTATATTATCAATCTGCCTGGTTTTCGTTAGAAATTTGTGGAGAATGTTAATCAGCAATGCCATAGACGTCACACTGGTGGTGCTTAGCTGTAGTTCTGACCATTGCATTGTTGCAAGATTATCTTTAATTTAAGCCTAGCATTGGAGCTATTAGTGATGTAGCCCTAGGCGATTGTGAATGATATGGGTTTGATTTTTTTGCAATTGATGATGTCATTCAATATATAAATTTGGTGAAAAATCCTCAGTGTCCTTGCTCTTAAGTGGATTTAGCGATGTGACATTCAAAAGCTATAATGGGTATGTTGACAAAGATTCCCAGCAAAAGCATTTGTTAATTTTGATAAATCAAGAGAGCAATAATTAATGCAAGGGTTTTGTTTGAATATGCAGACTTGGTCCTTACGCAATACCTGATCAATGGCTTCTTTAACAATTGAAAGTCCAACACAACTGCCGCCATGCCCAAGAAAGTTGAAAATATGCATTTATGTAAGGTTATGGGTGAATTGATTAGGAGAGAGAACGAAAGTTAAAAAGGGAATAATATAATATTCTTTCAAATTAATTAGATTAACTAACGTGGAAAGTAATTAATTTTAAATATGACATTGATTATAGTGATTTTATAACCATTAGATTTCTTAGAAATTTACGGTTAAAAAAATGTGTAACTTTTGTAGAGTTACATCATGTGTAACTTGAACCCATCTCAAATATATATATATATATATATATTGTTTTGTAGGATCCAAGCAAGAAAGAGTTTAAGATGCTTGCTGTGTTATTCTCTCAATTTTTTTACAGCATGAAGAACTTGCAGTATTGAAGTAATTATTGAATATTTGACATCAATAGTTATTTGTTAACAGGTCTTTGACAACTTTAGAATATGAAAGTTTTAGGTTAAAAGGGTAACAACTTTAATTTTGTTAATTTTTGCTTTCTAAATTACTAATAGTGATTTATCATGTTAAATTGGTAGTTTATTTGTATATTAATCAACTACAATGTTGTAATTTTATTTATTTTTTCTTTCTAATTTGCGAGGTTTAATTCAAATAATTTTGAATAAGTCCTCTGAAATCAAATTGAATACAAAAAAAAAAAAAAAAATGTTAGGGACTCCGTAAGGCTAGGGGGAGCTTGAAGATAATATAAGTTTTGGTCTCATATAATATACTTATATTGTGAGCTTTAGTTGCTACAAGTAATATTGTAATAACTTAGATATGAAACTCTAGATGTTAGACAAACAGTTAAGGATAACGGCATTCAATAATATTTGTCTTTTAATTTAAATGGTATTTTGCATAATTGTTTTGCATTCATTAGATTTCATTTCCAATAATTTTCCCGTGCATCGCATGGGTTAGCGACTAATTTTAGTTATAACTACGTTCTAGCTTTAGAATAAATTTTCAATTCATGTTTCTATCATCATTGCCATTGCCAACATTTTAATAAGGCCAAACTTACGTCCTTACACCCAAATATACTAGTGTCAATTGTATTCACATGCCTCTTTAAAATATAAAGAGGTGAAAATTGCTAAAGATAAAGGCCACAATTCAATGAACATTATAGAAATCCATAATGAGAAGTGGGAACATTTAAAGTGCAGAGTAACTTGAACATTTAAAGTGCAGACATCTCAAATGATTTGTCCAAAAGCTGTTAAATTTATTCAATACAAAATCCATTCGTCATGATGTATTACAAGTGATGAGTCATTTCACAAGTTTGTACATGAATAACCATTCTATGCTATGATAACATATCATTTATTAACTCAAAAAAAAAAAAATCATATACAAAAGATCTACTCTAAAAGGGAAAAAGCTTTCCCACAATATCCTTCTTAATGTCATCAAGCTATGTTAAACAAATAGACTTTAAACATTCAATGATAGCTTTTGAGCAACTAGAACTTTAGCCTTAGTCCACAAAATTGTAGTTTTTGCTAACAGTGCAATCATAACATGAAGGTCCACGTTTGAAGTTGGATGCCAATCTTGCAAGTACCCCACACAATAGTAGACAACATTGAAAGTTTAACGATCAAAACAGAATAATTTTCAGAATCCAAAATTTCAAAACTAAGGTTGAAAAAAAAAGAAAAAAAGAAAAGAAAAAAGAAGACTTTAGTGAGGTCAGTTTTGAGTAAAACTAAATCACTTGCAATGCTAAACTTCAACCATGATTCCAAGATCAAGTTCTTTCTATTAAGTCCAAAATGGTACACACTGGTTCAACCCAAAATTGAAGGAAGAAATTATAGGTGAGATTAATGTCTATAGTGTAGGATTAAAGGGTGATATGTTTATTATATAATTTTTGGAGAGGATATCTACATCATATATTTTATTGAAAATATGCTTGAATGCAAGGAAGCACTATCTGTCTTCAAAATTACAGCTCATTGGTAAGTAGTATTTGTTTTCCAAGCGCACCCAACTAAAGCAATTTTATGTCTTATTGTATTTTCTCTTTATTCTGAGTGTGAAATTTGAATGAATTTGTGACTAAGACAACGACTTTGTGTTTCTCCTTAAATCTTGTGACGTAGCAAGAGACAGACATAATATTGTAACCCAAATAATGTCAAACTTCACCAATCCAAACTCACATAATCCAGAAAAAAGAAAGAGTTGCCTCCGGCCATCCGCCGGTCCTTGGTTATTGACACACGCACACCCATCTGGGTTTCTACCCATTATAAAAAATCTTTAAATGATTAAAAATGGTAAAATCAAACATGTTTCTATTTGCCCAAAAAAATGAGCACTGAAGTAATTCTTTGCAGTAATACTTGTGATGTTAGCAATACCTCAAGGTCACACTGAAAGCTCTTACATGGGAACACGAGGCTTCATGCATACTTTTGAGTCATTATCAATAATTACTTGTTGTAAGCCGAATCTTGCTTAGCCAACCTTACTGCCTTAGCTCAGTGATTTGGATTCTTTTGCTATCACAGGTTTCTAGTACTTATCCACATCCAAGTTTTGAATAGTCTGTCTCACTAGTCACCAACCCAAACTCACAAAATCCATAAAAAAGAAAGAGTTGCCTCCGGCCACCAGCTGGTTCTTGGTCAGACCAACGCACACCTAACTGGGCTTCATACCCATTATCAAAAATCTTAAAATGTTTAACAATACTATAATCAAAATCACGAAATGAAGCAAATTGGGAGAGTTTGGCGGGCTACTGAAATTTGTGAGGGTATTATGGTCTTTAAGGTGGTACACACGTCGTATTTTGAACGGGAAGACTCGCCAAACAAGATGCTGACGTGGAAAAAGTGTCTTATAAGATACTTTCTTGGTATTAATTTACCTTTGACTATTTTTTATCTGAATTTTCCTCTCCTGATGCAATGTGCGCGGTTTTTGTTTTATTTCATTCTCTCATGGGTGGACAATAAAGGTGTGTTTGGTTGGAAGTGAAATAGAGAGGATGAAAAAAAAAAAAATGAAAATAAGAGAGAAAATTGTTAGGAGGGGTGTTTGGTTAGAAGGTAGAAGAGGAGGGAATTTTTGTGGGGCCTTGGAGTTTTCTCTCCTTGCCCACCAAAACACTATCTCCCCAAATTGGGGAGAAATTGCAAGATAAAATTGTGCAAAATTTTTTGGACAAAAATGCCCATTCAAGCCCCCGTGCCTGCCTTTGTTTCCTATTCCTTAAAATATATATATATATATATATATATATATATATATATTTCTAACTGGATGTGGACGAGGCCTTTGTTTCTAACTGCAGTGCTGCCTCTCTTTTTTTTTTTTTTTTTTAATTTTTTTTTTATGTCCAATTCGTTTCTTTTTTCTTTTTTTTTTTTTAAATCTGGGCATGATTTTTTTTTTTTTTTTTTTGTGTGTAGTTGTTTTGCTTTTTTGTTTTTTAAGTAAGCATGATTGGTTTTTTTTTTTTTTTCCTTGGTTGAGTTTTTTATTTTCTTTTCTTTTTCTGCATGATCCTTGTTTTTAATAAACTTAGTGTGATTGTTGTTTCATTTATTTATTGTTTTTTTTTTAACTAGATAATTTTTTTAATAAGGACATATGAGTCAATTCATATAAATTATATTTTCTATCATTTCACTTTTCTTCTCAATCAAACAAAAAAAATTTCAATCCCTCCACTTTTCCATCATTCCAACCAAACACAAATGAGAGAAAATAAAATGTTTTCTATCCTCCTATTTTTCTGTCCACTTTTCATTTTTTATCCTCCTACTTTTTCATCCTCCCAACTAAACGGACCCTATGACTAGTGGTTATGAGCTTACTTTTGGGCCTTGTGGAGTTTTATTTTTTAATATTATTTTTTTAAATCTTGTGTTTTTATATTATTTTTGGTTAGAGAGAGTATCAATTTTGTAACTTTTGTTGTCCATTAGTAGAATAGTAGTACTATACTATAGTGTCACAAACTACACTTAGACTAAATTAAAAGAAGAAGAAGAAGAAGAAGAAGAAAACTCTAATCCAAAAAACAAAAACTTGTAACTAAAAAAAAATGGTTAGAATCATTTCCAAATACATGCATTGCTTATAGAACTTTACTAACGGCATCTATTACAGTTGCTTCTATAGAAAGAAAATTTCAAAATTAAAATTAATAAAATTATATTTAAAATCGACAATGTCCCAAAAAAAAAGTGGATTAACTATATTATCAATTGAAAAAGAAATGTTAGAAGAACTTGAATACAAAAATTTAATTAGTCAATTTGCATATCAAAAAGTAAGAAAAATAGATTTTAAATGAAATATATTATAATATAAAAATATGAGATGAGTTCAAGTTACACCTGATGTAACTCTATAAGATTTACACATTTTTTAAGCTATAAATTTCTAAGAGATCTAATGGTTAAAAAAACATAATTAACTGTTAATACTTTCCACCTTATTACCTAATTAATACTAGGGTTTGTTTTCTCTCACCTTGTTTATTGCTTTCCACATGAATGGAGGGCACTACCATTTTCAATAACCTGCAAACCTTACATATACTAGTAGCCCACCATAGCCAACCTCCCACATCTCTGCAAATAAGCTCTTTTTTTTTTTTTTCTTTTTTTTTTCTTCTTGAGAGAAATCTCCGCAAAGAAGCTATTGAACGATACGTTAGAAATATTTGGTTGGACTTTCTACTTTACATTCCCATTAATAAAGAGTTGGTCCTGGTGCAAATAGCAAAGACTTCATGTGAAACATACTATGGGAAAAAAAGTATTTCATACCCATTTGGAATAGGAGCAAATTGCTATATTGACTATTGATTTGCAATATCCTGTAATGACATTTTGACTAGCTCTTAAAAAGCTTCAACTTGGAGGTGCTGGAGATATATGACCCACATTTAGGTGATATAGGAATTATTCATTTAACATAATATTTAATTGCTATATTGCTTCTGTGCCGAAAGGGGAGATTTGGCTATTGTGAGGTGCTCCTTAGTAGATTAGTATGTTTGGCAAGTTATTGAAAATGAAGGGTACACAATAAATAAGGAAAGAGAAAAAAAAATGCTAGTATTAATTAGGTAATAAGGTGAAAAGTATTAACATTTAATGATATTTTTTCAACAATTAGATCTCTTAGAAATTTATGGCTTAAAAAATGTGTAACATTTATGGAGTTACACTAGGTGTAACTTGAACGGTTGAACCCATCTCCTGGTGTTACTCTAAAGAGTTACAACTTTTTTAAACCACTAAATTTAAATAAATTCAACAGTTAAAAAAAAAAACCCCCCATTATTACAAATATTTTTATTAAAATCTCATTAATTATATTAATTTACCACGTTCTACACCTATCTCTAATCCCAACAAACGTCTTACTCTCTCTCTATGTTTGGTGTTCAAGCCGTTAGTCTCTCTATTTCTCTCTCTCTCTCTCTCCTCCACCATTGTTCCACCTCCACAGGTTGTCGGCAGGGAAAAAAAAAAAACCAAGTCGAACTGTTTCTATTAGTGAGTACTCTGTTTCTATTTTTCCTTTTCTTTTCTGTTGTGAATGCTCTGTTTGGTTTTTTTCCAGTTCTGACTCTCTCTAGAACTCTACATTTCTTTTCTGGTATGTTCTTTTCTAGTCTTACATTTTTCTTTGGTGATGGTTGTTTTTTTTTTTTTCAAAGACTCTAGCATCTATAGTTGAAGTGCCTAAGCTTTTCATAGGCTTTGCAGTTTTGTTTTTCTGGTACTAATTGTTGACTGTCATCATATGCAGTATATATTTTGTTTAATTTATGCTAGTTCCAATATATTCAACCATATTGAATAGAGCAACTTGAGCTGGATAGTTGAATCATTTTGGTAGCTTATGCCGAATCTAGGGCTGGCTCAACGAATTTGGGGGCCCTAGGTGAAAGTTTTAAATGAGGCCTTTTATTATAAATTCATATTTTTTTTAAATTAAAATTTATTTTTCTTGCTTTTTGAGAGGCAAAGATACTAAGTAAATTTTTGCATTCAAGTTCCACTAACATATATTCTTTTCTTTGTCTTTTTTTTTTTTTTTTTTTTTTAGTTTTTTATATCCGGATGAATATTTTCTAGTAGACATTTGTAATTAAAAAAATATTTACGAATAAATGAAATACAATCTATAATTAAAAAAATTACAATTTAACTAGAATAATATAAATTTAATGTATAAAACAATAGAACCTGGTTTATCAAAAGCACAATTGTAGCTTTACTTAATATGATCACTTTACACTTTAAACCTACATAAAAAAATTAAAATTAATATTAATACAAAGTAAATTATTCTAAATTTATAATTTTGTTATTAATACTCTTTTTTTTTTTTTTTTTGGTGTAGCAATAAACCTTTTTTTTTATAGCAAAATGTGTAGGACTTAACTTGATTGGATCCACTAAGACTAGCCCACTAGCAAAATATGTAGGACTCAACTTGATGCACTAACACTAAGTCCATCACACTAAATCTGATTTCTTTTTGAAAAAAAAAAAAAAAAAAAAAAAAAAAAAGCAAAATGTGTAAGGCTAAGTCTAAAACGTGTAAGAGTCTAAAAGACTAAAACGTGTAAGAGTTTAAGTGGCTTCTAGATAAATCTAAAGAAATCTAAAGGTATAGAGAAATCTAAAGGTCCAGATCATTCCATTGGCTTCTAGAGAAATCTAAGAGTCTCTTTTTCACTTTTTGTAAAGTAAGCTCTTTTAGTCTTTTTGTTTGTTCTCTTGTTGGCATTGCTTGTGCTCTTTACTCAGCAGCAATGAGCAATAGCAAAGCAAACTCCTCATCAAAAAAAAAAAAAAAAAAAAAAAAAAGACACCCAGCAACAAACCATGAAGAAGACGAAAGAGGGAAAGGAGGAGAAAACAAAAAACGAACCTAAAATGAAGATCTGTGAGCACACCAAGTCTTTTGCCAACACCAATCGATGAGTAAGTCAACTAAAAAGAGTGTTTTTTTTTTTTTTTTGAATCAAGATGGAGACTGGAGAGAGTCAGAGAGTGGGCGTTTTTTTCTTCTTTCTACCTTTTGTAATATTTTTTTCTACAAGCTAAAGATTTCTGTTTTTTGTTATCTTTTCTTCTGCAAGCTAAAGATTTGGTGATGGGATTTCATATCACTTTAGTGTAAGAAATGGGCATTTCTTTTTCTTTTTCTTTTTTTTTCCTTCAAGATTAGAAATGGGCTTTTTGTAATCTTTTCTTCTGCAAGCTAAAGATATGATGATTGCATTAGCCTTCATGTCACTTCAGAGTGAGAAACAGGCCTTTCTTTTTCTTTTTTTTTTCCAAATGAGAAACGGGCCTTTTGTAATCTTTTTTTGGGCAAACTAAAGATATGATGATGACATTAGCCTTCATGTCACTTCAGTGTGAGAAACAGTTTTTTTTTTTAGACAAGAAAACAATATTATATACTATATTATTACTATTTGGGGGCCTCTTACAAGTGGGGGCCTTAGGCGGCGGCCTAAGTCGCCTATAGGTTCAGCCGGCCCTGGCCGAATCACTCATTTATCTATGTAGTCTATTCATTGGTCTATTGGTTGGTTGTTAGTGCTTCGTTTTCTATTACTTGATTCATTCATTTTTCTTTGGTGATGGTTGTCTTTTTTATTAAAAAAAAATGCGTTCTATGTGTATGATCAAATGCAGCTCAGAAGTTCTTATCTTTCTTTTCCTATACTAATGTTGTATTCCATATGGGTTTTCTACATGTTTTTATGTAGTGTCTCTAATGAAGCTATGCTGCTCTACTTGGGTTTAGAGGTCCTTTATCCGCAATTGGATCCATACTCACGGGAATTGACTACATAGGTCTAGACCATGTGATGGTGTTTGCTAATGGGGATTTCTCCCAAGCTTTGGAAGAATTATCAAGAGAGCAGTAAGGTTGGAGACACAAAAAGGCAGTTACGAGGTTGCAGTGGGAGTGGTGTTTGCAGAGGTTGATGACAATGATATTGATGATTTAGCATAAAGTGAGTTTTTTCATTACATTTTTTGAGTTTTTTTTTTAAAGAATTTTTTATTGTAATAATAGATATCTCATGTTTCAAATTTACTTATACCTTTTTTGTTCTACTTTAGGTACATGTGGTTGAAAAGAATCACAAAATGAGCATTCCTTGGTGGAATTTATATGCATATTGAGTCCAAGTAGTTGAAGGAACTATGTCTAAGGACGTATGTTGTTAATCATGATGAAATAGTTTAATTTGGTTTTTTGTTTCGTTTTTTTAAAGACCTATGTTGGAATACTGTTTTTGCTTCAATTTAATGTCATTAACGGTGTGTGTTTAAGGGCCTATGCTGGAATACTGTTATTTAAGGACATATGCCTCATTTTTTCAGATTTTCTACTGCTCACCTCTTGTTTTGAGGGGGTACCTATAGCTTTGTGTTTGCTTTTTTAATAACAGTTTCTTAGGGATGATCTATCTTTGTTTTTGGTTCTAAATAACAGGTAGTATAGCTGCTTTAAGTTACTGCATTAGTGGTTCTGCACTATTTACTGCATTGTTTACAGCACTGTTTATTGCACTTTACTGCGCTGTTCTGTTTACTGCACTTTACTGCACTGCATTACTATAGCTGCACTACACTGCACTTTACTGCCTCTGAATCCTCTTATGTTAGGAAATGCAAGATAATGTCTGGTCATGGAGTTCCAAGATAGTTTACTGCCTGATTGAGTTATAATATTTACATATTGCAAGTATATTGTCCATAATGCCAGATTATGAAATAAAAATTCTTTAAATACATATACAATTTATTGTTTGAATTTGCATTTTTAACTTTATTGTTTTGTTTGAGCTAACACTTTAGCAGGTTATTCACACAGGACAATGTGTCTCCACCTCCGGAGAAGCTGTAACAGTAGCTCAGGAAGTTGTCAAAACAATACTAGCCAAGGGATATGTTCTGGGCAAAGACGCATTAATCAAGGCCAAAGCTTTTGATGAGTACCATGGAGTCTCAGGCTCTCAGCTACTGCAGCAGCCAAGATTGCTGAGCTTAGCGATAGAATTGGACTCACTGATAAATTTCATGTTGGCATGGAAACTGTTAAGTCTGTGGATGAAAAATTCCATGTTCCAAAAATCACCAAGTCAGCTGCAACAGTCACTGGGACAGCAGTTGTGGTAGCGGCAATGGTTACAGGAAAAGCAGTTGTTGCAGCTGGTCATGCTGTAGTCAACAGCACTTACTTTGCCAAAGGAGCACTTTGGGTTTCAGGCACATTGAATCATGCAGCTAAAGCTGTAGCTGATTTTGGTAGCCATGGTACCGATGGTAGTAAACAAATAGATTGATACTATAGCAACTCTTATAGTTGGCTTTACCCTTGATATTGTATACAAATAGAAAGTTTTATTTTTTTGGCATAAGTAACAACCTTTCTGATTGGTTGTCTTGTTATGGAAACGGTTCAGTTTTAGATTGAATCTTTTTGGATTAGTCAATACAAACCACAATATCTTGTGATTTAATGTACCAGACCAACACATTGCTCTTCTTAAAAAGTTTCAAATTCTTCATCCTATGTTTTAGAGGAAATGAAATATTAGATTATTGATTGATTAGACTCCCCATGGCTAGGATGAACAGTTGTGGATTGGTTTCTTCAAATTTTTGTTAAAGGGTTGTATCAATTTGTCATAGCTCATATGCTATAGTGTTACCCCCTGCCTCAGGCAAACATAGACTTGGTTTATAGTGGTTCTATTGTGTTTCAATGAAATTCATCTTGATTAAAAAAATAAATAAAAAAACTGTGTTGAGGATTAGCATGGAACCAGACACAATCACCACCACAAAAAGTTGTTTGACAATCATAGAAAGTCATTACAAGAAATTAAAGTATAACAAATCAACAATGACCATAGCCTTACATTCATCATATAGTAACATCGATGGGGTATTTAATTTTCCAAGAGAAACATTTCGATTTCATACCTGCTCAATAAGATTGGCAGCTAATAGGAGAAAAAAGTTGTTCATTGAAATCCATTTTAATTTTTTTTTTCCTCTCTAAATGTGAAATATGTTTGAATCATACGATGCCAAGTAAATGGACAATGAAAGGAAAACTTCAAATCTTATTTTATTTGGTCTTTCTATAAAGAGAAGAGGGGGGGGGGGGGGGGTGGGGGGGTAATAATGTCATTATCCATGAGCACTACAAGAATCCTCTCATCTCTTGGCATACTTTTGGGGAACACTTCCTTTATAACAGCCCCTTTGCACTGAATCTCTCCTGCAATTTTTTAGGGGTGCCTAGCACAAGTGTTAAGCTCAAATGTTGAAAGATGATTGTGCTAACCACATCAACATATGCAACTGCAACCCCGTAATTGCCTTTTTGTGTCTCCAACCTTTCTACTCTCTTGATAATTCTTCCAAAGCTTGGGAGTAATCCTCCACTAGCAAACACCATCACATGGTCCAGAACTATGTAGTCAATTCCCGTGATATGGATCCAATTGCGGATAAAGGACCTATAAACCCAATTAGAGCAGCATAGCTTCATTAGAGACACTACATAAAAACATGTAGAAAACCCATATGGAATACAACATTAGTATATGAAAAGAAAGATAAGAACTTCTAAGCGGCATTTGATCATACATATAGAACGCATTTTTTATTATTATAAAAAAAAAAACAACCATCACCAAAGAAAAATGAATGAATCAAGTAATAAAAAACGAAGCACTAACAACCAACCAATAAACCAATGAATAGACTACTTAAATAAATGAATGATTTAGCATAAGCTACCAAAATTATTCAACTATCCATGTCAAGTTGCTCTATTCAATAAGGTCGAATATATTGGAACTAGCATAAATTAAACAAAATATATACTGTATATGATGACAATCAATAGTTAGTACCAGAAAAAAAAAAAAAAAAAAAAAAAAAAAAAAAAAAAAAAAAAAAAAAAAAAAACCAACAACCATCACCAAAGAAAAATGTAAGACTAGAAAAGAACATACCAAAAAAGAAACGTAGAGTTCTGGAGAGAGTCAGACTAGAAAAGAAAAAAAAAAAACAGAGCACTCACAACAGAAAAGAAAGGAAAAATAAAAACAGAGTACTTACAAATAGAAACAATTCGGCTTAAGGAGGAGATTGAGAGAGAGAAACGGAGAGACTAACGGCTTGAACACCAAACGTAGAGAGAGAGAGAGAGAGAGAGAGAGAGTCACATTTTGTTTTATTGGGTTTAGAAGGTAATAAATAAGGATAATTAATGAGATTTTAATAAAAATATTTGTGATAATGGAAGTCTTTTTTTAACCGTTGGATCTATTTAAATTCAATAGTTTAAAAAAGGTGTAACTCTTTAGAGTTACACCAGTTGTAATTTGAAATCGTCTCATATATAAATATAGCGATGAAGGCAAAACATGCTATTAAAGAGACAACCAATTACGATAGTGTTGGAGGCGAAGTAAAATATTAAAAAAATTGAAGAAGCAAGCGGTTTGGCTAGCATACCAACTAGTTAATTTATATCAAAATACATAAAAATATTATAATCAAATAGAATCCATAAGTAAATAAATACACATGGTACAATTAGATAAATAAAAGGTTTGTCAAAATGATCAAGTTTGGCAACAAAGAAGACGTAGCAGCTATTGATGAGGGTAATTTCTATCTTAAACTTGTGATAATGATGAAGATGCAACAACTACTAATTATGCAAATCTAGCATAATCTTATTTTGATTCAACTACAACAAAAATGACGATAATTACCATAAAAAGATTATATCAAAAAACAATCTTTTATGATATAGCCAAGAGTACAACCAAAGCGAAGAGAAGGAATTTTAAATTGATTTCAATGATGAAGGAAGGATTCACTTAAATGAGGAGACCAAGAAAAAAGAAGTATCATGTTTTGAGTGTAGTATTGAATTTTAAACTCTATAATTCAATTTGCTAACTACTAAATACCTTAGCAAATTGAATTTCTGCAAGCACAGATACTACTAAAACTCTATCATTCAATTTCCTAACTCCTAAAACTCTATCACATGGATTACACAATATAAACCAATAATGTTATTGTCTCAAACATTTTACACCCAAAAAAAAAAAAAAACCAAATCAATTTTAAACATAGAAACAAACAATCATATATAAGTACAAATACCCAACCTAAATACATACAAACTCATATATGACCTACAACACAAAAGAGGTAGTAATAAAATTAAAAAGAAAAAAACAACAGCAATAAAAAAGAACAACACTATTAATCTAATCCTTACATTGAATTATTATGCAGGCGGCCACAAGAATAGAGATCACGAGCAACTGGGATTTAGAAATACCTAAACTGAATAATCCAACTTTTCAGTATTAATATAGTGTGAGGAGAGAAAGAATGAAGAAGTTAGAAGACCAAAGTCTGGTGTTAGGAAGCTGAAGGGTTGCCGTTTGAGATTGTAACCTTAAAACACAAAGAGTTGTTGTTTAAAATTGTAATCATGAAACACAAAGGATTGCCATCTAAAATTGTAACCATGGAACCCAAAGGGTTAAGGATTATTTTCTTTTTATTAGTATTTTTAAATTTAAGAAAACTAATTTTAAATTGCAGGACAAATTCAGAAAAAAGAATGGTTATGACATGACAACTGATGTGACTCAATCTGAACGTAGCAATATTAAATGATATGTTTCAACTTTTAGTAATATATAGATTCTTTTGTTCAAATATCCTATTTTGGCAACCAATAAGTATCAATCTCCAAGGAAATGTTAAATGAATTTTTGAGAATGATTTGTTATAACTAGCACTTATGAACTTTGAACTTTGATTGCTAAACCTTTTAACATGTTTGAATAGTTCATAAGTCCATTACAAATGGTCCAATACTATTTAATACAATCAAATTACACATGAAGGAAAAAAGTGATAAATAAAACCATAAAGACTTTAGTGAAAAAAAATTTCATTCTCACATATATGATAAGTGTTTAGCAAGCAACTATAAGTTGGAATTGTTATATATGTCAACTACAAATATTGGACAAAAAGCTACTACAAATTGTGCATAATGCTATCTAAGAAAAGTGGCTAGAAGCTGTGCATAAAGCTATTCAAAAAGTGGTTACAAGTTGTAAAAGAAATTTGAACTTTGATTGCTAAACCTTTTAACATGTTTGAATAGTTCATGTGTCCATTACAAATGGTCCAATACTATTCGATACAATCAAATTACACATGAAGAAAAAAAGTGGTAAATAAAACCATAAAGACTTTAGTGAAAGAAATTTTTATTCTCACATATATGATAAGTGTTTAGCAAACAACTATAAGTTTGAATAGTTTTATAAGTCAACTACAAATATTGGACAAAAAGCTACTACAAATTGTGCATAATGCTATCTAAAAAAAAAGCGGCTAGAAGCTGTGCATAAAGCTATCCAAAAAATGGTTACAAGTTGTGCATCAAGTCATCCAAAAAGATGTTTGTCTAGGAAAAAAAAAAACTATCCAAAAAGTTGTCATAGAAGCTATCCAAGATTCTTCAAAGTCTTGTATCATCCTTTGATGTGTTAAAGTCCTACATAAAAAAATATCATAATAATAAATAAATAAATAAAAGCATATGATAAAATTATGTTATAGAAACTTGATTTAATTGTGGCAAAAAGAAGCTTTCTTGAAACATTCTTGAAGAGCTAACCATAGGGTAATCACGACACATCTCAGGCGGAAAAAACAAGACTTTAGATTCTTCTTAGAAAAAGAGGAATAGAAATAGAATTAAAATTAATTAATAAAACTAAGGAAAACAACATTTCAAATAATAGAATTGAAATTACCATACACCATTAAGCTAGCTTGTGGAGTTTGAAAGGTTGTTACACCTTTAACTCTTTATTTCTTTCCCTTTTCCAGTTGACTTTTACTCTTTTGTTGGATATCCCATTTTTTCTCACATGTGGTGGATTAAGAATTGGTTTATCACCAACTAAGCAAGTTTGCAAACTATCATCATTTGTAAGATCTTTTTGATGACTTTCTTTACCAACATTTTCTTCATAGCCTTAATCATCTATTCAGCCTTCCATGTCACTTCACTCATCTTCTTTTTGACAAATTTGGTCACCTC
Organism: Quercus variabilis; assembly: GCA_030445155.1. NCBI lineage: Eukaryota > Viridiplantae > Streptophyta > Magnoliopsida > Fagales > Fagaceae > Quercus > Quercus variabilis. Next base: position 39,329,582 of record CP129445.1, read on the forward strand.
ATTATACGAAGCAACTTTATCAAAAAGATTATACTCCATATGACTTAACTCACTCATGCGCAATATATGAGTAGATTACTCATTTAATTGACATGAATTAGCATGATTCAACCACTTCTTTGCAGCTCTTCTCTATTTACTTGATATATATTTATCTGCTATCATGTTCACATTTTTCACAAGAAACACCCTTAAAGTATGGCAACACAACAAATAGTCAAATTAGATAAGTTAAAATGCACAATATGCACCTTTTTACTATCACCAATAGCTAGTGAAAAAGTAAATTCATCATCATGATAATTAGTTTCAACACAACTCAATCATGTACCTAAAGAACATGGTTTCTAGACCCAAACTAGACCATATGGTCCAACCTGATTAACAGGAAACCTCTAACTAATATGGTTCTTTTAACCTTAGGAACTGTTCTATGAAGGAAAAGCATAAAACTGTTTGAATCACGGTCAAATCGCCCAATTTTGAAAATCGTGGACGGTTCTTATAGTTCAATTTCAGAGATTTTTTTGAAAAAGAAAATGGTATTTGTATTACAGTCAACAAGACTCAGGAGAGTCAATTTCATACCTTAAATTGTAGATTTGTAGATCTTTCTGCTTACTCTCTTTCAGTCTTTGCATTTTTTTCTTCTTCTTCTCTTAGATCTTTCATTTTGTTTTTCTCCGAAACTTACAAAGCTTCTCTTTTTCTCTTAATTCTTTCTCCTCGAGTTGATTAAAATAACTCTGAAGCTCATTTAACTCCTACTATGGTGACTTTTTCCTCGAGCGAACAAACCAAGTTGGAAAGCAAAATTTACAGTATCAATTACAACTTCCAATAAGTTTTGCCAGAAGTAAAATGCAACTAAAATAATTTTACATCTATCAAATGTTTAATCTCTTCTATTTTTTATTATATTTTTAGCTCCTAAGGACTAACACACGTGATTGGAATTGTAATTTTTTTTTATTTAAAATTTTTATTTTCCTAGATAAGAGTTGTAAGGACACAAGTTGAGTCCTAGGCCCAAATAGGAAGTGGATTTATGCCCAATACAATGAATTTGTAGAAAATGGGATGGAAAACTAGGTTATAATGAATTGGGTAATAACTATAATGGATCTAGAAGACAATAAAGCAAAAATGGACTGGATTTATCTAAGGAAAATTATATTCGGCACAGTCCGAGGAGATCAATCCTTATATATATTACTTGAAGTTGGTTACAAATATAGTTTTAATTGCTATAGTGCTCCTGTCTTAATTCTTCGATCCCCTTCTCTTAGGGCCTTCCCTCTAATTTATACCATTTCTCCCTTCTCATCTCCACCATCTATGTGGACAGTAGATCGTTTGTGTTGATTCTTGTCCCATCAGCACCCTCCTGAAGTCTTTGGGGGGTAGCTATAAGGCTGAAAAACACTGTTCAAATATTACTTCCTCATTAATACGGCCAGAGAGTTAACTGTAGAGCATTCAATGCGGTGGTAGCAACTTTCTCTTGGATATTTCTTAGCTCCCATCTGTCCTGTATGTTCACAGTGCACATCCTTATCAATAGAACTTCCTCAAACGTCATCCTGGATGATAGGGCACACATTTTGATCTTTGCTTCGTTTAGCCGAGGGGATATTCCTCCTCAGCCTACCTTCCCTAACCATCTGATTTGTAGCTTACTCATAGGGCTCTGAGTCTTACATCTTCAATATTGTTTATATGTCATCGAACCACTCAACGTCCTCAACCAAGGCCCAAGGCCTAATATATATACTTTTAGGCCCTTTATCCCTACAATATCACCTAAAAACTCTAGTTTTCCCCTCTTATTCGAGGAGAAAAAACGGCGTTTTAACTGTGGAGAATTAAATCCATTTATTGCTCTGATTTATACATGTGAGAATATCACTTGGCATGCCCTGTAACTATTCCTAACATTTTGGAGCCCGCGATGTCTCATTAAATGCTCTAGGCTGTGCTTTGTTCCCTACATCCTACGGTGGGATGATGATCCAACGACTGGTATTTCTCCTTGAATTTTGAGAGGGATAACTCCCACTTAACTCCGCCTCCTCTATAAGGCTCCTAGTGGGTTTACTTTTTTCTTTACTTTCACAAATCTACAAACTTCTAAGACCTTTCAAACTCTTAAGTTCTCAAGACTTCCCAAATCTCCCAACTCTCAAGAAGCTCCTGAAGTGTCACTTGTTTTCATTTTCTAAGTCTCTACATTCTTTAAGCTCGTTTCTTCTCGCCCAACCTCCTTAGCCTTCTAATCCTCAATTCCTTTCCAAAAACATTTCCCTTACTTCCCTTTAATTTACTTAGATGGGTAGATTCAAACGCCTCGTAGATTCTCTCACTGGTATGGAGGGCTTCAAGGCTAAATATCACATTCCACAAGGAGTTGCCCTGTGGTATTGTGCTCAAGATTAGATGGTTTCACATAGGTAGTGTTTGGGCTCAGAGTCTGCGTCCAACGTCTGCGTTTTCCTTTTTCTTGTTTTTTTTTTTTTTTTTTTTTTTTTTTTTTTTTTTTTTTTTTTTTTTTTTCCGGAAAGTGAACAGTAAAATCACATGATTTTACTGTTCACAGACAAAAAATACTGTTCATGCACTGTTTGGCAATGTTTACGCACTAAAAAAATATTAAAAATGGCTCCCAAGGTACTATTCACACATTTAAAAATTATTTTGCTACAGTGTTTTCAGTTTTCAGTTTCAGCAACAATAAGCTCAATCCAAACACACCCATAGAAACGAAAGGGAAGTTGTCATTCCTATGGTCCCTTTCATGGCGAGAGGAATGACACTTCCCATGGGTAAGGTAACTCAAGACTACCTATTTAACTATAGGTTGTGTCCTCACTAATGTGCGCCCAACCTATTTAGAGTTTTAGGTAGCATCGATGCTCTCAATGAGCGAATGGGTTTGAGACTCAACTGGCATGACGTCATCCATATGTACGAGTGTCATTCCCTTACTGACTTGGGGTATTACCTCAAGTCCAGGTCTAACATTGTTAGGCTCATATCGTGTCTTCCTAAGTCCAATAAGGGCATGAAGGACGACTACTTAATCGCCTCTAGAAAGTGGCACGACAATCTTCATTGCCTAACTCAGGAGGGAGAGCTAGGTGGGGTACCCTAAGATTAGGTCCCTTGGCACGAGATTTAGTTCTTATAGCTTCGCTGCTCATCCCTTTAATATTTTGTTTTCTTTTGATGATGGGTTTTATTGGTCTGACCATGATTTGCTTCTTGGCTATTTTTGCAGATAAAAGGCACGTAGCGCCCCGCCTCAACTTAGTCAACGTTGCGGACCTTAATAGAGTTCTCAGGTTTGAGGTGTTTATGAGTGAGGATAGGCAGTTGAGTGCGGTCCACCTATTTTGGACTTCGAACCTATCTCGAACAACTTTCAAGTAGTGGGCCAGGCAATCAGGGCAGGTGACCCTAGGCTCCGCATGATAGACGTTTTTGTTCTTGGATTCCTAGCCCATGAAGATATCCCGCCAGTAGAACTGCTCCTCCACCGTGCTCTCCCTGAAGCAGTAGCCCCGAGAGAAGAGATTGCTTCCTCACGTCTATCATTTAAGGAGGAAATAGACCAATTCCAACTCGAGGAAGAAAAGGAGGAACAGGGAGCTCCTGTCATCACCATATCTGACGCCGAGGACGAATTCAATAGATTTTCAGGTGTTTGCATCCTAGGCCTCATGGTAGCACGTTTAGTTGACAGCTTTGAGGAGGAAGAAGAAGAAATGGCCCCAAACCCAAGGAAAGGTTTGATAGACAATATGGCTGGGGGGAACAAAGGGTCATTATCCAAAGAGGTCCCTAAATCCCAGGCTCCTAATAATCTCCCCCCTCCCCCTCCTCCTCCTACAACCACACTTGGCTTGCTTCTTATCCCTAACCTAAAGAAGAAGAGGAAGGAGTAAGAAGTGGAGAAGGGTGAGATAGTCCCTCAGAAGGAGGCCAAGTAGCAAAAGACCGTCAAAGACAAACGGGCCTCCTCTGAGGATAGTAAGGAGGACCTAAATGGGGTCGAGGTGCGCCAACAGCAACAAACTTGGGCTTCTCAATTGGAGCTTGATGGCATTGCCATCCCATGGAACTCCTCCATCAGGGAGTTCTAGAGAGGGCACTCTGCCTATGTTGCTAAAGCCCTGGAGTAGCCCCTCATCCTACCCAAAGACATGGAGGCTTTAAGGCACATAAGGCAACCAAACCTCTTCATATCCCTAAAAAAGAATCTTGCCATGGTAAGTTCACCATCATATCTTTTAATTAAATGCTAAGGTGCCTTTTCCATTCTCTCTTCTTTTTCTTTTTTTTTTTTTTACATGGGATTCCTTTGTCATTTTTGTGCAGGTTGTCCAAGAGATTTTCGTAGTTGAGGAATAGGTCAAGGACACTCGAAACGAGGCCAAGGCTGAGGCCAGCCTCCACGCTAAGGCCAACAAGTCCTTGGGAGCCATGAAGTAAGAAAACCAAGAGCTAGCCACCAAGCTGACTACTAAGGAGAGGGCGAGGAGGAACATTGAGGCTTGGCTGAAGAATGTCCAAGACCGAGCTAAAGATCAGCGCAAAAAGCTCTATCTCACTGAGATAGAGCTGACCACATAGAAGCAGCTAGTCCTGGACCTTAAAGTTGAACTAGAGAAGGCCAAAACTATCGCTCTAACGGCCAAGGACGTTGCAGAGGTCTCGAGGCAAGTGTCTTACAACCTCGGGGTAGAGGAGACCGAGACCTAGCTTGCTAAGGTATGCAGGGATTGCTGCAAGGAAACGTGGACGAAGACCCTCAACCTTGCAGAGGTCCCTACTACCTTGAAGTAAAGGCAGGCTGAGAATGTGTACTATCCTCCTGACATCCGCGAAGCCCCAGCTGCCCTCCCATCTCCCTCTGCCCTCGCTCCAGAATCCTTTGAGCAACCCCTGACTACTCAGGCCCTTCCTCCCCCCTCCCCCCTCCCCCCTCGGAGGCTTCCAAAGGATCCAACCAAGCTAGTGACCAAGTCTAAGAGGCTAAGGTGGCCAACGATAAGGGCGAGGATAAGGAGACCAAGCCCCCCTCAGAGGCCAAGGATGCTGCAGTAAAGGCCAAGGAGGCCGAGGCCAAATCCAAAAGGCTAATCCTAAGGCCAAAGATGCTTCTGCCTCTCAGCCGAGCAAGAAAGAAGACCCTCCTCCTCCCAAGGCCAAGGCTTAGTATTAGGATTCTTTTTCTTCTGTATTTTTTTAGTTTTCCTTATGTATTTTTTTCTTTTGTAGTGGCTGATTGTCATTGTATATAATGTATCTTTCCTTTATTTAATAAAAAGGGCTACACTTTTTACTTTACAAATCTTTCCTTTCTCTATAATATTTATTTTATAGTTGGTGTAGTTAGCATTTTTCCCTCTGATGGGACTTAAAACTGATGATGTTGTTAACAGTAGTGAATTACTAACACCCTGACTTTACCAAGGCTAACAGTAGTGCATTGCTGCTAACGCAGACAAATTAAACATGTATAAATAATAAGGAAAATGACCATGTACTTATGCAAATAACCAAGAATATTAACTTATGCAAGGCATGTGATCTAAGGAGCTGGGTATAACCTGGGATTTGTTTTAACACTTAGAAGAAAAAAAAAATATAGAGTGTTAATTTACTCAAGGCATGTGGTTTGAGAGACCAGACATAACTAAGGTTCTGTTTAACACTTAGAGGAAATAAATAGAGAGTGTTAATTTACTCCAAGACATGTGGTCCAAGAGACCAAGCAGAACTAAGGTTCTATTTAACACTTAATGAAATGAACTAAAGTATTAACTTACCCAAAGTATGTGGTCTGAGAGACCAAGCATAACTAAGGTTCTATTTAACACTTAGTGAAATGAACTAAAGTATTAATTTATCCAAAACATATGGTCCGAGAGACCATGCATGAGTGATGTTCTATTTAACACTTAGTGAAATGAACTGAAGTATTAATTCACCCAAAGCATGTGGTCCAAGAGACCATGCATAACGAAGGTTTTATTTAACAATTAGTGAAATGAATTGAAATATTAATTTACCCAAAATATGTGGTCCGAGAGACCAAGTATAACTAAAGTTTTGTTTAACACTTAGTGAAATGACCTGAAATATTAATTTACCCAAAGTATGTGGTATGAGAGATCAAGCATGACTGAGGTTTTATTTAACACTTAGTCAACTGAACTGAAGTATTAATTTACCCAAAGCATATGGTCCGAGAGACCAGGCATAACTAAGGTTCCATTTAACACTTAGTGAAATGAACTGAAGTATTAATTTACCCAAAGCATGCAATCCGAGAGACCAGGTATAACTAAGGTTTTGTTTAACACTTAGTGTAATGAACTGAAGTATTAATTTACCCAAAGCACGTGGTCTGAGAGACTAGGTATAACTAAGATTCTGTTTAACATAGTGAAATGAACTGAAGTATTAATTTACCCAAAGTATGTGGTCTGAGAGACCAGGCATGACTGTGGTTCTGTTTAACACTTAGTCAAATAACATGTAATGCATAATGTCATTAACAAAAGTATGGCAGAAAAGACTTTTGTTAATAATAGTATATTCGCAGGTTATTTACATTCCAACGGCATGGGATAACATGTTCATCTAGATCTTTAAGATAGTATGCACCTATTCCAGCCATTGAGGTGACGCGGTATGGCCCTTCCTAGTTGGACCCTAACTTTCTCCATGCTGGGTTCTTTGTAGTACCAAAAACCTTTCTCAATATCAAATCCCCATGCGCTAATGGCCTAAGCTTTACATTGGCATCATACCTTTGTTTGAGCTTATGTTGATAATATGCCAATTGAACCATGACATTTTCTCTTCGCTTCTCAATTAAGTCTAAGTTCTTCCCTAACAGCCTATCATTATTGCTAAAAGTGAAAGAACTCATTCTCAGTATTGAGAATCCAGTCTCCAAGGGAATAATAGCCTCAGCTCCATAGATCATTAAAAAGGGTGTCTCTCCTACTGATCTACGAGGTGTGGTCCGATATGTCCAAAGGACATGTTACAGCTTTTCCACCCATTTTTCCTTCACATCATCCAACCTTTTTTTTGAGTCTATTCACTATAACCTTATTGACAGTCTCGACTTATCCATTCCCTTATGGATAGGCTTGGGTGAAATATCTATTTGCAATTCCCAGGTCACAACAATACCTCCTGAAGGCCTTGCTATGAAACTAAAGATCGTTGTTTGAGATGAGGGTATAGGGGACCCCAAACTGGGTAACAATATTTTTCCAAAAAAACTTCTTGGCATCCACATCCCTGATATTTACCAATGGTTTAGCTTCAACCCACTTGGTGAAATAATTTGTGCCAACTAGCAAATATCTTTTATTCCTTGCTGCCTTAGGGAAAGGACCTACAATATCCAAGTCCCATTGAGCAAATGACCAAAGGCTGGACAAAGGATTAAGGACTTCTCTAGGTTGGTGAATGTTTGGCGCAAATCTTTGGCATTGATCACACTTCTTCACATACTCTTGTACTTCCTTTTGCATACTCAGCCACTCGTATCCCTGAGTGAGGACTTTGTGAGACAAAGATCTGCATCCAATATGACTCCCACCAATCCCTTCATGTAACTCCTCAAGAAATAGCTCTAATACTTCAGGGTGTATGCATAGCAAGTATAGCCCAGAAAAAGAGCGCTTGTACAATTTTTGGTTTTCGAACAGCCAAAATTAAGGAGCCTTTCTCCACACTTTGTCAGCTTCAGATTTCTCCTTAGGTAAGATGTCTTCTTTAAGGAATAGCACTATAAGGTCCATCCAGTTAGGCCCCACCTTAATTTGATGGATATAGACCATTTCCCTCTTCACCTCAGTGGACTTGCACAAGTCTTCAACAAGGATGACTCGAGGTAAACCCTGTGCCGAGGAGGTTGCAAGAGTGGCCAAAGAGTCAACATCCATATTTCCACTCCTAGGGATATGCAGCAAGCTAAAAGACTCAAATCCCGATTGTAAGTGCCTAACTTGATTCAAATATTCTTGCATTCTCATATTTCTAGCCTCTAACTCCCCTTTCACTTGGCCTACGACCAATCTTGAATTCAAGAATATCTCCGTTGCCTTTCTGTCCATTTTTTGAACCATGTTCATCCCCGCCAATAGAGCCTCATACTCAGCATCATTGTTTATGGTCAAAAAGCCTAGTTTTAAGGATTTCTCAATAGTGATCTTCTCATAAGATACTAGAACTAGCCCTACTCCGGATCCCCTTTGATTTGCTATACCATCAACATATACCCTCTAGGACAAAGGCTCCTACAAGGAGACCATGCCAACTGATTTTTCATCCATACCCTGCCTTTCCATTTCTTCTTCCAATGGGGATTTAGTGAACTCGGCCACCAAATCTGTGAGGACTTGGCCCTTGACAAAGGTGTGAGGCATATACTTGATGTCAAAAGCCCTTAGTATTGTACCTTATTTGGCAATCCTCCCTGTGAAATCAACATTTCGAAGTAATGATTGAAGTGAAAGTTGGGTTAAAACAACAATTATGTGGGATTGAAAGTAATGAGGGAGCTTACGTGTAGCATGTACCATTGCCAAAATGACTTTCTCCAATGGTAGATAACAAACCTCTGCCTCATGCAACGACTTGCTTACATAGTAAACTAGTCTCTGCACACCATTGTCAATTCGCACCAGTACTAAATTTACAACATGAGAAACCACATCAATGTAGGCAAATAAGACTTCATCCACCTCGAGCCTGGACATGATAGGTGAGCAAGAAAGGTACTCCTTAAGCTATTAAAAGGCTGAGGCACACTCTTCAGCCCACTCAAATCCCTTCCACTTATTCAACAGCTAAAAGAAGGGTCTGCATTTGTCCGTTGACCGAGAGATGAATTGGTTCAAGGTAGCAGTCATTCTTGTTAGCTTCTGGACCTATTTGGGATTCCGAGGTGATTGTAGACTATTAATTGCCTTAACTTGATTAAGGTTGACCTCAATTCTGCGAGAGGTGACCATATAGCCCAAAAATTTATCTGAACACACACCAAAGGAGCACTTGGAAGCATTAAGACAGCTTATGTTTTCTCAATATTTCAAAAATATCCCCATGGTCTCCTACATGCTTGGACACCACCTTACTCTTTATTATCATATCGTCTATATAAACTTCAATATTCTTGCCCAATTGTGGTTGTTGTGAAATTTTAAAATACTCGCAAGTGTACGAACCGTACCGAAGTATAGTTTGACAAGAACGAGGTCGAACCCACAGGGACTTGAATGAACGTAGGAAAATTAATTAAACCTTAACCAAATTAATCCTAATCTAGTTTAATAAAAATTGGTTGTTTTGAAATTAAATAAACTAAGCAAATAATAAAATTAAGCAAATAGTTAAACTAAGCAAAAGATATAAAGCAATAAAAAGATGTAAACAATCAAGGGAAAGGAATTAAGGTTTTGGAATCCACCTTGCAAGTCATACCATCATATATTTATGATCATTAATTTTTCCCACCTCACTACATGATAATCTAGAAATCAATCTTGCTATCATGGAAAATATTCTCGTGAAAATCCTTATTTTAAAAATCAAAGGTATGTTCTTCTTCGCTTCTTAAGTATAAAACCAAATCATCAATTGTATCCGTAGCCAAACAAATCACAAGATATATCCAATTCTAAAAATCAAATCATAACTTGTATCCATTGACAGACAAATCACAAACGATATCCAATTCTATAATCAAGAATTAATAAACCAAGCATTCAATTAATTAAGACAAATACTAAATCATGAGAAAAACATGATTGAACTCATATCTAGAATCCCATCTTAGTCAATTGATATGAAGCAAGAACAATTTAAATCATTAAAGAACAACTATTGTGGGAAAAATCAAATCACATAAATATTAATGATAATCCTTAACAAGGTTTCATCCTCAACCCTAATTATAAATTTAGCTACTCATGGTAATTGAGATAAAACAAAAGAATAAAATACTAAACATTAAACTAGACAAATAAAATAGAGAAAGAAATAGTCACAATGCTATCATGGAGAAAAGCTACAGAGAAGCCACATGCGGCACTGCCTTTTGCTCCAATTTTTTGTTTTGCATCACAGCCCTAGCACTAGCCTCCCTCCCTGAATTTTGCCCTAAAAAGCCTTTAAATAGGTCAAGGAATCCTATTACAAGTTGAATTCCCGTTTGGAGAAAATCCCAGATTTTTAGGCTTCACTTAACCGACTATTTTGGCCCATTTATCATCAGAATTCGGGCTCCTGGTAAACTACAAAGTTGTAGCCCTTTAAGTTAACTTTCCATCCCAACTTGAATCATCTCGATTGGACATCTGAGTCGAAAGTTATACTGAAAATACTAACTGATGTGCAGGCTAGAATCCTAATCCGAATTGGACTTGGATTTGGTTCAAATTTCCTTTGATTCCCTACTCCAATTGGACTTAAATTTAATATTCATGCCTGGCTGGATGTAATTTGGCTTGATTCAATTGGCCTAGCCCCACTTTGCATGTAAAACCCTTGTTACCTGCAACACAAAGATATTACATAATCAGTCACAAAATAATATAAAAGTAAAACTAAATATGTAGATATGTGAGTGCTTTATCATATATATTTCATGCACATCAAATACCCCCAAACCTACATTTTGCTAGTCCTCGAGCAAAACAGATAAAGAGTAAAACAAAACAAAGAAATTAAAAACAAAGAAAAAGGAAATCCTAACTAATCCACTTTCGCTGGAATTTTCGATTGCATTTAGCGTATGCAACAAGCCTTTAAACCCCTAGCTTACACTAGTGGACGAGTTGTAGTCTCGTGAGGGTTTGCAGGGAATATACCCACAAAATTCTGAGAAAGAATACTAAAAAAGTAAAAACAAAACAAAGAGAATCAAACAAACTTTTTTTTTTTTTCAATTGCCTTCTGCAAAGAGGATTAGTTCAAGTTCAAAAACACTTCAAATGCTAAAGAAATTTCTCATGCCATCAAAACTCAATGTGAGTGAAAAGTGGTAGCCAACCCAAACATACTCTTAGTTTTAGAATAAACTTGACTCGAATCTCTATTTGAAAGTATGCTTCAACTCAAATCTTTTCGGTGTTATCACTCAACAAATAAAATCACTCTGAAATGGGGTGTAACACTCAACAATATATGTGAACGGAATAATGTAAGCAAAATCAACATCTCACATATAAATCGAAAGACGCTTAATCAAGAAAGAACAAGTAGTCTCATGAAAAGATGCCAAAAATATTTATACCACACCTTTTTCTTCTCAGTCATATCAATATCTGAACTACACAATCTTCAAGATCAAATAAGGACTTTATTAGGACGTAATGTAGGGTAAAAGTAAATGGAATGAAATAAATATGGGTGAAGGTAAATAATAACAAGTGTTTTCAAGATTTGTTGGAATGTCAACTCTTTTTGGAATTTCCACTCAACATTTTTTTTTTCACCTCTTTTTCTTTAAAGTAGTACTCCTTCCTTCCATTTCACTTCTCAAAATTTGATGAGAATCCTTTTTATTTTCTTCTTTTTGACACTTTTCTTTTTCTTTTCGTTTTTTTTTCTTTTCTTTTTTTTCAATTCAATTATTTTTTTCTTTCTTCTTTGAATTCTCGCACAAACCACCACATTGAAACAAACTAATCAAATTCCATCTTGAAACACTATGGATAAGGGCTTTAAGAAAGAAAGACTAATTAAAAGGCTCAACGGGGTGACTAGCGATAATGTATCAAAAAAAAAAAAATACACATATATGGCTCAAAGTAGACAAAAATGGTCTAATCTCATCTCTCAAAGACTAGTATAATTCATTCAACATCAATGACTTCAAAAGATTCAAGTGTGGCTTAAAATCATATTTTTTTCTTGGCCAAAAGAAAGAATAATGAGACTACAACAAGGGAAATATATTGCGCACTTCTAAATGAACATTAAGATTAGAAACAATAAATAACCCTAAAAAAAAATAATGATTGGCTCAAAACTCACAGGGGTTACAGTCTCCACATTGTTATCATCAAGATTTTCTAATCATTTTTATCCTTCAACAACAAGTTGTGTCTGAGTGGCTACGTGCATGTGCAATGAATTGAGCATGAAAGCAATGAAATTCTTTAAGCAAGAGTAGTATAATGAACTCAAAACATAAACCTCAAGTTAGGCAAAAGATTTTTTTTTTTTTTTTTTTTTTTTTTACACAACAAAGAAAAACAAGACAAACAATTAGAAATCTATATACATCCCCCCCAAACCTAAACCAAACATTGTCCTCAATGTTAAAAATGATACTCTCAAAAATTTGTCTTGAATGAAAAAAGAGCAAAATAGTAATATGCAACATGAGAACTAAGAAGAAACAAGTAAGGTAAGGAGAAGGAGGAGACGTACCTTGATCAAGCTGATTGTTATAATTTTTAATTTCTGTCAAATATCAGCTAGAACAAAAGAAAATAAAACTAAACAAGAAAATAAACACAAATATTAATCTAAAAGTATAAAATAAACAAGAAAAACATTTTTTTTTTTTTTGCAAAAAGATTTAACACAACTGGAGATCAATCCTGATAAACAGGACCATCCAAACCCCAACAACACCATGGAGATAAATAATGCATATTATGAATGGACTGGTCCAATGATATTGTAACTTACCTGGGTCAAAAACATGTTGAGAAGCTTTTGCAGTGTCTTCCAAGTGAATTCTTTGCACAACCACAGAAGCACTAATACCCTTAATATCAGCAATTTTCCAACCTATTGCTTCCCTATACTCTTGAAGTATACTTATCAATTGGTGTTCCCAAAAGTCATCCAACTGTGGTGGTTCTACAATAGATAGGAATAGGGATGAAGAAAGTGGAAAATGGACCACTTTTGGCTGCCAACTATCAATACTTAAGAGAGGAACAGAATCCAACAATGCATTGACCTTGTCAATTGATTTTTCAGTATCCAAATAGCAATCAAAATGGGTTAAACAATCCTTTAGGGGATCCTCACAACTTGGTTGTAGGAAAGTGTCATTGACTAGGCTCCCAATCATGTTAACCTCACATATATCCTCATTGCCTAGGTCTTGCTTACTTATGTCAAAGATATTAAGCTCAACAGTCATATTCCCAAAAGAAATCTTCATCACACCACTCCGACAATTGATCAAAGCATTGGATGTGGCTAAGAAAGGGCGACCCAAAATGACATGGATTTGTGCACTAGCATTCAGAGCAGGCTCAGTGTCTAACACAACAAAATCAACAGGAAAGTAGAATGCATCCACCTTAATCAGCACATCCTCAACAATACCTCTAGGGATTTTCACAGACCTATCAGCTAATTGAAGTGTCATGGTTGTGGGTTTCAACTCCCCCAAACCTAGCTGTAAATAAACTGAATATGGCATTAGGTTCACACTTGCCCCCAAATCTAGCAAAGCTCGCTCAATGAGACGATCCCCAATCTTGCATGAAATTGTAGGGGATCAGGGTCCTTACATTTCACTGGATATTTATTCTGAATGATTGAACTGACTTGCTCCGTCAAAAATGCCTTTTTAGGGACATTTGTCTTTCTCTTCATTGTCACAAGATCTTTTAGAAACTTGGCATAAGCAGGAACTTGCTGAATTGCATCAAGAAATGGAATGTTTATTTGCACTTGCTTAAAAACCTCTAAAATGTCTCCAAATTGTGCACTTTTTTGAGGACTGATTAAACTTTGAGGGAATGGAGCTTTAGGAACAAACCTCTTGTCAAGGGGAGAACTAAGATCTTGAATTGGGGTGGCGGGTGGGTTGTTCTCCTTTTCTCCATGATCATCATGTGAACTATGAGTTTCTTTTTCCTTTAACACAAAATTTTCATCATCCTCCACTTCTGGCATTTCCACTTGATTATCAACTTGCTTACCAGACCTAAGGGTAGTAATAGACTGAACATGTTCTTGTCCATGAGTAGAACTAGAAGAACCATTGATGGCATATTGTCCTTTTGGGTTAGGTATGGGTTGACTAGGAAACTTTCTTTTTTCCCTCTCTCCAACTTGGGTTGCTAACTGGCCAACTTGATTTTCCAACTTTGAAATAGCTTGACTGTTCAAATGGGTGGAACTTTTCATCTCTTGAATGGCTTGGCTAGTTGATTGCATGAAAGTTTTGAGAGACTCCTCCAAAGATGGTTGTTGTCTTGGTGGTGCTACAAATTGAGGTGTTGATTGAGGAATAGGAGGATATGCTTGAGTAGGTTGACGAAATTGACTTTGTTGATGCACTTGTTGTCCACCTACATTTGTGGAAGGCTGATTTTGCCTCCATGAGAAATTAGGACGGTTCCTCCAATTTGGATTGTATGTCTCTGAAAATGGACTAGCAAATGGTTTTCCATAATTATTCAGTGCATTTGCTTGCTCAGTATAAAAATCAGGATACCCAATTGCGGAAGGACACATTTGTGTTGTATGCATAGGACTTGCACAAATAAAGCATGTTTCACTTTGAACTTGATTGACATAATTCATCCCTCTACCTAAAGCTAAAGCCTCAACCTTACGAGTGAGATTGTCCAACCTAGCTTTTATGTCTAAATCTTCACTGACTTCATACAATCCTCCTTTCTTAATTGCAGGGGTAGATCTCTCTTTACAATTGGAAAAATCCGATTGTTGTGAACTTTCAGAAAAATTCTCAAGAAATTTGTATGCCTCATCATCTACAAGACTCAAAAATCCACCACCATTCATGGACTCAATCATGTTACGATTTGTCTAAGTCAAACCATTATAAAAATATTGTACTAGTCTCCATGTTTCAAAACCATGATGAGGACACTTTAAGATCAAGTCCTTAAATCTCTCCCAACTCTCATAAAATTTCTCTTGTTCATCCTGATAAAAATCTGCAATTTCTCTCCTCAAAGCATTGGTCTTGGCCATTGGGAAAAATTTAGAGAGGAATTTTTTGACCAACAGTTCCCATGATGTGATAGATCTAGGTGACAAAGAATTAAGCCATGCTTTGGCCTTATCCTTCAAGGAAAAAGGGAATAAACGCAAGCGAACAGAGTCATCAGTGAAATTTTGGAACTTACAAGTAGCACAAATCTCAAGAAAATCCTTTATATGCATATAAGAGTCTTCTCTATCCAATCCATGAAAAGCAGGAAGAAGATGGATTATCTGTGGTTTCAACTCAAAATGTGTAGCAGTGGTTGCAGGCAACACTATGCAAGATGGAGGGTTGGTGGTTATGGGTGAGAACAACTCCCTAAGAGTTTTTGAATCATCTCCTGTTTCTCCCATTGTCGATGGATAATCAAAACTAACAAGACAATTTTATTTTTTTATCACATACCCAAGTTCTCATACACCAAGCACAAAGAAATAATTTTTTTTTTGTTTTTTTTTTTAATTTTAAAAAAAATTAACTACAACTAGTAGAAGGAAAAATTCAATTAAACCCTAATTTATTTTCCTAACCAAGTCCCCGGCAACGGCGCCAAAAACTTGTTGTGAAATTTTAAAATACTCACAAGTGTACGAACCGTACCGAAGTATAGTTTGACAAGAATGAGGTCGAACCCACAGGGACTTGAATGAACGTAGGAAAATTAATTAAACCTTAACCAAATTAATCCTAATCTAGTTTAATAAAAATTGGTTGTTTTGAAATTAAATAAACTAAGCAAATAATAAAATTAAGCAAATAGTTAAACTAAGCAAAAGATATAAAGCAATAAAAAGATGTAAACAATCAAGGGAAATGAATTAAGGTTTTGGAATCCACCTTGCAAGTCATACCATCATATATTTATGATCATTAATTTTTCCCACCTCACTACATGATAATCTAGAAATCAATCTTGCTATCATGGAAAATATTCTCGTGAAAATCCTTATTTTAAAAATCAAAGGTATGTTCTTCTTCGCTTCTTAAGTATAAAACCAAATCATCAATTGTATCCGTAGCCAAACAAATCACAAGATATATCCAATTCTAAAAATCAAATCATAACTTGTATCCATTGACAGACAAATCACAAACGATATCCAATTCTATAATCAAGAATTAATAAATCAAGCATTCAATTAATTAAGACAAATACTAAATCATGAGAAAAACATGATTGAACTCATATCTAGAATCCCATCTTAGTCAATTGATATGAAGCAAGAACAATTTAAATCATTAAAGAACAACTATTGTGGGAAAAATCAAATCACATAAATATTAATGATAATCCTTAACAAGGTTTCATCCTCAACCCTAATTATAAATTTAGCTACTCATGGTAATTGAGATAAAACAAAAGAATAAAATACTAAACATTAAACTAGACAAATAAAATAGAGAAAGAAATAGTCACAATGCTATCATGGAGAAAAGCTACAGAGAAGCCACATGCGGCACTGCCTTTTGCTCCAATTTTCTGTTTTGCATCACAGCCCTAGCACTAGCCTCCCTCCCTGAATTTTGCCCTAAAAAGCCTTTAAATAGGTCAAGGAATCCTATTACAAGTTGAATTCCCGTTTGGAGAAAATCCCAGATTTTTAGGCTTCACTTAACCGACTATTTTGGCCCATTTATCATCAGAATTCGGGCTCCTGGTAAACTACAAAGTTGTAGCCCTTTAAGTTAACTTTCCATCCCAACTTGAATCATCTCGATTGGACATCTGAGTCGAAAGTTATACTGAAAATACTAACTAATGTGCAGGCTAGAATCCTAATCCGAATTGGACTTGGATTTGGTTCAAATTTCCTTTGATTCCCTACTCCAATTGGACTTAAATTTAATATTCATGCCTGGCTGGATGTAATTTGGCTTGATTCAATTGGCCTAGCCCCACTTTGCATGTAAAACCCTTGTTACCTGCAACACAAAGATATTACATAATCAGTCACAAAATAATATAAAAGTAAAGCTAAATATGTAGATATGTGAGTGCTTTATCATCAATCATTCTAGTCATCATCCTCTAATAGGTAGACCTTGCATTCTTCAAACCAAAATACATCACCTTGTAGTGGTAATTTGCAATAGGAGTGACAAAAGCTGTTTTTTCTTGATCATCCAAAACCAAAGGTATCTGGTGCTACCCTTGAAAGGCGTCGAGAAAGCTCATCTGAGGATGGCCCACAGTGGCATCCACCAACTGATCTATTCAAGGCATAGGGAAAGGATCCTTGGGGCAAGTTTTGTTCAAATCTGTGAAGTCTACACACATCCGCCACTTCCCATTTTTCTTCTTCACTACCACCATATTGGGCAACCATTTTGGATAGAACACCTCCTTAATAGCCCCAGTCTGCTTAAGCTTGTTCACTTTCTCCTTGACAGCATTAGAATGCTCTTTAAATGAGCACTGAGGTGGCTGCTTCTTAGGGAGGACAGACAGGTTGACATTTCAATGATGGCAAATGAGGTCTGGATCCACCCCAGGAGCTTCGTAAGCACTCCACACAAACACATCAATATTCCTGCTGAGAAACTCTACCAGCTCTTCCTTCTTTTGAGGAGGCAGTTGAGTTCTGAACTGAAAGAATTTTTTTGAATCATCATCTACAACAATTTTCTCTAAATCCTCACATTTTGCCTCCTCGACTGCCCCCTTCATGGGTAACATCGGAGTCCTTAATTGCCATAAGCTCTTCTTAGCAGAGGCCGAGGACTCCATTCTTAGCTGATGCATTATCGCAGCGACCAGACACTACCTCACCATGAGCTAGCTCCTAACCAGTTCCTCAATCCAGTCTACAGATGGATATTTTACCTTTAAATGCAAAGTGGAGGAAACAG
This sequence comes from Quercus variabilis, assembly GCA_030445155.1. Classification (NCBI taxonomy): domain Eukaryota; kingdom Viridiplantae; phylum Streptophyta; class Magnoliopsida; order Fagales; family Fagaceae; genus Quercus; species Quercus variabilis. Next base: position 39,347,448 of record CP129445.1, read on the forward strand.
CCCCAAGGCATGAAGCCAGGGTCTTACCACAATGTCTGTTTAGGGAGAATAGGCATCTACTACAATGAAATTAACCTCCACCACCTCTGATCCGACTTATACAGGCAGTTAAATCTAGCCCTTAAGAATAACAACTTTCTCTTTAAAACTTACCAAAGGTGAATCATAAGCTATCAAGTCCTCAGGTTTTAGGCCTAGCCAGTTGTATAAGTTAGGGTACATAATCTTTGCTCTACTGCCTTGATCCGCCATCACCCTCTTAACACCATACCCTTTATCCTGAGGGTGACCACTAGGGCATCATCGTGCGGCCGTATAGTTCCCACTTTGTCCTTCTCAAAGAAACTCATCGCCGACCTATTTTCCACTCTAGCCCCTTTTCGACTCAAGTCTTGAGTCCTCGGCAAGTAGTCGGGCTACAGACATCACCCTAGAGGGGTGAGAGCCAGTTCTCCCTAAGGTTGCGAAGATGACATTAATGGTGCCCAAAGGCCTTGAAGAAGCATTCCCCTAAGCCTTTGACCCTACTTGGTCTCCTTGCCCAGTGGGCCAATATAAAAACTGTTTTAACCTTCCATCTCTGACTAGCTGCTCTAAATGATTCCACAAAGTTTTACAGTCCTTGGTGGTCTGTCCCCGTTCTTGGTGATACTGGCAATAAAGACTTTGGTTGCGCCTCATGGGGTCCCCTCCTATCTTGTTTGGCCATTTGAAGTATGACTCATTCTTGATCTTCTCCAAGACTTGATGTATTGGTTCTCAGAACACCGTGTTAACCATCTGAGGAGCCATAGACCCAAATTGCCTAGCAAAATTCCTTTGGGGTCTATTATTGTTGTATTGGTCTGACTTAAAGTCCCTCCTCTCCTAAACGACAACCTTAGCCTTCCCCTTCTCTTATTGCTGGTCTTCCTCATCCTTTTGTACTTATCAATTCAATCTATGAGCTGGTGTACACTAGTAGCAGGTTTCCAAGTCAAAGATTTCCTCAAACTATGCTCGGCAGGCAAGCCAACCTTGAAAGTCCTGATGACCACATCATCAAAGTCAGCACCTATCTCGTTGAACATCTCCTAATATCTGTCTGAGTATATTTTCAAGGTCTCCTCTTCTCACATGGCCATAGACAATAGGGAATCTAAGGGATGATGAACCCTGTTGCATGTAACAAAGCAAGATCCAAAAGCCCGAGTGAGCTCTTTAAAGGAATTAATGGAACCAGCACCTAGGCCATCAAACAACCTGATCGCCACAGGCCCCAAACTGGATAGGAATACCTTACACATTAAGGTCTCATTCTTGGAGTGCACAACCATTCTTTGGTTAAGGTGCTTACATGCTCCGCAGAATCTGTTCGACCATTATACATGGTGAATGTAGGCTGAGTGAACCGCTAAGGAAGTCTCCTTTCCTCAACCTTGCACGTGAAAGGTGATCTGGAAATTTAATTGAGCACTCTGCTCATCGCATTACTTTCCAAGCCTTTAGAAGATGAGTTCCTGTTTTTGTGCTCATGGTGGTAATCCTAATCATATGAGAAAGACTCACTAGGAGGAGTCCTTAATCTGGGTTTATAACTACCATCCTCCTTATCTTCAGAAGAGAAGTCAGAATTGGGGGGAGTTCGCCTTTGCCATTTGTGGCGCAACTTCCTCTTCAAGACTCCAGTTGCATGGCTTTGGTATTCTCCTTATGAGAAAGATGACTCCTGCTTTGAGACTGACTCTTACTAGTATGGGTGGTATGCACACTAACCTCCCGGTCCCTTCTACGCTCAAGATTAACAAAATGATCTTGACATTAGAATCCCATAAATTCCTCTAGATTTGGACTTGAAGCTACCACAGATAGATGTAAAAATCACTACATCACCAAAATTCCCACAGATAACGCCAATTGTAAGGACACAAGTTGAGTCCTAGACCTAAATAAGATATGGATTTAGGCCCAATGCAATAAATTTATAGAGAATAGGTTGGAAAACTAGGCTATAATAAGCTAGGTAACAACTATAATGGATCCAGAAGACAATAAAGCAAAAATGGACTAGATTTATCTAAAGAAAATTATATTCGGCATAGTCCAAGGAGATCAGTCCTTATATATATATCACTTGAAATTGGTTACAAATACAGTTTTAATTGCTACAGTGCTCCTATCTTAATTCTTTGATCCCCTTCTCTTAAGGCCTTCCCTCTAATGTATACCATTTCTCCCTTCTCATCTCCACCCTCCATGTGGACAGTAAATTGTTTATGTTGATCATTGTCCCATCAGCACTTTCTTAAAGTCTTTGGGGGTAGCTATAAGGCTGAAAAGCATTGTTCATATACCACTTTCTCATTAATGCGACCAGAGAGTTAGCTACAAAGTATTCAATGTAGTGGTAGCAGCTTTCTCTTAGATATTTCTTAGCTCCTATCTATCCTGTTCGTTCACAGTACACATCCTTATCAATAGAACTTCTTGGAATGTCATCCTGGATGATAGGATACACATTTTGATCTTTGCTTCGTTTAGCCGAGGGGATATTCCTCCTCGGCCTACCTTCCCCAGCCCTCTCATTTGTAGCTTACTCATGGAGCTCTGAGTCTTACATCTTCAATACTATTTACATGTCCTTGGACCACTCAGTGTCCTCTGCTAAGGCCCAAGGACCAATATATATACTTTTGGGCCCCTTATCCCTATATGTATTGATACATATGTATTGGGCTTGGGCAACAATATTGGGTTAATGATTGATAAGTTGATACATATTTGTTGGCATTGTAACATTTTTTATTTACTTTATAAAAATTATTATATGAACAATACATTTGCAAAATAGATCTTTATATTTATTTGGACTATTTTAGTCAAATTTTCAATTTTTTTTTTCTAATTTAATATATTTATTTATATTTTAAATCATTATTAAATTAATTATGATATTCTCACGATTCAACATCAGTCTAACCTCAAAAACTTTGAACATCTTCCTTGTTTGGTTCTTTAAACGGTTTGGGTTTCAAAACCATGCTAAAGAGAACTCATATTCAAACATTTTAAACATAACAAGAGTATAAACATTAGTAGCATCCTTCAACATATCTCCACACCTGTTAACTTTCGCATGAGCATAAACATTTTAAACATAACAAGAGTATAAACATTAGAAATCTTCATTTGTTTCATCTTGATGCATTTGTGTCACTTTTTCCTCATAAAATTCAATAACTTGAATAAGTAGCATGGAAATTTTCATGATTCTATGAAAAACATTATTTGTGCTCTCACTTCGTTGGGTGAACTTTATCTTTGCTAAAAAGAAGTCTACATTAAAACTTGGACACCACTTTTCTTGAATACGATATAACCTATTAAGCCAATCATTATTTTGTTGCTTATGCTTCTCAATCATCGCACCCCAAGTTGACTCAAACTCAATTACATTCATACGCCCATATAAGCATTTATTAAAACTTTCATGAAAATCATGATTGCTATAAATTCCAACAAGTCTTTTTTGGCATTTTGACTAATATGCCATAAACAAAGTTGATGTCGAGATTTAGGGAAAACCTCCTTATTTGCATTTGTTACTACTTGGTTTTGATCTATAAAAATGAATATTGGTTGTTTACCTCCCATTGCAGTAAAAAAAAAGTATAAAACAACCAAATGAATGACTCAATAGTCTCGTTTACACAACTAAATAAAATATTGTTCTAATGACGATTAATCCTCACAAATGGTGCACAAATTAAGTTGTACTTATTGGTTCAATAAGTAGTGCCAAAAATAACAACATCTCCAAAAAGAGTCGTAATCTAATTTCAACCTATCATCTCTCCAAAAGAAATTTACCATTCTATTATCATCTACTTGCGTTAAATAGAAGAACATTGGATCTTCACTTTGCCTTTTTTGATAATGATTAATAATACTTTGCCCATCTTCAGCTTCAATTATTTTTTTTCTTCATACAAACTGCAAGAAGTTGTGACATGCTCGCCTTAAGAATTCAACATTATTTGCACCACCAACTTCCTTTTACTTAAAAGGAGTATAAATTTGTTGCTTTTAGACCCACACTAACCATATTACCAATTATATGTACTAAGCACCTTTCTACCCAATCACAAGTTACACATTTCTTTAGGACTTGCAAATTCATGAGTACATATATCATTGAAATGTGACGGTCCAAATATCATTCTTCACATCAAACTAAATCCTAGCACAACAACCTGACCTTGTATCTATATGATTGTACTTTTTCACATCATAAGGGTCTTCAAACTCTTTAAAAGCTTATTTAGAACATGCAATTTCTCTTCTCTTGACAACACCATTTAATACTCGTCTAGCTACTTTTCAAATGCTAAACCCCTTCTTTATAGCATATTCATGATACATTTGGAACTCACTTGCATTCCTATTTTGATTTTACCACTTTCAACAAAATTTACATTCTCAATATCTTCTCTTTCATCATTGTCTCCGTCCACATCAATGACATTCTCATTTTTTTCTCCTTCATCATTGTTCTCAGCCACATCAATTACATTACTTTGATACTCCATTACATTAGTTTATCCCAAACAAGAATAATAATAATAATTAAAAAAAAAAAAAAAAGCATTGCATATAAACAATTAGAAAAGACAAAGGGGAGTTTTTAAAAATTAAATAATAAAAAAACATACAAGACCACAATATCCAAAGATGGGAAGAGGGCAGTGCCCCTGGTTTTTAGCCATAAACACACAATACACTCAACTGGGCATCATACCTATAATCAAAATATTATAATTTCTCTAACTCAAACTCTAAAAGAGTAATTACTATATTTCCTCAAACCTTTCTGTAGGGACTCAATTTGGAAAAGCCTCCTAAAATGAAAGGGAAAAACAGTCCAACAAGCCTAAACAATAAATTTTTAGAGAGTGGGTGAAAGAACTAGCTCTACTTGATAAGAAAAGCCTCTCCTTCCCTGGTTGATTTTCTGTGTCCCCCCCCCCCCCCCCCCCACAATGTCATTCCTTTTCATGTTATATATTACGTTCCTCCCATTGCTTTCACCGTACACGTGTAGGTTCTATCCTGGGAACTCCTTTCTGTCCCATCTCTCACTCTCTAAAATCCTCAACTAGCCATCATAAGGTTGCTCGATCACTGTTCAGGCATTACCTCCACATTAATGTGGCCAGAGAGTTAGCTGAGAAGCATTTAATATGGAGGTAGCAACGTTAGAAGATATTTGTTGCCTTCACTATCTCATATCCGTTTCTCAATTATAATACAACCTTATGGACTACCTAGGGTAATCAGATAGTTACATCTACCTCGGACTATCGTTCTGAGGTGAATCTTCTCCTCAGACACACTATGGATTCTCATGTGTAATCCTCGGCTCTTCTTCTTATATTATTCGTATCATGCCCTTATTAAATCATCCTCAGACGGATTGCTGTCCTTGGATTAGGCCATTAGGCCGCAGGCCCATTCCCTACAAACTTACCAATACCACCTTATATAGCTGGCCCCACACTTTCTTTTTATATAAGTAATATTTCATCAGAACTTATATTACAAATAAAAATGAATTATTAAAAATTATTAATTCATACATGTTGCTTAAGAATCAAATCCTCCAATTAAAAACAAAGGTCTTGCATAGCAATTGTCGACGCTCGGCCTCGATTGGAACAAGGCGGAAAAACTGCAGCCATCATCATAGGCCCTCGTTCGACCACCCACCATGGCAACAGCTCCCGTGCGCACAGGCCCATTGGAGGGCCCCTCTTGAAATTTGATTGTGCGCTTGGTGTGGTCCGTGCAAGGCATCGGGTACTCTCTCTCTTAGTGGAGAAGGGTATTTGTCTGCCTTTGGTCTTATGGCAGGAATCTAGGCCAAATTTTAAAGGGGTTACCAAAGGTGAGTAGAGTCACCACCAATCATTGGGTTTTTCTAAGGTGTGATTGTTCACATATATCTAGTTGATTTTACTTCTGATCCTTGGTTAAGAAAAAGGGCATTTTTCCTAATCTAATGTGGATGGAAAAAAAAAAAAATCTTGAATTTAGGTCCGGAAGTTTGGTTATATGTGGGGAAGGTGTTAGGCACCCCATAACACCTGTCCAAAGACAACCCTTTGTTTTGATAAAACCTTAATTTTTAGAAATTAGCAGTAAAAACATGATTTTGACATTGGCTTTTAGGGCTTTGCATACATGGGGGCTTTGAGGTTTGGCTTTTGAATGGGTGTGGTCCCAATCTATGCTTTCCTATGGCATTCGAGCCGAATACCAGATTTCCACTGCAAAAATCCAGCAACGTGTCACCTTACTTTCGCAGCAAAAATTAGGCATCGCTATGCCTTAGGTGACATGGATTGTGACGATCACATTGGAAGGGGGGGTACAGGTATATATATACATACATCATGCACAATGCAAGCACACAGAACAAGAAAGTAAATGCCTACATCCCTAGAGCATAACCCAAAATATAGGTTCAGGAAAGTAAACAAGGGTCGCCATATTCTAGAGATAAGGATGAATAGTACAAGGCATGATATACCTAATACAATCCATCTAAGAGAGAAAGGGAGGAGGAAGGAAGGGGTTTAAATGAGTACATAACCAAATGGAAAGGCTAAACTCCTAAACCTGCTGAACATAGCCACTTGGCTTATTTACATGCTTACGTCTAGGAGACTATGCCCTAACTCCAAGCATCCTTGCTCCATGCGTGTACATGCAAAAGCAGAGACAAGAAACTAGCAGACAAGCAATGGAAGGAAAAGATGCAAAGAGCATATGAACATGCATAAAGTGAATAAACACAACAGGCATGGAAAGTAGAGAAGCAAGCAAACAAGGAGGAAATCAAACAAGCAAGAAAATGAACAAATGGTGGTGTCCGTGAGGGATAAACGTAGGTTTGGATCGAATGTCCTAACTTCACTATGTCGAAGCATGGACGACACACTAGCAAGCAAGACTCATGCATGGACACGTAAGCAAGAGTGTAAATATGCATATAAAGCCAATAGGTGGCACAAACAAGCATGGCAAGCATATTATCGCACAAAGTGGAAAGAGGGAAAGAGGGAAAGGTACGCATGAAGCAACCGGCATCATGGCAATGCGTCCCAAGTGGTTGCATCCAAATAGGGCCTCATGGGTGTTAGACGTAACCATACAACCACAAACCCGGTAAGGGCATCAAGCGTGGCAAAGCCTAGAACAAGAGAGGCTAATACGAGTATAAAACACAGAAGCAAGCAAGCATAGACATGCAAAATGGGTGATCCGAACCCTTTTATGTGGGCCTTGGTGTATGGACGATGACGAAGACCACAAGGTCTAGATCGGGTCCTAACCACTGGGCCAAAATACAAAAAAGAAAGATAAATCAACAAAGGGGCTACAATAGCACATGGTATGACAAACATAGCCTAGGTCTAGGCATATAAACATGGCATGGAGCGCACAAGCACATAGAGTATAGCAAAAGCATGAAGAGAGCATAGATCCAAACATGCAAGCATGTGGAAGCATAGACATAGACATATAGGCATAGAAACATGCATGTAAACACATAGCAATTAAGCACATAGACATGGAAGGACATGAATCCAAGTATACAAGCATGGAAAAACTCAGATAAAGGCATAGGAGCATAGAACGTGCATACAAACACGTAGATCTAATCAAGACATAACCATATACACGATATCAACCATATACACGTGCATGAGAGAATGTAACCCTAACATCAACATAGAGCAAAAAGAGCAACAAAACATAGAAAATATGGCATAAAACCCTAAACATGTAGATCTAAACATATGAACATGTGGGAACATGGATCTAAGCACGAAACATGGCATAAGACATAACAACAGAGATATTTAAGCTAGAAATACAAATAAAGCAAGAAACAGGCTAAAGAAAACAATAAATCATGTTATTCAAGCAAAAATAGCAAAATAAATGCAAGGAAAAGATTCAGAAGGTTAGGGTGTGGATGATAGCTAAAAAAGCTACATCCACACCCCAAAACCCCAAATCCAAAGTGTAGAACCAAGGAAAGGAAGATTAGGTATAAGAATAATACCTTGTGTTGTTGGTGAAGAGAGAAGAATCAAGAGGCTTTAATGTGTTTTTTGGGTGTTTTGTGTATTTTTTGGTGTTTGGAAGAGAGAAAAACGTGTAGAGAAACTAGGCAGAGAGTAGAAAATTAGAAACATGTCTTCCTCTCTTGGTCTAAGGGGTGCCTGGGCTATTTATAGCCCTGACGCATTTTTCGAGGCGGCGGCCCTTCAAAGGCTGCCAGCCTCAAAAGGTCTCTGATTGGGTGATCTTGATACCCTTGAAAATATCTTGATTTTTAGTTTCTAAAAAGGGGTGGAACTCAAAAATCCAACAATCAGATTAAAAGTTATGGCTCCGAGAAGTTAGTGGTGCATCGATCGATGCGTTAACCCGGTTTTCGTGATACGCCGGTCATTCTAACTTCAATTTTGACCCATGAATATTTGTTGAAATGAAAATTGATAATCTTCGTAATGACATTGGTTTCAACCCGTTCTGACTACCGGATCAAAATTAAGGTTTTTGGACCCACCTAAAGTCAATTTTGGGTCAAACTTGGTCAAAGTGGCTAAAAATCATCAAAAAGCTCGGGTTTGATGAAAAAAATATGAAGTGTGTTATTTTGTGTAGATTTTGACCTTGTTTGACCTTCAGTCGACCCTAGGTTGACTAGGGGCATTTTGGTCATTTTAGCTAAAAAAGACACTTTGAGTGCTCCGGTATTTGAACGAGTTGCGCCATGTCATTCTGGATGTTCTTGCGGCCCTATGGGGAGAAAATAATATTTTTGGATTTTTCGAGGTCCGACATGCAAATCGAGAGCAAATAAAATACAGTATCAACAATAACAATTTAGAAATTAAAAAAACAACCAATGAAATTTGTCGAAGTGAATAAAAAATGAAAAGGAAACTTAACAAACTTACTATTAGTGCAATAAGGCCCCAATTAGAAATGAAGGAATTGGGTTCCTTTTGGGAGGTCATTTGACTGAAAGGATACCACACAATTAATTTTTTTTTTTTTCCAAATGCTACAAATAAAAGAAAGGGATGAACTTTAGCAAAGAAATCAAGGAAAGAAAAATCATAAATGTGAGATCAAATATCCTCACTAGATCTGATCACATTTTTTTTTGGGTGGATTTTGAATTGAGGTGAGGTGGGTGGTTGAAAAATAGTCAGTCCATTGCCATTTGATCGCAAAAACCTCTGGGTGGAGTAGTTATCAAAACTTTTTCTAAGTGGAGCGGTTGTCAGTAGATGAGATTTTCTGTCGATTGGAAGTGAGAGACAGTGTGTTTTTTTTTTTTTTTAGAGAGAGAGAGTGTATGTTTTTGAATATTGAAAAAAGAAACGTTTGGTCAAGTTACAGAGACTGAGAGAAAAATGTGGCAAAAATGGGTGGGCTTTTGAAATTTTAAGGGTATTATGGTACTTTTAAGTTGATACACACGTCCAATTTTTAGCGGGTAGTCTCACCAAACTGGATGCTGACATGGAGAGAGTGACTCATAAGATATTTTCTCGGGGAGGGGGGGGGGAGGAGAGAGAGAGAGAGAGAGAGAGATGGTATGGATAAAGTTTTGGGATTTAGGATTTTTTTTCTTTATGTTTATCTGTAATTTTTTTGTGAATAATATTTTTAGACCAGATTTATATTTTATTTGGTTGAATTTTAGTTTTTGTAGAGGTTAATGATGTTATTTTTTGGACAATTGATTTTGTTTAGACCAAAGAATTTTCTTCTTATTTTAGGTTAAAAGGATGTAGCAGATTTTTTGGGGTTTCATCTAGAACCCAATTTTTTTTTCTACTACCCTTTCTTTTCCAAAATTTTGGGCCTCCCTTCCACTTGAGGGTCTTAGGCAATAACCTAATTAGCCTAGTGAAAGGGCTAGCCTTGAGAATCATAGTTGACTAGAATGTCTCATTCACCTCTCTAAAGTTAGCTTGCATAAGAAATCCAAAAGCTTTGACGACTTAGGATTTGCATGAGGACTTTGTATGAGAACCTCGACCCGTGTTGAAAATGATAGATTAGAATTTCTATTATCGTACTAGTTGGTATATACTATATTGACCATTAAGTTGGTATGGGTAATCCTTTAAAACACTCCAATTAAAATACCATATTGTATTAGTTTTGTTAGGGGTGGAGGTAGGTGTTTTGATCAATATTGTTGTTTTAGTCAGTAAAATACAAAAAGTAAATAAAAATTAGAAAATAAAACATGATTCTTTGGACTAATATAATAAATAGACTAATTTACTTGAAATGATACTTGTGCCTTATAAAATGTTTAGATTTTGATTTCAATGATTGAAAGTAAATAAATAACACATTAAAAAAAAAAAATTGTTAACCACTGTACTTGTACACTCAAGTACACAAGTTAAGAGGCTTTAAAAAGATCATACTTGCATTGAGAAATAGTAACAAAAACTAATAAAATATATGAGCTTTAAGTTTAAAGTAGCTTGACTACCAATAAAAATGACTCAATGTGTTAAAAAAAAAAAATTTGTGGACCAGTTAATGTCCTTTAAGAAAAATAAATTAAATGAAATAAAAAGAAAAAAAAAAGGATAAAAAATTACATATTTCTAATTTTTACATTATATGCCAATTTGATCTTTAATTTTTTGGCATTATATCAAAATGATCCATGCCCTTAATAATAAGGGTGGGCATTTTTCATTCATTAGGGACCAAATTGATACGATACCAAAGTTACTATGAATTTTGAGTGTAATATAACTTACCACATTCTTCCTTAAAAGTTACTATGAATTTTGAGTAGAGTTTATGATGTACCTCTGTATTATAATATCTTTCTTTCTCCCTTACGTGTGTGCTTGTTTCTAAAAACATAAAAATTGACTTATAGCATAAAGGTAGATAGGCCAAAAACATATTGACCCCTTATGATGAATTAATTGATTAATTAATCAAGTTTATTAATTAATCAAATTAATATGCAAATGTGTGGTAGCACAAACAAATCACCAATAATTAAAGTATGCAGCGAAAAATAAATTGACATGATAGTTTATTTACGAATGGGGAAAACTTACATAACAAAAATCCCACTGGGTGATTTTAAGGTCACCATTCCTGAAAATCCATTATTATCACAACAAACGGTTACAAGGAATCCCAGTACTTTATATCAACCTACAGTTAAACCCTTATCCCAATAACCAATTGGACTTCTCTTCTTTCAATGCATGGCTCTCAGTATGTGACTAACTAATTGATCTCAATACACGGCTTATTCCTTTGTACGAATCCCAACACGTGACTAACTCTACAACAACCTTTTGATTGTTGTAGTTATTTTGCAGCAGCTTCACATAGAAACAACAATAAGATTTTTAATGTTAGTGCAAGAGACTTTGCTTGGTTACAAAACCTAAAGACGTACAAGAAATGTAGTAAGAATTCTTTTTTCTGTAGGAAGAGGCTATGATTTCAAAAAGAAAACCTTATAAAGCTCTCTAGGATTGGTTTTCTTTTTCTACCTCCTTTAAATAAGAGCTTAATGGGCTCTCCTATTCCAAATAGGTTTACACAAAGCTTGGGTTTTCCTAGTTTTATGAGAATTATACAAACCCACAAACAAATAGCTTTTTTAGAATAAAAATGTTGTTGGCTATAGACTAAAACCTGTAAGCTCGATAGATCGAGACATCTGTCGAGCTTTTTTGAATCTCGATAGATCGAGCTTCTGTCAAGGAAGTATCGAGATCTGCAGATTGTACTTTTATTGAGCAGTTCTTGAGTAGTCTTCATATTTTCAATTTAACCATTTGTAATGATTATCTTAAACCTACTTAGATTTACCCAAATATAAGTAAAGTGCATTTTATTAAAAGATATGCTAATTACATAAAAATATGTCCCTAACAAACCAAATAGATAATTTACCACCAAAAAATATTTATATATATATATATATATATATATTTATATAATCCAGGCACGGGGCAGACACGTGAACTAGTCATAGCCCGCGTTAATCAGGAGCGCGCCCTAGGAGTTTAAAATCCAGCTAATATGCCTGGCGCGAAACGAAATTCTTACGTTTACAGTTTCCCGCTAAAAAACAACAGTTATATTTCTCCAACATCTGATTTCATTTTATTTTACTTATCCCCAACCCCAATTCTCCAAAACCCTCCCATCCTTCCCCCAAACCTCTAAAACTCCTAACAATGCCTGCCATCATGGCCGTCAAACCCGACTCCTCCCGATCCAACCCAGACTCCACTCCCCAGAAGCGGAGACTCAGATCCGATTCCACGGCGGCGCAGGATAGCCCCATTTCAACTCCGGTCAAATGGAAATCTCCTCGCACTTGCACCACTTCCAGCCCAAAGACTCCCATATCTGTGAGTTCTGTGGTTCCTTTTTTATTATATACAAATATAAACGACCTGTCGTTTTCCTTTTCTTTATTTCTTTATTCTTTATTTTTAATTTGCTTGATTTGTGATTAATTGCAGAGAGTTGAGAGAGATTTTAGTGAAAATATTACGAAATCTCACAAATCTCCAATCAAGAAATTGTCCGATTCTTTAACTCCAAAACAGAAATGGAATCCCCTAGGCAAGTTTAATTCTTTCTTTCTTTCTTTTTTAATTATTTGGTGGAGTTTGTTTGATTTTAATTTGGGCTTTTGAATTTATAGATTCCGAGCAGATGAAGGCGGTTAAGGAGGCAATGCACGTGTCGACTGCACCACCTAACATTGTGTGCCGTGAAGGCGAACAGAAGAGGGTATTGGAGTTTTGCCAGGCGTGTGTAGAGCAAGAGAAGGCTGGGAGTTTATACGTGTGTGGGTGTCCCGGGACTGGGAAATCTTTGTCGATGGAGAAAGTGAAACAACTCTTGTTTCATTGGGCTAATGAGGTATATAACCCATTTCCTTTTTTTTGTTTGTTTTGAAATGTCAATTGTCCTTTGCTTTGGTTTATTAATGCCAATCCAGATCATTTACGTTTATTTTTAATTGCATAATAGTCGTGTGTCTTGTTTAAATCATTTGATGACTTTGTGTTTTTGTTGTTTTTGCCAGGCGGGGCATCAGCAACCGAATGTGTTAACCATAAATTGTACTTCACTAGCAAAAACATCAGATATTTTCGGCAAGGTATTGATTAAACGGTGTAGCTTGCTATTGACTATTGAATAGCAAATTTGCTTAATGGGTGTTTTGGCTTTGCAGATATTGGGTGAAAGCCAACCGCGAAAGAAAGTTAATGGTGCTACCTCTCCCTTGCAACATTTGCAGAACTTGTACTCTCAAAAGCCCCAGCCATCTGGCATGAAGATGATGTAAGATATTGAATTTCAATGAAGGAGTTGATTTGTTCACTTTGTTGCTTATTCACAGATGTGTGGTTGGTTGGTTGGTTTTATTCATGTGGTGTTCACTTTTAATAGGCTGATAATTGCTGATGAGTTGGACTATTTGATTACTAAAGACCGGGCCGTTCTTCATGATCTATTCATGCTCACAACATTCCCCTTCTCCAGATGTATATTGATAGGTACTATTCTTAATAAATGTATTATTGGTATTTTGACAAGATTGTTCTGCCTTTCACGAGATTAATCAGATTTCAATTTCCATGAATTGAATGCATAAGTGAACTTCTCATATCATCTTTGCTTTTGCAGGAATAGCTAATGCCATAGACCTAGCAGATCGTTTTCTTCCAAAACTTCAGTCATTAAATTGTGAGTTTTGTACTTGCTTTCATTTAGTTTTATCTAAGACTCAGAAAACTTCTTTTGTCTGGTTTGAGCAATTTAGTGATGGTCTTTTATTATTATTATTTTTTTCCTTAGAACTAGCCTCTATTCCTTCATATTACTTCAGGGACTACTGAATATTTTAACAACATTGGCTGCCCCTTGGTTATACCATTTCATTATAACTGGGTTGACGTAAATCTTTTACTAATTTTAATGCAACTCACTGATCAGTTGTCTTAAAAACTCTAATTTTCATTTTATTGATCTTCATGTCTTGCCCCGGTCTTTCCTGGGGATGCAGTTGTTCACTGTTAATGCTTATAGTTCTTGATAATAGGCCGGCTGTGGCCTGTACCAGGTCTCCAATCCTCCACCAAAATATTGGCTACAAATTGCGTAATAAGAGATATCAGCTTTCCTATAGTTTGAAATAGAACTTATTTTTAATTCCTCCAGCTACTCTTTTTTGTGCCAGGCAAACCTATGGTAGTAACTTTTCGGGCCTACTCTAAAGATCAAATCCTCAAGATACTTCATGAGAGGCTAATGGTAAGTTCTATGCTTCAGTTTTACCTCCCAGCAAGCAAGTGGTATTCACTTATAATTTTAATTTTGTTGTAAAGAATCAGACTTCTCTAGGGTGGTGAAATGAATTAGTAATTATAGTTACTCTGCTCCAACAGGAACTTCCTTATACTGTCTTTCAACCTCAAGCATTGGAACTCTGTGCCAGGGTGAGTACACCATGATTTGCCTTCTGCTATGTCCTGATGCATCATCTTTGCTTCACCTCTTTATTTATCAATACATTTTGTTTTAACCATCACATCTGGACGGTACCTGATAATTGATTCATGATTTCCCCCACACCCTTTCTGCTAAGAATGATGCATTGCTTTCCCATCAAACTAGTTAAAGCACATAACTGATCTTGACTATATGAAATTCTCAGAAAGTTGCTGCCGCATCTGGAGATATGCGAAAAGCTCTTTGTGTCTGCAGGTCAGTGCTCTGACAATTGTTGTGTCCTGAGTTTTGCTACAATGAATTGGTAGTCAAGTATCAGATCCTGACTTTGTTGCTTTCCAACTTGACAAAATTGGTTAACTGGGATAGGGGTTGGCAGTCTAGCTCAAAAAGTTTTAACTGCTAAAAATAAAATAGTTGGAAGAGGGAGAAAATCAGCAGTGTTACTTCAATTAAGGAAAAGAAAATCCTAAAACTTGTGGCATAATCATTTGAAAGTTGGTATTGGACATCACACTCATTTATAAGAGGTGGCCAGATCCTATGTTTTCTTGGTCCTGCCATGTTGCCACTGCCACATCTTGCACTTGCTCTTTTCATTTTAAACCTATTTTGCCTTGAACTTCACAGGGCTTGAAATGGCCACATGGTGCATTTTTCATGGTCTTTATGCAGTTGGATAATGCTTAACAGGATGTTAGGTTTTTAAGTGAATGGGGAATTTCAGTCTTTCACTTGCCTACCTTATTACATTTCACACAGTTTGTCACACTATGATGGATATTTAAAGTTTAACTCAAAACAACTTAAATTGATGTGATACAAATAATAAAATCATCTTTAGCCTTGCTTTGCAGTCTAAAAATTACAAAACTAATGCTATAGCTGTTCAACTATAATGCAGGAGTGCAATTGAGATGGTAGAAGCAGAACTTAGAGAATCTAGTAGTAACTTCAGTTCGTCAATAGTAGAGAAAGCATTCCTTGAACAACAGAGAGCTACAGCTCCTGATGTTTTAGAAAAACAAGAAATAGATGTTGTAAGTTCTTAATTTTTGACATCTTAGATATCCATTCTGAAATTTTAAAATATTTATCTAATTTTTTCCTCATATTATCTTAGAGGTTTTGAAACTGGTTTCAGGTGAGGCTTGATCATATGGTCGTTGCTTTGTCAAAGACATATAAATCACCAATAGTGGATACTATACAATCTCTTCCACAACATCAACAGGTAACTTTGTGCCAGGAGCATGATGTTAACATGGTGTATGATATATTACGGATTAATATTTGTTTTATCTAGACTATGATGCTTAGCATTGAATATTCCTTACATATCCATCTGTTTACTTCAAGAATAAGAAGACAACTGAGAACGTGGCCACTATGGGGAATTTTTTTATAACTAATTATAAGATGTTAACTGCTCAATAGATGGTTATTACCCTGACTAGAAGAAAAGAAGCATCCTAGTTCACTTGGGTTTATTAAAAAAGAGATTCCCAGCAGTGAGCATTATAATTTTTCTTTTTTTCAGAAAATGAGAAAAGCTGTCTGCTTGTCTCAAGAGAAGAAAATGAGTTTGTTCTATGCTTCTCAAGTAAAATGATTGATAAAGACCACAAGGACTTGGAATTTTGAAATGCAAACTCCAGATTTTCATGTGCCCTATACCCCTAATGAACTTGTTCCAGGAACAATGAAAAGCAAATTCGATACTAGGTGGATGGCCAAATAATAGAATATGGCATCCACCATAAGTTTGAGGTTTGATAGAAATTAATAATTCAACAGGCTATTTTTGGGATACATTTTACTTTTTCAAAAACTACATTTTCAAGTGACTGGTGAGTTACAAGCTACAACTAATGGAAAGTTTTCTTTCTTTGGCTGACTCTGAAGCAGTATGAGATCTCAATTGATCTGCAATGCTATAAAGCATGTTGGGTGCATTCAATTAGTGTGTTCTAAGTGCTAATACAAAATACTTGATAATTGATATAATGTTGTTGATGCATAATGTATAGTCATATGCATAAGTGTTATAATTACAAAAAACATTAATAACCCAAGTGTTCATATATTTCTCTACACCCAATTTGATTGCAGATTTTACTTTGCTCTGCTGTGAAACTTTTCCGTGGGGGAAAGAAAGATACAACCGTGGGGGAGGTGTGCTTTCTTACCATTATTATTATTTTAATTTAGACTTGATTTGTATAAAGCAGCTGAAGTACCTGTTTTCTTAAACTTCCAACCTGGATGCAGCTAAATAAATTTTATATGGAGATCTGCAAATCAGCACTTATCCCACCTGTTGGGATTTTGGAACTTTCAAGTATATGCAGAGTGCTAAGTGACCAGGTAAGATGTTTACCTTCTTTATTATATAGTTCTCTAGTACTGCATGAACCATATTACAAGAGTTTTTATGACATTTTACTATCTTGGAAAAGAAAGGGATGTAACTAAAATTCTAAAGCATAAATTAAAGTGCAGGGGCTTCTCAAACTAGGTCAATCTCGAGAAGATAAATCAAAAAGAGTGACATTGTGTGTAGATGAAGCAGACATCAGTTTTGCGCTGCAGGTTTGGAGACAAATTTTGTGTTTCTTATATGATCCACCAATATCTGTTTTATATCTACTCTTCACTATTTGGGATCTTAATTTATATCTTTATTGATATGAATCAGGGGATCCGATTCTTTCGCAACTGTCTTCAGTAATTGTGCTCCAAAGCATATGTATTTGTGATTCTTCTTAAGCTTGCTAATGGTCGCTTCCCTTTCCCAGATCACCATTCCAAACAAAAAGGTGGGAACCGAAAAAGGAGTATTTTATAAGATCAAATATAACTTTAAAGATTTTACTTTGCTGCAGTCTAAAGGCTTTTATTCCATCGTGTTGATGCAGATATCAGAGCTTGGCGAGCATGATGAAAAAAGTTGCGGGGCTAGTTGATTAAAACATAGAGAAACTAAGAACTGCGCATATATAATTTTCCAGCCTAAAGTTGAGCATTGTTTTAGAAAAAATTAATAATAAAGAAAAAACGCAAAAAAAAAATAAAAAATCAATACATGATTTATAAGTTATACATCACTTGTAACATGACTGTGTCTTTCAGCAATTGTATTACATTCTTCAACATAAATGTTACTACCAATTGGGTTAGACGGTGGTGAATGGTGATGTTTACTTCCAACCTTTAATACTTTGTCACACAGCATAAGTTAATTAAAGGATAGTCTCTCGCCCTAAAACTTGCCTTAGCCTAGTCTACCACCAAGGCATACAAACCATAGAGTTTATTGTGTTTCCTAACAATGTACTTTCTCATTTTGCCTCAGACTTGACACGCCCAACATTCTAAGGTTATAATGAACAGGACATGATCGCCCTGGCAATTACTTGTTAAGTAACAGCTCCTATATCTTTTGCCATATCATCCTAATTGCCTCTAGGACAGCTGCTTGCTGTCTTGGAACATTTTCCTTGCTACTAGCCCATCCACATAGTTTGCCATTGCATGAACTTCTAGTAATCTTGGTAATTGCCACACCAAGTTGTTGCCACCTACTAGGCACCAGCTCGTCACAGGCCTTGCCTATTAAACCTAGCAGCCCATGCACATTGTTCAACACTAAGACTTTATCCATGCACCACCATGTGGAGGGCTTGGCCTGTGTTGACGCCACCTCCAAATCTGGTCGCGCAACCCACACAAGACAGCACATTATCGCCATCTTCAACCAGTCCTACTTGGCCATGCAAGGTGCAACCTAAAACATGTTTCTAACACAATCCAGCATACCACACGGTTAGACTGTTCAATCCTGCCTCATTCTTCACGTGCAACCTGCCTACAGTCCAACATCTAGCCCATGGCTAAGCCCATGTAAGATGTCATGACACAACTCACGTTACCCACAACACATGCATGCTTGTAGCCTGCCAAGCACAAGAGCACCAACATGTTGTCCACATAGCAGACCATTTGTGTAGTCATGCACTAACATAGCCTACTGCTGCCTCAAGGAACCTTTCTCAGTCTATGGCATTTCCCCTCATGTAGTTTGTGTGGGTAGAATGGGTGCAAGCTGCCACCATAATCAGATGCAGCCAATGCTAAAGGATCAAGGGTCTAACATTAAGAGATGTAAGGATTAGACCATTTAGACGTGTTACATCAATATGTTAATCAAAAGGAGGTCTGACCATTTAGTGCATCAGCGTTGCAGTTACTTATAAACACATCTACTTGTCTTTCTCATAGGATTAAGGACCTTGGTTAGGACTAAAAGTTAAAATGGATTTTGGACAAAGGACAGTGGTGTTCTTAAATGGTTCAGTGTTCGTTTAGTATAAGGCTTTTTTGCCTAGCATTTTGGCTCATTTGCATATGTACAACTATACTTTAACCAACTTTATACAGAATATATTTCTCAAAAAAAGAAAAAAAGAAAAGCCATTATAGAGAATATTAAATCCAAACCAACACACGAGAAAAAAGAGAGGTTATCCTTGAGGTTCTTGAAAATTTTTCCCCCTCGGGATGCTTTACCTCACCGTTTAAAACATTTTGCATGACATAAGAATCTCCACTTGGCCAACACTTTGGCGACCAATACGTAAGAATATGGTACTATGATCCTGTAAATGTTAGAATATAGCATCAAGAATTGAATCCATTTTCAGCAAATACTTGCAAAGCAACAAAGTTCAACCCCATTTGGATCATCCAAGAACTCATTTTTGTTTTCACTTCCATTTTCTATATCCATCTTTTGTATCGATTTTTTGAATCTTAGAACAAAAAACATTAGATATCCTACCTATTTTGCACTTGATTTGTCAAGTATGAAAAAAAAAAAAACTATTTTTTTCGCTAATAGGCTTACATCTATTTGTACAATCTTCTTCTTTTTTCTTTTTTTTTTTTTCTTTTTAATAATGAAAATGCCACTGTATTTATTTGGCTTAAAATGAAAATGCCAAAAGACTGTTTTCATATTCTATTTCCATTCTCACATTTTTTTGGGTATTCAAATTGAAGATGAGACCAAAAACAAACCCAAACAAAATTTTCATTAATAGGACCCACAGAAAACAGGAAATGAAAGACCCTGTTTTTAGAGGAACCAAACCTGGCCAAAGATTAATTAACGGAGTTAATCAACTACATGTCTATATATTGCATGGATTAAACAAGATTTAATACCAAATAGGCTAATATTTAGAATCTTCAACCCTACAGCATACTGAACCACCAAACAACTCATTCAAATAAATTGAGAGCCATGTCCTCGTCAGAATCTTCTTCCTCTTCAACCTTCTCGTCCACCTTGGAACTGGCATCTGGAGCAGCACCAGAATCAGCAGCTACAGCAGGAGCCGCTGCAACAGCAAACTTACTTGGATCCTGCAAATTTTGATCAATAAATCAGTCCAATTCACAAACAACCAGAAATACAAGATGAAATTTTACAAAAACCAACCTTCAAGTATTCCTTCACTTTCTCTGCCTGTGGGAAGGAATACTCTGAAGCTACTGCAACACTCAGAACATTTTTGTATGCATTTGTAAACATGTGGGGTGCAGCAGCAAGAGTTGGGTAAGATACAGCCAGTGACAAAGAGGTGACCATGGAAATTCCAGTAGCAAATTTTTCAATGAGATCATCTTCCGTGAGATTAAGCACTTCAGGATCAAACACAGATCCATTATCATACACGGATAGAACAACAAGACCGTAGGAGAATGGGCGTATCCCAAGCTTTGCAAGAAGTGCAGACTCAGAGGAGCCCACCTTGTCACCCTTTTTAATGAGCTCCACTGGGGTAATGATCTCGACAGTTCCCTTGTTGATCTTTGTAGGAATATTCAACACCTGAAAATATACGTGTAAAAATAAAGTGGAAATGGAACTTTGTGGTTGGAAATTTGAAACCAAACCTGAAAGAAGGACGTTTGAGAGGGATCAAGTCCCGTGTTTCCTGGGGGTACAACAACATCAATTGGTGCAACAAGGCCAACACGAGCTGGAGCTCCCACCTGTTCAGGTTGAATAAGTTAAGACTTAAGAGAGATCTCTAATTCCTGCTAATAAAGAAAGAGAAATAGATATTACCAAGATTTCAAGTAAGAACTTCACTAAAGTACACAACCAATTGCATCCCTTTAACTCACTCACATATAGAAAAATGAGGATTACAGGCCATAATTGAAACATAATAATTCGACCCCTAAGTTCTCTTATAGCTCTCTGAGGTTGAGTAGGCCTAAGATTCCAACTCAATCAAAACTAGGTATAAAAATACATAAATAAATCAAATAATATATAATAATACAATCAATGTTTTTTTACTTTTTGTTGACTTCTAATGCTAACACAAGATGAAGGGATGAAAGATTTAAATTCCATATAGTCTTTCAAACGTCTATTGTACTCATGCCTTTTGGCCCCTATTCAAAACTTCTTCCTCACTTTTGAAAGTTCACATTTTTCCTCATCATTATACTAACATTTATTTTTTGATTTGGTTTTTAGGGTTTAAAATAATGACAAACTATATTAGTTTAAAATAATTAGAACTCAAAATTTTTTTAATAAAGCAACCAAATGCAAAACAGAATCTTATTAAATGACATTTTATCTTCTTTAAACAAATTCTAATTAAATTAGGTAAGTTATTTATTTAAAAAATCTCTAATTTGACCTTTTATTTTATTAGTATATATTAACCACATATATATTCTCTACCAAACTTAAATTTCTTTTGCAAGTCTGCAAGCAACTAATTTAAACTAAGAATCAAAATCCAAAATAAATCAAACTAATAAATTCAAAAGAATATATATATTTTTAAGTATTAATAGCATGGCTCGACTTGGGTCAGTTATTTGGATTGAAAATTTTGCCAACCCGAAGCTACAAAAGCCAACCCAAGCCATCAGGTTGGGTTGGGTTGGTGGGTTGCATTCATAGTCCTAATTAGTACCTCTAACAAAAAGATGGTATCAGTTAAAATAGTCTTATTAAAAGTAAGTGGTTTATTCCAAGCTTAAGCCAATTAACACATTATTTATTGGGATCTCAAAAAAGAAAAAAGACATTAATTATTGGTGCTTGTGATAAAAATGAATTAATTATTCAGAAAAAGGAAATAAGGTTGAAAATTGAAGAGAAATGCAATACCAATAAGGAATTAATTATCACAATTTTTGTTACAACTGGCACGTGGCAAGTGGTGAAAAATAGAGAAGTGGATCCATAGATCCATTAATTTTTCTTCACCAATTATAACTCGCCACAAATTCAAAAATATTTAATACCAACAATATGTTAATCAATAAATTGGATTCCTATAGGTTATCAACTCAAAATGGGACAATAATTACCGCAACAAGCTTGAATTACAGAGAAATAAATAATGCATACAATGTTATAGCATGAATAGCCATACCTTATACTTGCTAATCTCTTCGCTCACTTCCTTCAAATCACCCTTGGTGAAGACCAACCCCACATTACCCTATTTCAAAAGGAATCAGCACATTAAATCAATACAGATAAATATATCAGACATAAAACAGAAATAGGGAACCATAATCACCTTTAAAAACAGAGGCGGAGCTATAGCAAGGCTTGGGGGGGCCATCCCCCCCCCCCCCCCCCAAAACAAAAATTTTAAAAAACTATTTTATATTATGTGTAAGTATTAAGAACTTTAAATATTTACCTACAAAAGTAGAAGTTGCCCCCTCCAAATGTTTGAGTTAGTCCAATGATGCTCATAAAAACAAATAGAATTTGTCAATTGGTCTAGTAGTTATAAAGACAAGGTAGTTTACAGCTTTTTTATACTCAGTTTAAAACATAAACTCCCTAAAAAATTATCTTGCAAAATACATATGTGAAAGTTGTTAATTTTATATACAATATATTTATAAATGACCTAATCTGGTATCAAAATATTAATGTCTATATTTATGTACGTGCATTTACAATATATGTGATGGTTTATCTTAACGCGAAACTAATATATTAGTACCAAAATTTAGCCCCCTTAAAAAAAAAAAAAAAAAAAAAAAAAAAAACTAACTCCGCCGCTGCACGTGACCATAACCATTCTTGATTCTTTTAGGCTGATAATAATACTGGGGAAAAAGAAATTTCCTAAAATTTTTAAATCTAACGAGTCACATTCTTTAGATTTTCAAAATCTGAAGCTCAGCCAAACATTACCGAGTCCCAAATAAAAATTTCATAAAAAGAAAATCTAAGATCCAACATTATCGTTTGTCTAGTTCTAGTCTCAAAAACCCTTGATCAAAATTTCTCTCCCAAACCAAAACCAAAAACAAAAATGAAATAAATAAAAATTTTATAATATATATTCGGAAAAATCTAACATTTCACACATTTTCTCAGCAACCAATCATCACATAAACAGAAATGAATTCCACAAGCTCAATAAAGTGACCATTTTCTTTTTCTTAAACCCATTTTCTTCTGACCCATATGACGAAAAACCATATAAATAAAAACCCATTTATCATCTTCTTTTCCCACGCACTTTCTCACCAACCAAACAGATCCACAAAATATATATTAAAAAGAAAAAGGAAAAGGGAAAGAATGATACCACCAAAAGAGGAACGAGGTTCATAATGGCCTCGTTGCCAGTGGCCTCGGCATGAAGCCTAACAGAGCGCTTCATCATGGTGTTCTTTCCCATCAAAATAACAGAGTCACCTCGGAGACCCGTCCTTATCTTCTGGAGCTGGTTGGAGCCGACGTTGTCAGCGTGGACAATCAGAACCTGGGAGTACTGGCTGAGCAAAGTGCATAGTTTCTTGTCGTACAAGATCTTCTTCTCGGACCTAGAGGGCTTCACGGCCATTGCTGACAAATAACAAAGCAGTCAGAGGAAGAGAGAGAGAGAGAAGAAACCCTAGAGGCTAGAAGAAAGTATGGGGATGGTTAGGTCGTAGGTGTAACTAGGGTTTTGCATGGTTATATAGTTTAGACTTTGGATACGGGTTGGGCTTGCTTCGGGCCCACAAGATCTCTATGGTGTGGTCCATATTGGGATCCCGAGACACCAAGTAATTTGTCTTTTTGCGCACACTCACTTTTTAATTTGAAATTTATTCTATAGTCGAATTTAAGTTATCAAACTGAGAGTTTGACCATTTTCGTCTGGCTTAGGGTCGTACAAAAAGCGCTCCGTCCGTACCTAAGCTGATCACAAAATGTGGTCACCACACTTCGGCTATGGTGGAGGTGCAAAAATCGCACCAGCACAGTTTGTGGTTCCATTTAAAAATAAGGCAAAAAATTGCACTACGCTCTTTATATACATAAAATATGTGAGAATGTCCTAAAAAAAAAAAGGTGTGGATGTGTTTATTTTTATTATTATTATTATTATTATTATTATATATTTTGTGTTACATGCTTACATGTTAGATCTGTTTTCTTTTTTGCTAAAACATGTTATAATCTAATCTTTTTCAAATTTCTTTTATTGATATTGCTGACTTGCTGTTGATCAATAGGAATTAGAAAATTTATGTTAGAGCTTTATTATTTGAAACTTATTCCTCTTGGTTTCATAAAAAAGGGATTTTAGGGTTGAATGGGATTTTGAATTGTGCATGATGATCTATAGAACAGATGGGGTTTGATGGAACTAATGTAACAAAGGATTCTGAGAGACTAGCAAAAGCTATGAGTGATGATTCTGAAGCTGTGATATGTGCTATTGGGTTGAAGCCTAGATGGGATTTGTTTGCTCCATGGAAGGTCAGTAAATTTTGTGCCTGTGTGATTGATATTTATGCTCATTTGGCCTTTTGTAGCCTATTTCATATTTGTATTTGTACATTGTTCATATTCATGCCCTATTTGTAGTCATTTTTATGCTGTTGTCTTTGTTAATTGTCATTCACAATGCCTTAAGAAAATAATGAGATTTATACTTTAAATCCTATGACATTGTGTCGGGGGCAAAAAAGTTTTCCTTCTGACAGATAAGATTTATAACGGGTTGGGGGTCTAAATTGAAACTCAACGATGGGCTTGATGCATGACCCAAAGGCTATCGGTGAAAATCCAAGAAATCCACTATATTTTATGCCTTGGGCTTAGATTGGAACTGACAAGAGTGGCCCATGAACAATCCCTGCAGTGGACACGTCGGCATAGTTTAAAAGCATTCTGTATGAAATAGCCCAGCGGTAAAATGATTCTGCAAAAAACGACCTAGCAATGAAATATTTCTGTAGAAAGCAACCCAGCAATAAAATAATACAAAACAGAATCAACTCTCAGTTGTTAGGTATTTCACAGATTAAGGGAACTGTCCATATTTTTAGACTCATCATTCGTTAGCTCTGGAGAAAAGTCTTCTAATACAATAATATGAGGGGAAAATTCTATAGTGATAGTTACATCATAACCATTAATAGTAAATGAATAAGTAAATATCATGGGTTCCATAATAACAAACAATGGAGAAAACTTAGTGTGAGATGAAGGGAGAGAGAGAGATCCCAGCTAGCGCAGCAAGATCATTATGGTGCCATGGCATGTTCATGAATGTAGTATATGTAGTGAGTAGAGATAATCATTTGTGAGTAGTATGAGTTATGAGTGAGAGAGTATAGTGAGTCTGCTGGAGCTTTCTGCTGGGGAAAGCTGAACGTTTTTTAGTAGAAGTATAGTGAGTGTTTAAGAGCTAAGAGTTGGGGAACTTAGTTTCTTAGTTTGAAACTAAGAACTTAGTGATTCCTCAGAGCTTAGAAAAGGCTTTTTGCAAAGAGGTTAAGGAAAAATCTTGGTCTGTAGCTTAGTGAGTTGGTTGTGTGTTGGTTGTGGCATTAATGGAGAGTTCCATTTATACCTGAATTTTTTCAGAGGGTGATTAATAAAATAATCTTAGCTAAATCTTTCCCAATCTTTCAGAAAATCCTTAGGAAATCGTTCTTAGGATTTTTAGCTAAGAATAGTAAGCTCAACTTTAGAAGGTTGTTGCTGTTTTGGGCAGTAATAGCTAGGTTTCTGGCTTAGCATTGAATGCTGATTAGTCTTAGCTGATGGGATTAGAGCATGCGTGAGGTTAATGATCTTGGTTATGCTGCAACTAGAATCAGAGTTCCTTAGGACAGATTGGACCACCCTAAGCCAGGTGTCAACCTTGGAGCTCTTGCTAGGAACTCTGTTGGGACCCTCTTGGTGCCCTCTAAACCACATTTCCCTAAGTTTCCCCATTTGGGGTTCATGTGCTTGGTTCATGAACTAGAGAATACATATTTTTGGTATGAAAATGAGCTAGTTTCATCTTGTTTCAGGAGCTTTGAAGGCCTTGTCATGGCAGCTTTAGGTTCTTTGACTGAAATGAGTTGAAGGAGAAAGAAGTGACAGCTGGTTGAAGCTTTTTTAGCTTTCTGTCACATCACCTTTAGCTTTATGTCACTTGAGGAATGATGGGATTTCAGCTTGTAGAGAAAGGATTCATCTCCTGGTGGACACGTGTCCCTTTTCTGATCTGATTGGACAAGTTGAGACCTGATGGGAAGGAGCTTCAGCTGTTCAATTGCTATTGGGATTTGGTTGACCAGTTCACGTGTTTTCCATTTGCTGAGATCTGTGTGTGGGCTGACCTGACCCAGCTGGGTTTTGTAGATAAGCTTGCTTGGACTTGGTTAACCTTACAAAATGAGTGGTTTTGCCATGGGTAATATTCATGGGCTTTGTAGTTTAGTTGATTATGGAAATAATAGACATAAATTCCATTAATCTTGTGGTAGCAATATTTTTGAGAGATGAGTAACAAATGTCAAAATAGTATTTGATTTTGTAAATGTGTGCCAAAATAACATTTGGACTTTATGAGATAGTTGCCAAAATAATATTTGGGTTTTATGAAATAGTGCCAAACAATTATTTGGGCTTTGTAAAATAGTGCCAAATGAATATTTGGGCTTTGTAAAATAGTACCAAATAAATATTTGAGTTTTGTAAAATAGTGCCAAATAAATATTTGGGCTTTGTAAAAATAGTGGCAAATGAATATTTGGACTTTGTAAGATAATGCCAAATGAATATTTGGGCTTCGTAAAAATAGTGCCAAATGAATATTTGAGCTTTGTAAGATAATGGCAAATGAATATTTGGGTTTCATAAAATGATTTAGGATTTTGTAAAATATTACCGTGTAGCAACAGTCTTAGTAGAAGTGCCGTATCATAATAGGCTTTGTAAATGGTACCGCATCGTAGCGGGCTTTGAATTAGCCACATCGTAGTGGGACTTTGAGCGGAGATGGTGTAATTTTGCGGCCCAATTTTGGTAGTGATATGGTGAATATTTTGTGTGAAAACCCAAGTTGGATAATATGTGGGATATAATGGGTAATATTTGTGAGAGGGTCAAGGCAATTTATGGGCTTGTGTATGGAGTATTTGTGAAGGCCCAATAGCATAGGGAATATTTGGGTAATATATATGGGAATATTTATGTGGGCTTAAAATAATTTGTGGGCTCATATGAGTATTTTGTGAGTAGGCTAATAAAAATCAAGGCCCGAAAATTTTACCTCAACACATTGTAATATAGTTGTCACTAAACATTGGCTAACGGGGTTTCAACTGTTACTTTGATATATGTGTGTGTGTGTTTGTGTGAGCACGCATGTGTGTGTGTGTGGAATTCTCTAGCATTGTTGTTTACCGACGTATTTTTGTATCCATCAACATACTTTGATGTCATGCACAAGCATGTTGATGAAGGCAATCTTATATCAGTGTCAAACTAATTGCCTCAATGCATAGGTAACTTAGAGTTTGATGTTTTTATTTTGAGTAGGAGAGTATCATATTTGTTCAATCAAAGAAGGGTTGTAAATACCCTTTTATTTTATTTTATTATTTTAAGGATGATCTTCTATGGACTGTTCTGCATTTTATGTTACGATTTCACACATATATTGGTTTGTGTGAAAATCTTCCGGTATTTACAACTTTTTGTCATGTACTTTCTTTTAGCTTTCTTTGGATTTAGCTGTTAATCAATCATAATTAAAATTTATCATGGAAGGATGTTGGTAGAAAGAGGCAACGGGCCTAAAGTACAATATAGAAAGAACTATTGACTGTATAGGTTGTTAAACAAAATCAAAGTAAATTGATAACCTTTATTTGTTTTGAGAATGATAAATTCTGTTTTGGACGAAAAACACTAAGAGGGCATTGATATCAATGAAAAACGTACGAAGTCAAACAATAATTTTTTTTGTACTGGACATGCTTCCTACCTTCAAGCAGTTAGGGCCTCTCTGATGGGAATATTGCTTTTCTTGCAATTGCTGTGTAGTTATCTTGATCTTGAAGAAGCATGAAGTTAGCATTGCTTCTTTGTTACTGTCTTTAACTTTTTTCCATTTTCAGTATTAAGGATTTCTAACTTTCAATCAGAGGAGCACACTATTTGTGATAATTGATGACTATAGTCCTTTAGTTGAGAATACACTAGTCTTCTTGTATTTGAACATAATCTTTGGACACTTTAAGAAGACAATAGGATTCCATGATCTTCTTCCTGAGAAAAGTTAACCCAAGCATAAATGTCTTCAATTAATGGTTGTAATCTTTTCTCAAATAAAGGCATCTGTGCGTGACATGTATACAGGTTACAGTCTAATAAAAAGATTTGTTATGGGTGTTAAAGTACAGTAATAATGACTATAGTGTTGATTATTCTAATGTTCAATAGGAATTTAGGAATGGCAATTGGGAAGTCCTTATGTGTGGTGCCTTTGATATTTGATGGCCCTAAAGTTGCAGATGCACATGTTTCTTTATGATGTTGTTGGGTAATTTAAGTGTTGCTCTCTGAAAAATACAATGTTTTGGCAGGTTGATAATTTTGTAGGTTGATTTTCAAACCACATGCTTATATCTTTTGATTTTTATGATGGAAATGATGGACTGTATGTAATTTAAAGTCTTTGGTGTTATCTTTAATGTGAGTTACTAAATTCAATTGTGGATTAGTGAAACTAAATAATATGATTTTTATTCTGTTAAGTGGACATTTTCTTGTGGTGGGTCTTTGTTATTGTCAAGGAAGTTAATAAGTTATTTTCCTTTTCAAGACATATAAACTACACTTTTGGGAGATCTAGGGTACCATGGAAAAGAAAGAACACTGTCAGGGGCCAGAAAACAACTTTATGTTGCCCTTTGGGACCATGATTTAACTTTGCCTTGAGGTTAAAAATGAGGTTACACCATATAACAGTAATGAAAATTTTCAACTAAGAGAAGTGGAAGCATATAAGCATAGACAAATTATTTTTGTATTTATTTGTATGTAAGTTTTTGATGTTATATTATTGCAATTTTAATATGGAAATTGTTACTATAAACCTTGATTTATTTGTTCAAATATACAAAATTTATTTATTAGTGCTTAATAAAGAAAAAAATATATAATATATTAAAATAAACTTCCTGAACTTTTCCATGCATGGGTTAGCGACTAGTTTATTCTATAGTCAAATTTAAGTTATCAAACTGAGAGTTTGACTATTTGCATCTGGCTTAGGGGTGTACAAAAAGTGCTCCGTCCTCCCATCCAAAAAAAAAAAAAAAACAAAAAGCATTCCATCCGTACCTAAGCCAATCACAAAATGTGGTCACCGCACTTCGGCTATGGTGGAGGTGCAAAAATCGCACCAGCGTAGTTTGTGTTTCCATTTAAAAATAAGGCAAAAAATTGCACTACACTACACCTCTCGCTCTTTATATACACACAATATGTGAGAATGTCCTAAAAAAAAAGGTGTGCATGTGTTTTATTTTTTATTTTTTATATGTTGTGTTACATGCTTACATGTTAGATCTATTTTCTTTTTTGCTAAAACATGTTATATTTGTTTTAATCTATTATATTTACTTCCAAGTTATATCTGTGTAGTTTACGAATTACATTTGTATTAAATGTTTCATATATATATTGAAAGTTACTGTCAGTTTTTTTTTTTTTTTTTTTTTAATAAAGCTACTGTAAGGATACAAATTGAGTCCTAAGTCCAAAAGGTAAAAGGATCAAGGCCCAAAGAGCCCAATACAATGAATTTGTAGAGAGTGGGTTAGAAAATTAGGTTTTAATGAGTTGGGTAACAATTATAATAAATCCGGATCACAAAAAAATAAAGATAGATTGGTTTTATCTAAAGAAAATCGTCTTCAGCACAATCCGAGGAGATCAGTTTTTGTATATATCTCTTGAATTTGATTATAAGTTCAGTTCTTAGTACTACAGTATTCTTCTTTCAATTCTCCGATCCCCTTTCCTTAGAGTCTTCTTTCTATTTTATACTATCTTCCTCTTTCGTCTCTACCTTCCACATATAGATTAGATTGTTAGTCTTGATCCTTGTCCCATCAACACCTTCTTGAAATTTTTGGGGAACAGCTGTAAGGCTAAAAATTACTGCTCAGGTATCACTTCCTCATTAATGCAGCCAGAGAGTTAGCTACAGAGCTTTTAATGTGGTGGTAGCAGCTTTTTCTTAGATATTTCATAGCCCCCATGCCTCTATAACATGCATCCTTATCAATAGAAACTCCTAAAATGTTACTCTGGATGATAGGCCACACTTTTTGACCTTTGCTTTACTTATCCGAGGAAGCATCCCTCCTCGGACCACCTTCTTGAACCATTATGTCCAGATCCCTTCCTTTATTCATTAATGCCGACCTCTATAACAACGTTTACCTATCTCGGACTACTAAGTGTCCTCGGGCCAGGCCCCCGGCCCAATATATGGAATTTATATCTATATGTAATTGACATCTATGAAGATAGATATTGTGGATTGATCTATATTAAACCTCTATCTTTATACAGTAAAACTTTATATACTATAATAATATAATAAGTATGGTAGAAAGAAATATATGAATCTTTCTACCATATTGATAATTCTAGTTCGCTTGTTTCATTTAAGACATGAAATTGGAATACTTTTAATTTTAATTTTTTCTTTTCAATCATTGATAAGAACGAAACAGTCAAGTTTAAGTCAAATTAATCATTTTGACAACTGGGCCTATCATCCCTACAACTACTATCATGGTTATTAGTAGTAATTGGTGTTTGTAATACTTGTTTTAGAAAAACGTGGTACTTCGGAACAATGAAATCCTATTACTGCCCATATGAGTTATGACTCTGCAAGTGTTGAACACTATTTTAAATAAATAAAAAACTTTAGGGTTTAGGCTGGTCTAAACCAGCCTAACAATTAACAAGTAGTTGTTCTATTTAAAAAACAATAAATGAGTTATTTTACAATTAAGAGCACTCATTGCAGTGAAGATAAATAGCCATATAGCTATTTAGCTTCACCAAAACACAAAAAATGCTCTACATCAATGTATGTAAAGCTAAAAAATTTTAGCTTCAAGCTTCCGTACAAAGCTACTTTTGGCTTTGTACGAAAGGTGAAGCTAAAACTTTAAAATATTTTTTTAATTCCTGCACATATTAAAATAATACTTCTTTCTATTTTTTTTATTCTTTTTCTATTCTCTTTCTGCCCATTGCTCTCATTCTCTCCCTCTCTCCTCAGATCAACTCTCAAACTCATGAACTCTCAACTTTCTCAAACTCTCACCTCTCTGTCTCACTGTCGCTAGCCTGACTCGAACCTCAACGTCACCGGCCCACCGAAGCTCAACGTCACCAACCCACAAGTTGACCCACTCCATCGAACTCCCAAACTGACCCAAACCTCAAGCAGCCAATCCATGCCTCAGACCCACGCTGCCAATCCACGCCAACCTGACTTGCCTCTCTTCTCTTTCTGTCTAACCCACCAAGCTCTTCTTCCTTCACCTCCACTTTGCCGCTGGGTTCGTAGGAGGGTTGCTGGGGGTCGTGGTGTATGTTTGCTGTGTGGGTCTCTTTGGATTGCATATCTAGGTTTCTCTCTCTCTCTCTCTCTCTCTCTCTCTCTCTCTCTCTCTCTCTCTCTCTCTCTCTCTCTCTCTCTCTCTCTCTCTCTCTCTCTCTCTCTCTCTCTCTCTCAATTGGTTGCTAGTTTTTTGGTTAAGCTTGAGGTTATTGTTATGGTGGTTGTGGTTTGGTTGTGCCATGATGTTGCCATGGGTTTTATTTTTGTTGTTGTGGGTTGATTTTCTTGGGTAGTTATGGGCTGATTTTGGTGGTTGTGGCGGTGGAGGAGTTAGCTGTGGCTAGTGGTAATGGTGGTGGGCTGTATGAAGTGGTGGTGGCGGTGGTGGGATGTATTATTTTATTGTAGTAGATATATTATTTTATTGTGATTTTTATATTATTTTATTGTGTTGAAGGCTAAAATAGATCCACTGCTACTGGATGTTTTGTAAAATAAGTAGGTAAAATATATAAAGTAGCTTTTTGTAGTGCCAAATAGCTAAAAAAAATCTCCACTGTTGTGGATGCTCTAAAAACCTGTTGGGCTACTTTATATAAGCTCAGAATAAAGAAAAAAAAAACATTTGGGCTGGCCCAAATTAGTCCAAAACTTTTTAAAAATTTGGCCCAATCTAGCACTAACCAAAATCATATCGCACCATATAATGACATATCTATTAAGGTGAGGTGTCGTGAGTGCTTTAGGAAAACCAAACTGCAAGGTGCAGGTTATATAGCCCAAACCCAGACCGAACCATACTGAGTCTATGTACATATCATAATGACCAATCTAGTCAGATGTATGTATCAAAACATATTCAAATGAATTCTCACATACATGTATAGATTTATGGGTAAAGAAACTAATCATATGCTTGGAATAACATGGATAAATGTAATTACAACCATAACCATAAGCATTCAAGTATTAAATAATCTCACACCCATTAATTTCTAAGCATATATACCCAGTTTCTTTGAGCACACTCATCAAATTTCAGTTTTACATGTAGATATCTATGATTAGAGAGACTAATTACATATTCAAACCAATATGTATGTATCTAAAAACATCCAAAGGAGCATGGAAATATTTATTCAACCTTTATGCTATGTTTGGAAGTTTTGAGAGAGAGGAGAGTAGAAGGTAGTAGAGAGGAGAGTAGATGAGAATTATTGGTCAAGAGGGAGGCTTTCTTTCCAATGTGGGACAAGAGCAAAAATTGCCTAGGTTCCAATTGGTCTAGCCTTTGGCCTTGAAGCAAAAAATGCCCTCGCAGTTAATATGGTAAGGGTAAATTTGATAATTCATTTGGTCAAGTATTTTTATGCTCCATTCTCCCCTCCAAATCTCTCCAATTTGGGGGAATTAAAAATGAGGGGTTAGAAGTAGTTCAAACCCCTCCAAATCCTTCCCCCCCATTCCTTAAAAAGTATCAAAACAAGGTAATTAAATTACTCTTCCTCCCTCTATTTTACTCCCCCTCCTTCCCCCAACATCCAAACATAGCATTAGTATCCCAAACAAAGTGTGTGACAGATTGGACTCCCTTATTAGAAGGTTTGGGTGGAAACCAAAAAATCAAGGACATTTCCTCGCTTGGAGAGCATGGGATAAGCTTTGCCATCCAAGAAGTCTTGGTGGACTCGGCCTTAAAAAAGCTAAAGAAATCAACAATGCCCTCATTGCAAAGTTGGCATGCATGATTGTTTCGAAGGGGGACGGCTTATGTATGGACATCCTCAGAGCAAAATACAAAGTCTAGCAAGATTGTCTTCAAACAGACCCCTCTAGAAATGCTTCTCCCATCTGGAAAGCAATTAAACAAGCTAAAAAAGTCATTGTAAAGGGTGCATGTTATATCATCGGTGATGGCACTTCCATAAATATGTGGAAAGATCCTTGGGTCCCGTGGATACAAAGCTTTATTCCTAGTCCTAAAGAATGCATAGACACACAAACTCCCACTTTCATGTCCCAATTGTTGGACCCTGAGTTTCACTGCTGGAAGCCAAACATCATTAGGGAACTTTTTGACCCACCTTCAGCAAAAGCCATCCTTTCTTTACCGATACCCATCAAACCATGCCCTGACAGATTAATCTGAATGCCTAATTCAAATGGTCATTTCTTTGTCAAGTTGGCTTATCAAACATCACATGCCCCAACATCCACCCCATCACCTAAAGGGAATAATTGGGGAAAGCTATGGAAGCTTAACATGCTTGAAAGGACTAAAATGCTCATTTGGAGGATTGGAGTAAATTTTTTGTCCACCAGGGATAACCTCTTCAAGCGCTTGGATATAAGTGACCCTTGATGTGTAATCTACAAAGAAGAAGCTGAAGATCCTAGCCATCTGTTCTTTAAATGCCCTGCTACAAAGGCTATTTGGTTCATTGCTTGTTGGGGTTTTAAAGTGGATGAAGCCAACATAACTAGCCCCGAGTACATCACTAAGATGGTTATTGATCCCCCAAGCTCTTTGTGTCAAGCCAGAGAGCAATGGCTAGTCTCTCTTTATAAAGTTGTGATTTCTAATTATATTATGTTGGCTTTAATTTCGTGCCAAATTTGTTTGTAATTTATTCAATCAGTTTCCTTGTATGTATCTCTGTTTAATTGTAAGGGATGAGTGTGAGAGATTGGTGAAAAATCAAGTTTTAAAAATTGAACAAGTAGATTTCGTGACTGGCTCACGACTGTCTTGCAAGAAGCAACTCGTGAAAAGAGCCATGTGTAGAGCACATGACTAAAAGATGAAGAGTTGTGTCAGATCGGATTATTTGCGACTGTCTCGCGGGTAAGGCCAACCTGCAAAGGACCCGCGAAACTCTCTATTTGGCGAAAAGTTATGTTTTGTTTTACCAAGTTTTTATCCACACTATATATACTCTCATTACCCACAAAGTGTAAGGAGTGCTTTTTAGAGAGAAAACTCTAGAAAATACACTTGAGAGTTAGAGATTGTTATACCCACAATCATTTACACATTTTCTTGTGGTTTTCCTCAACTCCTAGCTCTCCATCTCTAGATCTTTGAGAGGTTGATAACCTAAACACTTACCACACCCATTCTGAGTGTAAAGTGAGATTTTGGTGCTGTTGGAAAGCATTAGAGAGAGCTATTCAATCGAACTGAATTGCGAGATCCGGAAAGTTAGAGAAGACAAAATTCCGAGAAGTCAGTTGGTAGCAAGAGCTTAAAGGGTTCAAGTACATAGGGTAAACTAGGCTTGGATGGTCTTTTATTATTCGTGTACTCCAACTTTATTCTCTAGTGGATTAATTTCGACTTGAAGGGTTGTGAAGAGGTTTTTCGCCAAGTTCTTCGGTTTACTCTTCAATAACACGTCTCGATATTATCTTATATTTGCATCTCTCTTCCCTACTCTTTAAGTTTTCATTTTATTGTTGATGATGAATGGATATGGATTAGTATAGTTTTTTCAGTTCATTGCACTTATTTACTCTTATTCTGCACTTAGTCTAAGTTAGAGTAAAAGCAATCTAATAGTAATTTTTAATTGGAGATCTGAACAAATTTTTGTGTTTTAGTACAAATCCGAACTTTCACTCTTAATATGACTTTAACTTTGGAAGAACTATGGAGGACGAGAAACATGGTCCTGCACCAAACTGTGCCATTGATTTGACAGCCTCTATACATTGCATCCAAAGCAAGTTCAAGGAGCTCTCCTTGTTTCTCTCCACCCCCATACACTCCCAAGCTCCTATGACTCTACAAAAATGGTCCCACCCCCCCCAAGGGGGGATGGCTCAAAATCAATGTAGATGCAGCTGTAACCAAATCCCACGCTTCCATAGTAGCAGTTGCCAGAGATCGCCTCGGCATCCCTATCAAAATTTGGGCGAGAGTTATCAAGTTGACATCCCCTATCCAAGCTGAATCTGAAGCTATTTTCTGGGCAATGCAGCTTGCAAAGTATGAGAGGTGGAGCCATGTGATCATCGAAGGGGATGCAAAGGATTGCTTCGATGCTCTTGTCGACCCAAAGTTTCTACCTTCTTAGTCCATCCACACTACCATTGACAACATCTTGGCTTTACGCAGTTTTTTTTATTCTATTTCTTTTGCTTGGATTTGGAGATCTAGCAATGAAGTAGCTCATAAAGCTGCCAGATTTGCTATTAATTCCAATATGTCTTTTGTTTTCAATAAGGATAATCTTCCCCCTGCTCTTTCAGCAGCTTGTAAGGATGATTATTCACCGTATTCATCTTTCTTTTAGTAATGAATTGCAGATTATCAACAAAAAAAAAAAAAGGATAAGAAATGGGTTTGCATGGGTTTACATGGAAAGCACATTGGTCTCATATGAAATGATATAATCAAACATGCATGGCAATAATCAAGTAGATTACATAATTAACATGTTAACCAATGAATCAAAACATTGATATAAGAACATGCTTATCATCTAATTACAATCACAGAAACATGTTAATCATACCATCCAAACGAGCATGCTATTATTTATGCGAAGAAGGTGGTGGAACTAACAAAATAAGTACAAGATTAACAAACTTACTTAAGAGAAAATTAAAGAATTAATGGTAGATTATTATTTTAGGAGTATGAGAGAGAGAGAATTGTAATCACATTATTGGTTTAAGAGAGGCTTGGTGCTAATGGGGAGGTGAAGGGTCACTTAAATATAGGAATTATGCTAGTGGCACAACTAGCGAGTTGTAAGTAGTAAGAGGTGATAGAGGGTCCATGTGGAAACACCCCTCTACAATTCACAACTCGCCATGTGAGTGAGTTATGGCATAAGTTGTATCCCTTTATGTGACACTAGCATAACTCTAAATATAATTAAAGGGGGATGAGATAGGCTTATCCTGACCCCATCGTGGGGATAAGCCTATTTTCCATTCCCACCCTTTTTCCTATTTATTTTTTTTACTTTTTCAATTTCTTGCACATTTTCCAAATCCTGTTTAATATTCTTTTATGTCCTAACTTTGAACACTTGCGTGGAGGCTTTTTGGTACTTGGATTTTTGCGTTATTGCAATTGTTGGAAAGTTTGTGACGTTTGTTTTCTAAATAAATCCTCTTTAAGGACACATTTAGTAAATTGTAATAGTAATTACATAGGAATAAGAATAGATATTATAAGAAATACAAAATGTTGTAATGTAATGCCTATTACTATTCATTTATTTGGTGACAACACAATAATAGAACCCTAAAAACAATAGAATGCAAACATTTAAAATCAAACTTAAGATATATTTTAGGAAATATCTTACTCATATAATTATATTTTTTAAAATAATAATAATAATAAAATTTGAAAGAAAGATTAGTTATTTTTTATGATTTTTCTTTTCATAATTGTTATGTGCATATGGTTATTTAGAAATTTATTAATTGTAGAAATTAATACACCTACTAAGGAATAGTTATTACATCTCTTTTAGAGATGAATAATTATTCCTTATTTTAAAGAATAACTATTCATAAAGAATGACTATTTTCTGTAATAAAAACATAATCAAACTACTGAATAATTAAATCATAGAAATAACTATTACATTACAGAACCTATTATAGTCTACTAAACATACCCTAAGTTTAAGACTCTATTTTTCATATTTGGCAATCTAGACTCTTTGGAAGACGGTCCTGAGCACAAGTTTTTGGTTTAAAAACCTCAATTTTAGTATTTCTTGTAATTTCTTCTTATTGCGTAAAAATGATGTGCTCCAAGTATGCTAAATTAAAGTTTGTCATTATATCTTTTGAACAATACCAGACTACTAATCCGACATCGTTTGAATATGATTCAATTAAGAATAAACCATAATTATGTTATATGACACTTTGGTAAAAATGGCTTAAGTCTTTTGGCTAGGTTTCAATATTTTTGTGATATCTTGTCTATTTCAATTTTTTACTTTATTTTGGGCCCACAAACTATCATTTTAAAGTTTGTCATTATATCTTCTGAACAATACCATACTATCCGACATCGTTTGAATATGATTCAATTAAGAATAAACCATAATAATGTTATTAGACACTTTGGTAAAAATGGCTTAAGTCTTTTGGCTAGGTTTCAATATTTTTGTGACATCTTGTCTATTTCAATTTTTTACTCTATTTTGGGCCCACAAACTATCATTTTAAATAAAACTAGCTTGTAACCTCATGCATATACATGGATATACTTAAAAGATACACATTAAGATTCATAGTATAATTCTTACATATATAATTTAAATATTATCGATAGTCATTCTTATATATTTTTTAACTCTTTAAAAAGTCATGTAAGAATGTTATTAGGTAGAAAATATAAATTGTCTATTTTTTAAAATATTTTTATGTTTATTAATTCTAAAATCTTTGGTTTTTGTATACAATAACTCACTTGAATGGATATTTATGATATAGTCCCATATTTGATTCCAAAATTAAGAAATAAAATCTGCTCTAAAAATAAATAATTTAGGACAAATGGCGCAAAAGTGGACTTCAATTGTAGAATCTAATTAGATTTTCTCTAAGCTTTAGAGAGAGAGAGAGAGAGAGAGAGAGAGAGATGACTTATAAATTTGAATTGTTTTTAGTTATAAAAAAAAAAGGCTCATAAATATAAAATCATTCAAACTCTCTCTTCCTTTAATTTTATATATAGTGTTAGATATATGATAATGTTTTTTTTTTTTTTTAATGATTTATTTATATTGGACTCCTCGTTTTCTACTCTAAATTAACTCATTTGGCACAAAAATTAAAAAATTTCGATTAGATGGGACACGTGCCATAAAATTAAACTCTAATTGAAATTTAATTTTTATACTGAACTAACTTGGTACAAAAATTTTAAAATTTTGATTAGATGGGACACATGGCGCATTCAAACTCTCTCTTCCTTTAATTTTATATATAGTGTTAGATATATGATATATTTTTTTATGATTTATTTATATTGGACTCTTCGTTTTTTTACTCTAAATTAACTCATTTGGCACAAAAATTAAAAAAAACTTCGATTAGATGGGACACGTGCTGTAAAATTAAACTCTAATTGAAATCCAATTTTTACACTGAACTAACTAACTTAATACAAAAATTTTAAAATTTTAATTAGATGGGACACGTGGCACAAAATTAGACTTTAATTGAATTCCAATTTGAAACATAATTAGATTTTTTCTCCGTTTTACTTATTAATATATGTGTGTGTGTGTGTGTGTGTAGATGACTTATAAACTTGAATTGTTTTTAGTTCTACGAAAAAAAAAATGCTCATAAATATAAAATCATTCAAAATTATGTTTTTTTTATGGATTACTTATATTAGACTCCTCATTTTTTTTACATTAAACTAACTCATTTGGTGCAAAAATTAAAAAAATTAAATTAGATGGGACTCATATCGCAAAATTAAACTCTAATTGATATCCAATTTTTACATTGAATTAATTCACTTGGCACAAAATTTTAAAAATTTAGATTAGATGGGACATGTGGCGCAAAGTTTGACTATAATTGAATTCTAATTTGAAATCTAATTAGATTTTCTCTTAGTTTCTAGATTTCATGATATTTCACATAAGCACAAATTTATTGGATCGGACAATCAGATTTTTTGTCAAATCTAGGTCAAACCTCGGTCAAGGTTGGTCAAATGGGTTTAAAAGATGGTTTGGACCGTTTGGTTAAAATGAAATGGAATTTTGTGGTCAGTTGATTTTACGGGTTGGTTTTACTATTGACTAGCTTAGTCAAATTTGGTCAAAGTGAGGTAATTTTAGACTTCTAAACCATCAAATTAATTTATCGAACTTCCAATTGGGGCAAATTAATTAATTTCATGTAATTCCCTACTTTTTAAGGTAAAAACATAAATTTTAAAGCTAAAATAGAACATTTTCATGCAAATTGAGGTCAAACAAAATACGAAATTGACAATAATGTATTGTTGGAAAAATAAGTTTTAGCGGGTGTTTGGTTGTTTATTTTATAGCCAAAATTAAAGTAGGACCCACATGTCTTTTGAGAAAGGTCCAAATTGGAATGTGTTATCCATTGTGAGGAGATTAACGTGATGTAGACCTGTTTGATATATGATTGTAAACAACAAGTTTTGAAATGATGTGAAAATTATAGTTAAAAGTGTTGGAAAAACATGTGTTTAAATATTCATAATGTAAAAAATATGTTTAGTACCATATTTCTAATAATATATTTTCAAGAGTGAAAAAATATAATGGTGCATTTTGTATTTGTATATGTTTTTTTTTTCTTTTAAAATGTGATGACTCATTTGACATGTATAGTAAAATTATTAATAGGCGTGAGTTTTTAAAAAGAGAGACAAAAAAATAAAGAAAGAGGGGAATGTGGAAGAAAAAGAAATAGGTCCCACCAACTGATATTCATGGAGGGTGTGGCTTATGTTCAGTGCTCCAGTGCACTAGAGCTGCACCGATTGTGACACGTTTCCATTTTTGGACACGTGTCACAATCGCAATGCGTCCAATGCATTGGAGCACTGGACATAAGCTGCGCCCATTCACAGAATGTTTGGTCAAATCATGTGGTTCTCACAATTTTCAACATATTTACAATAATACCACTCAATATTATTATTTAAAAACTAAGAACATCTCCAACAGTTTCTCCAAATTTTTGTACTGTTTGGAGAATGAACAATGATATTTACCTTTTACTTGCTCACTTTTTCAAATACACTTCCAACATATTCTCTATCTCATTTAAATATTATTTCTTTATTCATTGTTTATTCTTTTTTTAATCATCATTTATTCTTTTTTTAACAACTATATTTTTCAATGAGAAGTGTTATGTTTACAACATTTTACGCAATACTTTCACAACAAAATTTATGTGAAAAGTTGTTACTAGTTCTAATTTGAACTTACCACTGAAATTATTTTTTTACTCGCTAATATTAACTAATAACAATCTGTTACTTAAAATTTATTGTGAAAATATTGTAAAAATATTGTGGTAGTATTTTTCAATTAGGATTTTTTTTTTATATTATTTTTCTTCCTTTCATTTCATTTTCATCCTCGTTTCATTTCTTTTTTCTTTTTCTTGTTTTTCTTCTCCATACAAGTGTCTAGCCCCCCTTCTTTTATTTTCTTTTTCACCTCAAGAACATTCCAACATCTCTTTGCTTCACATCAGAGAGAGAGAGAGAGAGAGTTCGTCCGCCGCCCCACCGCCGGTGGAGATCGAGGTCGCCGAAAGGACAAAGCTGGTGGAGATCGATGTTTACCATGCAGCACTACCATGTCCGCTGCCCCACCACTGCTCGTCATCCTCCCCACCACCAAGCGGGGTCATATTAGCTTCCTTTTTTTTTTTTTTTTTTTTTTTTTTTTTTTTTTTCATATTTGCTTGTTCTGATTCAACTTTATTTTAAGAATTGGATTTTGTTTTGTGTTTTGTGTTTGGATTAATTCTTTTGCTCATGAATAGGTCTCTCCCTTTTCTCTTTTTTTTTTTTTTTTTTTTTTTTTTTTTTATCTTTATTTTTCTAATTTCATTTGGTTTATGAGAAAAATTATTTTTGTGTTTGGATTGAATTTGCGTTTTGTAGCTGTTGAGATAAAGAAGAGAGAAAGAGAGTGAGGAAGAAAGAGTGAGAGCACTGAGAAGCAACAGAGAGAGAGTGTGAGAGAAAAAAAAAGAAATCCAGAGGAGAGAGAAAGAATTGATATAATAGTAGCTTGTATGGTTTTTTAATAAAAAAATTCAATTGCTAATGTATAGTAACCCATCAAATTTGATGAGTTACTGTTCATAAGCCAAAAAAAAAAAAGGGATTTAGAGAATCCACTGGAGAGCTTTTTTTGGGTTTCATTCTCTATTATAGAGAGAATTTTGGGTTTAGCTTCTCTGTTGGAGATGTTTTAAGGTCTCTTTGGTAGAGTATCTTAAACACACATTTCAGTTTTTAAATAATATTACACGCATTTCTATATACTTTTTTACTCACACATATTTCAAAAAAAATACAAATAATATTACTCAAACTCCTCTACCAAGCGGCCCTAAAAACTGATTCAAATGTGTTCTCAAAATACAATGTTTAAACATTCGAAATTGGGAACTATGACTCAAACACCTTAACCCAATATATATATTTTTTGGGCCCACAATTTTCAGTATTTAAATACTTAAAACTATTGTTTAAAATCACATACAAAACGGGCTCGTAGTCACTTGCTCAAAACCATTAGCAATTAACTCCTAAAGTGCTGCTTGAATATGGAAAACGGTAAAATCTATTAATCCCGCATAGGAAAGAATCTAGGCATTTTATTAATTTATATACTTATGACACGTGTCTATATGGCATCTTGTATTAAATAATTTATTATTATTATTATTACTATAGTTTTTGAGTCATCTAGTATCTATTGTGTAGTATTTTTTTATACATTGAATAATGTGTTTGTTCATGTTGCACCATTATAAATAGAGAGTTTCTCAATAATCATACATCATAGTTTTTAGTTTTTACATTTCATGTTCATAGTCAAAGAGAGAGAGAAAGAGATTCAATTTTGTTGACTATAACATTTAGATTGCTGCACTTCTTTTATTTGGTGTGATTATTGGGCAATAGACGTCCAAGTGTCTTAAAGCACCAATTGTAAGAGACAAAATCTATCTTAAAGAAATTGTGTCAAACACAAATCCTGATCAGATTTTATATCAAAGGCATTCAATTTGTGAATAATTCTATTTATTTTATGAATTTCTATTTGTTATAATGTATGCAACAAATAAATTTGATCATTGTTCTTGCTTATAGCATGTATGTTGTATTTAATGATCGGATTTTCGGATATATTTACAAAATTACAAAAATAAATTAATTATCTATAATATTTTTGACAGGTGTTCCCGAAGTGACACCACAATTGAGTCCGTTTGGATAGCACTTATTGTTGCTGAAAGTTGCTAAAAACTGATTGTTGCTGAAAACACTATAGCAAAATAATTTTTAAATGTGTAAATAGTGTTGTGGGACCCACTTTTAACATTAAATATTACGTGAACAGTGCATGAACAGTGCACGCACATTACATGCACAGTAAATTTGTCTCCCAAAGTCAAAAAAGCCGGCAAAAAAAAAAAAAAAAAAAAAGAGGGCATAAAATGTAAAACAGAAAACGTGCCGCAACTATAAGTGTAATCCAAACGCAAGCAATATGTCTATTTTGGAAAAGAAATTAACCATTAGTGTGACAACACTGACAAGCATTCAAGAAAGATGACCTTTTGGGGTTAAATGATACGTGGCAACGTGGCTGGGCTCCGCCTCACGTTGTTTTTTTTTTTTTTTTTTTTTTTTTTTTTGCTTCAAAGGGCCCCGCCTCATGTTGTGTAGTGTAAATGTCACAACGAAAAGCGGCGTATCATAAATGAATCCGCCTAATTTTAAGGCAATCAGGGAGCAAGGAGCCAACAATCATTCATGGTATCCAAATTCAAGTGAGGTGTGTAGTAAATAGTAATATCAATCACAATGAAATTTCATTTTAGGAAACTATTTTGCAATCAATGCACACGTTTTGTCCAAAATCAAACGTGACCCCAAAACTCAAAATCTCCAACCTGACCAAATACTAGAAACTATAAAGCAAACAGAGACCACTGATATAAATAGATTCTTGCTTCAT
Organism: Quercus variabilis; assembly: GCA_030445155.1. Lineage (NCBI taxonomy): Eukaryota > Viridiplantae > Streptophyta > Magnoliopsida > Fagales > Fagaceae > Quercus > Quercus variabilis. The sequence continues at coordinate 39,390,727 of CP129445.1, forward strand.
CACACACGTTTCGCGTGTGCGATGAGGATCTTATTTTTTTGGTTTGATATAGTATTTTTTTCACTTATTTCAATTTGAGGTTTACACTTTTTCTCACAAAAATTACACATTTAGAGTTACTAATACGGTCAGAAATGTCATAAGACTAGCTCAAAAAAATGAATACTGAAATAGTATTGAAATCATATATTCATGTATGGATTTGTTCATTTTTTAGAGTTAGCCTTATGACATTTTTGACTGTATTAGTAGTTCTAAATGTGCAATTTTTGTGAGAAAAAAAAAATGTAAAACTCAAATTAAAATAAGTGAAAAATATATGATACCAAACCAAAAAAAGAAGAGTCTTATTGTATGTGCGAAGCGTATGTGATGAAATTAGTACATTACTTCAATATCTTCTTTTTAAAGCTTATTGTCATTATTTTCCATTCATCCCAATTTGAGGTTTATGCATTTGTTCCATAATATAGTTTTTTTTTGTTGTTGTTGTTAATTTAGGGTAAAAATTTGGGTGATTAACTTAATTTCTATCCTTTTATTAATATTTAAAAAGTAGTATTAATCTCTTAAATTTTGATTTTTTTTATTGTTTTAATATTCTAATAAAGTTTATGAATTTGTGCGACACATTTTGATTTCAAATCCTAATCTCTATCTCTGTATTTGAAAAAATCATCTTCTCTACATGCAACAAATAGATCAACAACCATTGCTAAACTGTAGTTGCAACGAAAAAAAATAAACATATGCCTTGAATTGATCAAACTTCCAAACTACAAATGGGGTAACAATAACACCGAGAAGGAAACCAAATGCTCATAGTAGTACAAATTTAAATTGAAAAATTGACAACAATTTTAAAAACTAAGAACTCTCTGCTCCAATGACTATAGCTCATCACTAACTCCCTTCCATCCCCATCATTGCTATCAATGCTAACAATTATGTCATTGATGATCAGCTACAACACTACCCGGGCTCAAAATTTTTGGAGACAACGTTGGCTTCATTTTAGAAATGGCTCACTCGCTTGAAATAATAAGAAAAATTATATGCGTTTGCAAACCAAATATGTTGTAGGGAAGGAGGCTTAGGACACTTATCACAAATTATAATTTTTACAAATATCTAGAACACATATTTAACCACAAAAGCAACGGACTCAACTCACCACATTCCTCAAATTCTGAAATGCAGAAATAGAAAAGAAAAAAAATGAAGAACAATTTAAAATCAAGAAGAAAAAGAATAGGAGGAAGAGAGAGCACCACTTAGAACACATTCAAAGACTGTACAACTCATAAACACAATCCAAATACAAAGGATACTGAAACCAAAATATACATAAAATGAGGTTGTATTAACGGTTTATTTCTAGGAATTTGAGATTATGTAACCACTTGCTAGTGGATTTGGGTGTGAGATTTTAATTTAAAATTGGTGATTCTTGACAATTAGGAAATGCCCTCGTCATCTATAGTAGACAATATCGAATAATTAGTCAAAAATTTCAAACCTGATATCCACAAAAAAGACAAAAATATATATTATTCTCACCATTTGAAAAAGAATTTGCATCAAAGTGAAACAATTAGAGAAAATATTTATATAACAAAAAAAAAACAATATTGTAAAATTAAAAGAAAATAGATATTAAAGAGACTAAAAAAATAAGGAGAGGTTGTTCGGTGGGAGCACATTACCAAACTCAAGTAGATGAGTGGATTCGGAATGGCTCTAGATTTGTTTCCTCTCCCCACTGGCCAAATCTTATTTTCACAGCCTCTTCTTCTCTCCATGAAAAAATAGAATAGATACATGATAAAAAGAGACGAGAAGAAAGTGTAGTTTTTTATTTTATTTTTTATTATTTATTTATCAGAGAAGTATTTATTTATTTATTTACCAGAGAAGAAAGTGCAGTTATTTTGCGATATAGTCGTGTAAGAGTTTGACTTACTTTCATTACTTTTTAAACTGAAATCTCCTTTTGTAGGGAAATGCTAATGACTGCCTTTAGGGCATTCGTTAATAATCCATTTAGGCTGTGTTTGTTTCATGTAAAATGTTTTCCGGAAAAAACATATTTTCCGGAAATGCTATTTTTCGGAAAGGGAAAATATTTTTAAGTGTTTGGTTGAATTATGAAAATTATTGTGGAAAATTGAGTTCACGTGTTTGGTTCTATTAGGAAAATGCTATTTTCCTACCATTTTTTTCATTCCGGCAACAACAACACAACAACAACAACAACAACAACAACAACAAGATTCCGGCGACAACAACAACAATCAAACTTTAAACAAACAAAAGTCTGGGTCTGGGTCGAACACTTTGGGCTTTAGGTTCGTGGGTCGCTGGCAGAGGCGAGCTCGAGCGGAGGCGAGATCACGGGCAGAGGCGAGCTCGAGCGGAGGCGAGATCGAGTGAAGGCAACGCGGTGCTTGGTGTGGATCGGAGCTCGGATCGAAGGCGATCGCTGGCGATCGAAGGCGAGATCGAGCGAAGGCGACGCGGTGCTTGGTGTGGATCGGAGCTCGGATCGAAGGCGATCGCCGGAGAGTAGATCGAAGCTTGGAGCTTGGAGCTCGTTGGTGTGTGGATCACCGGTGTGAGCTTGGAGCTTGGAGAGCAGTTGGTCTCTTCGCGTGTGAGAGATGAGAGAGCTGTGTGAGAGAACTTGGAGAGTTGAGAGAGTTTTTTCCAGAAATTGGTTTAAGGTAAAATAGAAGGTGAAATCCATTTCCACCAGGGGAGGGCTTATTTTCGGTCAAAGGGGAAATTATTTTCCGTTGACCCAATTTTCCTAAGCAGCCAAACACATCAATTTTACGGAAATTGATTTCCGGAAGTAGTTTGAAGTTGAAACAAACACAGCCTTAAAGAAAGTTTTTATGGTGAATGAAAAAAAAGTAATTAATATTTTGACAGTTTTTTTCATTTCCCATAAAAATGGTATCTAAACTTTTTTAAAATGGATTATTAACGAGTGCCCTAAGGGCACTCGTTAGCATGACCCTTATTTTAATTAGAAACTACTATATCATCCACTAATTAAATAAAATGTGAAAATTAAAACTTATTATTACTTACCATTGTATATTTAAAATAAAATGATATGTCTAGTTAAAAAAATATTAGAGATAAGCCAAACCCACTGCGTAATAACTGATCAATAGTGACTAGTGAAGAAAGTGTGAATTGCGAAGAAACTGAAAAGGAACGGATGGAAAATATATTTTACAGGGTTGTAAAAAAATTGATTTCGGTAAAACGTGGTTGGCAAATGAAAAACAATTTTTTAAAAGTGAAACACAGTAAATCTAACCAGTTGAAAAAAGGGGGAAAAATGATCTTGGTAATAAAAAAGTGGAAAACGTTGTTGGTACATTAAAAGCAATTTTTTAAGAGTAAAACATAAAAAATGGAATTCAAATGGACTCCTAATTAAAGTAAAAGAAAATTGTGAAGGCGGGAAAAAATTAAAATTTATTTAAAATTTAAGAAATTTTAAATTAATAAGTTTATATATTTAACCTTGTTATTTAATCTTGGTAAATTTGCGAGTATTTTGATTATTAAAAATGAGCATCCAAACAGAGGGAAACTTTAAATAGTAGTCTAGGTTATAGAGCCGAGTCGTGTACGATTCCAAATCCCAGCAATTCTCTGTAACCATGAAATCCCTAGCCTTGACTCCCCTCCAGCTTCCGTCAACTCTACGATTAACCCCGCCATTCTCCGTCAACTTTAACCGGAGAACCTCAAGCTCCGTCACACTATTGGGCTCGAACTCGCGTTCCTTCACGCTCAAATGCTCGGCCCAGAGGTCTCCTTCATTAGGTAACTATTTCTCATTGTCTTCAGCAAATGCTGATACTTTGAGTCATTGAAGTCAATTTTATGTTCATTTTCTAAGGTTCTGTTTGGTTGCTTAGAAAAAAAAGAAAAAAAAACAAACAATAACCATGAACAGAATCAAAATTGAAATCACATTTGGACTATTTTCCTCTGTATGGTTGCCGAGAAAATTGTGAAGGAAAATAAACGCATTTAAGTCAATGCATTACATTTTACAAAACGGCAGTTTCAGTTATTTTGTTGTACTTTTGTTTTCTTAATTGTTACCAAATGGAGAATCTGATAGATTGGGACCCAAGTAAAGAAAAACACTCAATTTTACTAAGCCCAAAACGATGCTTTACTTAGATAAGGCTGATTTTTTTTTCTTCTCTCCATTTTTCATAAAGCTGAAAAAAATGTGAATTATGAGATATTCTGTTTTATGAGAGTATTTATTGTTATGATGCAATTGATGCAGTCGAAAATTCGGAAGGGTTTTTTGAAGCTTCGAAGAAGGGGAATTTAATTCCTCTATACCGATGCATATTATCCGATCACCTAACTCCGGTGCTTGCGTACCGTTGTTTGGTAAAGGAAGATGATAGGGAAGCACCAAGCTTTCTGTTTGAGTCGGTTGAGCCTGGTGTGATGGGTTCCAATATCGTAAGAGCTTTAGTTCTCATCTTGCTATTATTTTTTTCTAGATGTGTTGTTATGTGCACTCATGAGATGTGAGTCATTTATATTTCAGTTGGGTAAATTATGTAGGGGCGGTATAGCATGGTTGGAGCTCAGCCGGCAATAGAAATTGTGGCAAAAGAGAATATGGTTACAATTATGAACCACGATGAAGGGAAAAGGGAAGAGTCGATTGAGGATGATCCAATGGTGATTCCTCAAAGAATCATGGAGGGATGGAGACCCCAACTTATTGACGAGCTCCCAGAAGCATTTTGTGGTAAGAGAAGGGGATGGTAACTTACTTTGCTATATTTTCAGGATTTCTCTAACCCCATGGTTTGAGTGAGATAGGTGCTCTGTCTCTTGTGGTAGGAAGGTTATTATTGTCATAAAGGGAAAAAGATAGTCCACTTATAACAAAATTGCATAAACTAGTCCCCCAAGCCCAAGAGAGAGAGCTCTTAGTTAAACTCATGACTCTCAAATTTTTGTACACATGGTCTAGTCCCCCAAGCCCAAGAGAGAGAGCTCTTAGCTAAACTCATGACTCAAATTTTTGTACACATGGTTGTACTTGTAGTGTTGCATGTCAGGACAATTGTTAGGTTTGTTTAGTTTTGTAGATTCCTGCAAAGATTCATTATGTATACAATTATTTTCCTCATATTTGCATGATGCAGTTGTAAAAAAAGGAAGTTTTATAATGAAATTTCCAATGTTTACTTTGTATTACTCTCTTGTTGAACAGGTGGATGGGTTGGTTATTTCTCATATGATACGATGCGCTATGCAGAGAGGAAAAAGCTGCCATTCTCTAGTGCCCCACCTGATGACAGGAACCTTCCTGATGTACATCTTGGTCTCTATGATGATGTTATTGTGTTTGATCATGTGGCGAAGGTAGTTTTACTTTGACCTATGAGATAAACAAGTAATTTATGGATTTAGCCTGTAATTTGAAGGTTCCTATATATGGTCTTGTTTCTAGACTACTTTTCTCTTTTCTTTTCCATTCCAACTATTTTCCATTAAAGTTCAGCACCAAGCAATATGTATATATTCAAGCTCAAATGGCACCTCCAACCCTAGCAAGAGCTACCTGGTGGATTCAAGATTCACTGGGGTGCGTGCATAATTATATATCACGAGAAATATAGGACAATTTTTTACTTTAAATTTTTATTGCCATAGTGGGATGCTTTTTTATGCGAATAACTGTGTGTGTGTGAGTGTAATTTTTAGGTGAGTGTATATATGCGTGTGTGGGTATCTATAATTTTTAATTTTTAATTTTTTATAAATTGGTAATTTTCTGACATCAGAAAGCATATGTTATTCACTGGGTACGACTAGATCAATATTCTTCTGCTGAGGAGGCCTTCAATGATGGAATACAGAAATTGGAAACTTTGGTATCTAGAGTACATGATATAGTCCCGTGAGTAATCAATTTTTTGTTTATGTTTCCATTTGACTGTTTATTTTGCTATTTCTTTTAAGTACAATTTAAAAACATATAATTTGATTCATCATTTTCAGCCCGAGGCTTCCTGCAGGATCAATCAAGTTACACACTCATCTCTTTGGTCCTGAATTGAAAATGTCAAGCATGACAAGCAAGGAATACAAGGAGGCAGTTTTGCAGGCTAAAGAACATATTCTGGCTGGTGATATTTTCCAGATTGTATTGAGTCAACGTTTTGAACGAAGAACATTTGCTGACCCATTTGAAGTCTATAGAGCTCTAAGGATTGTTAATCCTAGTCCATACATGACTTACTTACAGGTATGCCTGCGTTCTCCTATCACTGTTCGTTTGGAAAGTTTAGTTGATGTTGAAAACCTGGCCTTTTCATTTATATGTCTCATGATCAGGCTAGGGGGTGTATTATTGTTGCTTCAAGCCCAGAAATTCTTACCCGTGTGAAGAAGGTAACTATTACCATAATCAAAGGAATTGTTGCATGGGTTGCTTCATTTACTTCTTATTCTGGTCTTACTAGCATACATATTATACTGTTATTTTATTGGAATTTCATTTCTCAACCTAGTGTATTTTATACATATATGTTGACGTATCGTAATTATTGGCTTTAATAACCTGAATGTGTATTCTTATTTTTGTTGTCAGAGAAAGATCACTAATCGACCCCTTGCTGGTACTGCCAGAAGAGGGAAAACACCCAAAGAAGATTTAATGCTGGAAAAAGAGCTTTTAAATGATGAAAAGCAATGTGCAGAGCACATTATGCTAGTTGACTTGGGGAGGAATGACGTTGGAAAGGTTTGATATGGTTCACTTATATCAAGTTTCTCTTTGTCCTTTTATTCTCAGGTCAATGGTTTAACATGGTGATTGTATATGAACCTGTAATGTGGGTGTACCTCAAGATAGATCTCTGAATTTGCAGTATTTTCTAGTCTTTGCTAATTTGACATTCATCATATACCCTTCTGGGATGAATAAATAAAGTCAATCATATTGGCTAATTCATTTGTTTCTTGCTGACTAGCTTTCATTAAGCTTGCTTCCTTATTTTATTTGTCATAGTTTAGGTTGCTTATCATATATTATTATTATAATATATTTATTTATTTTCATTATAAAATTCACTTTCTTTGTATTTGTCAAAAGTGGTCAAAGAGCAATCTTGTTAAGCATTTTCATGTACAGCTTTATCTTGGTGGTAACTGTCACATGTTCAACATTATTACATTTCCCTAATACCTTGAACAATTGGGTTCAATTTTAAAAGATTAATGTGGTTACCCTACAGTCAGTTCCACTCCTATACTGTAAATCTTTATCTTCTGTAGATTTGGTTGTGCCTTATTGACTTGCAGAAAATTGTTTGGTCATTTCCTCAAGCCAAATTGAAGCTGGTACATAAGTTTTCAACTTTCCATAAGAGTCTACCATAGAATTTCTTGCTGAATACCTGAGTGGGAATTTGATACTTTGTCATGAGATTTGGATCTGTATGTCTCAGAACTCAAAAAAGGGTTACAAAGTATCAAATGCTTTTGATGTATCTGGAAAGCAATTCCAGTCTTGTATATGTTCTCTGATTCCATTATGGGAGACAACAATTTATCATGCGTTTGCTAGATTACACGGTTGAACACATGCCTCTCTGGTAGCTTTTTTTGTTAGTTTCTGTGTGGTAACAGTTAATACTATGTATCATCGTCTATGTATTTTTCAGAAACTGCATAAGTTTTCCATAAACCTTCACTTTATGGTCACAATCATGTATTAATACTGGCTGCTAATGCAGGTCTCTAAACCTGGTTCTGTTAAGGTTGAAAAGCTCATGAACGTTGAGCGGTATTCCCATGTTATGCACATCAGCTCAACTGTAAGATTTTTTTTCTTGGTCAGTTCATAAATGCAGTTTATGACAAAGAAGGTTTACATAATCTGTTATTTTTTATTTGTGTTATGATAATATCTTAACCAATGATCCTTGTGCAGGTGCAAAAGTAAACTTTGAATGTTGGTCATGAAAATGATATCTAAAATTGTAGATGTCTTGTTTCTTCCCCCTTTTTTTTCCTTTAATTTTCTTTCCGGTTGAATTCTTATAGTAGGCTTTGTGATGCAGTTTTCATGGTTTGCAAAAGGAATATGTGTAGAAACTAGGGATATAGGAAGAAGAATATAACAAACCCTAGGCTCACCACCTAGAATGGTCTGAACACCAGGCTTCACTCCAGAGTTTTCCTGGAATCACCACCAAGTTATGGAAAAATTTTCAATTAATTTTATTCTTCAATTTCAAAGGTACTTAACAATGTATTCTGGAGCTTTGAAGTAGAGCATCCTTCAAGCGTTACATCACATAAAGAAAGCAAATATCCATAATCAATTACTGGAAATAATTAATCTTCTAATCAATTGCATCAAATATGAAAAACTCAAAGGTCTGATAAATTAATCGGGATTGGGCTCAATGGGTAGAGGCCTCTATCAGTAAACCATGTGACTTTCTGGCATCTGCACCACTTTGAGAACAGATTCTTCAAAACATTTATTGCATTCTAATTGACTTTTTTTTGAGAGATAATTACAACATGTTGCTAATTCCGCAACTCGAATCCTTCCTTTCTCTCCCTCCAGACCTCACTTGGTGCATTCTTATTTACTAAATGCATTTAGTAAAAAATTTCTCATTTATTTCATTTGATGACAAGATTTGTCTTTTCAGGTCACTGGAGAGTTACTTGACCATTTAACCAGTTGGGATGTTCTGCGTGCTGCATTACCTGTTGGGACTGTCAGTGGAGCACCAAAGGTTTTATTTTATTTTTTTAAATCACCATCTATCTTCCACTTAAACCAATGCTTTTACACAAATATGTCTTTGCTAGGTGTTTCTCTGTGCGTGTGTGTAATAATGCTTCTAAAGATTTTTTGGATATTCAAATCTTTAAAATCCAGAACTATTTAAATAAATTCAAGCTGTCCTATTTCACTGGGATAAATCAAATCGGTAGGAGGTGGGCTCATCACACTCTTTTATGGTACATGCGGTTAGAATATACATAGATTATCATTCCATTATTTCTTGATTTATCTTCAATTGCCCTCTTTGGATAATCCTTCGCCTTCAGTTTAGTATTGTCTTGTATGTTAAGAAACAGTGTTTGGATGTATAAAATATGAAGAGAATACAATTCAGAATTATCTTCAGCCAATTGAGATCAGCATTTTTCTAGGGATTTTTCCTTGCTAGGAGCCTAAAAGTTTGGTTTTATTGTCATTTCTCAATTTTTTCTTCATTTCCTATATAAAAAATAATAGGGTTTTTTAAGTTTCAACTTGCTTTACTCATGCAAACTTCATAGTTTCATGTGAATTGTGCACATAACTTGTACTTGGATGCAAACCTGTGGAGGTACGGATCCTTTTTGCATTTCTTCTTGTTCTTGCATTTCCAAGAACTATTTGCCATTGCAATCCATTTCAAATAAACCATCTAGAAGAGTTCCAGCCAGAAGAAAGAACCACATCCCTTAATACAGAATTCTGACCAAGTTAACGTGTTTTCTTGACAATATGAATGAGATTAAGTGAATTATTTCTTACCTCTTGTAAGGTTCATTCTTAGTTTTGTCAATTTGCTCTGTTGCAATGCAGGTGAAAGCAATGGAGTTAATAGATCAGCTGGAAGTCACAAGGCGTGGGCCGTACAGTGGTGGGTTTGGAGGCATTTCATTTTCTGGTGATATGGACATTGCCCTTGGTCTGAGAACCTTTGTGTTCCCAACTAACACACGTTTTGACACATTGTTCTCATACAAAGATGTGAACAACCGCCGAGAATGGGTTGCTCATCTCCAGGCTGGGGCTGGAATTGTGGCTGACAGTGATCCTGCTGATGAGCAAAGAGAGTGTGAGAATAAAGCTGCTGCTCTTGCCCGGGCCATTGATCTTGCAGAGTCTTCATTTGTAGAGAAATGATTTAGATTTTATCCACCAGTAGAATCTTTTATATATTATTATATTATTTTTCCTTGAGCGGATGATTCCAGTTTTTGTGAAGGGGAAAGGAAATACTAGTATTTGTTAGATGATGAGGTTTAATTGCGAGGTCGTGGATAAGAGCTAAATTTCACGTCTTCAAGATATTCCTTCCAAGTTCTAGGAGGTGCGTGAAATGCTGGCCTTGAAGTACGCAAAATAACTTCTGTTTTGGAATTTTGTCATTATTGAATGTGAAATCTAGGAACGCATAATAATGCCAATGCTATTGGATAACAATGAGTGTGAGGACGCAAAATTTCACCATTGTTGGTATGGTATGTTGTAATTGGTATTGAAAAGTAACAAAAGTAGTGTCGATGATATGATCATGTGAAAGTGCTATACTAATTATTTGTCACGTCAATAGTTGTGAAAAAAATTGTGAATGTTTTTTGTATTAATATGGGAGGGAGTACCATATTATTGTAATCTAGGAGTATGTAATACAAGAAGAAGAAGAAGGAAGAAGAAGATTGAAACCCAAAGTTTTGGAGTTGACTATGGATTCTCAACAAATAAGTTAGGGTTGGCCACATGTATTATTTTCTTTTATTTTGTTATATTTGAAGTTATATTCTTTGTTATTTCTTAATTTATAAGACCATTTATATTACTTCTACTAATGTAATTTTGGGTTTTCCTATACCTTTTTAATTCCCCTAACTTGGATCATTTTTCTCTTCTTAGTGGGCTATTCGAGAGTAACTAATAATTTTTCAAAAAGAAAACATATGTAGGTTTTATTCATTATGAAGATATTATTGTGTAATCATGTGTATATGCATGTGTATAATTAAAAACAATCAAAATTACATGGTTCAAATCATACATTTTTTTGAGAAGAGGTTTAAACTATACATGGTATTAGTTTGCATATTTTTTAAACTGTACATTTCTAAATTATGTAATGGTTTTTCATATTATATACACTAGCATATCTTTTGTACCCCTTATCTCTATTGCTGATTTATGTTCTCACTACTATTTTTGGATGGTTCTAAGTTAGACTTGTTATATTGCTCCAGGGGAAAAAAAGTGCTTTGGGAAATGCGGAAGAAAATACAATAAATCAAATGTCACAAAATTTTTCATAATGTTTGAGGTGACAAATTGGAATTGTTGAACAATAAAAATGATGTTTGTGGTCCTAGTGAAAGTAACGTATTGCGTTAATCACAATCAACCACCTCAATGAGATGTGAAATCTGTTGACTCTAGCATTATTGAATGAATAAATATGTATTTGAATGTAAAATTGAGGGAAAAATGCTTAGAGACCCCCTTGAACTTTGACGTAGTGGCCATTACACCCCTTAAACATTTGTTTTAGCCAATTTATTCCTTAAAGTTTGTATATGTGGCAAATAGAACCATCTGTTAGCCTAACCATTAAGTGACTAACGGAATTGTCACGCATGTGCACCTCATTTTTAAATAACACAAAAAAAAAGGTCTAGATTCCAGACCAATTGGGAGGGGGTGAGAAAAGAAAACTTAAAAAAAAAAAAGAAGAAGATATCAACAGCAAAGCCATCGACAAAATCAAGACAGCCTCATCCTTATCCCCCATTGCAGATAAAGCATAAGCACAAGAACACACTAGATCAGATCAAGCTCTATTAGAAGAAAATGCAGATAAGATCAAACTCTATTAGAAAAGATTGCAAGCTAAGCTAAATGATTATTTGCTATCTCAATTTATTTTTTTCAAAACATCTGCTATATCAAATTTAAATCAATTGTTATCTATATATTCTAATAAATTGTAATTTGTACAAAAATTAAAAATACACCTACAAGCTCCCAAAATACATTTACAGGAAGCCACACTTATTTTCAGTCTCTACATCTCATCTCAGTTATTCAGACAATGATTTGAGGGTGGTTTCCAAAACCCAACTTCTCTCTCATATCACCTCATCTCAGTTTTATAACTTCTCTATCTAAACCCACACATCAACCACCGTGGTTGACTCAAGACCTCCATTGCCACTACAGGTCTCTTCTCTAACTTGTCTTTAGTCGTTTTCTCTCTCCGAAATAACCATAGCCTCCATATCCAAAACTCACAAGCTTTTGCTTTTTAGATTTAAACCCAAATCTAACCTCCATATCTCAAATCTAGGTTTCCATCTTACAAAACTAAATGGTGAGATTGTTGTTGGCAGGACCAATAACGTCTATCTCTTCTAAGATGCAAAAAATTTGTGGCTTCTAGTAGATACTTGGATGTGTGTTCTCTCTCAAAATTGTTTTTTCTCTCACCTCTCCATGGGTCTCAGGCCAGGCGATTGAATCTCACGTGCATGTCACGTGAGTATTCTATTAGTTTATTAATAGCAAACTAACTGAAGTACTAATTTGGCACATGTGTGAAGTTCATGGAGTAAATTGGCTAAAATAAAGGTTTAGAAGGTGTAATGGCCACTACGTTAAAATTTAGTGGGTGTTAGGACATTTTTCCCTAAAATTGAATGTAAAATTCACAATGTTGTGATGATATATATATATATATATATATTTTATGAATCAGAATTTTTTTAACAAACTGAAAAGTTTACAAATGCATAACAGTCCAACACTACTAACCACAGAGAAAATCAAACTAAACAACAACCAAAAAAAGCACCAAAGCCTATCAAGAGGAAACAAATCAATTATTATCATTAGCTAGATCACATATATAAAAATCATTTTACTTGAGCTTTAACAGTTGATAGAGGAATACTTATCTGCAAGATCAAACTATTCTTAATTATATTCGTACAATTCCCTTTTGCTGTTACACCAAACCTTATGATGTAGCACAAGTAGGAAATAGGAGATAAAAGAGAAATAAAAGTGACAACAAAACAAATTCTAAGCTTCACCACCTAGAGCTGCTTGCAAACCCTAGGCATCACCACCTAAGGGCGTTTAGCATCATCACCAAATAGAGTAAACAAAGAGGAAACATTTCTCAACTCATAAGAATTAATCATATTCAAATTTATTTGTCTTCACCATTACAGGTGTGCTAGTTAAAAAGTTTTAAGGATTATACTAATATGGATATGATGCAGGGAACAAAGATTTTGTGTTCTAATTTGTAATTAATTTTTTTTTTTGAATTTGAATTTTGAATTTTTTTCTTGAGAAAGAAAAAAAAAATTTATTAAGACTAAGAAAGGTTAGATAAATCAGCCTGATAAACAGAAGCAACCTGTGAAGAAACAGACTCCATCCACACAATAAAATCAGAAACAATAATAGCATACCTAGCTAAATAGTAATAGCATCCATAACTACCTTAGAATCACCCTCTAGAACCACCTGTGCAATACCCAGCTCCGTAGCAAACTCCAAAGCTCTTATCGCAGCTGAGGCCTCTATATCTACAGCCTGAAATTCCTAAGGGAGCAGTTGAGAGAGAGAGAGAGAGGCAATAACCATACCATGAGAGTCTTGAATTTGAATTTTGAATTTGGTTATTAATATAGACAACTTTTAGGGATTTGATTAGATGCTTTCCATATTAGTATTGATGAAGTGCAAATTCGTTAGTTGAAGTAAGTGCGTCCAGATGGAGCCAAGCCTTCATCTCTCTAATTATAGAGATGGTTGGATAGCTCTCTTCGAATGGTCATTGGTGTGGTGCCTGCCACAACGTCTCCGATACTGAAGTCAGTATAAGAAAACTCTTATGGAAAGAATAGTGCGACGCAATAAAGCAAGAAATATTTCCAAGTGAGTTTATCTACCTGATGTCAGTGATGGGAGGGCACACTAGGGCAAGGGGTTTTCTTTTCTATGGATTCAGATTTGCAACTTAAGACTTATTGTGATGCAGATTGGGTAGGCCGCCCTGATACTAGAAAATCACTCACTAGTTATTGTGTCTTTCTTAGCAATGCATTGGTTTCCTGGAAATAAAAAAAATAGGCTGTGGTATCAAGGTCTTTAGTAGAGGCAGAGTATAGATCAATGGCTTCAACTACTTGTGAAGTTCTCTAGCTATTGTACTTGTTGAAGGATCTCCATGTTTCACATGATAGACTTGCCTCAATGTACTGTGACAACCAGGCTGCTTTGCATATTGCTGCAAACCCAGTCTTTTACGAAAGATCCAAGCATATTAAAGCAGATTGCCATAATGTGAGGAATAGAGTCTTAGATGGAACAATCAAGACTTTTTATGTAAATTCTAGGAACCAATTGGCAGATATCTTTACTAAAGTTCTAGGTGTGGATAATTTCCTAAGATTGCTAAAAAGGTTGGGTGTCATTAATATTTTTGCAATAACCTGAGTATTCATCATTGAATCAAGCAGTAAGAGCTTCGCTCTTGAGGGGGAGTGTTGAAAGCAAGGAAGAATGCACCCAAGCCACTAGCAAGTCTAAGAGCAGACATGGAGAACAGGGTAGTGTTCAAGCAACTAAAATTCAAAGTAATTGGATTAGTCTAGAATTGCTAGAGGCGATTGAATCAGTTCCTTATCATGAACACTTCATTCACACGTATGAAGGTGCATTGCCACATGGATAGAAGCAGCAGTTACAGGTTGTACACGTGGCTTGATGGTTAGGATATTTTGTAATTGATTTTCCCTCCAATTGCGGAGTTGGTTATTTCTTTTGCTTGTTCAGATTGTATATATAGATTGCAGTAGTGTAGAGATTCATTCATTCATTGTATTCACTTTTCTTCAATCAATAAAGATCAGAAATTCTATTTAGAGAGAGAGGGTTCTAGAATTCTTTCCACACCCATATCCATATTCCACTTCTATTCGACCCTTTCTTGTCTAATTTCATTTTTTAGGTAATAATTTATATTTTTTAACAAACCAATTTTCAAAACACTGAAAAATAAATTGTATGATTGTGTCAAACGCACATGGCCACAGTCAAAAGAATCGTGATGAGTCGAAACCTCGCCGAGAAGTGAGATACGAGACAACCTTTTTCCTACTTTTATCTAGAATATTGTTGACTTCTAAATTTTGTTCTCAGTTGCGAAGAGGCCATTGCAGGAAATGAACTATTTCAACACCTTTTATAATAAAGATCCTAGGGCCTATTATCAAGAATATATATATATATATATATATATATATTTTTTTTTTTTCTTTCTACTAATCATAGCGCATAATAAGGTATAAAATGATCCGTGAATAGCATAGCATATACAAGTTATTTTTATATAATAATATACTTAATAGTTTGAGCAAACGAAATATCTAGATTAGTGCATAAATGAGTTGGACTTCATCTAGATAATAGCCCCATTAATTAAAGCTAATAAGCAACTACAAGATGATGGACTCGTTCAACTTTTTCAAACTTTATCATATCCTGTTTAAGGTATAGCTATAGTTTTGTTGAACAACATATATAAGAAACTAAAGAAAATCAACCCATCTAAAACACACTACACTAGATGACTATACTACCACAATAAAATAGGTGTTTTCCCTCGTTCTCAAGGGAGATATGAACAGCCTTCTTGTTTGACATTCATAGCGAAGACCATAGCATATATAACATAATCCTTCTTCTTATCTCTCTCTCTCTCTCTCTCTCCTCTAAACAAAATTTAATGTAATCATGCAATCTTAAGATTATTAACTAACTAAATTATCCACTGCTCATGGCTTTGCATGTGCTCAAAATTAAATGGAAAGGTTGACTTTAACTAAAGCAAGTACTTGAGGATTGAAATTTAACGCAGTCAAAATTAAATGAAGAGATAGAATATCATCAGTAGCCTTTGAATATCATAGATCTATTCAACATGAAAGTTCATCCACAAATTTTTAGTGACCGACAAATCATTAGTGCAAAACACGCACATTAAAATAGTGACATCTTTCAACATTTGACTTTAATCCCATTGATCCCTCACGAATTTAAGTTGGTTTCTAGTTTCCTTAGAACTTTCATGAGTGAATTAATATAAAAGCAACTCCAAAAGATTTTGTGCGAGATTATTGACTCCACTCTCCAGCACGTTCAAAGTCTGAGTGCGATTTTGAGAGGTTTATTAATCAAAAGAATTAGGACTGAGATGAGGTTGCCACTAAGAACAAGTCAGCATTTTGAACTCCATACTTGGCCAAAACTTGAAAAGTTTCGTCTATTTATAGAGTTCTCGGAGAGAATTACACACCCACAAAACCAAACTTCAATTTCATTCAACATGTTGTGCTCAAGATATATTTCTGTCAGCTTTCTATTATTCAGCCTCTCCCTCCATGCAGTCAATTGTGCTGGCCCATTATACCATTTTTGTTTTAGCCAGGAAAACTACACTGCCAATAGCCCTTATGGTACAAACTTAAATGGCTTGCTCAATCTTTTGTCCACCAAAGTTGCTTCAACAGGGTTTGGGCTCGGCTCGACTGGGGAAGGCCAAGATCAAGCAAATGGTTTGGCCCTATGCCGAGGTGATGTCTCAACCACAAACTGTAAGACCTGTGTCGTTGATGCAGGCAAAGAGCTTGTTGATCGTTGTCCTTATAAAAAAGGAGCGATAATTTGGTACGATAACTGCCTTTTAAAGTACTCGAACATAGATTTCTTTGGAGAAATCGATAACAAAAACAAGTTCTACATGTGGAACGTCAAAGATGTAGAAAATCCCACTTCATTCAATCCAAAAGTTAAGGATTTGTTAAGCAGCTTATCTAATAAAGCTTATGCCAATCCAAAATTCTACGCTACCGGGGACCTAGAGCTTGATTCATCAAGCAAACTATATGGTTTGGCTCAATGCACCAGGGACCTTTCAGGTCTTGATTGTAAGAAGTGTCTTGATACTGCGATTAGTGAACTTCCCAACTGTTGTGATGGAAAACGAGGTGGGCGAGTTGTTGGTGGCAGTTGTAACGTTAGATATGAACTTTACCCGTTTGTTGATGCCTAGACTGTTATGGTTTCTGATGTTTATGTATCAAACTGTGTAATGTAATATGTTTAAAAGGTAATAAAATTGTCCAATGGGACAACTTCTCTTCGCTTCGTCACTTGCATAATTTTGGCCTGCCGATAGTAATCATTTGGTTAGATTTTTGGTACTTAGATGATGAAATTTTGCATGGGGCAGGGGTTTTGCTAAATATTGTTATTTTAAAAAATAAAAAAATGGGCAACTTTTACTGTTTTAAAAATATTTGGCAAAATCTTTTTTAGAATTTTTCTTCATCCTTGGTTGAGTTCTTTTTGTGTAAAGCCACGTGTCAACCACCGGAGGGATGACCTAGACTCGGGTTTCTTTTTGTGTGTCAAGCTCGAAGTACTTGACATTAGCCCAAAGAAGACTGATGGCTATTGATGCAGTCTTGACTCTTAAGCCTACTCAAGAAATATAACCCAAAGTCTAAGAAATGAAATATGGACAATAAAAGAACTTATTACTTTTTTTAATGGAAGAGTGTCTTTTCTTCTCTCTTTTACAAAATCAAGATGCGGTATTCAGAAACTTGAGTTTTTTATTTTATTTTTTAAATTAAAAGTATGATTCAGCGCCTACTCAAAAAATTTAAGTGTTATATTATAACATAAGTTTCAGTCATAGTTTAGGTTCTCATATCTTCAAGGTATTATCATTCCCATAGAACATAATAAGGGCTCGTTTGATATGCAAGTTTAATCACATGTTTTCAGTTTTTAAACAATATTATACGTATTTTTACACGCTTTTTATTCACACGTATTTTTAAAAAAATTAAAAACTGTTATTTAAACACACGTACTAAAAGAGGCATAAGTTTTTCAACTTGTTAAAAAAATCAACATTTGCCACATGACTGAAGTC
This sequence comes from Quercus variabilis, assembly GCA_030445155.1. Classification (NCBI taxonomy): domain Eukaryota; kingdom Viridiplantae; phylum Streptophyta; class Magnoliopsida; order Fagales; family Fagaceae; genus Quercus; species Quercus variabilis. The sequence continues at coordinate 39,408,576 of CP129445.1, forward strand.
ATACATGAAGGTATACAAACTAAGAGTAGCATTAGTAATAGAATTTTACCTATAAAAAATGAATGGAAGAGAAAATTCTTGCTTATACCACTGCAATAAATAGAGAGGAAGGTAGCAAGTTCAATTTTACAGCTTCAATATGAGTTTCTCTGCTAATGATCGGAGTTTACACTTTTTCATTCAAAGTATGTTGTTAGGACAAGCATGGACTCCATGAGACTATGTTGTGTACTGGTGCTCTAGGTTTCGGGCTTGATGGGACTGGAGGCATTTGTGTTGGTGGTGGTGGTGGTCTACAAAGATTTGATTTTCCAACAATGTACAACATTGGGTACTAAAACTTGGACACACAAGGACACAAGGCATTTGTAAGAAATGAAAAGTTCTAGAAAGGAAAATGAAAATCTCTCTAAATCTGAGAGTATTCTGTATTGAATCACAAAATGATTGTGTAAGTGTACAAATAATGTAACTGCTCTGTTTATATACAACAAGAGAAGAAATAAAAAGGCGGGAAAAGTAAAAACCAACTCTAACTAACTTCTAACAACTTTCACTGTGCAACGGCTTCTGTGTTTGACTAACCAGATCATGACATCTGGCTTTGCGCGCGTCTCTCTTTAGTTTACAACTTCTCACGTGCTTGCCCTGTTTCTTCATTAAACAAAACGTTGCCGTTTTCTTAGCTTCTTTATTTATTTCGCCAAGAGAAATGAAATATGGACAATAAAAGAACTTATTACTTTTTTTAATGGAAGAGTGTCTTTTCTTCTCTCTTTTACAAAATCAAGATGCGGTATTCAGAAACTTGAGTTTTTTATTTTATTTTTTAAATTAAAAGTATGATTCAGCGCCTACTCAAAAAATTTAAGTGTTATATTATAACATAAGTTTCAGTCATAGTTTAGGTTCTCATATCTTCAAGGTATTATCATTCCCATAGAACATAATAAGGGCTCGTTTGATATGCAAGTTTAATCACATGTTTTCAGTTTTTAAACAATATTATACGTATTTTTACACGCTTTTTATTCACACGTATTTTTAAAAAAATTAAAAACTGTTATTTAAACACACGTACTAAAAGAGGCATAAGTTTTTCAACTTGTTAAAAAAATCAACATTTGCCACATGACTGAAGTCATACATGAAGGTATACAAACTAAGAGTAGCATTAGTAATAGAATTTTACCTATAAAAAATGAATGGAAGAGAAAATTCTTGCTTATACCACTGCAATAAATAGAGAGGAAGGTAGCAAGTTCAATTTTACAGCTTCAATATGAGTTTCTCTGCTAATGATCGGAGTTTACACTTTTTCATTCAAAGTATGTTGTTAGGACAAGCATGGACTCCATGAGACTATGTTGTGTACTGGTGCTCTAGGTTTCGGGCTTGATGGGACTGGAGGCATTTGTGTTGGTGGTGGTGGTGGTCTACAAAGATTTGATTTTCCAACAATGTACAACATTGGGTACTAAAACTTGGACACACAAGGACACAAGGCATTTGTAAGAAATGAAAAGTTCTAGAAAGGAAAATGAAAATCTCTCTAAATCTGAGAGTATTCTGTATTGAATCACAAAATGATTGTGTAAGTGTACAAATAATGTAACTGCTCTGTTTATATACAACAAGAGAAGAAATAAAAAGGCGGGAAAAGTAAAAACCAACTCTAACTAACTTCTAACAACTTTCACTGTGCAACGGCTTCTGTGTTTGACTAACCAGATCATGACATCTGGCTTTGCGCGCGTCTCTCTTTAGTTTACAACTTCTCACGTGCTTGCCCTGTTTCTTCATTAAACAAAACGTTGCCGTTTTCTTAGCTTCTTTATTTATTTCGCCAAGACAGCTTGGCGTCGTTTTCTTCTTGTTCTGCTGTCGTTTAGTTACTGTAGATGCATCTTCAACAGCTTTGGCAGAGGTTCATAGGCCTAAAAGTAAAATCTTTTTTGGACAACCTTCACGAATGTTTTGTGATGGCCAACTATAATAGATTTTATGGGTAAGTAGGCTAATACCTGCTCCTACTTTCTTGTTGCACCAACAATTTCATGCAAATAGAAAGTACACACAATTGGTCATGTTGCCTAATGTGCTCTACTGTTACTAACCAATAATCATTGTAGTGTATTTACTTGCTTCGTAGCTATAATCATTCATGGCATGTTAATGTTATTTTTGTGCGAAAGAGATGTTAATGGTACGGCTAGTCTACCCTCAATTTAATTGGGATTAAGGCTTAATTGAATTAAGTTGAGTTGCTATATGTAGTACAGCCGAAGAGCATAAGTTACAGTACCGGAGTGCATTCTTGGACTCACTTGGTTAGAATTTCAGCCGCAACAAGAGTCCCTCTAACCCTCTCTCATCAACTGCGTCCCGTGTGCTAAAGATGCTTGGAAACATAACAAAAAGCTTAACCAATCACTGCCCAAAAAATCAATCAGCTAGTATTTGTTTGGATTCAGCGTCCATGTTTTACGTTTTACATTTTGTATTTTTTTTTGACTAACGCCTCTTGCACTGTTCATTATCATGAACAGTGCATTAAGATAAATGAATAGTATTTTGTGAGTGTGAACGGTAATTGAAATTTTTTTTTTTATTGTTTTCAGTTTTTAGCAAAATAAGCAGTATTTAAACGTATCCTTAATGTTAAATTATCGATGGTGCCAAAAATTTAAGATATTGAGATATAGTAAATTTATTTATTTAATCATGTATTTCTAATATTCCCCTTCACATGTGACATCTTTCAACATTTGACTTTAATTCCATTGGTCCCTCACTAATTTGAGTTGGTCTTTAGTTTAGAGCTTAGAATTATGGATCATGTAGAGTGTTTCCTTAGCATTTTCATGAGCTAATTAATAAAAGAGAAATGTTACTTCTATAACATTTTCACAATTAAATCTTGGGTGAAAAATTGTCATTAATTTTAATCTAAGTCTACCACTGAAATTATTTTTTTATTTACTAGTAATAGTTTACCAACTATGATTTGTTGTGAAAATATTGTAAAAGTAGCATTTTGTGCGAGATTTACTCCACTCTACTACACTCAAAGTTTGAGTGCAATTTTGAGTTTTATTAATCAAAAGAATTAGGATTGATGAGGTTGCCACTAAGAAAAAAGTCAGCATTTTCAATTCCATACTTGGTCAAAACTTCAAAAGTTTCGTCTATTTATAGATCAGTTCTTGGAGAGAATTACACACCCACAAAACCAACCTTCAATTTCATTCAACATGTTGTGCTCAAAATATATTGCTGTCAGCTTTCTATTATTCAGCTTCTCCCTCCATGCAGCCAATTAATTGTGCCGACCCATTAAATCATCTTTGTTTTAGCCAGGAAAGAAAACTACTCTGCCAATAGCCCTTATGGTACAAACTTGAATGGCTTTCTCAATCTTTTGTCCATCAAAGTTCCTTAACAGGGTTTGGGCTCGGCTCAACTGGGCAAGGCCAAGACCAAGCAAATGGTTTAGCCCAGTGCCGTGGCGATGTTTCAACCACAAACTGTCAGACCTGTGTTGTTGATGCAGGCAAGAGGTGTGCAGAAAATCCACTGACCCGCCAAATCTGACCTGACCCAACCTAACCTGTTGGTTTGGGTAAGTTTTTAGAGCTTGGTGGGTTGGGTTGGGTTGGGTTACAAAATTTTTTTATAGTGGGTCGGATTGAGTTTGGGTCATAAAATTACAAACCTACCAAACTTGACCTGACTCATCTATATTTAATATATATTTAAAATATATTATATATTATATTATATATATATTGTTTTTTTTTTAATAAAAACCAGCTGTAGGGCACTTCGGTTCCTACTATCATATATATTATATGAGTATATATATATATATATATATATAAATATATATTATATATTTTGTTTATCAACTCAGTTAGATATTTAGACATATTTTGTTTACAATTGAGTTGGAATATTAGCTTATATGTTAATGTATATTTTGTTTATCAACTCAGGTGGCAAGTGTGATATATTTTTTTCTGCTCAATTTAATAATAATAGTAATAAAAAAAATTGTCAAACCCATGAGTTTAACTTAACCCAACCCAGTCTGACCTATGTGAGTTGGGTTAGGTTGGGTTGGATTTATGTGATGAGTTAGATTGGGTTGAATTTTTTTTGATCTACCATGGTGGGTTTGGTCAAAAAATCCCTTTAACCCGACCTATGCACACCTTTAATGCAGGCAAATAGCTTGGTAATCATTGCCCTAATAAAAAGGGAGCAATAATTTGATACAATAACTGCCTTTTAAAGTACTCGAACATAAATTTCTTCGGACAAATCGATGACAAAAACAAGTTCCACACGTCGAACGCCCAAGATGTAGATGATCCCGTTTCATTCAGTCTAAAAGTTAGGGGAGTTGTTAAACAGCTTATCTAATAAAGCTTATGCCGATCCAAAATTCTATGCTACTGGGGACATAGAGCTTGATTCATCGAGCAGTGTATTTGGTTTGGCTCAAGGCACCAGGGACCTCTCTGGTCTTGATTGTAAGATGTGCCTGTTAGTGGCAGTTGTAACGTAATGGAGAAATTATAAAGTCCTCTGGTATATCACATCATTTGTCTATTATTTCACTAAAAAACTTCTATTTGTTTAAAATTATTGAGTCAATAATTAATTTTTGTTTAAAAAATTTTTCTAACTAACAATTTTAAACAAGTGGAAGTTTTTTAATGGAATAGTGGACCATATTACTTGTCCACCATGTGAATTTTATAATTTGTCTAACGGTAGATACGAACTTTACCCATTTGTTGATGTCTAGACTATTATGGTTTCTGATGCTTATGTATCAAAATGTGTAATATAATATGTTACAAACTAAATAAAATTTTCTAATGCGACAACTGTTTGCTTCATCACTTGTATAATTTTGGCCAATAGTAATCATTTGGTTAGATTTTGGTACTTTGATGATGAAATTTTGCATGGGGCAGTGGTTTAAAAGATAACAAACGGACAAATTGTTACTGTTTTAAAAATACTTGGCAAAAATCCTTTTTTGAGTTATTTTTGTGCAAAGTCACGTGTCAAGCTAAAGAGATGGCCTTTCTAGAATCGGGTTTGTTTTTGAGAGTCAAGCTTGAATCTCAAAATCGGTCTAAAGAAGACTAATGCACTTTTAGGACTACACAGGAAATAAAACTCAAAGCCTAAGAAATGAAATATGGACAATAGATGGACTTTGATTAACGTCTATAATAGAATTTTACCTACAAAAAAAGAATGGCAGAGAAATAGCACTGCAATAAATAAGGGGAAGGTAGCAATTTCAATTCTACAGTTTCAATTTGATTTTCTCTGCTAATGATGGGAATGCACACTTTTTCATCCAAAGGATGTTGCTTGGACAAGCATGGACTCAGTGAGACTATGTTGTGTGTTGGTGCCCTTGGTTGTGGGCTTGATGGGACTGCCAGCATTGGTGTGGGTGGTGGAGGTCTCCAAATAGGAGCGGAGCCACGTTGTCCCTTGGGGGGCCGTGGACCCTGCAAAGAAAAAAAAAAAAAAAAAAAAAATATATATATATATATATATATATATATATCCATTAAACTATATAAGAAAATTGATTGAACCCCACAATGTTTGACATTTGGCCTTCCCATATCTCCTCTATTCTCCCTTTAGTTTTAGGCCTCTATTCTCACAGTTTTAATTTTAGGCCTCTATTCTCCTAGCTGAAAACCTTTAGTTTTAGGCCTCTACTTTCCCAGCTTTAGTTTTAGACCTCTTATACTCCAAATAAAACAAAAAGCTAGCCCACTTACATTTAAATACTCAAAATCCAAACACAAAAACAATAAAATTTCACTTTCTCCCTCTCAAAAACCCACCCATGGAATCCCTATTCTTTTTTTTTTTTTTTTACACTTTCACTTCCCACTAGTATCGCCTACCAGCCCTAAAACTTAGCATCAGTCCTCTAGTCCGAAAAAAAAAAAAATTCCTAACCAATTTTTTTCTTTCTTCTTGCTTTCTAAAACAAATCACTTGGCATATTTTATTATCAAATTTCAGGATTTGGAACTTGGTGACTGGCTAGTGAGTTTGCTTCTCTTATATAAGCACTAGACCTTCATCTCTTTAGACTCTTTTTACTGCTCAGCTCAACCCTCCTCTCAAACTCAGTCCTCATGATCCCCCCCAAAAAAGAAAAAAAAAATTGACAATTATTTTCTTTCTTCTTGCTTTCTTAAAATAAATCATTTAGAGCAGGGGTGTAGCCAGCGGGTAAGTTTTCAGTTTCCGCTTCATCTCTTTTTAGTGTTTTTATTTATTTATTTTCTCAACTATCTACATTTAAATATTTACATGCTCTTTAATTTTTCATAGATTTTTAGAGAAATATATGGTTGAAGGCATGGGAATGGGGAGGTTGTTTGTGATGAGTCTTGAAGGGAAGATAAAGTTTGCACTTTGTGAAGATAAAGTTTCTTAGGTAAATTTTTTTTTTGATTTATTAACTATTTTTGATTAGTTAGATATCATGTGACAGTGGGTGTTGTTAAATTGTTTGGTTTATATTGTGTACTTATGTGTTTAATTTTTGCTTTTGTTTGAGGGGTTATTCTTAATTAAAAAAAAAAAATTAAAATACAGGAAAATTTGAATAATAGGAATGATGATGGGTTGACTGTTTAAACTATTGTGGAAATTTTATTTTTTTCTTGAGTATGAATAACAACAATATAATTAAGTAAAAATTTCTAATTAAGATTTTATTTTTTAAGTTCTTTTCAGGTTAATTTTTGAGTCATATTCTTAAATCTAAAAGAATTATGAGCAAACGAAAAACAATTGATGCATTCTTAAAGAAAAAGGATGTTAGCAATTCAAAATTTAGGACACCTGTGGCTGTAGAAACAAATGTGGTTGTAGAAATAAATATTGATACTTCAATGCCTAATAAACACCCCTTCAAATGTTCAATAATTCAATTTAAAGAGATAGATTGTGATCCAGGATCACGTAAATAAATATGTGAATTTCCTATTAACAAATAAGATAAAATCCAACGAGCTTATCTCAAAAAAGGTCTATATCAACCTAAATATATAGACTATCCATATAACGATGATAATCATCGTCATCAAAAATCGGCCCTCCCATGTAAAAATCCTGGCTACGCCCCTAGTCAAGGCATACGTTTATGTCATTATGTGGCTTGGTATTTGGTATTTCATTCTTTCCCTTTTTGTATCTTGTTTACAGATTGATAGCTATGACACAGTTAGCACATCATGGTATGCTATTTGTCCCTCTTGGCTATACCTTTGGAAGCGGCATGTTTGAGATGAATTAGGTGAAATGTGGCTCTGCTTATGGTGCTGGAACTTTTGCGGCAGATGGATCTCGTCAACCTACAGAACTACGACTCCAGCAGGCCTTTTACCAGGGTAAATATGTCGCTGAGATAACAAAGAAGCTGAAAAATCAGCCCCTTTCATCATAAGGGATACGTATTCAAGATGATGTAAAATTCTGTCAATGTAAAGAATCAAGTAGAAATAAGTACACTTAACATTCACAAACTGAAACACAAAGTTCGTTGATATCGACAGGTGATTGTGTTAGAAAAAAAAATGTTTTGCCTGAACAGAATCGGCATAATAAAATTGTGTCAGAATCTAAATTCTAGTGACTAAGGTGTAAATGGAGGCTGGAATCTCATTATGTGCATGCATTATGTGCGTTTTGGATTTTCTTATCTTCCTATTTAATGATTGCATTTCCATGTTGTGTTCAGTATGTAATTAATTAGCAGCAAATCTAGAACTAGAAGCTACCATGTATCCATTCATGCGAAGTAAATTGAACTCTAGGCTCTAGCCCGCCGTGCCATTGATCATGCAAATTCTTCATTTGTAGAAAATTGATCGAGATTTTATATATCCACCTGTAAAATCTTTTATATATTATTGTTAAGAATAGTGCTAGAGATACAAATTTTTTTACAAAATTTTTTACAAACTACTAATGTAGTAAATTTTTTTGCAAACTACTAATGTGATGAGTGATTATTAGTAAATGAAAAAGCGATGTTAATAGTGGGTTTAGATGAAAACCAATAAAAAATTAACCATATCAATAGTTTGTAAAAAAAATTGTAAAATAGTTTGTGGCCGTAGAGTTTCTCTATTGTTAAATGACACTCTCTAAATAGAACTGGGACCAATTTTCTTAAAGAGTGAGAGTAAATAATTACATAGTGGTTCAACTCTGCTATTTTTATAGTCCAAAACAGAAGGTAAGAGTAAAAAAATTATCAATAACAAATTCAGTTAGCCGTTACCTAGAGCTAAAGGAAATGTAACAAACTCCACAAATCCTAAACTCTAACCAATCACCCAATCTAAGTCTAACTAACTGACTGTCTTAATCTCACGTGTTACACATGTGAATCACTTAAGTCTTGGGACACTGTTTCATATAGAGCCATGTTTATTCCACACAACTGCCAAATATAACTGAATTTGTGGCTTTAAGTGACAATTTCAAGTTTGAAAACTTAAAGATGTGTGTTTAAATACCACTTATTTTGCTAAAAATATTGTAGATAAAAGTAAAAATGAATTAAAATAGTACAGTAAGACCTATAAATAGTGCCAAAAAGTGCAGTGGGACCCATAAATAGTAGCAAAAGTAAGTTGAATAGTGAAATAATTTTAATTTTTAATCCTAATCCAAATGCACACTAGAAGTCATGTACGACTTTAGTTTTTTTGGCCATGTGTGGAATAGGTTTTTCCCTTTCATTAGTAGTTTCATAAATATATGTACCCCTAAAGCGGAAACGGCCTTTAATGAACGATCCTTTTTATCAAACGATGTTATTTGATGTTCAAGACTTTTCTTCTTCCATTTAACAATTATAAAATTTCCTTTATAGCTCCATTTTGAGCAAAAGGGTTGAGTGGAGGTCTTTCATGTGTGAATGATTCCGGTCTTTGTAAAGAGGAAAGGAAATGCCGTTGTTTGTGAGATGAGGAGGTTTAATTGCGAAGTCTTGGATGAGAGCTAATCTTCATGTCTTTAAAAGAAGCTTGTTATGATCCTAGTATTTCATATGAATTAAGTGTATGCTTAACTATATGTTTATAAGCTCTTCTCTCTCTGCAAGTTGGTTTTCAAGAGTGAATTATACCCATGAGTTTTTAACATTCTCATTGAGTATGGAATCAATGAGTTAACAAATTAATTTTGAATAAATTTTTTCATTATTGGCCAGGAGGAAACTTATCTCTTCTCTTTATTAAATACTCTATATCATTTCCCCAGTCTGTTGCATTGTTTGCAAACATAATCGATACAAGTTGTACCTTAAAATATTTAGGGATCTCTGTGTAACCAAAATAATCTTCAAGATCTAAAATCCAATATATGAAGCCTTCTTTGTATGATGCCCGATCAAAATATGAAATATCATTAAGTTTATGACTGTCAATTGATAGATCGATTATGAGCATGATCTTTGACATGTATATCTCTACCATCATCATGATCGTCTTTAGCTTTAAAACCAAGAATGATGAATATGCCGAGAATCTCGTAGAATCCACTAGTCATCCTCTCATTATGAGCTTGAATTATTGCTTTGAGGGCTTGCGCCCACGATCGCCTTTAGTTGAGTGGTTGCTTTCATTGTCACAGTTTTTTCATATCAAGATGCTAATTAATGAGCTTTGATACTAATTAATGCAAAATGAAAAGCGTAATATAGGCTAGATGTCTTTCTAGTTTAACGAAATCCTTAAATCCATAAAGGGTCTCTTAAAGCCATAAGAAAAACTTGGAATCCACGGGAAAAAAAAAAAAATCTCTTTGAAATTTTATTAATGAAATTCTGAACTCTTTAATTGAATTTTTGTTTTACATATAATGACTATATATTGACTATGAAACCCTTTAAAACACCTAAAATAAAGGAAATAAAATCCCAAATTTTAAAATAGTGAAAATTACATAAAAAAATTTAAAAATTAACAAACAATAAAAATTATACCCCATATATTTTGCTGCATCAATTTGTTTTCGAATAAGCTTGTGATTTCATGAATTACTTGATTAATTTATTCTTTTTCCATTATATAAAAAAAATCATTACTAAAATTTTTTATACCTTCACAAATTCTTTGAATGGATTAATTATATTATCAATAAATTACAAACAATAATTTTATATCATATGAACCTATTTACAAAATTATACAATCAAATTTTAAATATATGTAAGTATATTTTTAGACAAGTATATATATAAAAATATAATATTATGTATAATTAAATTATGCATTATTTTCATGAACTTATTTATAAACATATTACTATATTTAAACTTGGCATGCTTAATTATTAAGCTTAAATTTGGATTTGAGCTTGAATTTTTGCTAAACAAATCCACATAAACTAACTTTTTAACTAAACGACTTTAAACTTTTCCTGAAGAAGTTGATTCATTTACTGTGAAGTTAAGGATGCTATGCTCTAGCGTATAATGAACCATGCAACCAAATTTTCATTTCACTATGTCACTGTCAGATTGTAGAAATAAAAGAAAAATGTCACATGCCAAGAGTTATTAAATGAGGCTCAAATTGTTTACGAAAAAAAAAAATGAGGCTCAAATTTTGCGGCACGTGTAAAATGGACTCTTCTGAAACTATATTTTATATGTTATTTCATCTTATTCTTATCAATATATAGTATACACCTAGATCTAGATAGGAAAAAACACAACCAAAAAGATAGAGTTTTACACGTAGTTGTTTGTTGCACAAGAAACTCTTTCAATGCTGTGCTTGCTTTGTCCGTAGCTACCTAGTTGGTATCCCGGAATACTATCCCCAACACGGACTGTAATATTGAATTGTTGTATTAAGATAATTCTCTCTCCATTAAGAAAAAAAAGAAGATAACTCTCTCTCTCTCTCTGTCTCTCTCTGCCACGTACATATGTGTTACCCGACACGAAATTCATTCGCGGAGCACCTAACCTCTACGCTTCATATCATAATCGGTTCCAGTTCCTCTTATCTCTCATCACCACCAGCATCCCATCCACACAGGTTAGCTTTCCTTCGATTATGATATGAACTTGTTAGACTTTGTTTCCTTTGTTTACTAGATAAAAATGCCCTTATATGGCTGTTTGTGCAATTGAATGCCTGAAATCATTTACTCTGTGAACAGCTTATTAATGACTTGGATTAGTTTTGCCCTCTATGAATTCCTTAGTTTTTGGACTAATTATGTTGGAGATAGAGGCTTGCTTTGGATTAAGTGTTATGCAGATGCTTTTTTTTTTGGAGGCAATACTTGTTTGAATTTTAACTATATGTTTGGTTTTTTATACTTTGATTTCTCTTTTTGTGACAGTTTTTATATACCACTGAAATCGTTGTTAATGGCCAAAGATACCATAAAGTGAGTTTTATAGCTTATCTGTCATTCTTAAAAGCACTTTTACACTGGGCCAGACTCCCTACAAAGTAATCGGAAAATTACCTCTTATTCTATTCCCAATTTACTAAAGATACATTGTCCGAGACTTTGATCTGTGCATTCTTGATCAGGCAATATTGTTTGAATTCACTTCTGCTTAGAATAGGTATTGCCTTTCTTTGTAAATTAGAGACTAGATTGTCCTCAATAACATAAACAGCTGCTTATGACAGCATTGGTTAGTTGTGTTTAGAATATGTCACTGACCCTGATTAGTCTGTTGAGTAGCCAAATTCAATCCCAAAATTCTGGGACCAATTAGTTGTGGTTGTTGTTGTATTAATTGGTTGTGTTTCCATTTTCAAAAAGGTCTCTCTCCTCTCTCTCTAGTAATTGTGTACCCTCTTGTGCTCTCCTCTTGCATGAAAGATTGAATTTTTCAGCAAGCCATAGAGCTGATTGATTGTCATGCTATATTCACATATAGAAGCATAAATTGGCTGATGAAAAATATTTGTTAGCCGTGTTGGTCATGACCCTGTTCATCAGCTGCTATTACTTTTGATCTGTACTTTGCCTCTGTAATTCTGGAAGATGTTCCCAATTCCTTTCTTAAGTCAATATAGGATGCTGAGGAGATGTCTAAAAATTACCAGTTTCGACAGTTGACTGACAACGGAATCTAGAGAGTCTTGACTGTGAAAAGAAACCTTTTCTTAAAGGTTCACTTCATTGGTGATGTTAGGAAAATTAACTCTCTCTAGCCCCCTTTTCACCACCTAGTAAAAGAAGTAAACTATAGTTGGCTTTGAGTTACATGTTGCTCTGTGAGAGATCGAGTCTTCAAGTCTTATTTCACCTTTCAATACATTTTAGACCTTTGTTAATATATGCATTTTGTGGGTTGCTTTCATCCAGGGAGCGGCTAAATTAGTAATATACGCAAGAGGTTAAATCAAGATCAAAATTCAAAATCCTACTGTAGGCTGCTGCTATGACAACCACCAAGGTCTATATAGTGTAAGTATCTCCCCCCCGCCCCCGCCCCCGCCCCCCCCCCCCCCCCCTCTCTCTCTCTCTCTCTTGCTCCATCCTCTGTCTCTCAGATACACTACTACACAAATACACACACACACACATACACGCATTTTTCATATGCAATGATTTTGAATTCACATGAGAAATTTCTCTTCTTTTCTGCCCTGAAAAATAACTTGGAACATTAAATCCCCCCAGGTATTACTCCTTACATGGACATGTGGAGACTATGGCAAGGGAAGTGCAGCGAGGCGCCAATGCAGTTGAAGGTGTTGAAGCAACACTTTGGCAGGTAAATATGGCAAAGAATGCGTACTTTAAAAAAAAAAAAGAAAAAAAAAAAAGAAGAAAGAAAGATAGAAGAGGGTTGTGGGGGGCTTCTATTATTTTGTTCCAAGTTTTGTTTGACTTGATTGGTACTGTACAGGTACCTGAGACACTTTCCGACACGATATTGCAAAAGGTGAAGGCCCCTCCAAGAGCAAATGATGTGGCAGAGATCAGGCCAGAGCAACTTTTGGAGGCTGATGGATTTCTGTTTGGATTTCCTTCTCGTTTTGGCGTGATGGCATCCCAGTTCAAGGCCTTCTTTGATGCCACCCATGAGTTGTGGGCATCCCAAGCACTTGCTGGCAAACCTGCTGGAGTCTTCTGGAGCACTGGTTTTTATGGGGGAGGTCAGGAGCTTACTGCGTGAGTTCCTTACTTTCAGCTTCTCCTATGGTAACATTTCTTTGAGCTATATAAATTGACATGCTTATTAATCTGGTAAAGGAATATCTTCAGAAATTGTTGTTTCTCCTCTGGAAACTATAATAGCTCTAAGTTGAAGGTTAGGAGATGAAGTTTAGGACAAATCTTTATGTCTATTAATATAATCCAATTACACTAAAACTTAATAATATCCATCTTAAAAAAAATGTTACCAGCCGTTTTGGCATGTTTTCATGAATAGAATTGAGGTGCAGGATGAGTTCTAACATCAACAGAATGTTGTTGTATCTTTGAAGGATAATAATATTCTTTGCACATATTGTTAATGTTCGCCCAGTCCTCCTATCATTATGTTTACCCACTTTTCTCCCTTTGTCGAGGCAAATGTTTATGTGCTTGGTTTTTGGTATTTCATAATTTCCATTTTTGTCTTTTGTTTGCAGATTGACAGCTATAACACAGTTAGTACATCATGGTATGCTATTTGTTCCTCTTGGCTATACCTTTGGAAGCGGCATGTTTGAGATAAATGAGGTAAAAGGTGGCTCTGCTTATGGTGCTGGAACTTTTGCAGCAGATGGATCTCGTCAACCTACAGAGCTAGAACTCCAGCAGGCCTTTTACCAGGGTAAATATGTTGCCAAGATAACAAAGAAGCTGAAAAATTAATCCCTTTCCTCGTGAGGGATAAAGAATCAACTGCAAATTATGAAGACAGTTGACACTTGACACTCACTGGTGGAACCACAAACTCGTTGCCATTGACAGGTTATTGTGTAAAAAAAAAAAAAAAACATGTGTTGCCTTAACAGAATTGGCACAATAAAATTGTAACAGTATCCAAATTCTTGCAACTAAGGTGTAATTGGAGGCTGAAATCTCATTATCTGCATGCATTTTGTGCATTTTGGATTTTCTTATCTTCCTGTTTAGCGATTTCATTTCGATGTTGTGTTCAGTATGCTACCAAATCTGGAAGGTACTATGCATCCAGTCTTGTATGATTGGATTGCCCCGAAATTACTAGTTAACCTTTGGCATTGCCATTTTCCTAAACTCCAAGATAATCTAAACAGTGAAATCCTAAATTTTTACTTGTGCAACTGCCCTCCCCTGTATTAGAGATTTTCTAAGGGTTGAGGCCAATTAGCCTTTTTGTTTGTATCCCTGTTTCTTCTTTTCAATAAAATCTTTCTTTTCAGCAAAAAAAGGCATTCCCCTTGAGATATTTACAACTTTCAATGATGTTTTAGTTTCTTGTTTTGTGGATAAATTTTTAACTAGCATGCTACTATGCAATTTGCTGCTAAGGGAGTAATCCTTCAAATTATGTAAGGGTATAGGGTGATCACACTATAATATGGGTGTATTGTTTGGTAATTTAGGTTTTCTTTCAATTATTTATACCCATTATTCACTAAATGATTATAATTTACACACTTGAGGCTAATAGTTCAATTTACTCAAAACTAAGTCTCAAAACACAAGAATAAATAAAACTAAAAAAATTAAGCAAAGTTTTAAAACTCAAAATATCGAACTAAGAAATTTAATATATATATATATATATATATATATAATTCTAAACAGTTAATCGCATGGGTCAATATCAAAATAAAAAATAAAAAAATAAAAATTCGCATGGGTCAAGTTGGTTACATTAGTTGGAAAATGTTCTAACTCAAACCTAACCTAACTAAAACTTTAAAAAGAATTATTGCATAACCAAGGCCCAGCACAATAGGAATAGGATTAGTCTATTGAGAAAATGGGCAAGAGTCAAAGGATACTGTTCTAGGTAAACCATATTGCGTTCTGGCCAAGTTGGGCCCAATACTAATTAGTAGTCTAAAGGGAAGTCGAAGAAGGGACTGTCAACTTAAGGTCGGTAACCAAGCACTGTTAGTGCTTTTCTGGAATCCGCTTCTAAGCACTATTTGACATCTGGAGCAAGTTCCAAAAGAATCCTTTGAAGTTGTAAGGATTCTTTGGGATTTTGATAGGTGTGAAAATATGTGCAAAGTGGAAAAATAGTAATAATGATAATCCCACTAATAAGAGACTATAAAAGGGGGAAGAAGAGTTAACAGAGAGAGGGATTGGAAAAATAGAGAGGGAAGGAGACTGAGAAAAACAGAAACCATACTAGAGAGAAAAACAGTAGGTAACAATAGGGATAAGGGGAGGAAGGTTGAGTTGGACTGATAAGGTGAAGTTTAAAGCTCAACTGATAAGATTGAGATAAAACCCACTTATAAATTAATTGGGAACCAAATACTATGAGAAAAGGTTTGGGGGACCAAAATAACAAATATACTTTATGTAGACAATTCATTATAGGATTTGCGTTTTGGCAATTATATTTTTGTAAATATTTACAACATTTTTCTCATTTTGTTTATAATTTGTTAAATGTTATTTAATCATATGGTCATAAATTTTATTCCATTTGTAATAGATCATGTACTAATTGAGACATTTGATCTTTTATTATCAATTTTCATATTAACCGATTAATCAATTAATTTATTTATAACATATAGAGGAAAAAAGGACTTGAAAACTAGCTTGATGAGTATTGACATATTAGAGGTTCTATTTAAATTTGTCATAATATGATGTTAAAGACATTATTTTTGAAATTATAAAGACTAAACAGATGTCAAACATTCAAAAGTAAGTACACCCAAAAATATTGTCTAAAAACAAAGTTTAGAAATTGTAAAATCTAAAAAATTAAAAAAAAATGCAAAGAGAAAATATTTTTAAATAAAAAATAAAGGTTAAAGTTTGAGAATATTTGACTTTTACAGCTTAAAATTTCAAAATTTATATTTTACCATTTGAAATTATATTCCGTTTGCATCAATAATTTTTTTCATTCATGTTTTTTGTAAACTACCACATAATCTTGCTAGTTACCACGCTTGTTTAATTTGTCAAATAAAATGGTCACACACCATTTTTATTATATTGTTTTATTTCTTAGCTTAAAAGAACTTTAAATGATTATAAAATAAGTTTTTTTATAATAAAAAAATTACAATAATGAATTTTTTATGAGAACCAATTTTAGGACACTGATTAAAAAAAAAAATTAAAAAAAAAAAAAAACCCAATTTTTGGACAGAAGAAAGTTACAAAACGCAACTAATATTCCTTTTTTTTCCAAAGCCCCAACAAAAATTGCAGCGAGATTTGGGAATCCCAAACCCCCAAAACACAAGTTAGATCGATTCGATCGAACCAATATGGAGAATCTATGGCGAGCAGCGACGGGCCAAGACCCGAGCCCAGAGGATTACAGCGGCGTGGAATTCTGGTCGAACCCAGAGCGGTCCGGGTGGCTAACCAAGCAAGGCGAGTACATCAAGACTTGGCGGCGTCGCTGGTTCGTGTTGAAGCAAGGAAAGCTCCTCTGGTTCAAGGACTCTCACGTGACAAGGTCATCGAGTCCACGTGGCGTGGTCCCAGTGGGCACGTGCCTGACCGTGAAGGGAGCCGAGGATGTCCTCCACAAGCCCTGTGCCTTCGAGCTGTCTTCGAATCAAGACACGATGTACTTCATCGCTGACTCCGAGAAAGAGAAGGAGGAGTGGATCAACTCCATCGGACGATCCATTGTCCAACACTCGAGATCCGTCACTGATTCTGAGGTTGTCGATTACGTTAGCAAACGCTCATGATTTTTCACAACAATCAAAGGTGCGCGCGCAAAGCTTGTATAACGTTGTGTATATTTTGTTGTTAAACATCATTTCCTCTGTTTTATAAGACTGTCTTTGACTATTGTTATAGTAAGAGCTTGTACTTTTGTGGATCTCTCTCTCTCTCTCTCTCTCTGATTTGCTAATTATAAATCGAGGTGTTATTTGTGTTTGCTTCTCTTTTAAATGTTTACTGGATAATTTCAATTCAAGAATTTTAAACTGATTTCATTGTTTTCCTTTTTCTATTTATGAGCAGTTGATGGATTAATTGAATGTAGGAGGAAGAGCTTGTAATTTTGTGGATCTCTCTCTGATTTGCTAATTATAAATTGCGGTGTTATCTTATTTATGAACTTTTTTGGGTTAAATGTGTCGTGGATAATTGCAATTCAAGAGTTTTAACCTATTTCCTTGTTTTCCTTCTCCATTTAGGGAATATCTGTTGATCTTTGGTACTTTTTGGTTGATAGATTAATTGAGTTTAGAGGAGGAAGAGGTTTGCGGGTCTAGTTAGTTAGAGTTTGCATTTGTGATTGGTTGAATATGTTTGGAAATCAATAGGGCTTTGCTAATTTCTTTAGTTTTTGGACCTCAAAACCAATTGGTGATGAGGAAGACATGCTTAAGTCTTTTATGGCATTTGACATTGTCCCCAATGGACCTTTTTTTTAGAGCAAAGGAGCGTTATGGTCTCCCCCAACAACCCAAGTTCAGCTTTATTTTTCTTGGTGTGTGTGTGTAAAATAAACCATCTTTCCGATGAGACTTAATTTCATTCTGAAGGGTAAACTTTGGAGTCTTTCTATGTTATTGTTTTCATTGTACCCTTGAAGAATCTAGGGATATGGAGTCCAACTATACGTTTAGGGATGTGTTTAGGAGTGCTGATGCTGATGAGCTTTGTCTCAAATAGCACTTCCTAGTTTCCTCCTTCCATAAAAGTGGTTGGGGGAGAGGTATTGGATTCAAAAGAATCAAATCCACTAGGTACATGTGTAACCTGTGAATAAAAGAAATGCTTGTGCTTATGTGTAATCTAATTCTATCGTTTAAAGTAATTTGTAATAGGCACCGTAATGTAATAGTTATTCCTATGATCTATCTACTTTTTAGTTTGGTTATGTTTTTATTACCGGAATAGTCATTCCTTATGAATAGCTATTCTTCAAAATGACTCTTTAAAACGGTTGTAATATATTTCCAAATAAAATTAATATATTTCAAAATAACCAAACTTTCCATATACACGTAACAATTATAAAAATAAAAAATCATAAAAATTAACTCATCTCTCTCTCTCAAATTTTAAAAAATATTATTTATAAGGAAATATAATTGTATCATTTTATGAGTAAGATATTTCCTAAAATAATCTTAATTTTTGTTCTAATGTTACAACTCACAATTAAACTTATAAATAGGCTTGGTTATTTCATTACAACACATTTTATGCCAATGTCTATTGTTGAGCTTCTTGCTTGCTGGCAAGGTCAATTTGGTCACCATCGCAATGGAGATATATGGATGGTTGTTCCTCATTGTTTGATGTGGTGTATTTGGAAGGAAATAAATAGTAGGTGTTTTGAAGACAACGAGCATTCTATGCCTAATCTCAAGCTTCTATTTTTCAGAACCTTATTGGACTGGTTTTCAGTGTGAAGAAACCAACCTTTTTCTTCAATTTTGGATTTACTTGATTTATGTAATTTTTGTATTTGATATGTACACCCCTGTATACTCCCTGTGTACTTGGGTGTCTCTCTCTTTTTGATATCAATAAATCTTTATTACTTATCAAAAATAGACCTAAGCTTTCCTTCTCTCTGGAGCTTGTAACAAATAGTTTTGTGTTGTGATCATGTTTGTGACATAGAAATGGATCCCATCATCAAGTTTGTGCTTAGTTATATACTACTTTTCTTGATAAAGCGGGGTCTAGGGTTGGGATAATCCTACAATTAATATGGCTTAAACTATTTTAGTCCTGCATTCATGCTTCAAATGTCTCATTTTATATGATAATTTGGTCCTGTGCAGCATTTCTGCTGCCTTTACCTATTATTAGTCAGTCAGCATCATGCATTTTTGGCACAGGCCATTAAAACTCTTTTTCTTGCTTCCTTAGTCACAAATGCTAGCACTCTTCTATTATTCATGCTGAACAACTTTTGACACCACTTACTGTAAAGTAGGTTTAGGTAAGTATGTATGTGCTCGAAACACTGAAGAAGTCTACAGAAGAGAACAACTCAAGGTGTTTAGCTTAAAAAAATACAAGTTGAGACCTCAAGAAATTTGAGTTACACTCAGACAGGGCCATTCCTGCAGATACAAGCCTATATATATATATATATATATTAGAGTCATTCAACAGAGTCATTCAAAATTACATAAATCTAGAAATTCCTCTAAGGAAGAAAAGGAATGTCCACTAAGAGCAGCCAACCAATCAAATATAGTTTGTAAAAGATGCAAGTCTATATTATGGCGTGGTATTCTTTTCTTATCTATTAATCTAGGTGTTTTTATCCATGTTCTCAAGTCCAACTGCCACAGTTCCTTCAAAATTTGTGGAAGGCATATCTAGTTGAGATACAGACCTTCTAAGCTAAGTCCAAATAGCATTTTACACTTCTATTTGCATGATTATGGTATCAGTATGAGATTGATGAGAAAATATTCACTCCTATAGGGGGAGTCCTCCCATAGGAGTGAATAATTTTTCAAGATTGAGGGCAGGCTTCACTGTCCAATAGATTGAAAGAAGGATGACTAACAACCCCAAGAGATTGGTTAGTGCTTGCTTGGTCTCAATATTCTCATCATGAGGTAATGAGTTAAACTCTCTTTGAGAATTCCTGGTGTTGTTGGGGCAGGCATAGAAAGAATGACCTGTGAGGCTGTGACTTTTGTGCTGTACAGATCAGCTGAATCTGTGGAGACTTTGTTCATGTCAACTTTTAATAAAGTTGTTCTAAAACTAATGACACAAGTTGGCGAGCAAGTTCCTTTGAAAAAAAAAAAAGTTGGTGAACAAGTGGTTATCATTTATTTCTTTCTTTTATTCTCTAATTTCTAATTTTTGTTTTTAAGTTTGTTTCTTTTGTTATTTTGCCCCTCTGGGTTACTCTTTAAGCCTTTGCAACCTATCCATCGTAACCAGAAGACAGGAACACCGTTTAATTGTTCTGGTCATAGGAAGAGAAATAAGATGAAGATGGATATATATATATAGTAAAAAAAGAAAAGAAAAAGAGTAAGGTGCAGGTGAGAATAAAGTTGGAAGGAAGCTTCGCATTACTTATAGGAGACTCAGGAATAATCTTCTTATTTGTTGTGGTCATGGGAATACGATATGTAAAATATTACAAGAGCTTTTTGCGTTTCCTTTTAAGATAGTGTGCTTCCAGGGGAGGGGGTTATTGAAAAGCAAAAGGATAATGCACAATAGTAACTTAGTACTAGAAGTGACTGGGAATTTTTTTTTTTTTTTGAAAGTTTATTTATTTGGCAGGAACAGCTCATGTAGAGTAGTAAAGCTTCGCTGTGTGTTTAAACATGGGATGGGCTTGAGTTCCGAGAAAGAAACTGAAGTTGCTTGGGTGAGAAAATGTAAAATTCAGTAGATAGATTTGACTTGATAGGAAGAATGGTACTCGTGTTTTGGCTTGCACTGCGGGAGACGCCTATGGCGAGCCACTATGGGCAGGGCAGCTCTTTTTGAGGGCTGTCCCCATCTCAGTTGTCCTTTTTAGAGACCAACTTTGCTATTGATATAATACTTTTCACAACTTATTGAGATGTCAAGTGATGAGGGGTGGACGGTCAATATTTTTTATGTGAATCCATTACTAAAATCACATTTACTTTTCACTGCTCACAATTTACAACTTTAGTTAATAGTTTGTAAAAATTTATATGATTAGACTTATTCTTATGGAGACTCAGATGGCTAGATCTCAAAACTACATGAAATTACACGAGTTTTATACACTCCTGAACTATGTAAAGAATGGCAAAACATGATCCCAAAACAGGGAGTAAATTTATTGTGTTTCTGTTGCATGTTTCTTCTCTCTTACATGAGGGTAGACTCCACTTATGTATACTCTCTCCAAAACAGGAGGACTGATGACATCACATTTATTGTGAACTACCAAACCAATTTCTGTACTCGTGTGTAGTAGATTGAACGTTTGTGAATTACAAATAGTGATGACAAGAGGGTGGGGCGGGGAAAACCTGCATGAGGGAGATCGAGTTTGGGATGAGTTGGATATATTTTATCAAAACCTGTGTGTCTTCAACATCAGTGAGGTAGAGATAATAAATAAATAAATTATAAGTAGAATAAGTAAAATAAATAAATTAAAGTTGGTTATGTATAAAAAATAATTATAGATATATATATATATATATATATAATTTAAATATGTACTAAACAAAACATGTAATATACACTTTTAAGGACAGAGCATAGCAAAATGGGTCAAGGTGAGCAAACTCGTCGTGGATGGGAAAACTTACACAGTCAGAGTGGATCACGGAGGGTGAAATTGTTTCCCTCCCTAGTCTCACAACAAATTTTCATTTTACACTTTTTACTTTTCACTTTTCAACTTTTTTTTTTTTTTTTTTACATTTTTTAATTAATAGTTGAAAATAAAAATTATTTTTTCAACTATCAATCAATTTTTTTTTTTGGTTAAGAGGATAATGCATTAAACAACTAAAAAGCCTCTAAACCAGAGGCAACAAACCGATCAAACAGAGTTTCAGCAAAATCTAAACTAAGCAAAAATGTAACATTAGGTGGGGGAATAAAAAAAAATAGTATAGTCCTGGTCCATGAGCGCTATCCTGTGAGCTAGTGCATCAACACCCTTATTAGCCTCCCTATAGCAATGTTGGATTTGCACCATAGGAATCTCCTTAAGCCCTTCTCTACGATTAGCAACCAGCACATCAATGCCATTAGATTTTTCCATATCCTTCTTCAAAAGATCCACTACCAATTTTGCATCAAGCTCAAAAACAACTGCTGGAAGTTTAAAGGAGATACAAAGACGAATTCCATCTCTTAAAGCTTACAATTCTGCTGCAACACTAGTGGCACAACCTATTGCTCTCACATAACCTTTCAACTATCAAGCTCAACCATTTATAATAATTACATCAGCTCCCTTGCAGCTAATCTCATTGCCTAGTCACTCTGTCATGTTATGCAAGTCAGCTTTTCTTGCGTAACAAAGAAGCCGAAATAAATAGCTTGCAACTCAACCATGAAACTGCAGACCGAGCATCTTTTGAAAAAAAGAATGAGTAATGAGATGAAATCTTTCTCCAATGATTAAAAAAATGCTTAAAATTAAAGGAAATCATTCTCT
This sequence comes from Quercus variabilis, assembly GCA_030445155.1. NCBI lineage: Eukaryota > Viridiplantae > Streptophyta > Magnoliopsida > Fagales > Fagaceae > Quercus > Quercus variabilis. The sequence goes on from CP129445.1 coordinate 39,430,918, forward strand.
AATGATTAATGCTTAAAATAAAGTGGAATGTCTTTGTAGGTGTGCTTTCTTGTAGGGTTAGGTAGGGAAAACGCGGGACAAGACAAGATGGTCGAGGAGAGGATGGGAGGCAGCTTTTGGTGTAACATGGATATCTAGCATCTATCTCACCACTCCCACGTGTGATGGTTGTTATAGATATACTAGTTACAAAATAATAATAATAATAATAATAACAACTAGTTTATGATTAGGTGCTCAAGCACGTGATCAGAGACTCTTCTATTTTTTTAGAAAAAAATTAATAATTTGCATCTATTATAATTTGAAATTACTATGCTTTTCAATCACAAAATACTTAGAGATGCAATGAGTATTATGGGTTTGTGGGTAAAATAATTTTTTCATCACACTTCTAATGTCTTTGCGCACGTGTTATATGTGCTCAGAAACTCTTCTATTTTTTTTTTAAAGGAGAAAACTTTTCATTTATCACTAGCCTCTGAGCACGCACTCACGTACGTGCTTAGAGGCTCTTCGATTTTTTGGAGAAAAAGTTAATAATTTGCATCAATTATAATTTGAAATTACTACGTTTTCCAATCACAAAATACCTAGAGGTGCGATGAGTATTATGAGTTTGCGGGTGAAATAATTTTTTCATCACACATCTAGTGTCTTTGCACACGTGTTGCATTTGCTCAGAAGCTCTTCTATTTTTTTTTAAAAGGAGAAAACTTTTCATTTATCATAATTCGAGGTTGATGTATTTTCCAATTACAAAAATCCCTAAAAGTGTAATGACATGTGTTATGGGCCTTTTATTACAATGTTGGGTTAGGCTGCCTCTTGCGATATTGGGCTCAAGTGTTCTGAGTAGGGGAGTTGAGACCAATCCAACTGCAACTTACTTTGGTCTGACTTGTGCGTAAACCATGCCCCTTTTGCCAGATTTTGATCACATACCCATGGCAGGAAGAGCTACTATAGGGGAGTTATGTCAGATAGATATAATAAAGATAACACAAGAAATACTAGACAAAATAAATAGAAGGGAGCGGTAGGAAGTACCCCTTGTACACAAAAAGTAACATAAATAAATGGGGAAATAATAATAATGGGTTTCTTGAATTTAAAAAAAAAAAAAAAAAAAGGAAAATTAGTCTGCCACACTGAGTAACACTATGGGGCTTGAAACTGAGAAGGGAAATCACTTCGTCAATGCAAATAATCTCCTTAGGGAAAGAAATTAATTGCTTTGAGGGAATGGACCTAAATGGTTTATGTTCAGTGAAGATTGTTTTTCTTTGATAGAGAGCAGGGTTGAGAGGGAGAGAGGGAATCAACCTATTGGTGCGTGCTTGCTGATCTATCTCTTTGTTTTTCTTTCCTTATTTTCTAATTTTCCTTTTATTTTTCTTTTTCCTCTCTTTTCTCAATACTCATTTTCTATTTTGTGGTTTTCCTTAGAGGTTCCTATTACCTTGTTCATGTCCCGTTTGTGCACGGCCAGGGTCTTTTTTATAATGCCTGCCGTGACCGGATTTTACTATTCTAGCATTTAACCACCTTTGTCTGGTTTGGGTGTACTTACCGACCTCCACTGGTTCGTTTGTGTTAGTTGTGCCACTCCCCATCTCTAGACAAAGAAGACTATTTTTGTTTGTTTGTTTGCCGTGACACCCTTACCTACTACGATGTGGGTGCTCTCTTTCTCTATCCCTCATGACATGCACCTAATGATTTCAACTTATCTTTACTTCTTTTGGGTGGTATGTCATCCCAGTAGGACATTTCCCCCAAAAGAGCCTAAGTAGGAACCTCAGAATAGGTTTTCCCCCTCCCCATCGCCAGACCATGCCCTCTTACCTTTGACCCATGACCTTATCGTGTCTTGTATTGGCTAGGTACAGGCTGGTGATATCTGAGTTTTGTGCGTGTCTCACTTTTATGTATGTCCAAAATCTGCCTACTACTCATGTTTTTGTCGTGGTTTAGAGGCTCGTATACACAGTTTGCCTACCGTTTGTCCTTGACTTCTTATGGCATGAGTTGTTTTCTGATTTTCCTTTCTTTTATGGCTCGCTCCCTTTATTTGATGGTGAGCATTACCTTTTTCAGCCTACTCTTTTACTGTTATCATTTCCTACCATACCACTTTGCTATTCTTGCTGTGACGTTATTTTACCTAATCCTGCTAGGCCTCTTTGGGCTTGCCATTTATTCTTCTCCCAATGGCACAGTATGGCTATTGGTTCTTTTATTACATTACTTGCGAGCTCCTGTGTCCCATTTGTTTTTCTCTTGGGTATTCTTATCCCATTTGCTTTCCTTGGGCTTCCTTGGCCCATTTTCCTAACTCTGCATTCCCATGAGCTTTTACTAACTTCTTTGAGTTTCCCTAGCCCAATTACCTTATCCCTCGTCCTTATCCTTAAGGCTCATGGGCTTGCCATCAACCCTTTACTTTCTTTGCTTGCATTACTTTGGGCTTGCTGTGACTCATTCTCACTTGTCTACATCATATACTGCCCATGTGTTTGCTATTACTCTCTTTCTGGACTCCTTTAAGCCTGTTTGCTTCCTCAAGACCTATTTGTTTATTTCATGGACCTGTGATCCATTATTCTTGCCGCTTGGGCTTAATGGTTTTTCTTTCCATTTGCCAACTCTTTTTTGCCACTGTTGCTGGACTTCTTCTTTCTATTTGGATTCCCAAAATGATCATCAACAACATGTATATAAACACATTTGGAAATACATAAATCTAATCACATTTCTAGATATTTTCATGATTGAAAAATGCATCAGTCCTAAATTATGATAAATGAAAAATAGTCCTTTAGAGAAAAGTTAAATTAAAAAGAAAAGTCTAAGCATGTGCAAAAAGGCTAGTTTGTTCTAACGTGATTGTCAATTGTTTATATCATTAGAAAATTAATTTTAAAAACATAACCCAATTTGAATGCTCCTCAAACTAATGCTTTTGTCCAATAAAATAAATAAGCTACAACGTAGAAAATAGCCATTTCGCACATATTTATAGGTTTTTCTATTTTTTTTAAATGACAATACTTTCTTTATCTTATTTTTTTTCCATTAATATACAAATTTTAATTATAATGATTAGATACAAAAAGAACAAACTTTTGTTAATGGATTCATGTCTTCCTGCCTTTACTTGATTTAAAAAAAAAAAAAAACCACAAATTAGCGTATAATTAATCCCAACATCTTAAAAAAATTATGTAAACATCTAGAATTGACCATTAAAATATTCATAATTTTTTGATCCCTTTAAAGCCTACAAAGCGTTTACTATTCAAGTAACAATACTTCATATTAGTGTTATGATTAATACGATACAAAATTAAGACTCAACTTCAACTAAAATATTTATCAAAGAAAAAAAAACTTCAACAAAAATATTCTTAAATTTTTATTTTTAAATTTTTTTTACATTCTTGGAGGAGAGAATAAAAATCATTACGGAGAAATTTGCAATTTTTATAGAATCTAAATTCAAATGAGAAAAGAATGGAGGAAAAAAAAAAAATGCCATGAAAGGTAAATGATTTGTATATCTTGCAAAACTATGATATTTTTAAAAATTTTGAATGCATGTGTGTAGAGACTTTTTTATTTTTGTAAAATTTGTCATTAATGATTTCAACATCAATAAGTTTTTTTTTTTTTTTTTTTTGGTGGGAGATTAGAGCATGCCTTTTAAAATACCACTCGTACTATACATGAATTTGAAATCCGCTTTGACCTATAAGATCTTAGACATATTCCTATTCAAAGTTTTTTGGAGCCATAATTTGTTAATGAAATTGTATAAGAAATTCTAAAATCTAAAAAGTAAAGGAAAAAAGAAAATAAAAGAATTTCAAAGAATGAGTTAGACATGGTCATGAATATTGATTCTCAACATGTTAATCCTCACTTAACAGAGTAGAAGATATTGCTCCAATACCATGTGAAAATCTTCTAAAAATTACAGAAAACCAACTGACAAAATTAATATGCTATAATTTGCTAATAGAATTATATAAGAAATTATAAAATCTAAAAAGAAAAGGAAAAAAAATTAAATTGAAAGATTTGGGCATAATAAAGTTCTAGGCATGCAAAAGAAATGCTATCATGGTCTTGGAATATTTTGGCAAACAGAATCCAGTAAACAAAAAACAAAAAATTTAAAAAGAACGTGAAAGAGAAATAGGAATGCTTAGCATATAATTAAGATACTACATCAAATCTTTGCCAATAAATTCCCACTTGCACAGCACCAAATTTAAATAAATAAATAAATTACAACCCATAAAAACTCAAATGTCAATAACAAAATATAGAGAGAAAGATTAGAGTACCTACCTTTAGAATTTTATTTTGAGCAGTGGCATTTTTTTTTATTATTTTTTTTTTTCCTGAATTAGCATTAAAGATGGGACGTGAGGATAATGATGGATAGACATAAGATAAAATTGTAACTCCGAGATTTCCAAGTGCTAACTGGTTGATGATAATGAGAAGTAAACTTTAAATTTGTACTTGGATGGGTTTGTACGTGAGAATGATTTTTTTTTTTTTTTTTTTTTAATACAATGTAACCAAACGTGTACCTATTTAGATTTTTTTTTTTTTTTTAATTTTTGATAGGAAGATAAATGTGGGGATGATTTTTTTTTTTTTAAGGGATAAAAAAAAACAGCAACTTGGGGTTGTTTATTTTTATTTATTTTTTATTTTTTATTTTTTAAGTAAATGTATTGTAGGATTGATAGGTGTAGGGGTACGTATCTGTGAAATATATTGGGCTGAGGGTCCAATTCGAGGACATTAAGTAGTCCGAGGACTGATAAACATCTTCCTAAGAGTCTGTATTAGTAAGTGAAGAGGTGAAGACTGATCACGATCAATCAAGAAGGTGGTCCGAGGATGAATACTTCCTCGGCTAAGCAAAGCTAAGGTTAGAAGGTGTGATTTGACACTAAGAGCAACATCTTAAACGATTCCACTGATGACTGGTGAGGATAAGTATCCAGAAGGAATAGGATAAAAGGAGGTCATGAAATATCTCAAGGGAAAGCTGCTGTTACCGCATTAAATGCTCTGCAGCTAATTCTCTAACCGTATTAATGAAGAAGTGATACCTAAATAGTAACTTTCAGCCTTATAACTACTACCTAAAGACTTTAAGGGCTGATGGGATAAGGATCAACATTAACAATTTGATCTGCATGTGGAAGGTGGAGATAAAAAGTGGAAGACAGTATAAAATGGAAGAGATACTCTGAGAAAATGGGTTCGAGAAATAAAGAGAAAAACACTGTAGCAATCAAGAATTGAATTTGTAATCAAACTTGAAAGAAATATATAAGAACTGATTTCCTCGGACTGTGCCGATGACGATTTTTTTAGTTTAAACCAATCTATCTTCTTTTTCTTATCATCTGAACCCAAATTACTTGTTGTCTAACTCATTTAAGCCTAATTTTTCAACCCACTCTCTACAAATTCACTGTATTAGGCTTTTTGGGCCTAAGTTCATCCATCACTTGGGCAAGAGATCCAAATTGCGTTCTTACACGTATAGTTATTTTGAAGAAGTGGATTAGTGGAAGAGTGTTCCTCTTTTGTAGGCAGTGTTTTAATGCAAGTTAGAAATGTATTTTTACCAAACTATCATTTAGTTTTGTTTCTACTTAAACCTAGGGGTGTAAGGGTATTTTGGAATAAAAAAAAATCTGGTCGAAACAGGAGAAGTCCTTTCAATAGTAGTATAGATAATAATAAAAATTATGGGGCTGAAGCAGTAGTGACTAGTGCCACTGATTTGCCTAAAAAATTTTATATTTTGTAAAATTTTTTTATTATAAATAACTAGTTTTAAACTAAACTATTTTGTCACCTCACACGATTTGGGTTTAACAAGCATAGAATTATGATACATCCACAACACTTTTATATTAATTTCACAAAAAATCATAGGTGGCAAGTTGTTATATTTTAAAACTAATCTCATTATTGATTTACTTTTATATCCATTCAAAACAACTTGTCATCTAAAATTTGGTAAAATATTGTGGACGTAACATTTTTCACAAAAACAATTAACATAGACAAAATTTGGCTACAAACTTGGTTGTAGCAGAAGACTACAACTCTTACCAAAAAATTAACGTGGTTACATATTTTGAAAATCTAATTGTTGAATTACATGTTTTTAATGTTTTTGACAAACATGTCAAATTTCATATCAATCAAATGTTATTTATTCTTTCATCCATAAACTTATATTTTATAAATAATTCTAGATTATAAAAATTAAAATTTTAACATTTGGTTGATGATATAGCTATTAATATTTGATTTTCAAGAATTTTTATAAGCGTGGAGGGATATAAGAAAAAAAAAAGTAATCTAATGGTGAATTTGTCAAAATTCACATCCAATTAAAAGATATTGAGTAGAATTGTAATCTTAGACTACAACCAAGTTTATTGTCAAACTTTGTCCCCTAAACATAATCCTTAATCCTTTAAAAAAAAAAAAGAAGCCTAAATAACAGCAAAAATAGGCCAAACAACAACAAGATTGGGTCAAAAAACAACAAATGAACAAAATATTCAACAACAAACTCATTCAAAAACAAATATTTTTTTTCTAATAATTCAAATTCGTAACTTGTTCAACCCATTCCATAAAAATAATCTTTAATTTCATTTTTTTTCCTAAAATAAAAAATGATACCATTGTTTTAGACTTTCTCTCACTTTGAAACTCTCATCTCAGCATTCTCAGTTATCATTTTATCTCTCGTTAGTTCCTTTTTGCCTTTTTATTTTATAGAAGGAAATTATAAAACTTAATATATTCGTGTTTTTTTTTTTTTTTTTTGGTGATGGAAATATATTCAAGTTCTCTTTTTATTAGACTTTGTATAATTTAAGTTCCCTAATGACTATCCTAGAAAAAATTCTTAGAGCTGCCATTGATATTAGAGGTATTTTTTTGTCCTTAATAAGGTGGCTTCGATGTTAATGAGGTAAATATGAGAGAGAGAGAGAGAGAGAGAGAGAGAGAGAGAGAGAGAGAGAGAGAGAGAGAGAGAGAGAGAGAGAGAGAGAGAGAGAGAGAGAGAGAGAGAGAGAGAGAGAGAGAGAGAGAGTATTTTAAAGGATGGTAGTAGTATATGTAACTTGCAACCTAACTTGACCGAACTTGTTTATTAGAGAAAGGAACTTTAAACAAAATCATTTTGATTATTTTTTTATTTGATGCTAACGCGCAAAGTTGGATGATATTTTTTGGTAGAAAGAGAATTATAATTAGTTTTTTGAGCTTTAGTTACTGACACTTGATCTTTGAGCATTCTTATAATTGTGGTTGTTTCTGAATCAACTTTTAGTACTAAAGGTAAAATTTATACTTAGGTGCCGTTTGGATTTGCGTTTGCGTTTGTGCGTTTGCACATTTTGCCTCTATTTTTTTTTTCCAGTGCTTATGAACAGTAATCGGCACTGTTCATGCATGTGATTACAGTGTGCATGAGAAAAAGTTACTATTCACGGCCACTTTATTCAAAAAAAAAAAAATTAAAAATGGGTTACACAACACTATTCACACATTTAAAAATTATTTTGCTACAGTATTTTCAGTTTCAACAAAAATAAGTTGTATCTAAATGGACCCTTAGTGTCTGTTTGGCAAAAATTATTTTTGTCAACTTATTTTACTATTTAGCTTATTTTTGGTATTATTTATGGGTCCCACTACATTTTTTTGTATTATTTATAGATTTCACTATACTATTTCTACTAACTTTTACTTTTATTTATTGTGCTTTCTGTAAAAAGTTTTTAATTTCAGCAAAATAAGCGGATCCCAAACGAACCCTTAGTAGTAATCTTGTTTTTTGCTCGAGAATGTGGAAGGTTTGATTTGCACTTAAAGTTGGTTATATGGATTTAAATGTAATATTTAACATATTATAATCATAATATAAAATTTTAATTATTTATTAGCTCATTTTCATTATATACTAAAATATTAAAAAAAAAATTTATATTGTAAATGAAAATGCTAACAAAATTATTCACCAATTTGAAATGCAATTCTCAAGTACGAATATTTCCAACATAACTAGTTTACTACAACATTGAGGAGATGGAGGTGTAATTCATATTAAATATTTACTACAATATTGGATTTACTTGGTATTATGAATTAAATATATTAAGGCTTTATTTGTTGAGTTATTGTTTTAGATAATATAACTTTTTATTATTATTTTATATGCAACAAGTGCATCAAGAGAGGTTGATAACTTAATATGATCCATAGCATCTAGTATTTTTGTTGTCTTTTGTGTTGATGATAAGATGTGTAAAATTTTAGAAATATATAATTTTTTTAGTAGTTTGATATTTATTATTATTATTATGTGAAAAATACATGTCCAAAGTCAAAACAACCCATTTTATGATCTGTTTAAGAAAACAACAAAGTTTCTCTCCAAACTAGTTTGGAGAGAAACTTTTCAAACTTTTCATATATTTCTTTTTTGGATGTGAATTTTGAAAATCTAATCGTTGAATTTCATGTTCCTTATGTTCTTAACATGCATATTAGTTTGGAGAGAAACTCTAGTTTGGAGAGAAACTCTTCAAACTTTTCATATATTTCTTTTTTGGATGTGAATTTTGAAAATCTAATCGTTGAATTTCATGTTCTTGATGTTCTTAACATGCATATTAGTTTGGAGAGAAACTCTAGTTTGGAGAGAAACTCTTCAAACTTTTCATATATTTCTTTTTTGGATATGTATTTTGAAAATCTAATTGTTGAATTTCATGTTCCTTATGTTCTTAACATGCATATTGAATTTCATTCAAATTGGATATTATTTACTATTTAATCAATTAACTTATTTTTTATATACAGCTTTAGATTACAAAAACTTGAAATTATAACATTTATTTAATGATATAGCAATTGAACTTTGATTTTCTTGAAATTTTGTAAGCATTAAAGATGTAATAAGAACATGCAATTTAACGGTTAGATTTTTAAAATTCACACTCAATATAAATATATATGATGAGTTTGTAGGGTTTCTCTCTTAACTAATTTAGAGAGAGAAACTTTGTTCGAAAAGAAAATCCATTTTTGACTTGACTCTAGATGGATCAAACTCAAATCCAATCGAGCTTGAACTGTTTGCTCTGCCCATGTCTACTGATGAGCATCTCATGCAGTGTGATCCTTCGCGCACCTGTGTCATCCCATATGATGGTGCTTGGATCCACTCACACGATCATATAATTTTATTTCCTTTTCATTTCACATTGAAAATGGCTGGCTGTGAGTAGGTTGAGGTTCGATTTTTAGGTGAACCACTAAAGAGTTAAAAAAATGGATTACGCATGTTCTTTTTAAGTTTTAACTGGGTCAGTCAGTAGAGAATCTAACAAAATCCCCCAACTGGTCCCTTAAGATTTGATCTTGAGTAGTTTTGAATTGTTATGGCGTGTTTGGTAGAAGAGTTTGAGTAATATTGTTTGTATTTTTTTTGAAATATGTGTAGATAAAAAAATATATAAAAATACGTGTAATATTATTCAAAAATTGAAAATAAATAGTTAAGGGCCTGCTTGGTATATATGTTTAAAAACTGAAAATTATTGTTTAAAAACATATGTAAAAATACGTGTGAGTGAAAAAATGTGTAAAAATATATGTTGCTTAAAAACTAAAAATTATGGTTTGAAATACAAACTAAACACCCCTAAATAACTTTACCAAATGAAGCCTTCCTAAAGGTTAAATCTTTTGTATTGTTACTTGTTGTTATTATTAGGGCAAAAAAATAATATTAATATTAATTTTATTTAAACTAACAACAACTAACTACTTCTCATTTATTATAAAAATATTATAAAATTATTATAAATTTAGCATCTCTCTGTACCTAAAATCTTCAAGCTGTCCGCTTTCATATTTCCAGATATATTTTTAAAACATAAATAATGTTTAATAGACGTCACCCATGACCCATCTACCTAAAAATGATTAAAATGAAATTAATTTTACTACAAAAACCCCACCACAAAGAAGTTGAGGGCAGGGAAAAGATAAGTCAAGCCACAAAATCCTAGGAATTTGGTAGGAATAGCAACAAGGATCTCAAAACTCAAAGATGAAGAAAGCAGCAGAGCTGATCTTCGTCCCAGTGCCAGGAATTGGTCACTTGGTGTCGACCCTTGAATTTGCAAAACGCCTAACTGATCGAGATGATCGACTTTTCATCAAAATCCTTTCCATGAAGTTCCCCTTTACTTCCACTGCAGATGCATACACCAGATCACTCACTGCTTCACAACCTCGAATCCAAATCATTGATCTTCCTCAGGTAGAGCCCCCTCCATCACTAGATCTATCCGTCTCAACCGAAAACTACATCTATATCTTCATAGAGAAAAACATACCCAACGTTAGAAAGGCTGTCACAGATATTGTATCCTCCAACTCGGGTTCATCCCATGTTGTCGGTCTGGTCCTTGACTTTTTTTGCCTGTCCATGATTGATGTCGGCACAGAACTCAATCTCCCATCTTATTTATTCTTAACTACTAACTTAGGATTTCTTGGTCTCATGCTTTGTCTTCCAACTCGTCATAACCAAATAGGCACTGAATTTAGCGAGTCAGATCCTGACTTCTTAATCCCAGGGATAGTCAACCCAGTACCTTCTGGTGTTCTTCCTTCAGCTGTGTTTAACAAGCACGGTGGCTACACTGCTTATGTTAAGCTTGCTCAAAGGTTCAGAGACACCAAAGGAATTATGGTGAATTCGTTCAGAGAATTGGAGCCATATGCTTTTGATTCATTTTCCGATGGCCAAACCCCTCCAGTCTACACGATTGGACCAGTGCTTGACCTCAAGGGTCCACCTAACCCTGCTTTGGATGAGGCTCAGCATGACAACATCATGAAATGGCTTGATGATCAACCTCCATTGTCCGTGGTGTTTCTATGCTTTGGAAGCATGGGGAGCTTTGATGAAACTCAAGTGAAAGAGATGGCTCTTGGGCTAGAGAGTAGTGGACATAGGTTCTTGTGGTCCCTGCGGTCACACACCCCCAATGCTTTGGCTGAAGATGTCTTGCCAGAAGGTTTCTTGGATCGGATCAAAGGGAAGGGGATGATATGTAGGGGGTGGGCACCACAGATGGAGGTCTTGGCTCACAAAGCAATAGGAGGATTTGTATCTCATTGTGGATGGAACTCCATATTGGAGAGCTTGTGGCATGGTGTGCCTATTGTAACGTGGCCTATATATGCTGAGCAACAGCTTAATGCATATAGGATGGTGAAGGAGTTGGGGTTAGCGGTGGAGTTGAGGTTGGATTATAGGAAGGGTAGCAATCTTGTGATGGCTGATGAGATAGAGAGAGCTGTAAGACGTGTGGTGGATGATCATGAGGTTAGGAAGAAGGTGAAGGAGATGGGAGAGATAGCCAGAAAAGCTTTGATGGATGGTGGATCTTCGTTCAATTCTATTGGACAACTTATTGAGGATATGATAGGCACAAGTTGACATTCAGGGACAGAGCCACGTTCAGCTCTATTGTACACTAGATATATTACACCACTCATAATAAATGTTTAAAATTTGCTAGTTTGCTGAGAGAAAAAGATTCAGTTGAGATAATGTTTTGTACATTCAATAGGGATGATGCTTTGCTTGGAGTGTTTTGTTGGCAATTTGTCCTTTGACAACACCTGCGTGCACTTGCCGCGTTGTCACTAGTGACAATAACACTTGTAGATTTATTTTATCAATAAAGTTTTACTGATTAAAAAAAATTCATTTGCTCAAAGTAACATTTCGAAAAATAAAGTTGTCAATTAACCTATAACTTGTGTCCCTAATCTATATTTCTAAATTAAATTTTTGTTAACAATATTTATTATTTTTATTTTGGTTTTTATGCAGTTAAAGTCCTTTAGTAAACCCAAACAAAAAATACTTAGGATAAAATACAAAAACTATCAATAATTTTGGGCTAGTACTATATATTTAAGACTCTTTGAAATTTTCTTACTTTTACTTTACTCTTCATCTGTGACAGCTAGATATTTACTATTGGCTACCCAGACATTCCCTCGTAAATATAATTGTCATATGCAATTATTGTGAAATATGTGCAATCAAAACAAGCTGATGAACTTTAAAAAATATGTTGATTTGTACATCTTGAATTTAAAAGAATTTTTTGTTCATGCTTTAGTTCCCCTAGACGAAATTCCTAGTTCCATCCGTGTTGATATGTACTGTGAGTGACTGTATTTTGGGTTGATTTATCATTCTTGTTGAAGAAATTGAAAAGAGTAAGTTCCTTTAGACTAGCGAGCTTACCTTACATACATTCATCTATTTAACCATGGTCATGTCGATTGTGGAATTTATATGCCTAAATTGTTGAATGTGCTTGTTTTATTGCTCTTTGCGGCCGAAATTACCCTTATGTTCCACAATACTGCATGGATGATCACCTTGAAGCAGAATATTAGAAAACAAGAATGAGATTTCAGTCTAAGAACGATTTTGATGTTACGAACAATATGTTTGTGCCATGAGACATTTTATAGTTACAATATTAAATGACTTATTTCCCATAGTGAATGTGCTCTACTTCCGAACGACTTATTAGGAACGTTCTCCAATTCTTTCCCTTCTTTGGAAGTCCAAGGTTAAAGTACCATCACAAACAATCTAAAGGTTTATTCTTGAGGAGCATCATGTCATGAAAAAGAAAAAACTAAAGATTTAAATGATTTCTATAATATCTTATAAAATTATCACCTTGAGTTTTAGTAACGTATGCCGTAAAAGTGTGCGTTAGTAAACCATTTGTGGTGGACCTTTTTGAGATGTTGGGCTGGGTTGTCTCCTACTGCACTGAGACCCAAGTATTTTAGGTAGAAGAATTAGGCTGGTCCAATTACAATTTACCTTAGTCTGGCTTGTGCACAAATTATGCCACTTTTTGTTGAAACTTTGATCACATGCCCATGGCAGGCGTGGCTATTACAACAGAGTTATGGTAGACAAATGTAATAAAATAATAAAAGAAATACGTTTTCTGCTAGACAGAATAAATAAAGGATCCTTAATTAAAATGAAGAACACAACAACAAGAAACGCATTGTAAAGCAAAAATAAGAGGGGAAATAATAATGATAATTAAATCAAAGAAGGAAAAGATTAGTTTGCCGTGTTAAGTTGTGTTACGGGACTAAGACCAAGGAGGGAACCACTTTCTCAACGTGGACAACCTCACAAGGGAATCCTATAGTAAAAATTATCTACTTTGAAGGAACAGACCTGAATGGTTTATGCTCAAGCAAATCTTTTATCCTTAATAGAGGGTAGGCTTTTAGAGAGAGAGAAGAGATTAGCCTATTAGTGCATGTCTACCATCCTATGCCCTTTATTCTTTCTTCTTCACTCTCTTTCTCTTTTTTCTCGGCTTTGTTACTCTGATTCTTTTCCACTCTTTTTTTTCTTAGTGCTTGCTCGTGTGGTGTTATGGTGATGGTGGTACTGTGTTTCTCTCCTAGTGGTTGTTATTGTTGCGATCTCCCCTTGCTGTGCATGGCAAGGACCCTTTATATATTGCATGTCATGACTAGTTTTTACCATTTTAACTTTTAACTACTTTTGTCTAGATTAGGGTGTCCTTTCTAACCACCCACTAGTTTGTCAGCTGCACAACCACCACCACTTACCTATGCTAGTTGTGTCATTCCCCATTACCAGACAAAGAAGACTGTTTTGTTTACTTGTTCATCATGGCATTCTTATCCACCACAGTGTGGATATTCTCTCTTGCTATCCCTCATAACATGCACTTAGTGGTTCCAATTCATCATTCATTCTTTTGGGTGGTATGTCATCCCAGCAGGATATTTCCCCCAAAAGAATTTGAGCAGGAACCCCAGAATAGGTTTTACCTTCTCCCCACCATCAGACCATACCCTCTCTTACCTTCGACCCATGACTCATCACCCCTGTATTGGCTGGGTACAGGTTGGTAGTATTTGGGCCTTGCACATGCTCCACTTTCATGTACGTCAAAAGCTTGTTCGTTGTTCATGTGCTTGCCATGGTCTGGAGGTTTATCTGTGCATTTTACCGCTCATCCTTAACCTTTTATGGCATGAACTGTTTTCTGATTTTCCATTCTTTATTGGCTTGCTCCTATCAATGGTTGGGCCTTGCTTGATTGAGGGTTTTCCCCTTTTTAGCCCATTCTTTTCTCCTTTCGTAATTTTGTTGTCATTCTTGCCGTACCACTCTGCTATTCCTGTCGTAGTGTTATTTGACCCGTACTTGTTGGGCCTCTTTTGGGCCTGTTGCATGTTCTTCTCTCAATTGGTTACAATGACCTAGTATGGTCATTGGATTTATACTCATGCTACTTTGAGCTTTCTTGACCCATTACATTGCTTGTGGGTTCCTTTGGCCCATTTCTTTCTCCTTGGGCATTCTCGGTCCATTTGCTTTCCTTTGGCATCTTTGGCCCATTTTCTAATTCTGCATTCCTATGGGCTCTTACTAACTCTTTTGGGCTTCCCTGACCCAATTACCTTATTCTTCATCTTTAGGGCTCATGGGCTTTCTATCAACTCTTTATTTTTTTACTTCATTACTTCGGGCTTACTATGGCCCATTCTTACTTTTTTACATCACATAATGCCCATGGGTTTACCACTTCTTTCTCTGGCCTCTTCTAGACCCATTTGCTTTCCTTAAAGCCCATTTATTTACTTTATGAACCTATAATCCATTATTTTTGCCATTCGGGCTTAATGGTTTTTTTATCAATCTACTAACTCTTTTCTGCCCATATTGTTGGGATTCTTCCCGTTATTGGGCTTCCAAAATGAGCATCAACACCATTTAAGGAAATTTTTTATGAAAAAAATGAAAGAATGATTAACTTTTTTGATAGTTTTTTCACTTTTCAATAAAAAGTTTCTAAAAATGAATGGTTAACGTATGTTCTAAGAGCAAGCATTAAGTCTGCAAAATTTGCACTCAGAGCATTCACGTCGAGGATCTCAAAAAATATAACATTTAGAAACTCAAAAACCTATTTTATCAATTTTAACAACTCACTTTACAATTTATTCAACATCAAAGTTTTTATTTTTTTACCATTCCATTTATAATAATATAAACAACTCCTTAAAATAATAAAAACAATCACCACAAAAACCAACTACCACAACCAACCACCACAAAAATTCATTAAAAAGTAATAGCAAGTTCATTAAAAAGTAATAGCCAGTTGCTACAGTGATGATGTTAATTTTTTTTTTTTTTTTTTTTAATAAAATATGACATCTTTGATGGAGCATGATTTTGTGGTGTAAGTTGCTAAAATTAGCTTTTGAGTGGGTTTGACACCCTTGTTGTGAATGCTCTTAGGGGGTATTTGATTCGGGAAGTAATATCGAACAAGATTTCTGGCTTCTACAAGAATATAGCATTGATAGGTGGTATTTGATTTCGGCAACTGCAAAATTTTGTGTCTAATCCATCGTACATGTACATCACCGTACAAATCTCAGATCTGGAACCAAGACTGAGAAGGTTTCTTTTTTTACAAGTAGAATGAACTTTACAAACAAAAACTACAAAAGAGCTGTGGCTTTCGTTTTGTCCATTCTATCCTCTTCATCTTTTCTATTATTTCAATTTTCCATCCTCCCAATCAGACAAGGCACCCATTGATAAAACTACTGTTTTCTGTTCCTTGTATTGCCATAAAGGTGTGGATAAATTTGAACTGCAGTGCGGTTAGGAATCATCTCTAAAACTTATTTTACTCCTTTCTCCTTTCCCAGTAGAATTTTCAGGAAAATAGATTGGAGCTTTCAAAACTGGAATTTTCTATCCTCCATAAGCATTCTTTTCTTAAAGGTGAGTCTGTAAATATGGCTTTGATGAAATATTCCACCTGCAAAGAAAACAATTATTGAACAGATATAGATTGAAAGAACATGTAAAATAAGTTGGTTCATCTTTGGAGAGTTTAATAACTTAAAACTTGTCCAATATGAACTATTTGAAGGAAAATACAGAAGGTAAGAACGCAGCAATACATGCAAAATTGAGAAAAGAAAGTAGTGTTGAATGATCTCTACCTTCCCCACCCCTCATCCCCAAATTTCTATTTTTAAATTGAACTTCAGTGTGTGTGTGTATATATATATATTTTGAATAATTTTTGAACTTTAGAAGTATAGATGAGATAACCAACTTAACTAAGCCTCATTCCCAACTAATAGGGTAATGACACATGAATCACCTTTTGTCATTAAGTCTTCTTTGACCAATATTTAATGTTAAATCTTTGACAATCACATCTTGGTACCCATTAAATGTATATATAAGTTTCATAAGTTAACCCACTAATTGATAAAAGCATTGTTTGTAAGTTAAATAGGAAGTATAGATGAAGTTCCATTAAATTATCTGCCAATATATCCTCTATTTTTTATTGGTTATGCACTTATGCTACACACATGCACAGTGGGTTTTGACACCCACAGCCCTACCCTCTACCCATTCCTATGGGAGAAGTGTCATTTAAGTTAGAGCTTCTGGGCAAAAAATTATTAAGAACAATAAAATAATAATATATTACATAAGCACACAAAAATATCTATGCCCAAATCAGTCGAATCATACCTCTGATTGTGTAAAACCACAATTGAGCAGCTCTCCTCTTTCCCAATCAGTTGTAATAGATTTCAGAGGCAAATCTAATAATTCTGGGGAACATTAAAGATAGAGGTTAATAAATGATATTGGGTATTGGTTGCAAGACATTGACTAATTGTCCACCAATTTAAAGAGAAAAATTTTAGCATCAGAGACAAACACATGCCTGCCAGTTTACGGATTTTACATAAAGATGGTATTAGATGATCAAGAGAGGCTGTAGAGTCCTCTCGTGGCCTCTTTTGGCTGACAGAACTCAGGGATTCAAACAAAGAAGATAGATTTTCCAACATCAGATGAATCAGTCTTTGAAGCTGGAAACATTATAATGATGGGTTAGATAGCTTCTAACACATTAACATGAAAAGTTACAAATCCTTATACTGAAGACTGATAGACTACCTGTAATGTTTCATCTGCTGCCATATCATCCAAAAGGAGTATATCTTTTGTGATTCTAGAAAAAACTGTTTCTAAAACCATACACATGCTTCTCTTGTAAGTTGAAGGCAGCAAGAGTGGCTCCCATATGATATGAACTTTCTCCAGAATAAAAATTACCTGCTCATAGAATGTTTAGTTCCATCTAATAGGGAAAAGGAAAGGCTTTGAAGAAAATAACAAAAAAGGGGGAATTAAATTGCACCCATTAACTGTATAGAAATACCTGATCTATACTAAACTTTGCTAA
Organism: Quercus variabilis; assembly: GCA_030445155.1. NCBI lineage: Eukaryota > Viridiplantae > Streptophyta > Magnoliopsida > Fagales > Fagaceae > Quercus > Quercus variabilis. The sequence continues at coordinate 39,448,392 of CP129445.1, forward strand.
TTCAAATTGTTGCTTCTGATAGGTATTCTGGAAACCATCAGCACCGTCTACAGCCTAAAATAGAATAAAGTTTTGACAAAGTAATAAAATAGAAGATTACAATAAAATAGAAAATTAGCCAGATTTAAATGATATATACATTCAAGATTAGACTCTTACCTCTTTTAAATTATATATAATAAGTTGAATTTGCATCTGCAGTATTTCTTCTGCCATAAGCTGAAACCTTGGAGCCATATCAACAAATATGGCATGTTCCTTAATGGAATTTGGAAAGTCCGAGCGATACTGAAACAACAGAGTTCAGATGAATGAGCCAACAGAAGATTCACCCCTATATGAAAGTTAAGATTATATCTCTCTTTCATTACTTTTCTTGATAAGAAACATTTTTTGTTAAATTCCTTTTATATGCATCCATGAGGGTAAAAGAGGAAAGGGGGGGGGGGGGGGGGGAGCATGTAGAAACCCTTTGTCAATACCTCAAATGCAAGCCCAAGTATCTCTTGAGATAGATAAATACAGTCATTGTGCATGAGAACAGCAACCTGATTGATGCCATCAAGCTGTCTTTCTAGCTAAAAAAGTCAGAAAAAAAATTTAAATATTAGAATATTAACCTAGTAATCCACATGATCGTGAAAAGGATAAGAGACATCATCCAAATGCACTGGTGAATAGGAGAGAAGTTATAGGATTTAATCTAACAAAACTTGCCTTAATGAAGATTACACATGATAACTTTAAAACTGATAACATTAAGTTAAAAAAAAAAAAAAGAAAAAAAAAAAAAAAGAAAAAAAAAGAGACAATGGTAAAAATTTATAATAGGAAAAAATCACCAAAACATATTGTATTTTGCATCTACATATGGGACCTTTAATGTCAGACAACAATTCCCCAACAATTATGCCATAAAAAGGGATAAAAGTTAAACTATCATTTAACGCTATTGCTGCATGAACTAACCTTGACAGGCATGACAACTTCATATAGAAGCATAGCATCCCTAGCAGCATGATAGAATTCTAGAGCAACTCTAGTGGATGACAGGCAAACATCCTGCACAGAATTGGCATTAATCATAATCAAGCTCTCAAAGTATAATACACACTGGTTGGTGATTTAACCAAAAAATTTTAAGGAAGATAATAACTCATGAGGGTGCCTTCACTTAAACCACTAAGTTCTTTAATACAATTCAAGTTCAGTGATACTATCTAGCACTTACGACTTAAAAATAAAAATAAAATAAAAAATTTCCAAAAATTATAAATTTTTTTGTATCCCTTAGTTTGCATCTCAAGAGGCAAGACCATTATTCTTTCTCGTGTGTTGTGATACATTTTCACTACTTAATGAATTTCACAGGCAACAAAAGGAGAATCAAATTATTTTATTCTTTAGTTCATATACCTTCAATGTCTGATGCACTAGCTCCATTAATTGAGTCACAGCTTTAGACACCACACAACTCTCAGACAAAAAAAGCAAATCTACAACTTGTTCACAAGAATTTACAGCCATTCCATCCTTCTTCAACATAGGACCTTTCCTTGTGTACTCCTATTGGAGGGAAAGAGAGTTCGTTATTCAAAAGCTAACATCTCAAAACAACTACAAATGTATTAATAACAGGCCAAAGAGCTCACTTGAGGAATGTCAAAGTCACAATGTAGAAGCAATTTTCTAGCCTTTGCCAGAATTTCTGCCTTTTTCCTCGATGCAAAATGAACCTCAACATTTTCAGCGAAGTTGCTCAGTCTTTCATCCTTGTTATCGGATGCTGAAATAAATAACATTTCCTTTAAACCAGTCTCAAACTGAGATGTACATTCGATAATCTTCTGAAAGTCGGCGAGCTTTGAAGCATCCTTAGGTACAACCTGAAACAAGAAACATTCCATAATCTAAGAAATAGCTGTATGCAGGAAAATTTACCAAAAGTAATCCTAATGGCATGAATGACATATACAAAGAAATGATTCTTATCAAATCTAAGTTATCTAACAAAGAAGCTAATTCTTCAACCTGTATAAAATCCTACTTTAACTGAGTATATCCAACTAAGTTTTTAAATAAACCATGCAAAAATGTTGATTAACTCTCTCCGATACTGAAATTAGCTAACACAAACCTTGGAAAGAAAGTTAGAAATAATCATCTCTGCTATCCTTGGCCATGTCAATCTTCCAAGAGAATGAATCCAAGAACCATTTTCAAAGCATATGAATTTGTAGATAAACTTAACGACCTGAATAATCCCTGAATAGATTGCCTCACCTTCAACATTTTCAATCTGAAAATTATAACAAAGAAAATTCAGGGAAATAATTAACAAAATCCACCTCAAACACAAAATGTCAAGAGAAACTTAGAATACCACTATGGTTAAAGAAGTGAATGCATAAAGTAAATTTTTTTTTTGTATAACAATGCAAATCTATAACACCTGAGCAAACACAAACATGTACTTGCATTAAACAATAATAAGGTTAGAAATTTTTTATGAATATTATTACCTTAGGATCAATTGATGGTACTATCTTCAATATTGCTTCGGTCATTTCTTTGGAGTCTTGATTTACCTCCTCCACAAATGAAATAGGTGATCCACGATTTACCACGGGAGTTATGACATGCTTGATTATCAAATCCGCTACTTTAGCGAGTCCATAATCCAAAATTCCAACCGCCTACAAAAGCCCCATAACAAACTTAGAGAAACAAATTCATCGCAAAGCATCTTGCCACCAACCCCACAATAGTACTAATATTTTATACCACCCACATCGTTCCATTATCAAAATGCTAACAGACATCTATAGCTTATAGAAATCACATACAAAAGTACACATAATGCATTGATTTAACTTACATCCATGGCCTCGAAAACTGTTCGGAGCTCAATCCCCTTGATTCCGTCATGACTCAACCGATATTGGACGCGAAGTCTTCTAGTCTCCAGCTCAAAACGCACCCCATTTTCCATGAATTTTACTAGCACCTCTTGAATCTACACACCCAAATCCAAGACCTCTAAAAAACAATCACAAACTCAATAAAAATCACCAATATACATATCAATCACATTCACTAAAATTCAATACAAATAAAAATAAGTAACCTAATGCACTATTTACCATTAAGTTGACATTTAATAACAAAAAAAAACTATAAATTATTATATCAGTCTATGCATATGAATTGAGTTTTTTTTACCATTTTCCCAAATTTTCTCATCAACCAAACAGAGCCTACCGAAAAAAAAAAAAAAAAAAAAGTACCTCTTCAAAGCAATCGGACCATTCCTTCTTCAACAGTGCGTACACCAGAGGCTGATTTTCAGTCCGGTCAGCCACGTCAGCATCATCATCAACATGCAAGGCTTTCTTCAACAGCGTTAGATCCTCAGCGGCGAATCTAAACCGTCCATTCCTCAACGCCTCCCTAACTCCCTCAAACCTGTTGTTAATTTCCGCAATTGCCCTCACCAAATCGAGCAATTCCCTCTGTGTCCTCGATTCCTTCACCTTGGCATTGACCTCGTCGATGAGGTCGCGAATCTCAACATCGACGGGACGGTCGGATGAGATAAAACGCAAGAGATCGGCGACGTTGGCGGAGATGGAATCGGACTGGGAAACGGCGTCGTTGCAGAGGGAGAAGAGGTTGGCGAAGTGTTCGTGGTGGGAGAGGATGTAGGATTGGACCTTGGATTTGATTTGGAGAGAGTGGGATTCGAGACGCTGGGTGAGGAGACGCAGATCCGGTGCGGATAGCGGGGACGATGGGTCGCTGAGGTCGCGGGCAGAGAGGAGATCGCGGACATTGATTGAGTCGAAGAGTGCCTCCATTTCTGGCTGTGGTTGTGGTGATGGAGGAGGATTCAGGCGCCAGAGAGAGAGAGAAGAGACGAGATGTGAGAGAGAATTAATAATTTTTTTAAACAAAGTTGATACAGTAATTGCTACTAGCAGCTACTACTGCTAGTAGCAATTTACATTTAAAACCCTTTTGGTGTTCGGGTTGGAATGATAGCAGCGGGATAGCATGGGGCGGGTCTTTTATATATGTAATATTAAACCTCATAAAACATTTAAAAAAAAAAAAAGTTCTAAGAATACAAAAGCCCTGTTATTGGGATATAAGTTTTAGCAACTTTTTTCATATTTTAAATAATGTTATATATATTTTTACACATTTTTTTACTCATGTGTATGTCAAAAACACCCAAACAATATAATTCAAACTCCTCTCCCAAATACCTCCAAAATATTCTCAAAGCATAATAATACTAGTACATTTCAAGTATTAAGAAATACAAAAACAATTCAAACATAACAATACAATAATTAAAAAATATATATAAACAATTTAAAACTTAAAACATAAAAATATAAATTCAATAATATAACATTAAAAAAAAAACATAAATTTAAAGTTTGAAGGCTAAAAGCACATATTATACCTTATAAAACAAATCTCTAATTTTTTTTTTTTTTAATTGTTTACATATAAATGGGGTGGGTATGGGGGAAAATGTTAACCCCCATCGCTACTCCATTTGCTATGAGGGCGGGCAAAACCCGTATATTAAGAGTAGGTGATGCGGATTTAAATTGTTATCCCTAGTTTAGGGGTGCTAAAATAGCATTTTGGGAGTTTTAGCACCCCAATATAAAGGATAAAATATAAAATAAGCCAGTACATAAAACGCAGTACTGCATTTGTTTTTTGGGTGATTCAAAGAGGAATTTTATTTAAAAAAAAAAAAAAACAGATTACAGGATTATACGTCTAGCTACTGGCACTTCTGTATGAGTGCCTATTTGAAAAGTGTCCCTAATATACTACTTATATAAAAAATAAGGAAAGTTTCATAAACAAAAACTATGTCTTCTTGTGAGACATAATACTGCATTTTAAATTTGGAAATATCATTGAACTTTGAAATATTTACGATAAAACTTTGAGATGCAAGTTAGGAGGTAAGTATAATCGAAATTTATTAGAGCACTAAGATCTTTAACACACCATTTTACAAGTCACCCTACATCCTATCTCTTATTTTTCACATCACAACCAATACTACTCATTTATTTATTCATTCCTCTCTTTTCTTCTTTATCTCTTTCTCTCTCTTCATCTCCATCTTCCTCAAGCAAACAACAACCATAAAAAAAAAAAACCCAGTACCACCCCATAACCCACCACCACCGCCACCGCCACCGCAAGTATATTTTGTCCCAAAATAATAAAAACACATGGTAATCATTATAAGAAACAAAATATAATTAGAAAACCAAAAAAAAAAAAAAAAAAAATCTAATCACCAAACCCACCACAAATTACCACATGAAACTAGCAAAACCAAGCTATCCACCATAGATTTTCCAACAAAAACTCAAATAAATTACCAACCCACCAACAAGTATTCACCCAAAATCACCACCATACAAACACACCAACAAGTATTCACCCAAAATCATCACCATGCAAACCCACCACCCACCACCACAACCTAACCAAAAGCCAAAATCAACCCACTGTAGACACCAAATTTTACAACTTACATTTAACCGGTATTAAGGGCAAAACAGTAATTTTGCACCAAGGGCATAATCATAATTTCAACGATTAGATATTCAAATTTATGATATAAAACAAATCTTGACACTCTAATGGTCACAATGATATGTCATGGGCCTTGATCGGACTACCCAATCAAAAGTTATCATCAAAATAATTTTCAATGATCATGGTGCACCTACACAATGGACCCCAATCACGTTTGATTTTAAACACTTAATTTTGATTGGTTCCAAAAAGAATTAATTTAAAATTAAGTAAGTGTAAATTTTGATTGGATTTTATTTTTTTAATAAAAAAGAGAAAAAAGGGTTTTTTATATGCGTACATTGTACAACAGATAATAAATTTGAGATTTAATTAGATTGTGACAAATTCCTTTCTGGCACCTTATCTGATCTGTTGGAAAACAAGTTGGATATTTTGCGCAGTAAAAAGATATGTTGGAGAAGTCAATTTCATGAAAAATTTCAATAAAACAAAGTTATGGTGAAATCCAATTATTACCGATCGATACTTTGAGTTTTCTTATTAGTGCGGGTGTCAATGTTCGACCTAACCAGCGAACACGACACGAACCCGACACAGGTTTTTTCGAATTAGGTTGGGCCTTAATAGGTTTGGATCATAAACGGGTCGATCTGAAAACGACACGATAAGAAACGGGTCAACCCGCGTAATCCGCAATAGACACGTTTGACACGCCAATTTATTTGTGTCAACCCGAAATGTCCCACTTAACACAACTCGTTTAACTCATATAACAAATAAATATTTATTTTATTTTAGATTTGTCAAATACCTTTTATATCCAACATATATTTTAAATTTAAAAAGAAAAGTGAGTAATTACAAAAATTTATAAGGGATATAATTGAAAATTGAAACTTTACAAACTTTAGAACTACTAATACTTTTCTTCTTCTTCTTCTTCTTCTTCTTTTTGGTGGCATAGAACTTACACAAATAAAATTGGATGAGCTTGTGGAAGATGTTATGAATTTGGACATCAATAAAGAATCTATGGATGATAATCGTGGTCATAGTCAAGATTAGTCTACTGTTTGCTCAAATTCTTTCAATATTGATGCTTAGCATTTGGCGAGTTCCAAGAATATTATATTTTTGTTGAACTATGTTATTTTATTTTGTGAAACTTTGTTATTTTGAATTTGGATTGAAGTGTATGCACTTCTTTTGGAGTGTAAAGAACTTATTTCTAGATATATGTTATATTTTGTTGAATTATATTATTTTGAATGTAGGTTGAAGACTTGAAGTGTATGCACTGCTTTTTGGGACGTAAAAATAATTATTTGTAGATAGATATTATATTTAATATTATGCAGGTTGAAATGGGTCGTGTTACATTATACATTTCTTTTGGAGTCTAAAGAACTTATTTCTAGATGAATGTTATATTTTGTTGAATTATATTATTTTGAATGTGGGTTGAAGATTTGAAGTGTATGCACTGCTTTTTAGTACGTAAAAATAATTATTTGTAGATAGATGTTATATTTAATATTATGCAGGTTGAAATGGGTTGTGTTACATTCGTGTCAACCTAACACGACTTGTTTATTAAGCGTGTCAAATCGGTTGGGTCAGGTCAACCCGCCTTATTAACAGGTCGGGTTAGGGTTGAAGGATCATGACATGATTATTAAATGGGTCATGTTAGGGTTGAGTCATTTGGTCGAATACTTCTACCTTGACATGATATGAACCCGACACACTAACCCAAATTGACACCCCTACTTATTAGTACCGATTGGTATTAATTGAAAATTTATTAGTATTGATCAGTATTAATTTGAATCTAAATAATACTGATTAGAATTAATTTGAATTTGAATAGTACCGATCGGTATTAATATGATTTCCCTTCAAAAAATGCTCGAAAAACGTTACGACTTTTTAGCAGCAACTCAATACAAACTTGAATTGCATTTTTGGCACAAGAAACATTGAAATTTGGCTTTCTCTATTTCTGGAAGAGTTGTTGATAATTAAATTTCCTTTCAGAAGAGACTAATCTTGAATCAATTGGAATCTTGAGGCAGAAAGTTATAACCAAAACACTAAACAGGTGCAGAAGATAACACAAGTTCAGCATCATCTGCAACTTCCTTTCAAATTTCAAATGGAGATCAACTCCAAATCTGTTCCAGCTTATCTGAATAAGCTTTATCCCTTCCCTTAGCTTTAGATGAAAGCTAACAACTTAGTTTTAAAGCTAAGCCATCCCTTCCTCTATAATAAAGAACACCTCTTCAATTTCAGCACCCCATTCCCTCTAGAGAGCTAGTGAGAAAGCAAAAAAGAAAAGTTATTGTGCAACCATTGTTCTTACTTTGATTGTAGTCTAGTACTTCCGTGCTTTCTCCTTTGCCCTAAGTGATCATTTCCCCCTTTAATTTGTGTCTTATGCTGGTAAGTAGTTAATTATGTTCTTTAAATTCTGCACTAGTTTATTATTTCTTCTTTGTTAAGCTTCTACACTTGTTTATGCTATCTTCTTTAATTTTCATGCATTAATCATCCATCCCTCTAAGAAACTATGGAGATAGCAATAAAGAAAAGCCATTAAATAGTTCCTGTTCTTACTTTGGCTATGGCTATTTCAATTCCATTCTTGTTTATAATGCTAATATCTGTCTTTAATTTTCAATTATGTGTTTGGACTAATTTTAACATTAAAATTCTTGACTTATCTTGTCCTTCATGTTCTTAATTTCGTGGAGTCATGCTTATGTTTTAATACATGGTTATCTTTTTTATTCTTGTATAATGTTTCATATCTTTCAATCATGGTGTTATGTTTCTCTCTTACAATTATGTGTCTTCTCATATTCTACAAACTTAAAAGTAATCTCTTGATGTAATTTTGAATACCATCTCATGATGTCTCACATGCTTAATGTTTATTATCTTTCACACATGTAGTTTTGGTGCTCTATTACCACATGCTTAATATTTGGGTTTTCTTCATAAACTTAGATTGTTGTTTGCTAATCTTTGAAGTTCTACATGATTAAATCATTAATTGTGCTTATACTATTTTTTTGTGACCACATGCCCCAACATCTTCATTTGCTTTCAACATGATAGATGGATTCATTCTTAGTCATATGCTCAAATTTTTGTTTGCTATCATATGTTTGATTTTCTTTTTTTCCTCCAACATGTTCAGATTTTAGTTCTTCATCACATGCTAAATACTCAAATTCCTTTTGTACGCTAAATCTTTGATCTTTCCTCTATATGTTGAAATTGTTCTTATGACACATGTTGATTTTTAACAAATGTACATGTTGAATTGGTCTCTTGTAATACAATATGTTTCCACATGAAATTAATTTAATAACATTCCCTAATCCTATGACACATTGTGAGGGTCCTTTTTTGGACAGTGTCTAAGCCCAAGTTGAAGTAAGGACCCTGGGCCTGTTAGTTGTTGTTTAAAGGGACTGAGCTTGGTTCACCGTAGCTAACTGGGCTGTTTACAAACCAAGTGATGCACAGAGAAAAAATCCTACAATACGTACATACTAGCAAGCAAGAATATATTTGTATTGAATAGCAAGAAACAGTAAAGGAACAATGTAATAAAGAGAGATACAAAATAATTGTTAAGGATCCTTAAAACACTGTAAAATATTTCATTACTTTTCTTAGTTGTAAATTAGAATGTGCTCACTAAGACGTGTCACGAGGTCCAAATAAGCTCAAAAATTACAGACTTAGATGGCTATCTAAGCCTCTAAGACTTGCAAAGTTTGAATCCCTTTGAATCCAAGTATGTTCTATAGTGGTTGTTTTGGGATACTGGGCGATATTTCTCTTTCTGTTACTACTTTCTTTGAGTTTTTCAAAGTTTTCTCAATGATTTCGTTATGATTCACTATTGTTGAATTCCCCTTTCAATGTTGGCTACTTCCCCCTTTTTATAGTGTCATTCTAGGCTTCCAGGGTACCACTGATTCCCCTCCTTTACTCTTCTGGGTATTAGAGCCCATGTTATGCCAACCACTTTAGTGGCTGGTCCCTTCCTTGTTTCTCATAATTTTATTCTTTTGGTGCTTTTTTCCTAAAAGCCTCTTGCTGACTTTCCATTCTAGGGCGTCCTTAGAGAGCTGACCTCCAACCTCTCCTCCTTCAAGGCTTCTAAACCTTACCTTTTCAGACTCAGCTTTTTTGGTCGTTTTTCCCCTTTGTCATTTTTCCTAAGTGAGCCGATTCTATCCCTGCTAGGTTGAAGGTTTTCCCAGCTACTTCCTTTTATGGTTCTTCTTTCTAGGTTCCCCGATGTACCAGCCCATTGTTCATGAATTGTTACTCTCCAAGCCTTCTGGTTCCTTTCTGCATCATTAGGTGATTAAGAAGGGCGTATCTATTCTTCATTCCTTGTGTTTCCTGGTGCTCTTTTTGAGTTGTCTCAATCTCATCCTAGCTGTGTTGCTAGCTATGTTGCACATCCCAAGGATCCCGAACCCCTGGTAGCCTTTGGGTATCCTGGTATAGTTCTTCCCACTAAACTCCCTTTGATTTTCTGATCTTGACAAGCTGGGCTTTTTCCTTTCTTCCCTTCATTTCATGGATCCTAAGGCCTATCCTTTCGTGGGTTCTGGGCTTTAAATCTTTTTAATGGACTTGGGCCTACAATCCTTTTCTCTTGTGGTGGGCTCAACCCTTTTATATGAGGTTCACCCACTGCGCTATTTTGAGACTTGGTGTTATAACTTTTTAGACCTCAACAAACATAACATTTGAATTTTCTAAATTTTCAGTGATATACTTAGATTAAGGGTCGTCAATGGGCCGGGCCGGGCTGGCCTGGCCCATTTTTACTTAGCCTATGGGCACAATGAGCTGGGCATAATGGGCTATTAACTAGTTAACAGGCCAGGTCGGGCTAGTTTGAAAGAGAAAACCTCAGCCCATGACCCTACCCATGGGTAATGCCCATTTTGTTTTTAGTGAGCTGGGCTATTGGGTTAGGCCTAATAGGCTACCCATAGGCTTGTGTTAACATATTATTTTATTATTTTTATAAGGAAATAATCAATTTTTTATAAGGGAATAATCAATCTATTTTTTTAAAAGGAAAGAATTAAACAATTTAATACTTAATTGCAAATTTTTTTACAGTCAAATCTATTTAATTTTTTGTTTTGCTGATGGAAACCTATTTAACTTTTTTTTATTAAGGCTTTAAATAGTTTTTTATTTTTATCTTTAATTAAAAAAAAAAATGTCAAATGGTTAATTCAAATTTGCTAGACTACTTGAAAAATATATATTTAGTAAACTAAGTTTAACACAATTACTTTGAGTGTCTTAGTGGTTGAAGGAGTTCTCTTAAGAAATTTCTCTATAATATCGCAAGATCAATCTTTCATACACTTCCTATATATTTTTGTTATGAATTATGAGATATTAGGTTAGGCCAACAGGCTAGGCAATGGGTTGGGCTACCGGGCTAGCCCACTGAGTACCCATGGGCATAAAAACTAGCCCACGGCCTGACCCACTGGGCTAGTGGGCTATCCATGGACCTCAATAACGATGGGTCAGGCCGCCCATCATCTTGGTGGGCTGTCGGGTTTCTGGGTCAGGCTATGGGCTGTGGGCTATTTGATGACCCTTAACTTAGATAAACATGTCTAGATATCTCATTGATGTTTCTTTTACAAGCTTAGATGAACACTTCTAGGCTAATGCACAATTTTCACTTAAACGCTTAGATGAACATGTCTAGGTAGTTGTTTTACTCTCTTTTTTAAAATGCTTAGACAAACATGTTTAAATAATATTATGAATTTCTCTATAATGCTTAAATGAACATGTCTGGGTGATTTTCTTTGTTCTTATCATAATTGCTTGGATGATTGGTATGCCTAAAAATATATATATTTTCTTTGCAATTATGTTGATGATAAATAACATGACAATTTTTGTTTTCCTTTATATGCTTAGATGAACATGTCTAGACTAGAAATTCTTTGTTCACATTAATTTCTTGTATGAACATGCCATTATTTTCATGCTTTTTTCTACATTTAGGCTGTGTTTGTTTCAAGTGAAAACTAGTTTAGGAAAATGTTTTACACCCTTGTGTGTGTTTGGCTCCAACGGTAAATACGGTCAAATAGAAATTGCTTTACACTTTGACTGTAAAAAGACCTTCCTTTGGCTATAAAATCGTTTATGCTCTTATTTTACTTTCAATGTATTTCCGGACTACACACCCAAAGAGAGAGAGAGAGAGAGAGAGAGAGAGAGAGAGAGAGAGAGAGAGAGAGAGAGAGAGAGAGAGAGAGAGAGAGAGAGAGAGAGAGAGAGAGAGAGAGCAAGAGGAAAGAGCAGATTGTGCCGCCCCTATCGCCACCTAACCAAGCTCAGATCGTGCTGCCCCTACTGCCTAGATCGTTCCGGCCAAGCTTCCTCTTTTTTCTCTCTTCTTCCTCAACTTTTCTTCTCCCTCTTGCTTAACGTCGCCGATATGGCTGCCATCAACCACCAGCCCACTCCACTCCACCCCCAAACCCACCCGATCTGGCCGCCGCTGTCCTCCATCCACTCCGATCTTTCTCTTTCTCGATCTATCTCTCTTTCCCTCAATCTTTCACTCTTTCTTCCCCCTCTCATCGAGTATATCATGTATATGTTGTAAATAAATGTTTCTAATTTGATTTTTGGTTGTGTTAAAGTGTATATTTTGAAATTTTCTATTATAAAATTTGTTTGGAAGCTAAGAAAATGGTTGAGAAAATGTGAAAAATTTGTAGGAAAATAACATTTTTAGAATGTTACCAAATATCGAAAATCGTTTTCCTGACTATTTTCCATTGCAGAACCAAACACCCGAATTTTATTTTCCTTACGAGAATTCATTTTCCCCTGCATTCATTTTACACTTGGAATTCAATTTACATAGAGCCACATGGCTGAATCTTAAGAGGGGAATCTACGGAACAACATCTAAGGTACTGTACCTAAGTTTTGTCCTATTGAAAAACTTAGGGTGTGATAAGATATATGTGCTTATGGGTGTAAAGTTTTTGTGCTATATCTCATCACACCCTTAGATATTTTTGTTATTGGAAAATGTAACAACTTTGAATTATGATGAATGAAAATTATTATTATTTTTAAAAAAAAAGAAGAATCTCTAAACACGTGAGTTAGTTTTTAATTAAGTCTTTTGTATTAGTTACTTTGCTTTAATCAATCTATTCCCTAATGTAGATATTATTTTAGGAAACACTTTAGTTCCAAACCGATTTAAAATAATTTTTCTCCAACTCACTATGTAGCGATTGAAATGATCATCCATGTATAGTTCTAATTATATAGCATTTTCAATGAATGGTGTGTTTGTTTAAATAATATATATGATAGTATCATAGATAGTCACATTGGTTGTTTGGAGGAGGTTCCTCTATATTGGTACGAAGTTAAACTTTGACTTTGTTATAAATTTGAAGAAAAAGTTAACGGATGGTCTATGTGCATTAGTTTAAGAAATATTTTTAGAATTTTTTTATGAAAAAAGAAAAAATATTAATTTTTTTGACAGTTTTTTATATTTATCATAAAAGTTGTATCAAAACTTTTCCAAAATGGTTTATCAATAATTTTCCTAAGAGCATTTGTTAACATGACTCTTAAGAGATATGAGTAGAAATGGTAGTAAAGGCCAAATGGTAAGTACAAAAAGAAAAACAAAAGAACTATTGTGACTTTTATGATTAACTTCCTAAATCTCCACACATGTGAAGACTTATCATGTGCATTACAACCCAAATCCATGCTTTAAACAATACCCCTGCAGGGGAAAAAAAACATGTAGTGCTGCTAGATCATTCCATGATGTGGTGGATGACAACCCCAACACTATTAATAGATATAGAGTCATAGACTCAACAAAACTTCTCTATTATTGCATTGTCACAAAACATCGAAGCATATGTTTTAGTTGTGGTTCCTCCAATGCTCTCTCTCTTTTCTTTTTTCGCTAAAGTCTTCCCTTCATCACTTGAGAAGAAATAACTTCATAATTATTGCGGCATCAGTATTGGTAGACTGGAACACATCTCCACCATTAACTCATTGGTGAAAAAAAAAATATATATAAATTGCTCTTTGTATTTAAAAATTTTACATCAAAAAACGAAATTCTAACAATAATTAAGTGATTCCTCCAAAACTATAGTTAAAGGGCATACCAATAACACTTCCATTGCCGATTTGTGGCAGCCCATGAACTTGAAACACTCAATCCTTTGTTGCATAAATCAATTGCACATCCGCTGCTAGACTTCGCCAGTGAGTTAGGGGCTGTTTGAATTTTGTTGTTTTCATCACCCATCACTATGTTTCCATCATTCATCACTCAAAAATGGTGAGATCCACAGAGAGAAAGTCTGTTTGGCTGTATTTTCAAGTTTTGTTTTTATCACTTAATTATCTGATTTTTGAGTGATGAGTTAGCAAAATTGAAAAAAACTTTTGGGTGTTTTTGAGTTGTGAAAACAGAGTGATGGTGACATTTTTGTAAATATATTCATATGGTGGGCCCCGTTGTCTATGTCCTATCTTTTCCTTGCCAGCTCCAATGACTACCAACAGCTCTTTCCTCTACCAGACAATTTCCTTTTTTTTTTTTCCTCTTCCTCTTCTCTTCCCAAACCACTATCTTCTCTCCATACCCATCTACCATTAACACAACCCATTACTCTCACAGTTCCGGTCTGCCACTCCAGCTGATGCTTAAGTCTTCCTTCTGCTCTGTCTCCATCTCCGTCTCGGCAGTGGGTCTCGTGGTTTCGGGTTGTGGGTTGTCATCTCGGTGGCATAGACGTGGTTTCAGGTTGGGTATTTATGGGTTTATGTTTGTATGTTTAAGAGAGTTTGTATTTGTTGTTTTTGGGCAGTGGGTAAGAGGGAAAAAAATCTGAAATTTGGAGTGGGAAAGAGAGAAATATGGGCTATGGGTAAGAGAAAAAAAAAAGAAAAAAAAAGAAAGAGATTTGGAGTGGGAAATAGAGCAAATCTGGGTTGTGGGTAAGGCAAAATAATATGAGATTTGGAGTGGGGAAGACAAAAATATGCTTTGTGCAAAGAGTTGTTTTTTTGTCTTTGTGGAGTAAAGAGTTGTTGCTCAATTGCTCTGCAATTTTTATGTGGGTACTGGGCATTGTGCTTAGTTTCTCGGTTGTACCTATTTCAGCCAAAATGCAAGTTAAAATGCCTTTACTTTATGTCAAAGATGCCTAAATTATAACTTGACCCAAGTAGGTTGATCTGAAAAAAGTCGACAACATAATCTTAAGACTTAATATGGTCTTGAATATTTTGGAATAATATTAACAAAAATAAGTAAAGGATGATCCTTGCTTATACTTTGCAATAAAATGTTGTAGTTGAAGCCTATGCTATTCGTTCTATTCTTCATGACCATTTTCCTGAGAAAGTTGTAGTAAAGAACTCTGGTTTGGTTTTGGGGTAAGTGGAGTAAAGAAGGGTGGGTAACGGTTCTGGTGCATTGGTAGTATATGTCAGAGTGTGGGTTCCAATTTTTTGAGTTTTTGGGATTGAAAACAGAACTTGATTTAGGTGCCAAACTAGCTTTGGAGTTTGAGGATATTTGAGTGATAAAAAATAAGTTATAGAGTGATGAGTGATGATATTTAAGTGAGGAGTGAGGAGTGATTATTTTTTTACACCTAAACAAGCCCTTACTCTCTAAATTAGAAGTTGATTTCTCACAAACCCAATAAATTGAATTAGTTTAGATTATTGAAAAAAAATATAGGAGGTAGAAATAGAATGAGAAGTGAGAAATGAAAGTGGGTATAAGTGTATTGTGTATAACCATATGAGGATTTGTTACATAAGTATTAATATCCTGCATTAGCATCTCTTTGCCCTTGTGTTAGAACCTATTTCTCTCTCCCTTATGTGTGTGTGTGTGTGTTTGGTTCTAAAAAAAGAAAAAAGAAAAAAAGAAAAGGTAATTATTTCACATTGCTTAAGAGAATATTGTCTGTAGTATAACTTGTCTTACTCACCTTTAAAAGTTATCATGACTTTTGAGTGGAGTTGTGATGTATTTTTGTGTTAGAGATTTTTTCTCTCTCTCTCTTGTGTGTGTGTTTGTTTCTTATAAAAAAGAAAAAAGCATGTTTGAACCAACAAATCTACAATGATGAAGCGTGAATTTGTCAGTTAAAGTGTGCAGATGGAAGCAATCTCCAGCCTGTATGAATGTACTCTCGAAAGTGGTCGCCGGTGTGGTGCCTGCCACAACACCTTCGATGTCGAAGTTAGTATCACGAGTTTTTTAAGAATAAGCAATATAATGTAATGGAATCAAAGAAATCTCTTAGTATCTATCTGAGTATGTATGTACCTTGTTCTTGGCAATGTAAGGGCTTTATATATGTTGTTACAGCTTCCAGCTGTTGGGGCAATTATGGTGGTTCTAATGCCCTTCAGGGTAACGTTTCCTACCTCATAATGTTGCTTTAATTTTCTCCCAACGGTCTGTACAGTTGGCTTTGTAATCGTCTAGGGTGTTATTGGCTGCATTGAATGAAATGTCTACCTTCGTCAGTGAAGTGGGTACTCGTCCTCTCAGGCTGATCTCATCTGTCCTATTGAGCTCGTTTGTGATTGATTTCGTCAGTCCCATCAGGCTGCCCTCGGATTTCGTGGTCGTCATAACACGTTATGTCGATCAAGGAAGGTGAATGGTTTTTGGACTGCAAGTGGTTGTTAGGTTTCCGTGCCATATTAAATGCGTAGCGACAACGCTTTTCGGGTTGTGGCTTATGTGGCATATTTTGACTGGTGGAGTTAATGCTCCATATGATGGGACTATTGGTTTTCTCACTGGTTTTTCAGTTTTCTAATTCTTGGTTTTAAACTTCTCCTCTTCTCACTCTTTTTAAAATCCTTCAATCATTGTTCTGACCATCCTCTCCGGCGACCTCATTCTGCTATTTTCCTCTGACCTAGTGCACGGCGCTGTGGTGCTTCCCCTGTTTATTGCTTTTTAAAGGTATGCCCATTCTCTTTTTCCCTTCTATGCCCTTCCTTTCTTTTCTGTTACAACCTTGCTTCTGATTACTTTTCTGTCTCTTTTTTTTTTTTTTTTTTTTGCTTTGTTCTTGATTTCTTGGGGGTTTAGCTTGTACTGTGTCTTCTTTTTGGTTTTCATGGTTCGTAGCTCTGAGGTTAGGACAGTCTACCCATCAATTTCTTTCCTATTCGCTCGCTTAGGAGGGTCTTTAGGTGTTTTTCCCCATATTGAGAATTTTGTTTTTGAGGGCAATTGTTTGAGCGTTGCATTGGCTGATTTGTTGCCCTTGCTTCATCAATCACTAGATTGGTTTGCAAACGAGGTGAGAGAGTGAAAGAATATGTCTGAGGTTAGGTCGAACGAGCTCGAGACTGGGTTGTCGTCTAGCGGCGGCCTAGCGGAAGGGGATACCGCCATCTCTGCCCCTCTAGAGGTTAAGGCTTTCCATGCTTTAGAGGAGAAGTGTGGGCTGGATGCTGACACACTTAGGAGATTTAAGGATAGATTTTAGTTCCCAAATCGGGTTAGGGTTTGTTTACCCAATGAGGAGGATCGAGCTTGTCACTTCTTCCCAGGCGAGGTGTGCTTTTACGAGTCTGCCTTTGTCTGTGGGTTGAGGTTTCCTATTCATCCCTTCTTTATGGAGCTATTAGAACATTTTGGTATTGCTCTTGAGTAACTTATGCCTAATTCGTGGAGAATATTGGTCAGTTGTATGGGAATATGGTTGGCTGCCACGGACAAGATACGCTTAGGGTTGACGAGCTCATCTATTTGTATCGCTTAAAAGCATCAAAGGAGCACGGGTACTATGAACTGGTGCCTTGGGAGAGGAGGACTAGGATATTCAAGAAGTTACCTTCGTCGTTTAGGTACTGGAAGTCCAGGTTTTGCTTTGTGTTTGGGGACGATTTTGAAACTCCATCAGGCGAGGTTTGGGGTGATCTCCCCAGGTTGCGTCGTCAGTGGGGAACCCCGACCTTAGGTGCGTCAATATTCCCTCCCATTCATTAAGTTTCGTTGTGCTTGCCTTTATCGCTATTGATTCTCTTACTTCTTCTCCTACGCAGTTAAGAGACAGCCCAAACTGAAGAGCAGGTATAGGGAGCGAGTTCAGAAGGTGATTGAATATGCGCAGATGATTGAGAGTTGGGACGACCTTGTAGACCCCAGGACACTTACCTTCTACTGTCTTGGCCCAGATCCTTCCAGTTACGTCCTGCAAAACCTTGACATTGAGGGAAAAAAGAGTAAGTATGGAGTTCGTTAGCATTCACCTTTATATATATCTCCTCACTTTTTTTTTTTAACAAGTGTTTCCTTCTTGCAGAGATGATGACCAAGTTCAACAAAGACATGTACGCTAAGATGAGGGCAAAGAAGGACGAGCCTCTATCAAACTTGGGGAAGAAAGCAGTGCGCGTTACTGGGAAAAGTGGCTCTGTCCCTCCTGCTTCCTCCGTCAGCCTAATCGTGTCAGGGGTTGTGACGATGAGGATTGCTTCTCCCACGACTTCGGTGGAGGAGATTGGGGGTACTCCCGTCTCTAAGAGGCCGAGGTTGTCTGAGAAGGAGAAGAAGAAAGGCGACCTTCGTCCATCCATGATCTGGACTAATGAGAGGCTTGTAGTGGATAGGGCTCATGGAGTAGTGACGGCTGCAGATCTGAAGGTCCTATCTGGTGTCCCATTCAATGACGTGGCTGTTTACCACGTCCACAAGCTTGTACAGGTTAGTTCGCTTGCGCCACCCTTTCCTTTTTTTTTTTTTTTTACTCACAACTCTGAACTTTTTTTCTAGGTACTAGGAGAAAGTCTCCATATCACTTCTGAGTATCTTACCCAGGAGGCGAAGATGGTGTCCCTCATGTCCAGGATGGAAGCTCTAGAGGCAGAGAACTCTACTCTGAAAAAGAATCTTATTGATTCCATGGGCGAGGCTGCTTCCTTGAAGGAGAAAGTGAAGATACTGGGTGATGAACTCAAAGTTGAGCATCAGCTGACACTGGAGAAGGATAAGCAGCTTTTAGGTGCTAAGGAGAAACTGAAGACAATTGTTGCAAGGTCGATGGAAGCATTCCAAACTACCGACGAATATAGCACTATTATGTTCAGCTGGTATTTCAAAGGATTTGAGCTCCTGAGGAGATACCTTATGAAGCATCCTTCTGGGGTGGACATAGAGAAGTTGGACTGAGGAAGTAGACCAGGAAATGGCTGCTGATGAGGCCGCCCAATCTTTTGCCATTGAGCTTGACGCTCATGAGGATGTTCCTGCTAATGACGCTTATGAGGATGTTCTTGCTAATGACGCTCCAACTGGTGATGACGATGCTACCAATGGCTGACCCTTATACTTGTGTAAATTTCTTTTCATTTTGGTGGATGCCCGTCATGTTTTTGGGCCCATTTTTTTTTTTTAGATCTAATTTCTAAACAATTGCTTTTTATTCTATTTTGAGAACAATATTGGTAGCCCAGTGTTTATGGGTTTTTTTTTTTTTTTTTTTTTTTTTATGTAAAAACAATGGTAATTAACCTTGGTTTTGGGGCTTTAATTAAATTTGCTGCATACTTACTTGTACCAGTGGTTGCACACTTGTCTGTTGAGTTTTGCCTGAGTCCATATGTTATGCTTAGTGAAAGTTCCTTACTGTGACTTTCCTTTCTTTCGTCAGTAGTTTTAGCTGTTTTCTCACAACTAGAACTCCTTTGGTTTAGGCAAATGGGTTGGGTGCCTAGGTTCAGCTTTAGTTTTGATTCGTTGTGAAATCCTCGTCAGTAACTTACATCCGTCAAGGCGAAATCTAGCTACTTAGTTGTTTTATCATTTACACCTATTTACACCCACTTAAGGGATTTTTTTCGTCTTTAATTGTCTTCGTTGGTAACCTACATCCGTCACAGCAGAATCTTGTTACTTAGCCACTTTTTTCGACTTACACCCATTTAAGGGATTTTGTCATCTTTTAATTGGCTTCGTTGGCAACTTACATCCGTCACAGTGGAATTTTGTTACTTAGCCATATTTTGACTCACACCCATTTAAGGGATCTTGTCATCGTTAGTAACTTACATCCGTCTAGCCGGAATCTTATTACTTAACCATTTTTTGACCTACACCCATTTAAGGGATCTTGTCATCGTCAGTAACTTACATCCATCTAGGCGGAATCTTGTTATTTAGCCATTTTTTGACCTACACCCCATTTAAGGAATCTTGTCATTGTCAGTAACTTACATCCGTCTAAGCGGAATCTTGTTACTTAACCATTTTTAGCTTGTGTAGCTTATATAGTTGACCAGACCTGTTTGCACGGTAACATTAGCTGAATAATTCATTTATTAACTTTAATAACGAATACATTTATTTGCTACATCTATTGATGGTATTTCTTCAAATGCACAATGTTCCATGGCCTTGGTAGTCTTTACCCATCTAGGGTCTCCAGGTGATAACTGCCTTGTCTAGAGTAGTGAATGACTCGGTAAGGTCCTTCTCATGTAGGGTTGAGCTTTCCTTAGGCGGAGTCTTTAGTGGCAGTGGTGACCTTGTGCTAAGTCTTCTGAGCTTTACCCTCTTGTTGTAATAGTAAATCATTTTCTACCGGTAACCCGCCATTCTGCTGCAAGCTTTATCTCTTACCTCGTCTAGACAGTCCAGGCTAACTCGTAGAAGATCATCATTGTCTTCTTTGTTGAATACCTCTCGTTTGGTGCTGGTTACTCCTACCTCGACCGAGATCACTGCTTCGGTACCATAGGTAAGTCTGAAGGGGGTTTCTCCCACTGGGGTTCTTGCTGTGGTTCTGTAAGCCTATAAGACATTGGGCAACTCTTCTGGCTAGGTCCCGTTTGCATCATCCAGCTTCGTTTTGATGATCTTGAGCAATGTCCGATTTATCACCTTCATCTGTCCATTCGCCTATGGATGCCCTAGGGATGAGAATTGATTCTTGATGCCTAATCCTAAGTAGAAATCCCTGAAGCTTTGGCTATCAAACTGTCGTCCATTGTCTGATATGATCATCCGTGGGATTCCGAACCTACAAATTATATTCTTCCACATGAAGCTTTGGATTCTTGCTTCGGTGATGGTCGCCAATGCCTTTGCTTCAACCCATTTCGTAAAGTAATCAATAGCAACTAGTAAGAATTTTACCTAACCTTTGCCTTGCGGTAGTGGGCCGACGATGTCAATTTCCCATTGTGCAAAAGGTCACGGGGACGCAATCATCGTCAGTTTCTCTGCTGGAAGCCGCTGAACATTCCCAAACCGCTAACACTTGTCACATTTCTTGACGAAATCTATGGTGTTCGTCTGCATAGTTGGCTAGAAATAGCCTATTTGAATGATCTTGTGCACCAAGGATCTGGGGCCAGCATGATCCCCACAAACTCCTTCATGGATCTCCTCCAGGATGTACTTTGCTTCTTCTTCGTCAACACACTTCAAGTAAGGCATGGAAAAGCCTCTCTTGTATAGGGTGTCATTAAGGATTACAAATCTAGCCGCCCTCTTTTTGATCTTCGTGGCCTCGTCTGCGTCCTGAGGGAGACGCCCATCCTGAAGGAAAGATAGGATGGCCGTCATCCAGCTGTTTGTGCTCTGGATTGTGAATGTTGGGATTTCTTCAATGCTGGGGTTTTTCTGGACTTCCATCATCAGGTCTGTTTTCGATCCCCCTTCTTCCAACGATGCTATCTTTGAAACTTCGTCTGTTGTCATATTTTGGCTTCTGGGGATTTGCATAAACTCCACTTCATCAAACTTCTAAGTCAGATGTTTCGTCAGCCAGAGATACTTCTGCATTCTTTCTTCCTTTGCTTCATATTCCCCCTTGATTTGCCCAATTACTAGCTTTGAATCGTTTTGGACTAACAGGTTCCTAGCTCCAAACACTTTTCCGAGCCTCAAACCTGTCAAAATTTCTTCGTACTCGGTCTCATTGTTGGTGGCAGGAAATTTCAGCTGGACTCCATACTTTAATACTTCTCCTTCGGGGGTGATTATGACAACCCCTACTCCTCCCCTTTTTTGGGCTGACGAACCGTCGGTCTGTATTGTCCATCACTTTCCTTTGTCGGTGAGGTCATCTTTGTCTGGGAGGGTAAACTCTGCGATAAAGTCTGCTAAAGCCTATGCTTTAATGGCTGTCCTGGGATGATATTCAACATCAAATTGGCTGAGTTCGATTGCCCATTGGACCATTCTCCCAGCTTTTTCAGGTTTGCCTATAGACTTCTTGATAGGTTGGTCCGTCATCACCAAGATTGGATTTACCTGAAAATACTGTCTAAGTTTGCGTGAGGCTACTATCAATGCAATCGTGATTTTTTTCAATCTTTGGGTACTTGGACTCAGCTCCTTGGAAAGCTTGGTTGACGTAATAAACTAGAAGCTGTTTCCTATCTTCTTCCCGGATTAGGGCTGCACTGACGGCTATATCTGACACTGCTAAGTAAAAATACAAGTTCTCACCTTCTTTTGACGGGCTTAGAAGAGGTGGATTGCTTAGGTAGCGTTTAAGTTCCTGAAAAGCTGCCTCACATTCGTTAGTTCAGGCGAAAGCCTATTTCAAGGTCTTGAAGAAGGGTAGGCACTTGTCTGTCGCTCTAGAGACGAACCTATTGAGGGCTGCAATCCGCCCTGTGAGCTTCTAGACTTCCTTGACGGTCTTGGGTGATGCCATGTTGATTATGGCTTGTACCTTCTCTGGATTTGCCTCTATTCCTTTCTAGGACACCATGAATCCCAAGAATTTCCCTGAGGCTACACCAAAAACAAATTTACTGGGATTCAGCTTCATGTGGTATTGCTTGAGGGTAGCAAATGTCTCTTTAAGATCGTCCAGATGGGCAAGTTCCTCTTTGCTCTTGATAAGTGTATCATCCACGTACACCTCCATATTCCTGCCAATTTGCTTGCTAAACACTCTGTTCACCAATCTCTGATAAGTAGCACCTACATTCTTCAGTCCAAAGGGTATTACCTTATAACAATAGAGCCCTTAACTGGTGATGAATGCCATTTTCTCCTGATCCTCGTCAGCCATTTTTATTTGGTTGTATCCTGAGAAGGCATCCATAAATGTCAACAGCTTGTGTCTAGCTCTAGAATCTACCAGCTGGTCTATTCTTGGAAGAGGGAAATTGTCCTTGTTCAGGTCTGTGAAGTCCACACACATTCTCCATTTCCCATTCGCTTTCTTCACCAGGACGACGTTTGCAAGCCAGTCTAGATAGTATACTTCCCAGATGAAGCCTACAGTCAAGAGTTTGTTAACTTTGTTAGCAATCGCTTGGTCTCTTTCAGGTGTGAAGACTCTTCGTCTCTACTTGACGGGTTTCCTTTCCGGGTCTACATTCAACCTGTGCTGAATGACTTCTAGAGACATGCTTGGTATGTTGTCGTGGCTCCAGGTAAAGACGTCTAGGTTTTCTTTAAGAAATTGGACTAGCTTCGTTCTCATCTCGGGACTTAGAGTCGTCCCTATCCTAGCCGTCTTATTTGATTCTCCTTCGGCCAGCTTTACTGTCTCTAGAGCCTCCACATTTTCTTTCTCCTTTTCTTCGATCGTACATGTATGGTTCTCCATTGCGGCCACAACGGCCTGGTAGCATTCTCAAGCTAAAATTTGATCTCCTTTAACTTCACCAACACCGTTCTCTGTTGGGAATTTTACTTTCAGGCAGTAGGTAGACGTGGATGCTTTCCACTTGTTGAGTGTTGGCCTTCCGATGATTACATTGTAAAACGAGGGGCAATCTACCACCAAGAAGTCTAGATGACAAGTCAACTGCTTCGGGTAGGTTCCCATCGTCACTGTCAATGTCACTATGTCCTAGGGGTATACCTTGTCATCATTGAAACTGACGAGGGGGGAATCAAATGGACGCAGTCTTTTTGGATCCAATTTCAGTTGTTGGAATGCAGGGAAGTAGATGATATCAGCGGAGCTACCATTGTCCACGAGGATCCTTTTTGTGTTGAATCCTTCTATGATAAGCATTATGACCAAGAGGTCGTTGTGAGGCTACTTCACTCCCCTAACATCTCCTTTGTTGAAAATTATGTCCTGATCAGTTTGTCTGTGCTTCAACGGGGGTGTCGTGTGGACGTTGTTCACCTGTCGTTGATATGCTTTCTTAAGGGATTTAAATGATCCTCCCGCGATGGGCCCTCCTGCGATCATCTGTATTTCCCCGATCACATTTTGAGGAGGTTGGAATTGACAGTCACCGCCCCTGGATGAGGACTCATGCTGGCCTTTGTTTTCGTATCGAAACTTACTATACTCCCCCTTCTTCACAAACTTCTGCAGCTTCCCCTTCTGTATCAACTCCTCTATTTGCTTTTTGAGGTCTTAACAATCTTCGGTGTAATGGCCATGATCCTTGTGAAATCGGCAATACTTATTCTTATTGTGGACGTTAGGAGACGAGTGCAATGGTCGCAACCATTTAAGGTAGTGTTCGTCCTTAATCTACGTTAAAATTTTATCAACAGGCATAATAAGAGGGGTAAATTTTACCATTTGTGGACCTTTATCATCTTTCCTTCTACTCCCGTCATTGGTCCGATGATTTGGGTGCTCCCGCTTTTGTCCTATACGATCGTCATCTTTCCTTTCTTTGTCCCCTAGTCTTTCTACACCCCTAATGGCTGCTAATGCGTCTTCAGCATTCATGTACTTCTGTGCTTTAAGGTGCATCTCAGCTATCGTTTTTGGGGGATTCTTTGCGAGTGACGTAACGAGCTCTCTGGATTTCAACCCTGCCTTGAAGGTCGTTAGTTGCACCTTATTGTCAACTTTGTCCACCTCTAGTGTTTCGCAAGTAAAGCATTTCACATATGACCTTAGGGTTTCCTTCTCTCCCTGCCTGATGGTAAGTAAGTGGTTTGCAGTCCTCTTAGGGTGTTGTCCTCTAATGAAGTGACGCAGGAAGGCGTTGCTCAACTGCTCGAAGTTGTCAATGGACGATGTTGGCAACTTTGTGAATCATTTCCTTGCAGCTCTTTTGAGAGTGGTTGGGAAGGAACAACACAGTATTTCGTCTGGGGGCTGCTGGAGCCCTGGTGTCGTTTTGAAGGTGTTAAGATGATCTTGAGGGTCCTTTAGCCCATCGAACAGTTCAAGTTGGGGCAACCGAAATTTTGACGGCACTGGGCATTCAAGGACTGTTGTGGTGAATGGCAAATCCGTTGCCCTGACCATTTGATCTACACTCCGTTCTGTTTTCTCCTTGATGGCGTTCCTAAGTTCGTCCATCTCCCTCCTCATCTCTTGGAGAAGATCCAAGTTGTGCTCGGTTGGAGTAGTAGGCCTTTGATGGTCACTTCTTCTATGCCTATCTCCCTCGTCATCTCGGTTCCCTTTAGACCGATTCTCCTCTTGCTGAAGCCATAGCTTCATTTCCTGATTTTGTCTGGTCAGTTCTTCAACGGTGGCTGCGAGAGCTTGAACTTGCTGAACTAAGGGTGTGGAATCTTAATTGGACTCCATCTGATAGTAATTGTTGATTGGAAACTACTTTTTCGAGATTATAAACGAAAATGTCGTTCCCACAGACGGCGCCAAACTGATGAAGCGTGAATTCGTCAGTCAGAGTGTGCAGATGGGAGCAATCTCCAGCCTGTATGAATGGACTCTCGAAAGTGGTCACCAGTGTAGTGCCTGCCACAATGCCTCCGATGCTGAAGTCAGTATAAGGAGTTTTTTAAGAATGAGCAATATAATGTAATGGAATCAAAGAAATCTCTTAGTATCTATCTAAGTGTGTATGTACCTTATTCTTGGCAATGTGAGGGCTTTATATATGTTGTTACAGCTTCTAGCCGTTGGGGCAGTTATGGCGGTTCTAATGCCCTTCTGGGTAACGTTTCCTGCCTCATAATGTTGCAATTTGCTCCCAACGGTCTGTACAGTTGGCTTTGTAACCGTCCAGGGTGTTATTGGCAGCATTGAATGAAATGTCTACCTTCGTCAGTGAAGTGGGTACTCGTCCTCTCAGGCTGATCTTGTCTGTCCTATTGAGCTCGTCTGTGATTGATTTCATCAATCCCATCATACAACAATAAGCATAAATATAACAACATAATGCATACAACTAAAATTCGACTTATGATTTGGAAAACAACGTAATGATTAAACACAGTAAAAGTGACATAGCAAAAATCCCTTGGATTTGAGTCAATGATTTTGGGGGGAAATAAAAAAAAAAAAATAAAGACAAAATGTGAGAGATCAACGACGAAAGCAAGATATAACATAACACACTTTTGACTTTGTTCATAATTTTAAGGGTAAAATATTATTTTAGTTTCTAAACTTTACTCAAAATTTTGGTTTTTATTCCTAAACTTTAAGAAGTTCATTTTTTATTCCTAAATTATTAAAAAATTCATCTTTTGTTTTTAAACTATTAAAAATATTTTATTTATATTCTTAAACTTTACCAAAAGTTTGTTTTTCATCCCTACTTTTGTTTCTAAAGTGTTGATTTTTTTTTTTTTTATGAAGTTTAGAAATTAAAAAAAATGATTTTTCTTTTTTTAACTTTAGGAATAAAAAACAAACTTTTGACAAAATTTATGGACCAAAATAATATTTTACCCTTAATAATTTTGAACAATAAACCTAAAACTTTATAAAGATCTTAATTGTTGAGTCCCAACACAATCGAGTGGACATCTTAACCAAGAAATTCATCTACACAAAGTATAAAAATAAGTAAATAACAATGACTTTCAAAACAACATTAATGATTAAACACATTTAAAAAATCACATTAAAACCCCTTGGATTCGTGACTTCCAACCAATTGATGGATTTGATATTGTTGATGTAGGTTGAGTGAAAGAGTAGCTTCAATTATTTTCTGTCATGAATGCGCAATTAAGAAGAGTAAATACATTAAAGATCCCTTCTTTTTTCAATAAATTTTTCTAAAGAAATTAAGAGCAGCTGAAATTGTAAAAGTTGTGAGTAAAAGAAGTTTTTATGGGAGTTAAATGTGGGTGAGTGGAAGTCAAATTTGGGATAACGTGACTGTGAGGGTGTGAGAGTTGGTAAAGTAGAAGTAAGAAAGATCAGTGTGCCGATATGAAGAAAGCAGAGCTGATCGTCATTCCAGCCCCAGGAATTGGTCACTTGGTGTCGACACTTGAATTTGCAAAGCGCCTAATTGATCGAGATGATCGACTTTTCATCACTATTCTTTCCATGAAGTTCGACTTTTCCCTTTATCCCTTTGCAGATGTATACACCGAATCACTCACTGCTTCACAACCTCGAATCCAACTCATACATCTCCCTCAAGTCAACCCACCTCCATCGGAGCTTTTGAAATCACGTTTAAACTATATATCTGTCTACATAGAAAATAACATTCCTAATGTTAAAGATACTGTCACAAATATTGTCTCCTCCAACTCTAAATCAGATTCATCCCGAGTTGTTGTTGGGTTAATTCTTGATTTCGTTTGCACGTCCATGATTGATGTGGGCAG
The DNA here is from genome assembly GCA_030445155.1 of Quercus variabilis. Classification (NCBI taxonomy): domain Eukaryota; kingdom Viridiplantae; phylum Streptophyta; class Magnoliopsida; order Fagales; family Fagaceae; genus Quercus; species Quercus variabilis. Next base: position 39,475,588 of record CP129445.1, read on the forward strand.
AGAACTTAATCTCCCATCTTATTTGTTCTTCACTTCTAACGCAGGATTTCTTGCTTTTATGCTCTACCTTCCAATTCGTCATAACCAAATTGGCAATGAATTTAGTGAGTCAGATCCTGAATTGTTAATCCCAGGGATACTCAACCCATTATCTGCTGGTGTTCTGCCTGCAGCTGTGCTTGACAAAGATGGTGGCTACACAGCTTATATGAAGTTTGCTCAAAGGTTCAGGGACACCAAGGGAATTATAGTAAATACGCTCAAAGAATTGGAGCAATATGCTATTGATTCATTTTCAGATGGTCAAACCCCTCCAGTCTACACGGTTGGGCCAGTGCTTGACCTCAAGGGTCCACCTAACCCTGCTTTGGATGAGGCCGAGCGTGACAACATCATGAAATGGCTTGATGATCAGCCTCCCTTATCCGTGGTGTTTCTATGCTTTGGAAGCATGGGGAGTTTTGGTGGAACCCAAGTGAAAGAGATGGCTCTTGGGCTAGAGCGTAGTGGGCGTAGGTTCTTGTGGTGCTTGAGGTCACCCACTTCCAATGATGTCTTGCCAGAAGGTTTCTTGGATCAGATCAAAGGGAAGGGGATGATTTGTAGTGGATGGGCACCACAGGTGGAGATTTTGGCTCACAAAGCAATAGGAGGGTTTGTTTCTCATTGTGGATGGAACTCCATATTGGAGAGTTTGTGGTATGGTGTGCCTATTGTAACATGGCCTATATATGCTGAGCAACAGCTTAATGCATTTAGAATGGTGAAGGAGATGGGGTTAGCTGTGGAGCTGAGGTTGGATTATAAGAGTGGTGGTGATCTTGTGATGGCTGATGAGATAGAGAGAGCTGTAAGACATGTGATGGACGATAGTGAGGTTAGGAAGAAGGTGAAGGAGATGGGAGAGATAGCCAGAAAAGCTTTGATGGATGGTGGATCTTCGTTCAACTCTATTGGACAACTTCTTGAGGATATGATAGGTAGCACTTGATATATATGTATGTACTGCGAATTACTATGTATTCTGGGTGGATTTCTCATCATTCTTGTTGAAGAAACAGAAAAGAGTGAAGGTCTCTTTAGACTTCAGACCTACGAGCTTATCCACACCCAATTACTGTTGAACTATTTTCAATTCATGTCAATAAACTTGTTAGATTGTGCTTGTTTTTATTGTTCTTGTGGCTGAGAACAGTATTGATTAAATGGAGGTCAGGCTTTTTTCACCATGTGCTTATTTGCTCCCTTGTTTATACTATTTTGATTAGACTTTCTACACCTGTAGCATTTTGATACTGAAAAGAATGGAAGAAAAAGTCAAGTTAGGAAACAATATATAGATAAGAAAAAGTTCTTACTCAATAATTTTGAGGTACTAGATATTAGTAAATACAATTGAAATAATGTTGAGTACAGTTCATTTGTATGGTAAATTTGAGCAGCATGCAATCAGCTCATCTAAACTCGAAAGATATTTCTGTCTAATAGCACATAATCCTGCCATTACATCTTTCTTCGAATTTTCATTGAGCAAAGAACTCCAGTTCTTAGTGCATCTTGGCAAAATCATGATGGTCAAGCCTTTCTTAAAAATTGCTATCTTTAGGTCCTTCCTACTTGTAATAATCTCCAACTAAAACATTTCAAAGCTGTACACATTTCCTAGCTTTGATGATATGCAACTTTGTCCATAGTCTGAAAATTTTCTACATATTTCATATATAAAAAAAAATAAATAAAAAATAAAAAAAATAAAAAGAAAAAGGAAAAATTCTCCATACATCATTTTTACTTTTTAACCTTTGCTTACTATCAATTTATTTTGGTGGAAAATATTTTCTAGGTAACGTTTTTGCTTTAGCTAAGTTTTAGTAATGACTAGAATTTCTATTTTGATGTGGGAAACCTTTCTTCTTCAGGCCTCAAAATGGAGGCAGTCCCCTGGCAGAGTGCTCTGTTTTCTTTTCGAAAACTAAAAATTTGGTATCATTGCTATAGAACCCAAATCTACCCCTGCCAGTCTTCGTTAAAGTGACAAGAATAAGAACAACAACAGAATGCAACACTAAAGAGGCCAACTGGGTGTGTGGTGTTATAGGATTTGAAATTACCTTTTAATTTTTGAAAAATTAAGGGTGCAAAACAAACCATATAATGGTTAAAACAGAGCAAGATTACAAATTTTATTGTTTAGTTTTCACTAAATTTCATTAATATTTTTTATAACTCCAAATAATTATATAAACCAAAACTCTCATTCACAAAAACAGACAAAATAGGGAACCTTTTTCAATTTTTGGGCCACTTATCAGGAGCATAAAAAGCAAAAATAGACCCCAAATTTGAAATCTATTTTGAAATATTAAGTGGTAAAGCGACTGGTTTGTGGGAAGGAAAAAAGTTACTTAGGATAAAGTTAGTGATCCATCAACAATTAGTCAATGATGTTGGTGCAAACACAATAATAATGGAAATAACACAAAGAGAACCTGAATAATATGATGAATATTATTAATTTGAAGAGATAACCATAACACTATTTGGATTGAGGCGCGACACTCGCTCTCTTCAAGGAGATTCTAGCCCTTGGTTGACTAATCTTTGTAACCGGTGTAGACCTTTTCTAACTTGTCTCCCTTAGGATACAACAGTCCAACAAATGTTGTATGGCTAGAACAGTTTCTGTACAAAGTGTTCAAGTCCAAAGTTCCACCAGAAGAACACCTTTCTTTGACCTGAAATCTCTCAAGTATTTAGGAATATTATTGAATTCACTCTCTCACACAATACTCTTTACTTTTATCTTTCTCTTCATTCACTCTTGATATGAAATTAGTCCATAGCATAGCCATATATATAGTCTTCCAACCCTTCACATAACCTACATATTATTTATTAATTTAGAAAACTTCTCTTAATTTATTTAATCTAACTTACATACAAGTAACTCTTTCTTTAACAAATTATAACTCATCTCTTTATTCATCTTCAATTATTTTGAGTTTCAACATATTTAATTTAAAATGTACTAACATTCCCCCACTCATTTTAATATTAAATTCGGAAAATGAGAGATTACCGAGTAAAGAGGGATTATTATGCATCATGAAGGTGTGCTCTGCATTGAACCTTCACTTAGTGAAACAACAATCTCTACTCCAGAGTCAGTAGTGGTCTCCGACTTGAACTATGACTACTTAAGGGAAATAAAGTATTACTGCTCACACATAATAATCTAGGTGTTGACATGAGCTTTTATAGCTAGCACGTTACGGCTGTGTGCTCATCCCAGTTTCATGAGTGTATTTAAGATTAAGTCCAAATCTCATAAGGAGCGACCCCACCCCCACCCCTACCCCCGCCCCCATATAGGTGAAAATTTGTCAAGGGTGCTCTTGTAATTCTGACACCCCACTTATATGAGTTACAAATTTCATTAAGAGTTTTTGACTCAACCTCTCCACATTACAGGATAAATGCACTTACATCATAGGGATGAACAATTAAAAAATTATTTACAAAATAAGTAATTAAAAAAATGAATAGTGCATTTCTTATGACCATCGTATGATTTGTTTTTCTCATTGAACCCAATTCTTAAGATCTCTGATCCTTGGGTTGGGTATTCTCATACATGGCTCATGATTCTATGGACTTTAGTCCCATCCCCCTCGATGTATTCCAAACTCTATCTTTTGCCAAGGCCTTGGTAAATGGATCTGCAAGATTATCATTAGATTTAATATAATCCACAGTTATGATGCTACTACTCAAATAAGATCGTACGGTACTGTGCTTTCTTCTTATAAGTTTGGATTTACCATTGTAGTAATGGTTTTTAACTCTACCAATTGTGGCAGTACTATTACAATGAATTAATATAGGTGGAATTGGCTTTTCCCAAAATGGAATTTCATATAACAAATCTCTAAGTCAATTTGCCTCTTCACTAGCTAAAGCTAATGCTATTAATTCAGCTTCCATTATTGAATTAGCAATTATTGTTTGCTTTTTAGATTTCCAACAAATAGCATCATTATCTAAGGTAAAAATATAACCAGTGGTAGAGAGAGAATTACCTGACAAAGTATTCTAATTGGCATCATTAAAAGCTTCAATTACAGCAGGGTACTTTTTATAAAATAAGCCATAGTTTTTTATACCAATTAAATATCTCATGACTCGCTTAATAGCTAGCCAATGATCTTTACTAGGCTTGCTAGTAAATTTGCTAAGCACTCCTACTACATATGCAATGTCAGGTCTAGTGCAATCAGTAGCATAACGCAAACTACCAATAATACTAGCATAATCCTTTTGATTAAAAATCTCATCATCATTATTCACAGGAAATAAATGAATACTATAATTAAAAGGAGTAGCTACACTTTTTGTGATCATGAAAATTATATTTTCTCAACATAATGTGATTGATCAAGAAATATCCCATCACATGTTTTTGTAATTTTCATGTCCAATATAAAATTAGCCTCACAAAGATCTTTCATATCAAAATGGCTTTTAAGCATACTTTTTGTCTCATTTATAACATGCATATTTGAGCCAAAAATCAACATATCATCCACATAAATGCTAATAATAGCATGTAAATTATTCTATGATTTAGAATAAATACATTTATCACATTCATTTGATTTATAGCCATTTTCAATTATGCAGGAATCAAACTTTTTATGCTACTACTTAGGCGCTTGTTTTAAGCCATATAGGGATTTAGTTAGCTTACATACCTTACTTTCTTGTCCAGATTCTACAAAGCCTTCGGATTGATCCATACAAATCTCTTCCTCTAGATCCCCATTTAGAAAAGTAGTTTTTATATCCATTTGATGAATTTTCAAATCAAAAATTGCTGTAATAGCAATTAATAATCTAATAGATGTAATTCTTGTTACCAGAAAAAATGTATCAAAGAAATTAAGATTAGCTTTTTGTTTAAAGCCTTTTGCAACAAGTCTAGCTTTAAACTTATCTATTGATCCATCCGGTTTCAACTTTTTTCTAATGACTCATTTACAACCTATAGTCTTACAACCCGGTGGAAGATCTACTAATTTCTAAGTTCTATTAGAAATTAGAGATTACATCTCATCATTTACAGCCTCTTTCCAAAATATAGCATTAGGTGATGTTAAAGCTTCTTTTAAATTTTGAGGATTTTTCTCAATGTTAAAAACATAATAATCAGGACCAAAATCCTTTTCAACTCTAGCTCTATTACTCCTTCTAGGTTCCATTTTAAGATTTTCTTGATTTTGTAAATTTGATGTAGAAGAACTAAGTTGTGACAAAATCTTTTCTTCACCCCCACTATTTTTTAATTTAAAAGGAAATTTTTCTTCATGAAAAATTGTATCACCAGATTCAAAAATTATTTTGTTTTCAAGATCAAAAAATCTATAGACTGCACTATTAATCGCATAACCAAGAAAAACATAGGTAGTAACTCTTATACCTAATTTAGGTATTTTAGGGTCAATAAGCCTTACATAAGTAAGACAACCTCATACTCTCAAATATCCTAAATTTGGCTTATGTCATTTCCACATCTCAAAAAGTGTAGTATGTGACTTTTTATGTAGCACCCTATTCAAAATATGACATGTTGTTAAAATAGCTTCACCCTAAAAATGTAAAGGTGTACCAGATTCAATTAACATGGCATTTGTTAACTTAATTAAAGTTTTATCTTTTTCTTTCAGCTACACTATTAGAAGCAGATGAATATGGTGCAGTAGTTTCGTGGATAATTCCTAAAGATTGAACAAATGAGTTGAATGTACTTGATTCATACTCACAGCCTTTATCACTTCTTATTCTTTTTATTTTTCTACCAAATTGATTTTCAACTTCTTTTAAAAAATCTTGAAATTTTTCAAAAGTATCATTTTTATTTTTCAACAAATAAACAGTTGTATATTTTGAGAAATCATCAATAAAAGTGATAATATATCTATTTCCTCAACAAGTTAAAATTCCCTCAAATTCACATAAATCGGAGTGAATTAACTAAAGCAATTCGGTATTTCTTACAACACTTTTATGAGGCATTTTTATAATCTTAGCTTGACTACAAGTTTCACATTTTTCAAAATCTTTTGACAGTATTGGAATTAATCCTAAACTACTCATGATTTCCACATATCTATTATTTATATGACACAAATGAGCATGCCAAAAATTAATAAAAGAAAGCATATAAACTGAACTGGTAAATGCTTTATTATTCTCAACATTCAATTTAAACATTCCATCACAAGTATAACTCTTGCCCACAAATAATCCCTTTTTAGTGATTACATAATTATCAGATTCCATAGTTTGCTTGAAGCCAGCCCTGTTAAGTAAAAAACTTGACATCGAATTTTTCCTCATGGATAGAGTGTAAAGAACATCTTTTAATGTTAGCACACGTCCAGAAGTGAATTTCAATTCAACCTCACTACTCCAAAGAACCTTGGTTTTGCTAGAGTTATCAAACATAACAGTTTTTTCTTCTTCAAAAGGAGTGTACAACTTGAACCAATTTTTGTCATAACAGATGTGCCTATTAGCACTAGAATCTGCCCACCACCCTTCAACATATTGTACCATATTGATGTCTGTAATCATAGCCACTAAAGGTTCTTCGGTTATGTTAGCTTGCGGGATAGATTCATGTTTCCGAAATTTGCAAAATCGAGCAATATGCCCACTCTTGCCATAGACAAAACATGATCTATTAAATTAATCTTGTGAAGGGGGTCCTTGGTTCTTATTATAATTTTTATTCAGGTTTCCCCTTCCTTGAGGTCTATTATTATTTTTAAAGGCTCTTTTTTTTGGCTTCAATTGACCATTTCTAGAAAAATAATTTTTGGGCATATTATTATTGGCTGAAATAAGGTTTACCTTTGTGGTGGAATTACTATTGCTGTTTTGTGTCATGAGTGCATCTTGTCCTCTAACCTCCTCCTACAAACGGATGCGTGTGATCAAAGTTTCCAAGGATGTCTTCTTTTGTTTGTGCTACAAAGTCTTTTGGAATTCCCTTTAAGATTGCGGTAGTTTATCAATTATGCCAGTTACTACCAAATTGTCTCCAATCTTTATGCCTTTGGATCTCAATTCTGCCACAATCATTTGAAAATCTTGTGCTTGATCCACCACCGATTTTCCATTCACCATTTGGTAACGGAAAAATCTACTAGCAGCATACTTTTTTGCACTAGCCTCCTTGGTATCATACTTGCTTTGTAAAGCTTTCCAAATTTTCTTGATAAAATTATAAGTTGTATCATAATAATCATAGAAATGATCGGCAAGACAATTCAAAAGATAAGAGCGACAATTATATTCATCTTTTGTATACTTATTTATTTTTTCTTGATGGAGACTATATTCTTCCTCACTCATCTCATCTTTGAGGGATTCTTGTTAGTGAGGATGTAGGCGACCTTGAGAAGACTCAAGTAGAAGAGGACTTTTCCTTTCCACCTCTTAAAGTGGACTCCCTTAAAGCGAAAGGGCTTGTTGAGATCTCTAACAGGCTTATTTGGTTTCTCTTGTGTAGGCTCCATATGTAAATCTCCTTAAAATTGTTGATGCAAACACAATAATAATGAAAACAACACAAAGAGAAACTGAATAATATGTTGAATATTATTAATTTAAAGAGATGAACACAACACTATTTGGACTGAGGCGCGACACTTGCTCTCTTTAAGGAGATTCAAGCCCTTGGTTGGCTAATCTTTGTAACTGATGTAGACCTTCTTTGACTTGTCTCCCCTAGGATACAACAACCCAACAAATGTTGTATGGCTAGAACAGTTTCTGCACAAAGTGTTCAAGCCCAAAGCTCCACCAAAAGAACACCTTTCTTTGGCCCGAAATCTCTCAAGTATTTAGGAATATTATCGAATTCACTCTCTCACTCAATACTCTTTGCTTTTAACTATTTCTTTTCATTCACTCTTGATATGAAATTAGTCCACAGCATAACCATATATATAGTCTTCCAATCCTTCACATAACCTAGATGTTATTTATTAATTTAGAAAACTTCTCTTAATTTATTTAATCTAACTTACATACAAGTAACTCTTTCTTTAACAAATTATAACTCATCTCTTTATTCATCTTCAGTTATTTTGAGTTTCAAACATATTTAATTTAAAATGTACTAACAAATGGCGATCCATAGTCAATTTGTGGAGAGTGTGTACTATGAATAACAAAAAGTTATTATTAGCAAAGATTTTTGCTATGTCGAATTTATTCCTATGGTTTGTTTAGTATTTGATATTCCAAAAAAAAAGTTTTTCATTCTATTGGGTTTTGTTTTTGTTAATCACAAATTTTTTATAATAATTTTCATTGCACAGAACAAAAAAAAAAAAAAAAAAAAAAAAAAAAAAAAAAAAAAAAAACCCAACAACAACAACAACAACAACAAAGGAGGGTAGCAATCCTTTAATTCAAAACTTGCAGATAGAATTTAGCTATATTTTTTTAATGAGTATATATAAATAATAAATCCCAATGTCCTAGCATCCTTTGTTTTTTTTTTTTGGGGAATAAATCCATTCCCGTCACATATATTGTATGCCCACAGGCCACAGCCCAAACATAAAAATAGGCCGATACACAAGCACTACCTGAGCCCAATTTCACGATCCATAATAATCCAATAAAACTACCATGCTTCGCACCTGTTGGTCCATACTAGCGCACTTACCGTTTGATCACAAATCACCAATACTCGAGATCTGTTCTCTCACATCAATAAGCTATTATGAACTGAGTGAAGCAGTTGCACCGAGAAAGACAGAAACTCAAAATCAATTTCAAACAAAACAGAACAGAATGCAATTCTCATTTCAGACTTTAGACTTTGCGATGTAAAAGTAAGCTCCAATTGTTTTCGTTTCCTTTTCATTTCACTCTGTTAAAACTTTATTTTCTTAGCATCCAAACAGAACTTAGTTAAGGGGGAAACTAAACTAGTGTGAATGTATGGCTAATCTAATGTCATAATAGTAAGTTTCTTTTTTCTTCTTTTGTACGTTTTGTCTCTTTGTTTGTTAATTAATCTAAGCTAAGTCCTTAGATGACTAAGAATAGTAGAATAAATTAACATGATAGTTAATTATTGCCAAGTTCACCATTGTAGATCACTAAGAATAGTGAAAAGAAATTTTTTGAAAGTTTTGCATAGAAACTAAGTGAATTCCAATTTTTTTTTCCCTGTTTGAGGCAAATTCCCCATTCAATTGCTAATTTGTTTTGTTGAATTTGTTTGATCTTGATGTTTTGGAGCTTTTATTTTAGTTTAAAATTTATTTTCCAGGTCGATCAGAAGGTTTTTATTTATTTATTTATTTAAATATATTAATTATGTAATGCTTGTTGGAGTTAAATCAGATTTGGTATTTGTGATCAAATGAATATGCAGATATGAACTAAATGTTTAGTGTCTACCTTGGTTGGAGGCAAAATCCTTACTCTCTGAGAGTGGAGATATTAGTTGAATATTGCGTTATGTAGGAATGTAATGGCAGGCATTGCGGGTATACATGAGTTTCTAGATGGTGATGGTGGTTTTGATGATGAAATTGTAGAAAACTCTGGTGAATGTGATGAAGCCACAGAAGACGGGCTGTTGCAGCATTGTAATTTAAATAATGTTGTGAATGATCACCTAGGTATGATAGAACGGTCAGAAGAGGGTTTAAGTGCGGAAATTTTGGAACCATGTATTGGGATGACTTTTTCTTCGTTAGATGGTGCAAGGGATTTCTATTATGATTATGCTAAGCGTATGGGTTTCACCATAAGAACAAATCGGATTAGACACTCGCTAAAGAACATGGCTATAATAGGGAGGGACTTTGTTTGTTCAAGAGAAGGTTTCCGTGCTGCAAAACATACACTTAGAAATGACAGGGTTCTTCCTCCACGACCAATTACAAGAGAAGGGTGCAAAGCAATGATTAGGTTGGCAGCAAGGGATGGCCGTACATGGGTTGTTACCAAATTTGTCCGAGAGCACAACCACAAGCTAATGACTCACTGTAACTTTCCTGGTGAACTGCCAATTGTCAATATACTTAGTGAGGTATGTCTGATGACTCATATACTAAAATATATGGTATTGATTGATTAATTTGATTTTGAATTACTTTATAAGCTTCTAGTGGTCTTATTTTTTATAGCTATAATTTAGTTGTTATCATTGCTCAGAGTTATTTGGAAATCCTCTGGGAGAATTACACCCTCTAGTGATTGTCCAATATTATCGGTATAAAGGGCTTTTTGTCAATTGGACTCTATAGATAGGAACCACGGAAATGGATATGGATACGACATGGCAATACGGCTATTTTTGAAAATTAGGACATGACATGGCAGGGATATGCATGTTAAGTAATTATTTAATATATTTTTATTTTTATATATTGTTAAGAATTTATTTTTCATATAATATTAAAAATATGTCAATATAAGAGCAATAATGGATAATAATTAATTGAAATTATATTTATCAAAAAAAAAAAAAAATTTGAAATCATAAGTCCATTGGAATCTAGTAAACTTAGGAGTTAGGACACAACACAAACCAAAGAGAAATAAGCATAAGTCTATCCATTGCAAGTTAATTGAAATCATGAGTCCATTGGAATCTAATAAACTTGGGATTTATGACACAGCACACACCAAAGAGAAATAAGCAAGGGGGGGGAGAGAGAGAGAGAGAGATTACTGTTGGCCATCACAGCTGTTGCCTTTGATTTTGTCACAAAGAGAGTGAGAGTGAGAGTGAGAAGATAGAACGAGAGAAGGAGAGAGATTGAGTTTCAGCTGTGGGTTTGAGTAAGAAATGAAATTATGGTTAGGTTTTTAAGTTTTGACCTCCAAACATTGCATTTCAGGCTTTCAGCTCTTTTGATTTTCTTAAGTTTTAAATTTCGGTACAGGTCGTGTCCCGACTGTGTCTGGTCATTTTTTCAAAAAAAAAAAGAAAAGAAAAAAGAAAAGAAAAAAGGCTGGACATGCAGGCAGCCATGAGTGTCCAATACGTACAGGACGTGGCAGCCCAAATGCTGTGTCCACGCTTCCTAGCTCCACAGTCCAAAGAGGAGTAAGCAAGACATAGAGGATTTTCTTATGCCTCTTATATAGGATGGCCAATTTTTAGGTTGTGTTTGTCTTGTTTAACTGTAACCCACTGCATCATAACTATGTGAAAGCACATAAACCAAGATTTTGATGGGAATATGAAGATTGCTCACTGTGCCCCTTAGGGTGGTTTAGTGTTTGTTTATGCAAGTGTTATTAATCAGCTGAAAACATGTAAACCAAAATTGATCAAAAAATTAAAAAAATGGAAAAGTTATTTTTTTTTCAACAAAAAAAAGGGTATTTTCATGAAGAATGTGATCTTTCAACAACACTCTTAGCCGAGGTCCCTAATGCCTATGTTGCACAGCATTTCTGCCAACTTTCCAGTAATTTTCACCATCCCTTCACTTTTCCATAAATATAATTAAATAAGCACACTTACTAACTCTTCCTTTACCACCTTCCAAAATTGTCTTTGCTAAATTGTAAAATCCTTTTCAAAATTGCTGCTGATTCCATTGTTTTAATCATAGTTAGAAGAGATAAATATAACTCTTTCCTGTACAAATATCCATATAGGGTCATTACCCAGTAGGCCAGTACTGGTCCTACTTGGGTGAAATTCTGGAAGGGATGACTAATCCTTCCCTTCACATAATTGCTTGAAGTGGCCGCTCTCAAGACTTGAACATACACACGCGCGCGCACACACATAATTATATAATCCATGAACGTCTAAAATTCACTTAGTAAGAAAATATATATGATTCAGTATCATTCAACTAAAATATAAGTTCAAAGTTTATAGCTGCTTCTTTTATATATATATATATATATGTATGTATGTATGTATGTATGTATGTTATCCTTTTCTCATTGTTTCACCCTTTTTCTATAAATGAAGATTTTGAATTTCTAGATTGGTCAAACTTGCCTTGAATAAGATTGATTTTGATTTTTTTTATAACTGAAATTTAAATGAAGCTATTTGGAGGTTATAACACAATGTGATTAATATCATGAGTAGCCAGGAATCTGGAAAAGTTTCAAGCACATCCATCTGCTAGCATGGTCATCACAAATAGTGCTGTTTCATCAATTAAAGCTTCAATCCTTTGTTTCTATTTCCATTCACCCCATGACATAGGACAACCAGAACAAAATTGAAACAACAATAAAATAAAGAGATATGACCTAGGAGTCAGCACCTAGGTCTTGCTTGGAGTCAGCATCAAGCGGGGAAATCACTAGGAGTCAGCATCTAGGGTAGACCTTGAGTCAACACCAGACCAAAGAAAGACCAAACGGTTATTTTTTTTATTCATCAAAATATCGACTATCTTTTCAAGGAGTACAATAGGTTGCTTATAAAGGATTGCTAAACCCTAGTTCTAATTGGCTAGGAAACCTTAATTGCCTTATTACAGAAATAACCTTGCTTCCAAATTAAAATACTAGTAACCCAATAAACTAATAGGACCTAAAACATAAAAATACAATTGACTTGCAAACATAAATAATACTAAATAATAATCTTCTTGCGTCTCCCGCATCACCCCACCATCGAGTCCATCTCTGGATAATATCCTCCCCAGTGGGACTTGTCTATAGAACCTGTTGCTTCATTGCTCTATTTGCCCCGTCTTGACAGGTTCTAGTTCTATGATTGGTTTGCTCTTACCCTATGGTGCTTTAATGATTGTAGCTTTCTTCGTGCTTTTGGACTTTCGGGGATTTTATTTGGAATATACTGCCATATTACTATGTAGTCACACTGACTAAGAAATTCATCTTTGTCAGCAAGTTACCTTTACATTTTGTTATAGACTTATGGAAAAAAAACCTTACCCAAAGAAAATTACCGAAAAGAGAGATGGTGGAGAATATTCACCACAGTGACTGTGATAGAAGTTGGTCCAAATTCACTTCATTTTTATTATCATCATTTTTCTTTTAAATTTTTTATGCCGTTCTTATCTTATATTAAGGCATAGCAGCTGCCAACACATTGTCAAGTGTCAACATTATATTATATAGACACGCAGCTGTAAGATATCTTACCTCTATAAAGTGAACAAATATAAAATAATGGATGCATTCCACACTGGCTTCAGTCTTTACCATGGTAAATGTTCCGGGACTGAGATCTGTTAGTGAAGCAAAGGATAAATGAATACAATTTTGGTTATATGTTTTGGTGTAGGAGTTAGGACAAAGGTGTAGGATAAAGGGGAATAAAGTCAAAATCTTTTTTTTTAAGAAGAAAATAAAGTCAAATCTGATTTGGAAGTTCTGGGAATCTGGGGTTTTGAAAAATTAGGGGTAGGGTTTGTTGGAAAAAGGACTGAAAAATCATAGAGTATTGGGTTTCTAATGGGGGGAAAGGAACAGTGGGATTTGGAGATGAAACAAAGACGAAATCTAAGGTTTGGGTTGCTGTTATAGTAACCCAAGAACAGTAGTCTAATACTTGGCTGTTTGTATTTGGGAGTTGGGACTATTTGATGGATGTCTGGTTTATGGTAAGTATTGGACATCAGGGTTTTAATGGTGACAAATCAAGGTTTCAAGTAGGTGGAAATTTAAGGATGAAGCAAAACGATAAATTTCTAGGCATCACATCATAGTTTCTGAAAAATTAGAAAACTTCTCCTTATTGAAAAATCATTAACGTCCATCATAGTTTCTATTCCCTGTGGAACTTGGATTTCATGAAACCCTAATAAGAGTTGGATTATTTGGGCTCCACTTTGAGGCCTAAACTAAATAACTTACCTAAATTAAAACCCAAAGTAATACCCAATTGACCATTAATACAACCCATGCCTAGAAACCAGAAATTATAAAATTGCACTGCATTGTGTTCCTTTTTTTTGAGAAGAAAGTATTTGAATATCATTCATGGAGCCTTGTAAAATCAGTCTGTAAGTCAGTAGCAATGTCTGGTGGTACATCTTCCATCTAGACTTGGAATTGAGAAGTGGAAACCGCTCTTCTCGCTAGCGAGTGAGCTACAGTATTACAATGCATACAGACATGAGAGTAATCTAGCGATGAAAAATAAGGGGCAAAATACTGAATATCTCTTGCAATGTGGCCGAAGTTGGAGAGTGAGTGAGAGTCCTCCTTGAGAGCCTTTATAAGAATCTGTGAGTCGCCTTCCAAAATCACCTTGTCAAAACCAATTTCCAGTGCCAATTGTAGAGCTCTTCGTGCTGCCAATGCTTCAACCTCAATAGCTGAATATGGTAGTGGGATGCGCTGTGATAGAGAGGCCATAACCTGCCCAAACTCATTCCTAATTATCACTCCAATACCAGCGCTGTTTTCATGATGAAAGAGAGCACCATCGAAGTTGATCTTGTACTAGGACTGTCCTGGAGGTTGCCAGCGTGTAGGTGGTTGCCCAACTGGTGCAATCTGAGAGGTGTTGCGGAGAGAAAACTCACGCAGTCTGTCTCTCGCTTGCTTCGACACTTGATCCAACTGCAAAATCATTTTTTCCAAGCCGAAGATTGTTTTGCTGATTCCACACCGCCCAAGTCACCATTGTAAATAGGGCTGGCTCTCTATTTTCTGCAAAGACGCCGCCCAATAAATCGATGAATGATGTAGCGTGCTAAACTGTCGTGGTTCCAGCTAGGGACTTTATTCCAGAGTTCTGCCAGAGTTGGACATGAAAATAAAGCATGCTTCACATCTTCTCGGTGGGTTTTACAGAGGTCACAACAATCATTAGTGATAATCTTCCGCGTAACCAGATTTGTCTTTGGTGGTAATGAATTTCTAGCTGCTCTCCACACTACATTGTGTTCCTGAGTCACATGGGTTACTTAATTGTTGATTTCTTAGCATTGAAAAGTGCTCAGGTTCACGAGGAAGTGATTGGAGACATACTTAAGCAACAAAACAACATGCACAAAGGCAATGAACCCATGTAATCTCAGTAGACTGTGATAGAGTTGAATTAAAATATTAAAAAGGATTCAGTAGATATTTCACAATTTTAAATGCTTTTATTATATTACTAATTTTATCCTCGTTTGTAGCCACTAACCTTTTTAAGTGTAAAATTTACTTTTAGGAAGAGAAGGATAAGAAGATTAAGGATCTATATGATGAGCTTCAGTATGAAAGAGAACGGACTGCAACATTCAGACAACAGCTATGCGTGATTCTCAAAGATCTTGAGGAGCATGCTCAATTCATGACCTTAAGAGTTGAAGACATTGTTAACAGCATGAAAGAAATTGAACTTAGTGATCTATAATTTCAAATCACTTTGTCTAAAACCATATTTTTTGACCCTGTTGCCAATTGAGAGCTTTGAATTACTTACTATAACTTGGTGCCGCCTGAAGCTTAATACTGCATTTTTGTATGTAGCATAAAAGAAGAAATAAAGTGCTGCTGTTACACGGCAATAGAACACAACCCAACCGCCACCACAACAACCCCACCCCCCCCACCCCCCCGGCAAAAAAAAAAAAAAAAAAAGAAGAAGAAAAAAGTACGCGCTGTTAAATTCTCTAACGTTTGAATTGGAAAACGTTAGTTTTTAGTTTTTACCCCAAAAGAAAAACCAGAGCAACCAAAAACCGTAAGTTAACAAAAACTCTAGGTGGGTTATTTGAAAACAATTTACCCCAGTAGCAACAAACAAGGAAGAAATAAACTAGTTTTTATAGGTAGACAAACTTTTATCATATCTTTTTTAGGAAATCCAAGCTTGTTACCGTTCTTCAAATTTGGTTACTAAACTGGAATTATTGACAAATGCCCCAAAAGTTTATCCATTGACAAATGCCCACAAAATTGATCTTAATTCTAAGCACCCCATCGATCTCTACCACGAGCATGCCACTCCAACTTAAACTAGACATAATTGGACTTGAATCGGTTAACCTGACAGACAGACAAATCGGAGTTGAACTTAAGACTTTTGGACTTGAAGGAAAAATGGGTAAACTCATTAAATGCTGGGTTGGGTTGGGAAAAAGTGCGACCCAACATGTTTTTCAAAGAAAGGAACTAAAAAAATAAGAAATAAAACTTCTTACTTTTTTTTTTTTTAATTGCACGTAATTTCTTGAGCATTTCTATAATTTTGGTTGTATTTTAATCAAATTTTAATGTTGGAGGTAAAATTCTTATAATCTTATGTAGTGTTGATTTTGTCTTTTGCCCGAGACTGTGAAAGTTTAGATTTTCACTCAAAGTTGGTTACATGAATTTAAAGGTAATATTAAATACATTTAGTAACAAAATTTCAATTCTTTATTGACTTGTGTTCATTAAAATTTTATATTTTAAATTAAAATACTGAGGAAATTACTTGCCAACTTGAGATGTAATTATCAAGTATGAATATATTCATAGCTGAATTTACTATTAACATTGAGTAGATTGAATTGCAATTCATATTAAATATTTATTTTTTTTTTTAAATCTAATATGCTATGTTTTACTATTAAAGTTTTATTTATTTAGTTATCTCTTATAGGTAATTTAATTTTATTGTTATTCTATATGCAACAAGTGTACCTGAGGAAGTTGATATCAACCAATGCCATAGTACAAAACACCGTAAGTAAATGTGCAAATGCTTTGTACAAGCTAGCCTCCTGTTAGACCCTTTTTCAACTAGCAAGCTCATCACATCTCATGTAACAATCTCCTCAAAGTTGTCAATTTCACATGTAAAGGTACCGTTTATTTTTCAATTTCACATGTACTTCTAACGTAAGTTGGAAAAATCTTTCCCCTATTATAGTGATCTTCATTCACTT